>CM067337.1:60670000-61875000 GCA_034376525.1 Nicotiana benthamiana
TTAGCTTTAGTAGACTCGGGATGCACAAGATGTATAATAAATACAAGGATAGTTCCACCTAATTTAATAAAAACATTAGACAAGCCAGTAGCAGTCATGCAAATGGATTGAACCCATAATATCTATAAACATTATATAGATAAATCACAGATTAGATTTGTAAATACATGTTTAGATTTTTACAAACCTAGTTATAAGGTAGATAAAATTTGGGTAAGAGATTTAAATATAAATGTAAATTTTGTATTAGGTTATATTACGCAATAATGGTAGTTGTTTGCTTAGTAGAGATGGGGTAATATTCTTTAAAAATATTACACAAACACCAGTACAAACAATAGAGGCCGCAACTAGGATAAGGACAATATTAAATGAAAATCAGATAGACCTGCAAGAAAACGAGAAAGAATGTTGTAAAAAATGCAAAGATAATAAAATTGTTGTAGGACTAAAGAATTAACAAAAAATCTAATTTTAGAAGAAAATGAAGATATAGATATAATAGAAAAGGATTATACATTAATAGACATCGAAACAGAATTATACAATTTCAAAACAGGATTACAAAGAATAGGAATAATAAAGAATGAAAAAGATCTAGAAAATTTAATAAATTTTTTAGATGAGATAGAAATAATAGGAGAAAAACCTTTAAAGCACTGGAAAAATAATAAAGTAATGTGTAAATTGATAACTTATGGATATCATATAATAAGAAAGACACTCAATATGTTATAGTAGCTCTTAATGCCTTGGGGCAATATTTTACAGACAAAAATCAAGAAAAGAAGTTTAAATACTACGTAGTTGTACATGGTAAGACAAATTGTATTTTTCAAACATGGATAGAAGTATTAGACTCTATGAAAGATATACAAAAACCACTTTTTAAGGGTTTTAATGATTTTACTGAAGCACCAGATTATGCAAGAGGAATACTAGGACCAAATTACTATATTTCCCCAGCACTCAGACAAAACCCAGAAAAGAACCAATACAAAATCCAAAAAGACACAGAAAAAATAATATTTTGCGACCACTGCTCATCCATGACCGAAGCTTTCAGAAGATTGAACCAGAAGAATGAAAGCTTAGAGAAAGAAAAAACCAGACTTATGGAGCAGGTAAAAGTTTTAGAACAAAAGGTGCATGCGTTAACAGTTAAAATAACGCAATCTCAGACTCGAGTGGTGTTGCAACAAGATATGAGTTCTCCATCTCAAGAAAAATGGATGAGAAAGGGTGTGCATACCTCAATGAATGCAGAAAAATCCACTGTATCGGATGATGATACAGCTAGTCCAGTTCAAACGATGACCGGTAAAGACAAATAAAATCCGTTTATGGCTGTCACTTTGCCAAAGAGTGAAGAAGAAGGCTCATCAAGGCGAAGATTACCCAGAACTTTAACACATGGAGACATATTAAAGAAAAAGAGTATAATTGCTAAAAAGAAAAAAAAGAGAAAATAGAAGATGTAATTAATAAGACATTAGAGAATTTCTTCCAGCAAAAAGAAAAACAAGACAAACATATGATAAAAAATCCTAGTCCCAGTCCAGAGAAGTCAAGGTGTAGTCCAGAAAGGTCTCAAAGCTTAGGAAGAGACGATAATGAAGACAACCTGAATTATCAGGATGCTCAAGATCCATATGAAGACTACGATTCAGGAATGAGTTTTGGTTCAATAGCACTTCATAATTTAGACACATAAAAATGGTTATACTTCGGAAAAAATAAATCAAGGAAAAGACAAAGAACAATAATAGAGGAGACAACAAGTAAGGACCAGACGTGATAGATGTGACATAAAGATAAATGAATGAGAAAAACGTGGACGACATAAAATGGAATCTCTGCACAAGCCATGTGAAGATGGGGCCCAATGAAGTACCCTACAAGGCTAGAAGACAAAGATTTCTAAAAACTTTTGAAGTCCATATTGCAGATCTGCTCTAAAAATCAGTTATAAAAGCAAGACCAAGTAAAAGGAAAGATCATCGAGAAAAAACAGAAAAAACACTCTGAAAAGCGTACTCAACCAACTTTCCAAAAATCCCAAAAACCTTTCCAAACCACTTTGTAAAATATTTCCCTTTATAAATATCCTAGTAGTTATTCCTCTAAGCTTCTAAAATAAATAAAGTTTGTATGCTTAGGTCTTGATCGTTTTTAATCCAGAAGTTCAGCAAAGCCCTTTTCGGGTTTCCCGAAAGGAAAATCCCATCTCTTGTAAACATGTAAGTTACTTATGCTTATCTAAGTTATGTTCTAAGATATTACCCCTATGTCTTTTTATGATTTCCTCTTATGCTTCTGATATTTATTGTATTGCTTTTGTCATTCTGTAAATAATTAAAAATTACTCTTAGTACATGGTTATCTTTCCAATTTCTTAGCAATTTTGATGGATTAACCTGTAAATTCCTAGGAAATAACTAGTTAAGATAAATCAAGTGGTATGTGTACTTAACCATGGCCGGGGTGAGGTTAAAGAAAAAAGAGTTAAGAATGGATTTAAATCTATCATGAATTGGAGAGAAGAGATGAACAGAGTAAAAAAAGAGTATAAAAGGGATAATCTTAGTACATAATTATGATTACACTGTAACGTTATTAGTTTACAGAAAAGAGAGGGAGAGTACCGAGTAGGATTTTTACAACATAAAGCTTAAAACAATTCTGTTACACTGTTAATGTCTGGTAATCGTAATAACTATACATACCCATAAAGCTTTGCTAGAGGCCTTACTTTATGTCTAGGAGAGTTTATTTTAGACGTAAACACAAGATTTTATTCGATAGTAGACTATGCTATACACTTTATTTATATAACACAAAATCATACAATTTGCGTAGATTTATTTAATAAGCAGTTATATCTAATAATCATTATACTAGAAATCTATTTATCTAGTCTTTCTAGTATTAATATTTAAGACAATAAGTTTTTATATCTAGATATTACTATTTAAGACAATAAGTATATAAGTTTTAGATATTAGTTTTAATTTGGTATATATATATATATATATATATATATATATATATATATATATATATATATATATATATATATATATATATATATATATATATAACTGTTATATATGGATGTTGTTATAGAGAAATTTGGGTGTAGTAGATGTGAATCCATTGTACCCATAACTAGGAGTGACAAATGGGCGGGGCGGGTCGGAAATGGTTCGGGTCGAAAACTGTCACGATCCCAAACCCGATCGTGATGGCTCCCAAAACGCTACTAGGCAAGTCCGACCAATATAACGGCCTTAACCCATTTCATTATGCAGTTCATTATTAGCTAACACCATTGAATTACCAAATCATCATATCAAAAGTCTGAAATAAGAGTTAAATATGCGGAATTTCAGATAACAATACTACTACATGGCCCATAAAGATCATGTATCACAAGTCTGAGCCTCTAATACATGTTTGTCAACCTAATACATGTCAATCTGGGGAATACAATATCAAAACAAATGGATAGAAGGGAGGAGTTAGGTTGCGGACGCCATGCAGCAACCTCGATGCTCCCAGATATGGGCTGCTCAACAGAAAGTCCTTACTCAGCCTGAGATGAACCTGGATCTGCACACAACGTGCAAAAATTTATATACGTACTCCGACCCAGTGAATAACAAACATAAAATAATGGTTGAGAATAAGAAATCATAGAAAAACACAGAGTAATCTATACATCGACAGTTTTAAACAAGTAATATGAAAGCGATAAACAAATAAAATCGAAATATGAAAATATTACAATAGATAAGCAGATAAATGACAGCCAAATAAAGAAATGCAACACATAGAACGGTACCCTATAGTACTCGTTGCGGCGTGCAACCCGATCCATTTATTTATCGTCGACGATGCTCATTAGGGGTGTGCAGACTCCTGTAGGGCCCCTTTACGGCCCAAGCGACATATCAAGCCATCTTGTGGCATTAACTAGGCCCTTGGCCTCATGACAATATCAATATAATACCGTTGCGGCGCGCAGCCCAATCCCATACTCACTTCAGGAATCGCATGTCCCTCAGGCAATAATAAAATAATGGTTCTCAACCCAAGACATCATTTTATATATCTTTTAGTTTCAAAAATCGAGTACAGATGGCTGAGTTATAAAAATAGCATAAAGCAGTACGACTAAGTTCAAGTAGTAAATCCATATATTGAGGATATAGTGATAAAAACTCCCCGAAGAGTTCAAATAGTTGGCATGATGCCGAGATATGACATCAGTCTAAACAATAATGAAAACAAAAAAGCTTCAATCGGATACAAAATAAAACCATCACTCGGGGTGGACCAAGTCACAATTCCCAATAGTATACGACCCCACGCTCATCATCGAGTGTGCATCTCACCTCTATATAGCGCTACGATGTGCAAATCCGGGGTTTCAAACCCTCAGGACATCATTGACATTTATTACTCACATCAAACCGGCCAAAACTCGAGCTTGCTACGCTCTTGCCTCTCAAACTGGCCTCCTCGCACGTCAAATCTGACCAAAACCAGAACGAATATGTCATAATATGCTAAGGGAACAAAACCCAAGAGAAAACAATCGCAAAATATCAAAAATCCTGAAATTAGCGAAGCCCGAGCCCACTTCTCGAAACTCAGAAATTTTTACATTAACCGATTCCTTATCTCGCCACGAGTCTATACATATCAAAAGCTCTCAAATCCGACCTCAAAAGGCCCTTCAAAAATCCCAATTTGAAATCTCAAAATCCAAGCACTAGCTCTTTCATTTTTGTTAAATTTTCATGAATTTCTAGGTTAATTTCACATTAAAATTATGTTTTTAGTTCATAAAACTTGCCTCCAATCAATCCTCTTTGAATCTCTTTTCAATTTCTCCCAAAGAGCTCTTAAAATGTTCCACAATAGACAAAACATAACTTAGGCTCACAGATGAAGTGCTTAAAACCCTTCTGCCTAGCTTATTGAATCCCTTCTACGTGAACGCGGTCAAACTCCCCGCGTTTGCGATGCACAAATATGTCCTTGACCAAAATTACCCTTCACGAATGCGGTACCCTACCCATGAATGTAAAGCTTATACTACCTCAACTACGGGAACGCGAGTTCCATGTCGCGAATGCGAAGAACAAATATACGGATCCTCAAACTCTCCTATACGAACGCGAACCGCTCCCCGCTCCCCGCGAATGCGAAGCACGAAGAGCTCACCCTCCGTGAACGCAAACACCCTAACGCGAACAAGAAGAACAAAAGCCTAGCCTGTCAAAGTCCTGCAATGCGAACGCGACCCCAGGCTCGCGAACGCGAAGGCCAAATAGGCATGCACTTGCTGCTGCATTTCTGCAATTTCCTCCAAGTTCAAAACATCCCAATAGCCATCCTAAATCCCTCCGAGGCCCCTGGGACCTCTACTAAAAGCACCAACACATCCTAAAACATCATCCAAACTTATTCCAATCATCAATGTACCTAAAACAACACCAAAACCATCAACTCACGTTGAATTCAAGCCTAAGTTATTCTAAAACATCTGAAACATGCATTTGATCAAAAACCCAATCAAATCACTTCCGAATGACCTGAAATTTTACACATACATCTGAAATCACATAATGAAGCTACACCAACTATGAAAATTCCATTTCGATTCTCGGATCAAAATCTCACCGATCAACCAGAAATCGCCAAAATACTAACTTCGCCAATTCAAGCCTAATTCTACTCCGGACCTCCAAAATCACTTCCGATCACTCTCCTAAGTCACAAATCATCACCTAAAGCTAAACGAACTATCATAATTCATATCCAAGCTCTCTAACTCGTAAGTCAATATCCGATTGACTTTTTCAACTTAAGCCTTCTTAAATGAGACTAAGTATCTCATTTCTTATCAAAATCATTCCAAACCAACTCGATGAAATAAGACACAGATAATAAAGCATAAAGAAGCAGAAAAATGGGGGAAACAGAGCGGTAACTCATGAGACAACGATCGGATCGTCACAAAATCGGATCAATTATCTGACCCGACACATATTTAATATGGATAGAGAAATGGACTAACCAGCGGAAAATATGGGTTATCAATATTTTCCATGACTTTTTCTATAATCACTTTTGGAAGAATTCTTAGACTCCCTAACTTGAGGAACTCCTAATTTGAGGCTTTACAAATGTAAAAATTAGAACCATTGATTATCCATTGATTACTTATGGATTATCCATTGGTTACTCATTGGTTATCCATTTTCTAAATAGATAATATGGTTCGTATCCATATTTGACCCGTTTTTTAAAAAGTTCATTATCCAATCCATTTTTTGATAAATAATTGGGGTAGTTAACTATTTTTTTAACCATTTTGCCACCCCTACCCATAACTTTTTTTTTCCTACACAAATTTCATAGCAACTTACATATTGCAGCCACATTCCATGTCAAAATATGCAATATATTCAGTCCATTCAGTTCTCCAGCAGCTTTAGGCAGCAATTGTCTATATTTCAGAATAGGACAATTAATAATATCATACAAAATAAATGGAAGTGGAATATCCATAACGAAAACAATTAGAAATTGCAATTCTAACTAAATTCTTAAAAACTTCTAAAAGAGAATAAAATATAACTTTTTTAGTCACCCATTTACTGAACTTTTAATTAAAAGTAGAATAAACTTTTTAAAATAAGCACGTGTTAAAATTCTTATACAGGAAATGAGTACAATATTTTTAATCATAACTACAAATTATTTGATAAGATATAGTAATAATAACTAATGGTAATATTTTTGCATCTTGTACACGCATGCTGTTTTTATTTTCTTACAAAATTTATACTAAGATTTAATACTCACGATTTTCTCATTTCCATTTCAATTTTCCTTTTTGGTTGTTTTACTTCAAGTTATATGTGTACTTTGTAATTTACATATATAATTTCCGTATTTTGAAAGCCAAATATTTAAATATCCTTATATAACAGTAATTACACAAGATATCTAGTGTAGAATTTCCATCATATAGGGATTTTACGTATTTAAATTTAAAAATATAGGGGTAACTCTGTGCATATATATAATCAAATAATATTTGGTTTAGTATTTGATTTAATTTGAAATATAAGGAAGCATTTTTTTAGCAAATAAGCGGCGTTATAGGGGTGTTTGTTACAAATGCGTGGAATTGAAAATTTCCTAATTCTTCCTAGAGCTCAACCCTACCTATATAAGTAGTAACAACTTAATTACATTACAATAAACCCTCAGCAGTCCCATTGTCCAGTGCCATTCTTGAAAGTATTTTCTTTTTGTTTTCTTCCATTGAAATAAAAAAACATGACTAGCAGCAGCCATAATTATGGTCCAAATCCTGTACTGGGATTCAGGTTTCGACCCACTGATGAAGAGCTTATTCGCTATCTACTCAAATTCGTTTCGTGCAAGAGTTTCTCGTGTGAGCTTTACGGGAATAAGAAGCCATGGGATATATTCGAAAGCAATTTTTTGGGAGATGATACAAAGTTAAACTATTTCTTTACTAAGTTGAAGAGAACAAAAGCGCAGAATCTTTACTGATCGGAGGAGGCTGTTGGAAAACAAATCAGTTTTTAAAGGGTCAAAGTTGGTTGGGTTCAAGAAAAGTTTTCGATATCTTGAAAAAGACAGCCGCACTGAGAAAAGTGTCGATCAAGGAATTCAAAATATTGTTTGGAATATGAAAGAGTATAGTCTTAATTACAACATACTAAAGTTTTTAAGACAACGAAATATAATTCAGCATGAGGACTATGTTTTGTGCTGCATTAAGCGTAAATTGTACATGCTAATGATCATAAGGAATTAGGAGAGCATATCGAAATAGCGGACAGTGGAAACAACGTTGTTGCTGTTATGAATACCATGCTTTTGACAACTCAAGATCATGAGCTTGACAGAGTTACAACTTCTTCAGAGGATGAAGGGACAGGTTTTCATGATTTGTGTCGTTCCAATCAATTCACATCATCCGAAAATAATAATGCGTTTGATCAGTTGCAAGCGCAGAATATTGAAGAGATGGCACCTTCAGTTCAAAGTCATGTTGAATATGTCGGAAGTTCTTCGACAACTTCAAATCAATACCATAGTAATATTGAATGCGATGATAGGGCTACTGTTCCATCAACGTTGGTTGAGATAAAGAACAATATTGATCATGTGGATATGAAAGTGTACGAGTACATGGGTAGTTTGCTAGCAGAAAAATCAAATACTGCATAACCCCAGTTGCCTATCTGCATTGATGAGCAGAACATCATGTGTCAAATGGCTCAAGGAAGTAGTACTGCCATGGTTAATGAAGAAAACATGAATGCTGGATTTGTGTCTGATCGGTGGTCAATAGAGCATTGAAGAGAGAGCACCTATCACTTTTACTGATATGTTAACACCATCTGATTTTTATGCTGAGCTATCCTTAGTTATAAGCAGCGACGAGTGCTTCACAATGGAGGAGTTATTGGGTTCTGATGATGATGATGTTATTGCAGCAGACTTGGGTTGGATGACCAGTAAGTAGACAGGCTCCTCGAATAGCAACAGACAAGCTGATGCACATAAGCAAGAGACCAAGAGAAAATAGGAAGCAACTGACACTAGTTTCTGTTTTTAGTTCACTCTATATACTCAGCTTCTTGGTTTTTAAAAATTATAGGTAGTTTTGATTAATGTATAATATTGTAGTAAACAAGATTTGATGAATTATTTTTATACATGGATAGATGAAATTCTGTACTATAATCAAGTCCTTAAAAAAATCAATATAGATAATAACCTATACTAAGTATGGGTAGTTGGGAACATGCGGTGGAGAGCTCATTTGTGAAAGTATGGGTAGTTGGTAACATGCGGTGGAGAGCTCATTGTGAAGTTTTTGTTCCTTTCATCTTTAAATAAAGACTGAGTTTCATTTTGTTGGGTTCTAACACTAAGTGATTCTATGCTATCGAATTAGCTGGAAATTATTTTATAGAAGAAAGTTAGGAAGGACCACTTGTGTATAATCTTCAATAATGAATGTATCTTTCTCTTTTTGTTTGCTACTAATGTTTGGAAAATGTAACACAACAGCCTCATTCATTCCCAATTCTACCTTTATGTTACAAAAGTACATGTAAAACAGGTAGAGAATATGACCATACCAACCTACCCAAAGACTGGATGGAGAAGATTAATGTTTCAGAATGCTGCTAGACCTAACGCCATTTTCAATGTGGTTGCAATGTCAAGGCAGACAAGTGTGGATAGACTGAAGAAATAGGGACTCAATATGACTGATACTTGTGTACGCTGTCATGCACTTTGAAATAAGAGACCACTTGTTTGGAGAGTGTGGACATGCTAAATCTGCACAACTTCATAACATTATGATAGCCACATGAAAGTTTGGCTAGATAGCCTGTATATGCAACAACAGTGCTTAGTACAAAAATTCTATTTTTATAACTCTGAAACTCTCATTGGCATCATTTCTTGTTATACTCAAAAGATAGATACCACAAACTGTATAGGGGCATGGAGAAAATTGTAAGGTTTAATTACCGAAAAAAAACCTTAGTAATAAGCAGTGACAAATCCTTCACAACGGAGGAATTATCGGATTCTGATGGATGATGTTATTGCAGCAGACTTAGCTTGGATGCCCATTCAATAGGCAGGCTCCTTGAATCAAGTTATTAAGTCTGTTGGTAATTAATTAAGCATGAGACCAAGAACAGGAAGCATATATCATTAGTTATTTAAGTAGTTTGGATTACTGCTGTATGGAAACAGAAGATGAATTGTTACTTTGTGAACATGAATAGGTCAAATTCTTTTATAGGTAACTTTGCAAAATTAAGTATGAATAATATGGTAACATGGAAAGAGAGCTCATCTGTCATTTTTTGTTCCTCTCTTCTTTAATATGACAAAGTGTGAGTTTCATTTTGTTTGATTTCCTAATAATAAAGTGATTCTATGCGGTGGAAGCTGGAAGATATTACACAGAAGAAAGCTTAGAAAGATCAAATCTTCACTACTTACTTTAAAGTGTGAGAAAGTTTGTTTTTTATTGATTAACTCGATTGTTTCTTGTAATTATGATTTAAGGCTATCCATTATTTAGTAGTTTGAAGTGCACAAAAAAATTGATTATGGTCTTATTCATCCTAGGCTAGTTAGTACTCAATAGGCAATACTCCCACCTTTCACTTTTAATTATTCATGTTTGACTTTGGACTCCCTTTAATGAAAAAATAAATGAAATGTAGGTAATAATAAAGGTAAAACGGGAAAAAAGATTATCTTTTTCTTGATTTGTTAAAATAAATAAGTACAAGTGAAAAATAATTTTAATATAGTGAATTGGTAAAAGTGAATGGTGGGGAAGTGCAATATTAAAGAAGTGTTAACATTACAACGATCTCATTCATGGCCACGACTCAAACAACATAATATATACAGGATCTTTAATTTACGTAGAGATATCATCCCAAGTCAAAAATATCTGCACGCATAAAGCAAAGCTTCACCTGAATCACTTAAATAACTGTGAGTCACAGCAGCTGCTACCCTCTCGGTATAATGACCCCTTGTAAAAGTTCAAATCCTGGATTTGTTTTTCTACGCACTTCTTGAGTTACTTTGTTAGTGTATTTATTCAATAATAACAATAACCTAGTATAATCTCATTTAGTGGAGTTTGGGGAAGGTAATATGTATGCAGATCTTATCCCTACCTTGGGGTAGAGAGGTTGTTTCAAAATAAAAACTCGCTATTCTTCCCTTCAAGAACTTTCCACCTTACACTTACGGAGACTCGAACTCACAACCTCTTAGTTGGAAGTGAAGGTTGCTTATCTCAGAGCAACCCCTCTTGTACATCTATACATGACCACAAATTCACCTCGGTCAAGCTCAGGTCCTAGTTCATATGTCACCTCAATATATTCAGAGCAAGTTGGACTTTTTATATATGTGTATATATATTGGATTATTTGGCTGATCCCCCCACCCCCACCCCCCACCCTAATCCCCATATCTTCTCTATCCGTCTCTGAAATACTTTATAATTGCACAACAATTAACCATAAAACAGATCTTCAAAGCCAAGTTTTTTCAAAAATTTCAGCCAAGAGTGGTCTCACCAAAATTATAGAACAAAATTGTTTAATTATGACATGGTAAATTTGATAACCCGCTAGGTCATTTATAGTTTTACCCGTCATTTTTGTGCTTCGATATCCTAAATAGCTCCGTTTAACCTTCGACCAGTTGTGTGGGGCAGTCCGTGTTATTTTCCAAAAAATTTTAACGTGACAAATTGATGAAAATGTGAAATTTTGCCTTAAAACTCATTTGAGTTGAATATGTAATGGTAATGACTTATAGGCCATTTTATGTTTTCGAACCAAATTGTGTCCCGAAACCTTAAATATCTTATTTTAGCCTTTTTCGATTTGCGTGCACGATCTGTGTATTTTTTCGAAAGGCTTGCATGTTAAAAACTAATAAAACAAGAATTTTTCCTTGAAGATTCATTTGAGTTGGATTCGGTCAATATTTTGACTAAACGAATATGGATCCGTATTTTGACAGTCGCGTTGGGTCCGTATTGTAATTTAGGACCTGAGCATATGTCCAGAATCGAATTCAGAGGTCCCTACCTCGAGTTATTAATTTTTGTTGAATGTGGAAAGTTTAATAATTTTTTGAGAATTGACTAATGTTTGATCTTGTTGATACTGGGTCCTTATTCTGGTTTCGGATTACGGTACAAGTCCATTATAATATTTATGACTTGTCTGTAAAAACTTTTGAGAAAGGGAGTTGGTTTGACGTGATTCGGATGCTCGGTTGTGAAAATAGATGTTTTAATTTTTTTTTTTGAAAACTTCATTTGTTTTGGTGTTCAATATGTAGTTCTAGGTGTTATTTTGACGATTTGATCGCGTGTATAAGTTAGTATAATATTTTTGGACTTGTGTGCATATTTTGTTTAAAGCCACGAGGGCTCGGGTGAGTTTCGGATAGGCTATGGAGTGATTTGAACTTAGAAAATTTTGGTTTTCTCTAGCTTTAAGTGCCTTCTGGTTTCCTTCTTCACGTTTGCGAAGGTACTCTTGCAAATGCAAAGTGTGCGCCAGGAATGGGGATTGTTTTGTTCTAAGCGAACGCGAGTCCAAGGTTAACGTGTAGCACTGGGGGTCTTCTCTTCTCGAACGTAACCAAGAACATGCGAATGCATAGTTATTGGAGGTGGGATGGGGATCAGTGGGTTATTTTACGTGAACGCAAGCCTAGACTTACGAACGCGATGGCGAGGGGGGATAGACCATTGCGAATGCGGGCAACCCCTTCACGAACGCGTAGACCTTCCGGCCAGCTACCTTTCGCAAATGAGATAGGCCCTTTGCGAATACGAAGAAAGCCCGATGCCAGTTGTTAAACATGCTTGAAAACATGATTTTTGCCATTTGTTCAAAATTTTAAAACTAAAAGACCTAGATGCGCATTACCCAAGAGATTCTTTCCCAATTTGTTGGTAAGTGATTCTAACATACTTTCTTTCAATTACTGCACGTCATGAGTTTTCTATCTAAAATATAGGATTGTCATGGTAAAAATTGGGGGTTTGAATGTAATTAAAGATCTTCAAAAGCAGAGTTATTCAAAAGTTTAGCCAAAAGAGGTCTCAACATCTTAATTTCCCACAAAAGTTATAGAACAACATACCTCAACTCTCACATGGTAAAACTCCAAATTTCACCAAACCTGTTTCTTCACCTAAAGGGTTATAGTATAACAAAATTTCAACTTTCACAGCTAAAGCACCAATTTTCTCTGCGTTAATCTTCACCCAAAAGGGTGATCTAAAAAGTGTCACGAAACACTAAGCCTACAACAGGCAAGATCCATTTTTGATAAATAATTTACATTGAAATGAAACTACGATAACATGTGAATTATTGAACATAGAAATATTCTTAAAATTAATTTATTGCCATATTATAAACGATGAGATTGACAGAAATAATTTATTAACGTATATATTTTCTTCTAAAAATTAGTTTGCACTCTACTTATTGCATTTTACTTATGTTTGAGTTTAAATGACATTGAATTGCACTCATTATATGTTTTATGTCATGTAGGAAGTGATTCAGAGTTAAAATTCGAGAGCTAAATCAAACAAGTTAGAGCTTGAAATCTGAGTAAAAATCAAGGAATTAAACCGAGATCGCGTTTGGGGGTCGGGAGCCAAGTTTGGATGTCAAAAAGTGAAGAAAATGAATTACTCCGGAAAACTAACACTGTCGCGGTGCATGGGCAGCACAATTGTGTAAATTGCTGATGTCTGTCAGAAACTTCTCTCTGAACTTCCCCACTACTACATCGCATGGTGCGGTGCACCTGTACAAATTTCTCAGAATATTTTCTTGTTTCGGCTTGGAAAGGGTAGTTTCATGATGGTCGTTCCTGCATGGTATCAATACACCAAAAACAAGACTTAGACAACTTTTGACCTAGGAAGTTGGAGCGCATTGGAGATGACAAGACACAAGATTTCATCATCTTTTCATCTATTCAATATAGGAGTTTGGATTGTAACATAAGATTGATATTTTCTTATTCTTTTAGTATAGTTGTGATGACTTCCTCCATGATTATGGAGTAGTTTTCCTTAGTGTTTGATGGATATGGTGTTTTGATTGATATTTGTCGATTTCAACTCTAGTTCTTTGGTTGAATTCGTTTACGGAATTTGAATTGGTTTCAACTTTATTCACTAGTTCAATTAACTAAAAGATGAGTAATGCGGTTATTTTATTGCATTATTTGTTTGTTTAATTCAACGATTCTCTTAAGTGATTCATAGAGCTTGTTGAATTGTTGATTAAAACAAGTTAGGAGAATATTCAAGAGACATTTTCCTGAAAACTAATTCATTAACGCATGATTGTATATTTTCATAATGCTTAATTAGTTCACCTCGTAGAGTTAAGATTTAATCGTGAGAGGTGTCTTGATTACAACTAATCATCGAGTGAATTCATGAGAACTAGAACATTAGAGTGAATTGAACTAGATTTGAATCCTAATTAGTTATCTAGCATCTATCTTGGTATGCCCTTATCTCTCTCATTGATAAGAAACCAATTAGACTTTCATAGTTAATAACTATTAATGATCCAAACTAACGTGTTAATCACTTGAATAGCGTTAAAATAGAAATTACTTGAATATTGTTTAAATCCAATCCCTATAGGACTTATAATCATAACAATACTATTTTTGGCTAGCGAGCATTAATTTCATGTTGTGCTTTGCATTTGTCAAATTTTGGTGTTGTTGTCCGGGACTGTCAATCAATAGTGTTCAAATTAATTAGTGATGTTAATTCAGGAACCAATTTTATTTTATTCTTTACAGTTTTTCTCTTACGTGTGCAGGCAACATGTTAAGTTATGTGGTGTATGACTCGAGCTTCTTCATGTCACACATGCTTTTTTACACATCCAAAGGTGATATAAGGGAGTTTTTCCAAGTAAAGTGATATTATTCGAAATCGGATTATTTAATTTATCAGAGTCGCCACTTGGATAGTTTAGTTGGTGTCCCAAATCACTGGTTTATTTTAAAATCCCAAATCGAAGAAATTTGACATTTATTTTTGAAGCCTGCAAACCAAAAAGTTTAAATAAGAAATTCTTTTAACCGGGAAAACGTGTTAGACATTCCCGGGTTCTGTGGTTCTAGCACATTTGCTTGAACTATTAAAATTGGCTTATTCTTCGATTTATTATATGTTTCAACCTATGGTGTATTTTATCTTTAAAAAACACTTCTATTTACTTAAAATTTTGATTCAAGGTTATTTAAGACACATCGTGAGCCACGATACATGAAATGCACCTGTGAGCCACGACACGTTCTATTTGACCTTGTTAGAAATTAAATCGGGCCACATAAAAAGTACCTACGGATTTTAGCAACATATTTATTTTATTATTATTCAAAATGATGGCAAGGGTCACATGAAACTAATTTTCCTAAAACTAATTTGGAATTATTACGGAGGTCTAGAATTATGAAGTTATTTGTGGACAAGGTGAACTAAGGGTGCAAACGGCCCGGGCCTAAACCGGGACCGCGGTCCTGGCAGTCCCGAGCCTGCCGGTCTATTAAGTCCGTGACAGGCCGGTCAAGAAATAAAGAACCGCCAGGCCCGGGACTGCCAGGCGGGCCTGGGCCGGTCCTGGCGGGCTTGGCAGGCCCAGGCGGGCCCAACGGCTCTTTTTTTAAATTTTAATTCTTTTTAAATCAGTAACGACTGTTTTCAAAAGTAGCCGTTTGGAACTTTGTAAAATAGTCATTTGGCCCCCAAACTTTAGTTAACCCCCACTTTATATAATTACAATTTTCCCATATCTCAACTATAAATACCCCCTCATTCTTTTATTTTTATTCACTAATTCATCAATATCTCTCAATCTCTCTTTCAATCTTTCTACTACAATTGCTTAATTTATTGTTGAAAATTCGCGAAAAATTGTGAAGTATTTGAATTGAAGTTTTCAAGTGTTCAACGATTGTCAATTTTCAAGAAGTTGTTAGGCAATCCGGTAAATTCGTTTCAACTCTTACATTTTAATAATATATTTTTGTGTTGTTTAGTTTGCATAATTCTAATTAGTATGGCATTTTTTTGAAAAAAATATTCGGTAAAGGAAAAGGTAAAACTGGTAAAAGTAGTGGCCATAATTTTACCCTTCTCCCGGCTCCCCGACCTACAAAAGATAAGCAAGTTGAAAGTAGTCGCCAACCTAGACGTCCTACTCCGCCTCCCGTAATGCTTGATAGTGATCACCCTTGTTTTCAATTTACTGATAGTGAATTTCAACATGATGTTGCAGTAGGTGATAGATTAGATGATGAAATTATGAATGCTCTTTAACCTAATGAACCTATCTTAGAGGAAAATGAGGATGATAATGATGATGATGAAACCCAAGCACCAGATTAAGATGATGCACCTACTAGTCCTGTTCATAACTCAAGTAATGCACCGGCACACCCACCTGTAGAAACTCCAACTTTTAGTAGACAACCTGCTAAACGTGCAGAAACATCATTAGTTTGGAATTTTTTTTACTCAAGTAAGAGAACAAAATAAGGCTAAGTGTAAAACCTGTGGGAAATTACTTGTTCATAAATTTACTGGAGACCGTAGCGGCACAGGTAGTTTGGTTAGGTACATAAAAATATACCCTACAGATAGGGCTAGATTTTTTCAAATGCAAGCGCAGCAAGAGGGGACAAGTGTAGATTCCAGTTAACCCTAGTACAGGTTCAAATCTAGTTCAACCATGAATTAACACTGTCACCGGAGGTATTTTATATTACGATCCAAATAGAGATCGTTGCAAAGATGATTATTTTTATGTGCTTATATTATACTTTTGCTTCTAATCCTAATTGGGTTTATTATATTAGAAGAGTTTTTAATCCTACCTATAAAGGTTGGCCTCGCGCAACAGTTAAGGCCGATATTTATAAATTCAAACATGAATATGAACAATATTTGAGCTATTTATTTACTCATATACCTAATCAGATTTCTATTACTACTAATATTGGTAGAAGTAATGATGACTGTGATTATCTAACTGTTACAAGTCATTGGATAGATGAGGACTGGACAATGCAAAAACATATAATTACATATAGAATAATTAATTCAATCACACGGGTAGGTTTATAGCTAACACTATTTCAGATATTTGTAGATATTTTTGCTTTAGCGATAAAATAATGGCAATTTTTATGGATAATGGTTCTAGTAACACTAGTGCAATAGGCATGCTTACAAAAATAATAAATCCTGCATTTAGTAATATTTTCCATGTTAGATGTATTTGTCATATTTATCATTTAATTGTTGGTGATGGTATGCGAATTTTAGACATAGAAATTGAAAAGGTTCGAATGGCTCTTAATTGGCTATTTTATTCAAACTGTAGAACTAGACTTAGAGAGTATTTTAAAAAATGTGATGAATATGGCCGTAGAGAAAGAAAGGTTCTTAAACCTTGCCCGACTAGGTGGAATTGTATGTACGAAAGATTAGTACTTGCGTATTAATATAGAAACCCAATTAATGCAACGTTTAATTCTCGGGTAGGTGGTGAGGATGATGATGAAATGCTTACTACCCAAGATTGGACGAATGTTAAGATTCTTTTAGATTTTTAGAACATTTTCAAGTTGCTACAAATGCATTTTATGGGCAATATTATCCTACTATTTCAAACTGTTTAGTTTATATTGCCGCACTAGCTGATTTGTTTGTTGAATTTGGCGAGGGTGGGGATATTTATGAACTTGCTATAAATGAAGTGAAACAAAAATTTAAAAACTATTTTTCCCTATCCCTCCTATTTTGGTGTAGCTGCAATGTTAAATCATACAATGAAATTGGGAGGTCCTCATTTTTGGTATTCTAATATTTATAAGGCTTTAGATCTTTCAGATCAGAAAATTGCTACACTTGCTGATGCATAAGCATCAATTAAAATTAATGCTCAAACTGTTTATAATTCTTATAAAGTTGCGTTAGAGCATGCTAGGCCAAATATTCCAACCCCTACTTCGTCTAGCTCACAATCGTCTAAAAGAGCTGCGGGCTTAACAAGTCTTACATCTTGGACGGAGTTCCGGGGTTCTCAAGGTGATAATTATGATGAAACTTCACATCTAAATGAGCCTCAAGTTTACTTGTCTCAGGGACTTGAAAAGGAGAATCCAGACGGCTCTTTTGATCTTTTGGAATGGTGGAAGTCAAGGGAAAAATATTTTTCGGTTCTTAGTACCTTGTTGTGCTCATTCCATTGGGGGAAGGAAGACTAAAAAAGATATGTCATTTTGATCAATAAAAATTATAAGACATATCCTTGAATCTTTTTTCTCAATATTTCTTTGTCTTTACTTCGATATGTTATCCTTGAATATATATATATATATATATATATATATATATATATATATATATATATATATATATATATATATATATATATATATATATATATATATAACATACAATATATAACATACAATATATACTACAATAAAATATATACGAGAATATATATACATAACGTACAACCTAAACTACAAGAAAATATATAAGTAATAACATATATACATAAGATACAATATGCATAAGAGAATATATATACATTATACATAAGAGATACAATATATATATACTAATTAGTACAACAACAACAACAACAACAACAACTACCCAGTATATTCCCACCAGGTGGGGTCTGGGGAGGGTAATATGTAGACGAGCCTTACCCCTGCCCGAAAGTGCAGAGAGGCTGTTTCCAATCGACCCTCGGCGTATAGGATAAAAAAGGGAAAGCTGCATTAAGAAAATAAAGGTAAAATTAGAGACACAAGCAAGACAAAACAAAATAATAAAGCATAAGTGCTCCCGCAAAAATAACGTAAATAATTATGAAAGCATAAGCAACATAAATACAGTCGCATGCAATAATAACAAGCAGTAACTACCATACTGAAACACTAATCACCTATGAGCCCCTAGCCTACAATCTTGATTCTAGACCTCCAGACTCCCCTCTCAAGGGTCATGTCCTCGGTAACCTGCATTCTGGTCATGTCCTGCCTAATCACCTCTCCCCAATGCTTCTTAGGCCTCCCTCTCCCTCGCCAGCCGCCAACAATCTCTTGCCGCTCGCAGCTCCTCACCGGGGCATCGGTGCCCCTCCTCCGAACATGCTCGAACCACCTCAGCCTCGCTTCTCGCATCTTCTCGTCCACCGGGGCCACCCCTACCTTCTGACGAATAACTTCATTCTTGATCTTATCCAGCCTGGTGTGCCCACACATCCACCTAAGCATCCTCATCTCCGCAACCTTCATTCGCTGAACATGCGAGTTCTTCACGGGCCAGCACTCCGCCCCATACAACATCGCAGGTCTAACCACGGCTCTGTAGAATTTTCCCTTGAGTTTGTGTGGAATTTTCTTGTCACACAGGACCCCTGAAGCGAGCCTCCACTTAGACCACCCTGCTCCTATCCGATGGGTGACGTCCCCGTCAATCTCTCCGTCCCCCTGGATCACAGACCCAAGATATCTCACACAATATACTAATTACTACAACACAATATATACATTATATACAATATATACTAATTACTACAACACAATATATACATAATATATATCAATATATACATAAGGTACAATATATACTAATTACTATATACATAATATACAATATATACTAATTACTATATACATAATATACAATATATACTAATTACTACAACGCAATATATACATAATATACAATATATACTAATTACTACAACACAATATACAA
Organism: Nicotiana benthamiana; assembly: GCA_034376525.1. Lineage (NCBI taxonomy): Eukaryota > Viridiplantae > Streptophyta > Magnoliopsida > Solanales > Solanaceae > Nicotiana > Nicotiana benthamiana. Next base: position 60,689,466 of record CM067337.1, read on the forward strand.
TGAAATATATATTATATATATTATACTAATAACTTAGTACATCATATAAAATATATTCCACACTATACTAATAACTACTATACAAGATATTTCCTTAAAAAAAACCCGTCAGGCCCTCCAGGCCCGGCCCGCCAAACCCGGCACACGATGCCCGGTCTGTCAGGCCCGTTTAGGCCCGGCCCGGGGCCAGAATACACCCCTAATGGTGAACACAAAATTGCCAGTTTAAATACATGGGCTTTGACGGGCTGATTTTGAATTTGCTTAAAAGACTAGCTACTGATATGCATGAGCATGGAAACAAAACTGATGAAACAGTAGTGAACAAACAAACTTTTCTCAAACTCATTTTACCAATACTTATCTAAAACTCAAAATACTACAAACTATAAATGAAGGGAAACTAATTCGTTAATCAAACAGGTAGCATCATTCATGGTAAAAAGCTCTTCATCGGTTATAGCACCAGGAATACGCCTTGATTTTGCACTAACTATAACATGAGTCATATCATAAACATAACCTAAATGCAGTCGTTCTTCGGCTGTTAATACATCATCATCTTCATCACGCTCGCCCCAATTCACTATTTTGTCATCATTTCATTTCCAAGTTTTTCCAATCCACGACCTATTTTATTAGGCGCTTTTAATGCACCATCTCATTAATCTTTCTTTTAGTCAGGCTTACTAATAGCCTAATGATTAAGCAATAATCCTTAAAACTAATTAAAGTGCACTGGGAACCAAAAAGAATTCCAAACAAATATATTTACGTGTAATGTCAAACACATATACATTAGATGGCTTTAGTTCATCAAACAATTGTAAAGGAACACATAATTGAAGAGAGGAGTAAGAAATAAAGCTTAATTTAGCTGGAAATTAATTGATTCAGTTGTTTAAACTCAAAAAAAAAAAAAAACAAACGGGGACAAAACTCGGAATCGAAAAGCTGAAAATTAACATGTTCCATCATATGTTTTTACCAGAAGTCTTCACGTATGGGGAAGTACACTTATGGAGACATGGAAATAAGGGAAGGAGTGAATTACGGAAATTTTTGGGGCCCTCAGCGCTGGAGTTGGAGTTTGGTTATGGCTTTGGCTTTTTGTTTGAGAAGAGTAAAGGGGGCCGTGATTATTTTGGAGGAGATGAGATTAGAAGGGGAATTCCATTTTTGGGTGAAGGCTCTTTAGCTTTTTTCGTTGAGATCCGACGTTCTTAGCTTAGAGAGGTCTTTTCTTTGTTATAAAACGGCTGATTGTGTTTTTAGGCGTAGGCTACTATTTCATACGGGTACTCGTCTTGCGAATTATAGGCTAGATCTAAAATTAGGCCTAAAAATGAAATGTTCGAGCGCAAACTTTATTCTTTTCCTCAAACAAGACTAAAATACGACGTTATTTATTAATTAATTCTACTTACATGAAATTACTGTTAAAATAAGATTGACCGTTAAAACAAAACTATTTTTTGGTATTTTCAAAATATCATATTATAAAATAGAAAAACGAAAAATTATTATAAAATTAAGATCATATTCCTGGAACTATTTTTTTATTTTCGAATTTAGTAGATAAATTAGAGGTTAAATAAAATATTAATTAGCTAAATAAGAGAAAATATTTTTATAATTTTTATTTTTATGATAAAATAAAACAAAAAAAAGTCAAAGTTAGTTGAAATATTTATACTAGGCCTAAACTAAATATTTACGTGCTAAAAATATAAAAAATTTGGAGAGGGTAAAAAATCACATGTTTACACTTCAAAAGAAGTAATTTCATACGATAGTGATGTGGAAAACCATCTATGGAAGTTGATGAAAGAGAAAAAACTTACCGAAAAATTCTCGGGGCAATCTTCAACCCAAAAGAACTTGGCTAATGAGGCGGTAGTTGATCTGGATGCATGAGAAGTAGCCCAAAAGGAAGAAGCCGCACGAGTAGCTGCTGATGAAGCTCTAGAGGTGAAGAAACGGTTGACGGGAACGGAGGATGAAGATTCAACCTAAACCAATCTCTAGTTGAAGATGAATTTGAAAATAATATGCCTGGACGACCACTGGGAAACTATGCCAGGCTAGTCTACAAATAATGAGTATCTAGTGTGTGGACTTCTCTGTTTGCCACTAATAATTTTGAGATCAAGTAAGGGCTACTTTAGACCATTCAGAACAATTATATCTTTTAAGGAAAACCTAACAAAGATCCAATCACTCATTTGATGTATTTCGATGAGATTATGAATACCTTCCGCCACAACGGGATATCAAAAGATGCTATCTGCTTAAGGACATTCCCTTTGTCTCTGAGGGAAGATTCTAAGAACTGGTTGCGGAGTTTGCCAACTTGGTCAGTTCAAACTTAGGAATACATGACAAAGAAGTTCCTTGAAAATATTTTTCAATGGCAAAAATAGAGAAAATTCGAAAAAAGATCCTAAACTTTGAGCAAAAAGATAAAGAAATGGTGTTTGAAATATGGGAATGATTTAAGGATATTCTGAGAAGATATCAGCATCATGGAGTATACTTTTGGATGCAACTCTAAGATTTCTAGGGACACCCTCTGATATGAGGACGCTAAACAACATAGTTGGAGGTCCTCTTATGAAGAAAACTCATGAGGAGATTGTTGCAGTTCTAAAGTAGTTATATAAAGATGCAAATCAATTGTCTGCAGATGATAACGAGAGAAGGAAAAATGTTAGGGGTACATCAAGTGGATTCTAACACATCAGTGCAAGCCTAGGGGAATTGAAGAAGGATTCAAGAGATAACATCTGGAGGTAAGATTGTTGATCGTAAAACTCATTTTTATTGTGAAATCCACCTAGAAATTCATGGAAACTAAGCCTAAAATTAAAGAACTAGGGCTTGAGAAATTGAATTTTTAAATTGGAATTTGACGGACCATGTGAGGTCGGATTTTATAACTTTTTGTATGTTTGAACTCGTGGGAGGATAAGGAACCCGTTAATATGAAAATTTCTGAGTTTCGAGAAGTGATCCTAGGGCTCAAATTTTGGTAATTTTAGGATTTTTGCCCGTTATTGATTATTTTGGTTTGGGCTTTATTCCCTTAGTATATTGTAATGTATTCGCTCTGATTTTCGATAGATTCGACGCGTGCGGAGGGAGATTTGAGGGGCAAAGAAATCACGAGCAAGATATTCAGCGGTTCAACGTGAGTAATAATTGTAAATGATATTCTTAGGGTTTGAAACCTCAGATTTGCAGATCGTAGTACTATATTGAGGTGATACACGCACTTGATGACGAGCATGTGATCGTTACTATTGGGGGTTGTGACTTGGTCCGCCCCGATTGATGATATTACCACGTATTTGACTAAAACTTATTTGTTATCATCATGATTTGGTTTGATTTCCATATTTCGGCTTCATGCCAGTTATTTGAATCCTTCAAGGATTTTTATCACTACTTCCTTACTGTTTTGATTTATTACTTCAACTCACTCATGTTTTAAAAACTCAGCCACTTTTACTCAGATTTGAAACTTAAATGATATTCCTAAATGATATTTTGGGCGGAGAACTCATGTGTTTCTAATGCCCGAGGGGCTTGTGATGATTTTCAGACTGAGTGAGGCCGAGGGCCATATATGAAAGATATGCTGAGTGATATAAGGTCAAGGGCCTGATATACATTTATATTCCACGAGGTAGTTTGAGTGATGTGAGGCCGTGTGTCGAGTGATGATGCCACGAGGTGGCTTGATATAGCTTTGGAGTCGTAAGGGGCCTCTCCGGAGTCTACACACCCACAGTGAGCGCGGGTATCCATTATTATGAGAGTGAGCCCGAGGGGCTGATATTAGTGATTGTGAGGTAGCCCAAGGAGCTTATACTATTTTGAGAGTGAGCCCGAGGGGCTGATATAAGTTATTATGAGGTAGCCCGAGGGGTTGATACAATTTTATGAGTGAGCCCGATGGGCTGATACGAGTGATTTTGAGGTAGCCCGAGGGGCAGATACTATTCTGAGGGTGAGCCCGGGGGGATGATACGAGTGATTATAAGGTAGCCCGAGGGGATGGTACTATTTCGAGATATTGCCTAAGGGGCAAACCTTTATGTGTTCACTTTTCATATATACTTATCATTTTACATGATATATTGTGGTATTTGAGCCCGGGGTGTGGATTTTTTGTGCTTATCGGCAATAGGTGTTTTGCATTCATTCACATAACTATGAAAAAAGGTCATTTTCAAATGAGGTTTAAACTGAGCTAAGATATTTCTAAAGATTTCACAGTTTCACTTCTTTCTCAAAAGGTATTACATTGTTCCTATACAGCATGTGTGTTTTCTTTACGTGATTTCTTGCTACTCGATTGTTATTTACCTTTATTACTCACTGAGTTGGAGTACTTAGTTTACTCCCTGCACCATTCGTGCAGATGTAGGTATTCATACACCTGGTAGAGGGTTTTGGTTGATCGGAGGCAGAGTTATCGAAATTTAGCGAGGTGACTACCAGCATTCGCAACATCACTTTTCTCCCTTTTGTTTATCATTCCTGTTATATATATTTCATACTTTGTAGTTTTATTTACACTCCAATTGATGCTCGTGACTTGTGACACCCTAGTTTGGACTATGTTTGGGTTGTACTTCCGCATTGTTATGGCACTATCAATTGTTTAGAAATTATTACATCTGGTTTTAGCCTGCTTTATTGTTGTTTAGTTGTTTGACATCAAATTGGGGATGTGTCAACTTGCCTTGTCTTCAAGAGAGGCGCAATCACAATCGGGTATGCGTTTAGGGTCGTGACAAGTTGGTATCAGAGCCAGGTTAATAGGTCTCACGAGTCATGAGCAGGTTTAGTAAAGTCTCACGGATCGGTATGGAGACATCTATATTTATCCTCGAGACGCTGTGGAACCTTTAGGAAAACTTCACATTCTTGAATTCTTATCATGCGTCCTTGATTCAGCTTGAAAAGTAACTCCTTGAAATTCCTTCCATGCGTTTGTATGTGCACTTGAGCGCTCAGTATTAGATGTGCCTTAATGGCTTGTGATTCCCGATCGAGGGGCGAGGTCTGTTCTATGTGAGTTGATGTTGGGCTTTTCTGGAGGAATTGAGGCTGGATCTTTTCCTATGGCTTGAGCACCAAGGTGCTGATTGTGTGAGTAAGTGTTTTGAACCTATACGTTCGGTAATGTCCCTATTAGTGGAAGTGTCGGCTGGAAAGCCACGTGATGAGTATGTTGGTACTGCGAGATATATTTATGTGACTTAGAAGTGACGAAAAAGGTCTTCTGGATGATCGAAGAATATTAGGTGTTTGAATTCCATCATGATTTGAGTTATAGCCCCGAGTTACGGGCGTTTGAAGGATCTTTTCATGTTTGCCGGCTATGTGTGAAGTAAATTCCATGTTGCGATATGAGTTCACACTCAGGAAGACTAAGTGACTGCTGACAGTTTATGACGGTGGAAGGTATGCATAAATATTATATTGAGGCAAAGCAGGTGGGTTGTCTCTTACGGAGTGTTCTGAAGTGCTCTGATCCCTATGTGTATGTTAGAAGACCTCGTGTGTAATTTAAAAGTATGTGTTGAAATTCTAATTTTTGGGTCTCTTAAGAGAGTAGGCTTAACTATCGCGGGATGAATGCGATATTTTTAGAAGATTTACAGTACTAGATGATCTGTGTTAACTTATAAATGATTTGAGTTTAATCTCACTAGGGTATTGTTGCATCAATAGAGTAAAACTGCTATGAGTTATTGAGTGTATCTTTATCTACGGCTTCGAGCCAAGTGGGGAGTCTGCCGTGAGCAGTTGATGGCACAGTTAGGTGCTATGTTGGTTCTAGTTTGGGGCATGGGAGTGAATTAGCTATGGCTAAAGTAAGGGAAAATTTTGACAAAGATTATATTATGCTTCATAGGGTATGATAATCGTGGAATGTCGAGAGTTGTTGGTAAAGAATGCTCAGTGCATATAGTAGAAAGTTGTTTGGTTGTATTGGGGTGAGGATTTCATTCTACATTGCCGGAGTTCCAATGAGGCACAGTTAGTTCTATTCTTTAGGCCAGGTAAATTTCAGTTGAATAAGAGTGAATGACTCTCGCGAATAGTTCAAATGTGTTCAAAATTCTACAGGAAATAATTGGGTACCACAAAATTGTATATGTGGTTTGAAACTGTGTTTTCATTAGAAGAGGCCAAAACTTGTGGTAGTACTATGTTAATTATGGGATTCTATGTATAAGTATCAGGAAGGCAGGGGTAGCAGATTCAGATTCATAGGAAGTTCTTCAGAGTAAATTATTCTAGGATGTTTTGTTTCTGAGAGATATTGAGAGAGTATTCGACGGCTTATGGGTCTCAGATAGTGTAGTTTTATGCTTGGGTCTCGTGTGGTGAGTCTGGGGTGGGAAATTGTGGTGCTACAGCAAGAGAGAATATCAAGTGGAAGGTGAATCAGAAGGAAACTTAGATATATGGAGTAGCTTGATAGTAGACCGGACCGGTATGGTAAAGATATGATTAATTCCTTGTGTGTTCTCGAGGTGATGAATTCTTTTTGGTATTTTGTAGTAATGCTCTAAGGTTTTGATGACTTGCTTAGCTTGATCGAGTTAGAAGAATTTAGTCCTAACATGTCTAATTTGTGCAAAGGGAACTCGGAGAGTTCTTGATGGCTCTTACTATGGTTTGGAGATGTATATCTTCTACGGGCATGCAGAGCATGGGATGTATAGTGGTTTCTCTTCTAGATGGGACCAATGAAAGGTTCTGGACTAGTTGAGTACGTAGATATCTATGGCTCGGAAGGGAGATGAAGTTCTTATGTTATCCTAGGATGGTATGGTATATACGGGCTGTTGTGGAGGATCGAGATTTGCATGTGTGAGGTTGCAGTTCAGTTCTGAAAGGAAGTTCATAAAACTCTTAGGCAACGAGTATCCTCAAATGATTAAGGAAATGGTATTATTAATTGGTAGTGATTTGATGAGAGTATATGTTTCAGAAAAAGGGCCAATGTGATTAAGGTGATGTCACTTCGGTAGTATTGCGACACTTTCTTGTTAGATTGGCTGGTGATATTCGGGTATGCTTGGTGGTACTGGGAAATTTTTGAGTATCTCTCGTGAAATGATTGGGTATTAGAGGTCTGGCATATATACAGACGACATAATTGGGATCAGATATGGTGACTATTGTGCCGTGTGGATTAGAGACGAGAGTTTTTTTTTTCAGGATATTTTATGGTTGTAGACTGTGTGTGTCGGAACTGTTCAGTGACTATCGGGATTTGGGAGGCCTGAGTGGATCTTTTGTTGCTTCGTATGTTAGATATTGGATATGATATTAGGGTTAGACTGGTTGTCTCTGTGATGGATTATTATGGACTATTGCTCTACGGACTATGCCGAAAATGCCACAGGTTGAGTGGTGAGGTGCGTCGGAATATATCCTAGTAGAGTGGTTTTATATTTTGAAGACCCAACGGGCGGATGGGAAGGATTTTGCTTCTTACTTGGGCTCTTGTGATAAGTGTCAGTGTTGAGGCTCCAGATATTAATTTAGTTCCGGTGTTGAGGGACTTTTCAGATGTGTTTCTTGTGGCCGTGCATGTCGCAGGGCGATGTTGTGGATTTTGGTATTGATTTAGTGGGGGGGGGGGGGGACCGTGTCGTATGGCACCAGTAGGAGTTATAGTAGTGAAAGGAACGACTTCAAGATTTCCTTGATAAATAGTTCGTTGTTAGGCCGATGTGGATGCGCGTTCTAGCTTGAGTCAGCTAGGTTGGCCCCAAATTGTATTATGAGGGATAGGTTAATTTGACCGTTATTGAGCTTACTAGTGATCTGGGAGATCTATGAGTGGCCTTTCTGTGATACGAGATGTTATGATTTGTTGTTTATAGGCACACATGGTGCGGTTCTATTGGGGTTCATAGGGGAAGTCGGGCGGGAGAAGTAATTGGTTGTTTCTCGGTGGATGGAATATCAGTTATGTCCTATCGGGTCTGCATGGTTTATGTTATTTGTTTCACCATGGGTGTAATGATTTTTTTCAGTTCCCGACATCAAATTGTGCGTGGTTGTCAATTTCTAGCATAGTGACTTTAGGTGTCTCATGTGGAGCAGTGCCTGGATAGGATCGCGCATTTGTAGTGAAGCTATATGGAGATATGACCTTGTGGGTTAGATTCGTGTGTTCTGTTCTATGATGTGAGATGGTTTCTCAGCCTTGTGTTGTGGTGGTACTGGTGCGCTTGATGCATGACTCTTTTATGCGATTAATTATTACGATTTGAGTATGTTCAATCTGTTGCTTATTGGTGCGCATATTGTGCTAGTTATTGCTTAGGTGTATTGGATTAGATGAGGTCGATAGGGTCTGTAATGAATGCAATAGATTTGATTTCAGCATGTTTGATGGATAATATCGAGGTTCAGTTCAGAAATTTGATATGGTCCTTGCCAAAGGAGAAGTAACCTTATGGATGGTTTATTGCGTGTCTGATTTATCATTGGCATTATATGGAAGTGTTGGAATGAGACTTTAGTTGATAAGAGGTTTTCTACCATTATTGGGGTGTTATGTGCAGCTGTTGTGAATGGAAGTTATCACTACATGTGTTTTAGTTATGTGGTATATCATATAATTATACCTAAGGTTGCAGGCATGGGTTATTACAGCTGGTTCGGGCCTTTTCAGAATATAGGTGTGAGGTTTTGATCGTGTCGATAGTTTCAGAGGTTAAAATGTGGTGCTATGATTCATGGCTAGTTTGGGTAGTGTAATTTCAGTTTCTATGTGTTATTGGACCTATATGAGATAGGGTGATGTGGGGTCACCCCGGGTATATGCTAGGCAAGGTTATTCAGCTATTGGTTGGCTTCTAGAACAACTCTGGGAACGTTCGAGGACGCACATGTGTTTAAATGGGGGAAGATGTAACGACCCCACTGGTCGTTTTGACCATTTGCACTTTGATCAGCAGTTCTCGGGCATGACTTGCCCTTTGTAATGTATTATGTCCGATGTAGATCCTTGGTTTTGGTTATTAGGAAAAAACCATAGTGATTTTAAAAAAGAGTCAGCTTTAAACATAAAAGGTTTGACCATGAGTTGGATTATGTGTATATGAGCTCGGATCATAGTTTTATGATTTGGTTAGCTTCCTTTGGTGATTTATGACTTAGGAGTGTGATCGGAATTGGTTTTGGAGGTTCGGAGTTGAATTTGGCTTGAATTGGCAAAGTTGAGATTTTGGTGATTTCCGATTGGTAGGAGATATTTTGATCCAAGAGTCGTAATGGAATTTCAAATGTTTCAGTAGCCTCTTTATGTCATTTGGGATGTGTGTGCAAAATATCAGGTCAATCGGACATCGTTTGGTCGGGGTTTTAATCGAAAGTGTATTTTGGAAGTTTTTGGAAGCTTAGGCTTGAATTCGATGAGTTTTGAGTAATTTGATCTTGTTTGAGGTGTTTTGATGATTGGAACGAGTTTGAATGATGTTATGGATTATGTTGGTAGGTTTTGTTGAGGTCCCGAGGGCCACGGGTGTGTTTCGGGAGGCTAAGCGGATCAATTCCATGGTTTGAGAACTTCAGAAAAATTGCAGGTTAGTAGCAGGAATTTTGGCCTTCGCGTTCGCGAAGCGGATCTCGCATTATCGAAGAGCCGGGGTTCGTGAACATCACATTCATGAGGGTCTATGCTGCATTCGCGAAGGTTTGAGAGCGGCTGCATCACGTTTGCGAATGTGGATACGTGATCGTGAAAGAGGTTTTGGGGCTGATGGTCATATATTCATCACATTCACATGGAAGGGAATGTGTTCGTGAAGTTCAAAACTGTGGAAGCGGTGCGTTCCCAACTGGCACGTTGCATTTGCGAAAGGTAAAAGATGGTCAACCTAATTTTGTGCGCGTTCGTGAGAGATGGACCACATTCGCGAAGAAGGCTTTTAAAGCCTGGGTAGAATGTTTTAATAGCTCTTGTCCGCGATTTTGGAGCTAACTTTCACCATTCTTGGGCGATTTTGGAGCTTCTGGAGGGGAATTGAAGAGGGATTCAAGAGATAACTCCTGGAGGTAAGATTTTTGGACTTAAAACTCGTTTTTATTGTGAAATCCACCTAGAAATTCATGGAAACTATGCCTAAAATTAAAGAACTAGGGTATGAGAAATTGGACTTTTATATTGGGATTTGATGGATCATTTGAGGTCGGAATTAGAACTTTTGGTATGTATTTACTCGTGTGAGGATAAGGAACCATTGATGTGAACATTTTTTAGTTTCGAGAAGTGGGCCAGAGGCTTGGGTTTTGGTAATTTCGGGATTTGTGCCTGTTATTGACTGTTTTTGCTTGGGCTTTGTTCCATTAGCATATTATGATGTATTCGCTATGATTTTGGATAGATGCGACACAAGTGTATGAAGATTTGAGAGTCAAAGGCGTCACGAGCTAGAGATTTCACCGGTTCGAGGTGAGTAATAATTGTAAATAATATTCTGAGGGTTTGAAACCCCGAATTTGCATATAATAGTGCTATATTGAGGTGAGACACATGGTTGATGATGAGCGTGAGGTTTTTAATATTGGGGATTGTGACTTGGTCACTCCTGATTGATGATTTTACCGCATATTTGAGTGAATCTTATTTGTTATCATCATGATTTGGGCTGATTGCCATATTTTGACTTCGTGCTAATTATTTTAACCATTCGGGGATTCTTATCACTATTTCCTCACTAGTTTGATTTATTACTTGAACTCAGTCTTGTTGACATCTATTGTTTTACAAACGCAGTCAATTTTACTCAGATTTGAAACTTAAAAATGATATTTCTAAATAATGTTTTGGGCTGAGAACTCCTATTTTAATAAAGCCTGAGGGTCTTGTGATCATTTTCGGACTAAGTGAGGTTGAAGGCCATATGTGCGGATATGCTGAGTTATATGAGGCCGAGGGCCTGAGAAATATTTATATGCCATAAGGTGGATTGAGTGATATGAGGCCAAGTGCCGAGTGATGATGCCACGAGGTGGCTTGATATAACGTTTGGGCCGTATGGGGTCCCTCCGAGGTCTGAACACTCATAGTGAGCGAAGTTACCCATTATTCTGAGGGTGAGCCCGAGGAGCTGATCAGAGTGATTGTAAGGTAGCCCGGGTGGCTGATACCATTCTGAGATTGAGCTAGAGGGGCTGATACGAGTGATTGTGAAGTAGCCCGAGGGGTAGATACTGTGAGCATAATTTTTACCCTTTTGAAACGGCTCCTACAAGACTCTCAAAGATTAGGATTTTCTTTAAATATTCATTTTCTAGGATTTTTTTTAGAATTTAATCGTGTGCCAGTGTGTATTTATTAATGCATGTTCAAAATTGTTTAGGATTTAATTGTTAAATAGGTTTATTTTTATAAATTAAAATTATATATATATATATATATATATATATATATATATATATATATATATATATGAGGACAAACAATAATTCTGGGATTTTTAATTATTTTTTTTGGTTTGGTTTCAACTTGTTGCATTTAATTTGTGTTAATTAGAAATCCTTGTTAATTAAAATAAAAAATAAAAAGATAAAAATATATACATATAGGCAAAGCCACTCAGGCTGGCCACAATTAGACCAAACCTGAGTGGCCCAAACAATTAACCCTTAATAGACCCACAGACCCAGCCCAACACCACCCTAATCCAGTCCATACAAAAGACCAACCCAAACGACACCGTTTAAAGACCTCGCATCCCAGCCGTTGATCATTTGATCATCCAACGGCTATGAAGTTATCCCCCAAAAACATCTACATATGTCCAAGCGCCTCTATACACTCAGACACCAAACCTTTCTCCTTCCTCGTACCATCTTCCCCGATATAACACCACCCTTGACCACCCCTTGACCGCCGTTGAACACCCGCCTACCACCCTAACGCCGCCGGAAATCGCCTCACGGTGGCGGCCGGTCACTAAACCTCCCCATATTTACGCCATCAAACCATCACAACCTCCTCTTTCCCATCCTGTGATTAGTTTCTGTCGAGTAAGTTTCCTCCGTCTCGAATATTAAAAATAAGGGTCGTCGGAACCACCGTCTCCGGCGACCCTATTCCAAAGCTCTCCAACTTTACACTGTAGGACCATCAGAACCTCCCTTTTCCTATCCTGCAATCCATTTCTTTCAAACGACCCCCCCATCTTCTCAAATCTTCACAGAAAGTCGTCAGAACCCCCATCTCCGTCGACCCAACTCAAAACCCCTCCAAACATACACCCCTGAAACAACTCAACCTCATCTTTCCAACCATATGTGTCACACCCTTCGAATCCAGTCAAAACGTGTCGAATATTAATTTGAAATTCATCCCTATCGAAATTTGGTTCGTCTCATCTCAGACAGTCATTGTCTATTTCTTTCCCCAACCACACCTCACACAAACCCCAAATACCACCAATCACCGAGAAAAATCAAATCTGAGACCTCACAAGGTCTCAGAATTACCAGAACCCCAGTCCTGAATCCCTGAGACCCATCAATCCAAAATGAGTTGCTAGACACCTCTGCAGAAGGGGTCAAGAACAAACGAAATGGTCTCAAGTGGACGTGCATGTGTAAAACAAAAGCTAAGTACTCTGTCTTTGCTTGTATATATGTGCTTCATAGTGGTTAATTGTTATATGCTTTGATTTCTTGTTTGTTTTTCTATAATCTCATATGAAATAGGTTCAGTAGTTTTATGCCTTTGGTTGATACTATTTTGAAATACCTTCGTCTCTTGAATGATTTGATATCCTGTTAATATTAGCTCCCTGATTCTGATAGCCTAGTTTGTTGATTCTTCAGTAGTGTGATTCTTATGTTTTTGTTGACCTTCATCTCATGATCTTCATTTTTTTTATTCCTTGATATTCTGATTTGCTTGGTTAGGTGTTTATGCTACTAAGTGTTTGATTTTCATAGTAATTTTGACCTTCAGTACTGGCATAGTTAGGTTGATTTGTTTGGTTGAACCTTTAATTGCTAATGTTAGCCTTTACTTTTCTGGTTCGATTCATGAACTAAGTGTTCACTCCCTTCTATCTGCTTCTCATTCTCAAGTTTTTCTGAGTACTTTGATTGGGCTATTTCTGAGAAGTTAAGTATTAAATGGATATGTTCTTTCTTCTGGTCATTTTCTTTGTTGATATTGAATGGTCATCCGGAATAATGTTTGTTTGCTGACAGTCCACATTAAGGCACTTGTTTAAAACCTGATTAGTTTTGGCTAATTTCAAACTTAAATAAGCCTATTAGTCCAAGACTAATTTTGACCCAAACATGAACATAGTTGACTTGGGTCAACTGAAACCAAACTAGATTATAGACTGAGGTTAAAACTTCAGGTTGGTTATTTAGAAAAGAAATAGGGGTATAAGAGGGATTTGAACCTTAAAGGAATCTGGTGATAACCCCCTAGAACATTCTAGTGAGGGATTAAAACACAATTTCAACCTGAAACTTGAGGCACAAGTCAGGAAATGAGGGATCATTTAAGAAAGGCTGAAAACTAACTCAGGGACTAAAAGGAAAAAACAAAGAAAAAATGGTGCCCTAAGGCTCCACTATAAAAGAAACCATCTGAGCATTTTTAAGGGGATCCGGAATTTTTCTTTTGAATTCCATAGAGAAAAATACATATTCTTCCTATATCCGTGATAAACAATCAGTTCTAATTCTTATTCCTTTGAGATTTTTAAATCCCTCAAAATCTGTTGAAACCCTGGGTATACTGTTCGATTGGATTGCTGTTTTGCTTGGCTGATTCATCGCATTTACTCATAGGCTTCTGCTTTCTGCTGAATTACAGGTACATTCGACGTTCATTGATATATGAAGTTCCAGTGTAATGTTTTCCTATGAATGAAAATCTACTGCTCTTATTTTGCTTCGAACCCCCCCCCCCCCTGTTTGCCATCTCCTTTTATTGTAATATTCCTAATTACTTTGTAGCAGTTAAACATTTGAATCATTCATTTTTGTAATAACTGGACACTGGGTACTGACTTATCTTGTAATAACTGGACATTCGCACTACAATGAAAATGTTTGGGCTGACCAAGATTTGAGGCCCAGCATGTATAATCAGCCATGAATGAGGCTGAAATACAAAAACTAATTTCCCAGAATACACTACCGATATATAATTTGAGAATTTAAACACCAGCAATGACAGAGAATTCTATGCGCCTTAGGATGTCCATATAAAATAGAAGGAGCCGCGTTCATCTAATCAAACACCACGAGGGTCCGTAAATGGATAAAAATATTAAGAAAATCGAAAGTGTCGTTTAGCAAATTGCACGGCCTTCCATGAATTTTGAAAACGTAGTTGCTGGAGGCGCGAGTTCGCTAATAAAATACCTTCCTAAAATCCGGGTGCGCATTTACGTGACCCAAATCCACATCTCAATGGAGTTAGAATATGTGTAATATTGCGTGCGCATTTATGTGACGTGATTCGCGACATATTTTAAATATATAACAAACTTTCTAAAAGATGTTAAAAGCGGTTAATGATTTAAAATTGCATTGTAGGTTTAAACAAGTATAGCAAATAAGATCTCTAGCCATTTATAATGAGTTTATGTGACCGTGCTAGAACCACTGGATCCGAATGTGCCTAACACCTTCCCTCGGGTCAGCAGAATTCCTTACTTAGAAATTTCTGGTACGCAGACTCCAATCGGGCAGTCGAAATTTCCTCGATTTAGGATTTTAAGTAAACCGGTGACTTGGGGCACCAAAAATGAAACTTATCCCAAGTGGCGGCTCTTGAAATAAATAATTGATCCCATATCGAATAATGTCACTTTTATTGAAAAAACTCCTATGCACGTGTCATCTTTTGGGGTAGCCACGTGTAAGCAAAAAAGGAGGTGTGACAGCTCTGGCAACTCTGCTGGGGAGTAGAGAGAAACCCAGAATCTCTGGTTCAGGGTTCAAGAATTCAAACTTACAATAACTATTATATTTGGCTTCTTCTGATTTGCTTACATGTTTTGTGCTAAATGCCACATGTTTTACCGCTTCGATATGATCTGAACTGTACATATAAACTTCTACGAAACCTATCACTTGTCACCTCTGGGGATGTGCTTACTGGTTGAGACTCCCTATTCTGTTAGTGTCTTATCCTGAAATAAGAGAGAGGCAGGATAATTTACTAAGCCGGATGGCCTTTTGGTTCCCGGTATGTAGCCCCCTCCTCGACTTGAGTTGATTGCTCGGGTACACAGTCTAGACCCTGTACCGAGGTTCTAAATATAGTATAACAAAACCTCATGCCAGATACCTAGTTGGAACGTTTATTTGCATCATGCATTTTGACTTAGGGGATTCAACACAGGTGTTGGGTCCATCGGCAGGTGTCCTGAAATAAAAGTTCATCCTAATGCATTTTTACGTGCTGCTTGCGCATTTATTTGCCTTGGATTAACATGTTGACCAGCCTGTAAACAAAGGGAATAAATTGAGCAAAATAGCAGTGCTAGGGTCATAACTTTTGAAACCAATGCTAAATAGCGCCGAAATGCCACTGGATTTTTCAAAAAAACAAACAACAAAAACAACAAAGCAAGAAAAGGCACCAATTTTGAAGTTTTTCAATAATGTCTGCAGGGTTTGATAAATTATTTTGGCGGGGTCCAACCCCTTTTTCAAAATTGTCAAAAATGTTCGAGTTTATTCACTTGTTTGAAATAAGTCGGATGGTGCCATTATTACGATAATAGCTGAATGTTTCTACAAGGGACGCCAGAAGGTTGATCTTGTGCAAATGGACACCTCTAAATTTTATTCTAATTGGTAAGCAAGCACAGCTTGAAAAACCTTCTCGCCGAAGTGTCGAAAGGCTGTATTCGCAAAGCCGGTACTAGATTTTAAAATAAAAATTTCATAAAATATCAGTTTTAGTTTTTTGAGAATACTAATTCGCCTTAATAAATGTGCAGAATGAGCATAATAATGAACAAAATTCCCTTGGAGCTGCGGCTATGGTTGAATGATCTCGGGGAAGCAGGACAGAAAAGGGTCAACTCACACTTGGGAGGTCTCACTAGTTTATTGAAAATCAACCCCAGGGGAGACATCATAAAGGCCTTAATAACTTTCTCGGACCTGGCCCACAACATCTTCTACTTATCGGATTTTGAGCTAACCCCGACTTTAGAAGAAATGACCGGATATATTGGGACGCATACAATCCTTTTGAGACATCAATACTTGATTGCACCCAGAGCCCTCGGCATGCAAAAATTCATGGACACCCTAAAAACTAGCAGAAAGGTCCACAATCATGACTTGTCGGCTGGCTTTTGCACCCTCCAGTTTATATACCAAAGATACGGCCATATTCGAGGATTCTACAACCCTAAAAATCTTATTTGTACCAAGGGTAATTGGCTCAAGTGGGAGAAGCATCTATGCTTCGCGTTCATTGTATCTTTCTTGGGTCTTCTTGTATTCCCGCGAAAGGACGGGAACATCGACATGCAGATAGCAGGGGTTGTTAGTACTTTGATTACCCAAGCAAAGAGTACTCTTTCTCTAATGATCCTGTCTGACATATTCCTAGCCCATACCATCTGAAAAGCAGGAGGGGATTTCTTTGAAGGCTGTAACGTGTTGCTACAAATCTAGTTGATTGAGCATTTATGTCATAGGCCTTGGTTCACGACGGGCTGTCAACAAAAGGTTGCGTAGAAGAATTTGACAACAGGGTGAATGGGTTTAAATTATTAGAGGGTGTCGCAGAGTGGGTGTTGTATCTCTGGGTTATTACAGCAAATCAAATAGAACGGGCATTCAGTTAGCTCTCTATGGATGAAATTGTGTATATGCCCGCCACGGGACCACATTTCCTTTTGATGGGCATCCAAAGCATCCAACCCTATGCGCCGTATAGAGTACTCAGGCAATTGGGTAGATGCCAAATGGTTCCCAGAGACAAGGATATCAATAGCCATGTAGTTGAGATAAGCCCGAATGGTCAATTCCCTGAAGCTGCTGTACGCCAAATTTGGAGCGAGTGCCAGTACTTGACTGCCAATACTCGAGTACGTGAGGTATCTAAGGGTGAGGTTGAACTGGGGTATGTTGGTACAAGAGGGAAATAGAACCCGGGTGGCCGATAAAGAGACCTCATCTCTAAGAATTTACTGAGACCTCACAAGAGCAGTGGGATTGGTTAGCAAAAGAAAATGAATACCAACCTACAATAGGAAGGCTGGAAAAGAAAATTCAAGAATAATAATTTGAAAACAGTCTACAAGCTGTAGTTAGCAAGGGATAAAAGAAGTTATTGGTCAAAGAAACGCAGCCTTGCGAGCCCAGATTCATAAAGTGAAGGCGACACAGAATATCCTCCGAGGAGTACAAATGATGAAAAGCTCATACATAACTTGCGTCGAAAAGTAACTGAATACGGTTTCGACCAAAATAAGGCAGAGGGTGAACTGTATTGAGCTTGGAAGCAATTAGTTAAAAGTGCAGAAGAAAGGGCCCATTTACTGGAGCAGTGAAAAGAAGGAAGCGGTAGTGAAAGCGCTGGTTTAAAACAGAGGGTTATCATAGCTGAAATCAAAATGGCCAAACAAGCCAAAGATTTCAAAGCTGAGAGAGAGAATTTTTATGCGGTAATAGCGGGATTGGAAAGAGATTTGCGGCAATTTCAAAAGCTGAATCAAGCTGCTGAACAAACTTTAGAAGCACTGGCTGAGCAAATAGGGCGGTTGCTACAAGATAAAAGGGTTATCAGAGAAAAGGTGCGGGAAAATGCAGACTATATTACCACGAAGTGCAATCACTGTGAGGACATGACAAAATCTTTTTTTTTCGCTGCTGCTATGACATTTTTCCGACAAGTGATGGAAGACCTCTACTATCTCCAGGGAAGTCTAGCGCGCAAACCTGCGGCAAGGCCGAACAATGCCCTGCAAGCTCCAAAGATATTTAAAGTTTTAATGTACTCATAAAATTGTATTTTTCTGAAAAAGAGTTTGCCTGTATGTTCTTTCGAGTTTATAAGGTTATCAAGTCCCATGTCTGGTAGTTGCTTTTCGTTCTATTAGACTTTGTAATCAAACTTTATATCTTTATCAAAATCCCAAAAATATATTTTTCTGTGTACATAGCCTTTTGTTTGCATGAACTATGCTCGGTCTGATTCATGCAAAGTCATGATACGTAGGCAATCTCTATAGGATTCGACCGTATTATTTAAAAAGCTAAAAAAATAAAAAGAGGAAATAAGAGAAATAGAAAAAAGAAAATTGGAATAAATGCCGGGATGACACATGGGATCATGGCAAGCATATAGAAACTCGTTATCTGCATAGGTGCATCATGCTCAATGTGTTATTTCTTGTTTGTCATTTACCCCGAACTAACTGCATTTTACAGTGTACAGTCTAGGGGCTTTAAGATTAGTGGTTGGTTTGCGGTAAGGTGGCTTCACACAGATACTTCACTCGATCAAAGGGAAGTACAAAGATGTCGACTGAAATGACTTTACCACCCGTCCCTATTCCAGAGGACAACCCAATTACTGAAGTACCAGCCTCTGAATCTGCAGTATCTAAGGAGAACATGATCCTGTGGCTCCGAGTCATGGAAATGTGGGATGCCTGGACCAATAGGAAAGAACTTCCTAGAGCTATCCCTGGATTTACCGAGCTTTTTGCAAGGTCAGGGGGGGTACCTCTACTATCCCTATCAGTCACCCAGATATTATCCTAGGGCAGACCACCATATCAACCAATTTTGTTGGGGCGCCTTTTGAAACCCGCTCTCCGACGCTTACATTCGAGGCAGTTTCCAACATCTTCATGGCCCCTCCGTGCGCAGCTACTACATAGCTTGCGGTACCGAGGCCCGTGTTTGACCCTAGAACCTTTACATTCCAAACTCCTATCTACAAAAATGAGCCTCCCCCGTACCTTACATACAACTGCCCTCAGCCAGCATATGAGCTTACCCCTGTGCAAGACAAAACTTCCAAAACGTCAAAAAACGATGAAATCACAACGAGAATGAAGAGTCTTGAGCAAAGCCTAAAGAACATGCAAGGACTAAGTGGACAGAAAAGTGTATCTTATTCAGACCTATGCATGTTTCCCTACGTAAATCTTCCTTTGGGGTTTAAAATGCCGAAATTCGAAAAGTACGATGGCCACGGCGACCCCATCGCCCATTTGAAAACGTATTGCAATCAACTACGTGGAGTTGGCGGGAAGGAAGAACTCTTGATGGCATACTTCAGGGAGAGCTTAGTGGGTATTGCATCCGAATGGTACATAGATCAAGACATTACCTGATGGCACATATGGGATGACCTTCCCCGGGACTTTGTGAGACAATTCCAGTACAACATCGACATCGCCCCAGAGAGGAATTCCCTAGCCAACTTGAAGAAGAAACCTGCTGAAAGCTTCAGAGATTATGCTATTAAATGGTGAGAGGAAGCATACAGTGTAAAGCCTCCTATGGATGAAACGAAGATGGTCACTGTCTTTCTGCAAGCACAAGAGGCAGACTATTTCCAGAACATGATGTTCGCAATGGGCAAACCATTCGTTGAGGCAATAAATACTTGGGAGATGGTAGAGAATGGACTCAAAATGGGAGGATTCTAAGTCAATCTTCCATAAGAGCGACCTCCTAGGCCATACAAGGAGGGGAAGGAGGAATCCCAAGGAGCAAGAAAAAAGAGGAAGCATCCATGGCAGCCCCTGGGATGAGGAATAAACATACTCAGAGGCATGCATTCTCTGAAAGAGCACCTCAACATTACTATCCTCACAGAGACATTCACTATGTCCCTCAACCCTATGAAATTATGAAAGCTCATCCTTTTATTCCACCTCAACAGCAGAACAATAGAAACCAAGCTCCAAGAAATCAACCTCCTTAGAATCATTACAATCCACACCCTCAGTAAAATAATTATTGTCCTAAGGAGCCACCCAGGAGACTGAACTTCTCTCCCATAGGAGAACCCAACACCAGTCTGTTCCCAAAGTTGGTCCACATGGGTCTCCTCCAGCCTGTACCCCCAAACAGACAGAACCCCAAATCACCTTCTTACGAAAGAGGCGTGCGTTCTGCTTACCACTCTGGGGCAGAAGGTCATGATACTGAAAATTCCATGACCTTAAAGCGAGCAGTGGAGGACTTGATAGATCAAAAGAAGATAGTACTAAAAGATGAAGAGGTCCCAAATGTAACTGATAACACGTTACCGGCTCACAACAACGGGCCGGTCATCGGAATGATCTGCGAGGACACATAGTTTGATCCTGCTCTGAAAGCCATTATAGCCATCGCCGAGGCAGATAGAAAACTAAAAGTCACACCAAAGAAGAGGGAAGAAAAGAAAATGAATGAAGCCAAATTCCCCGAAGCAGAAAAGAAGGATGAGGTCGAAGCTAAGACAACCCTTACCAAGGAAACAATACTCTACATCCCATGAGGACGCAAAGAAAAGCACCGCACTTTAAGCCCTCCAAAAAGGTTCGAGCTGAACAAAACCATGTATGTACCCAAGAAAACCTATGTGGTACGGGGATCGATTAAACCACCGGTGCTGAATGAGCCCGTGGTTATCGGTCGCACGCCATAGAATCCCATGCCCAACCCCTCAGCCGTCTCTTTAAATTATCAGGAAACCATCATTACATTCAAGGGCAAAGAAGTCCTCGGAGAAGCCTAAAAGGGGTGTCCCACAAAGAAATACTCAGACATGGAAGAAGTGAACACCGCTACCAAACGGCAATTTCCGCCAAAGACGCCAGTGAATGCTGAGGAAGCAGAAGCTTTTTTACAGAAAATGAAAATACCGGAGTACGAAATGGTTGATCAGCTTCGAAAATCTCTTGAGCAGATTTCTTTATTGTCTCTCTTAATGAAATCTCCCGAGCATCAGTAGGTGTTGGCGAAAACTCTGAACGAAGCTTATGTACCAGCTGAGACCCCTGTAGAGCAACTAGAGAAAATGGTAGAGCGGTTCTTCACTATTAACCAGGTATCATTCAGTAAGAATAATTTACACCCGGAGGGGAGATGCTCACAACAAGGCTTTGCACCTCACAGTCAAGTGTAAGGGATATTATCTTAAGAGAGTGATGGTCGACGGAGGTTCCGGAGTAGACATATGCCCACTATCTACCTTGCAAAGAATGGAGATTGGGATAGGGAGGATCCGTCGTAACAACGTATGTGTGCGAGCCTTCGATGGAATGAAAAGGGATACCATAGGTGAAATCGATTTGGTGCTCACTATTGGTCCAGTAGACTTTGAAGTAACATTCCAGGTGTTGGACATGGACACCCCCTACAAATACCTCCTAGGAAGGCCGTGGATTCATGCAGCAGAGGCAGTGCCTTCTACGCTGCACCAAATGCTGAAATTTGAATATGAATATCTGGGGATTGTAGTTCATGGAGAGGACGAACAATCGATTTTCCGGGACCACTCTGTTCTCTTTCTAAAAGCCAAGGAAGGGAGTGAACACATGGTCTATCAAGCTTTTGAAGTCGTAAGAGCTGATCAGCATCAAGAGGGAAAGCCGCTCCCTCAACCTTTCCTGTCAAATGCTTCAATTATGGTAGGGAAGGAAATGACGCGCCAAGGTTTCAAGCTAGGATAGGGGCTCGGAAGCTCCCTACAAGGCATAGCCGACCCGGTCGCCTTGCCTGCTATAGAAAAGTTCTTTGGATTGGGCTTTCATCCAACATTAGAAGACATCACTTGGGCTAATCGCAAAAAGCGCCAAGGATGGGCCTTACCACGACCCCTACCTCACTTGTACAAAACCTTTATAAAACAAAAGTACAGTGAAGAGGAGGAAGAAAAAACCTTCACGAAAGAAGAAATTGATGAGATATGCGGGGCTATGAGGGAGTTTCTCTATGAAATAAACATGGTCCAACCAGGGGAAGGTTTAAGCGCCACTGAAGTGCTATATATGGGGCTAGATGCCAAACTTCAAAACTGCAAGGCCATACCTTTTCCCGTCAAGCGGGAGAGCAGGTAGTCTTGCCTTGCTACCTCTTCCGACATCACGAGCTATTTTAGGGTGTAGCTCGGTTGTTTGTTTTCCTTTTAGCACTTTAAATCTCAATTGTAAACCCTGTTATCCTTCATGTTCGAAGAAATAAAATCAATATTTTGTCATTCACACTTCTTTTCCTTTCTCTGATTTTGTCTTTCTTTATTTTTCATCTTTTCTTTCAGTCCCAATAATGTGGCTTTAAATAAAACGACATGCTCGCGGACTTCATGCCATGACCCAAACTTGCTGTCTGTCTGTGAAATAATGAACCAAGAACCGGAATACGATGAAGAAGAGGCTTTTAGGGAAATCAACCGAGAGTTGGAACACTTTGAATATAAACCAAAGCCTAACTTAAATGATACTGAACCAGTTAACTTGGGCAACTCCGATGAAATGAAAGAAACTAAAATAAGCATCCACGTGAATAAAGAATTGTGAGATTCATTGGTTCAACTCCTGTTGGAATCCAAAGATGTATTTGCGTGGTCCTATGACGACATGCTTGGCTTATATATGGATTTGGTAGTTCATAAGTTTCCAACATACCCTGAATGCCCTCCGGTCCAACAAAAACAAAGAAAGTTCAAGCCTGATGTCAGTGATAAAATCAAAGAGGAGATTACAAAACAGCTTGAAGAGGGGGTAATCCGAGTAGTACGGTACACCACATGGCTGGCTAATGTGGTCCCGGTGCCGAAGAAGGATGGAAAAACGCGAGTGTGTGTGGATTATAGAGATTTGAACGAGACGAGTCCCAAGGATAATTTCCATCTGCCCAACATCCACACCCTTGTCGATAATTGTGCCAAGCATTAGATTCAATCCTTTGTAGAGTACTACGCAGGGTATCACCAAGTGCTGATGGATGAGGAAGATGCTGAGAAAACCGCCTTTACCACACCTTGGGGAACATATTATTATAGACTTAAGCCTTTTGGATTGAAAAATGCCGGGGCAACATACATGAGGGCTATGACCACCATCTTCCACGATATGATGCATCGACAAATAGAGATGTACGTGGATGACATGATTATCAAATCCAATACGTAGGGCGATCATGTAAAGGATCTTAGGAAATTCTTCGAAAGGCTGCACAAATATAATTTGAAATTAATTCCGGCAAAATGCACATTTGGAGTCATGTTTGGCAAACTTCTGGGGTTCATCGTCAGTCGAAGAGGCATTGAATTGGATCCAACCAAGATCAAATCCATTTGTGAGTTGCCACCTCCAAGGACCAAAAAGGATGTAATGAGTCTATTGGGAAGATTGAATTACATCAGCCGATTCATCGCCCAGTTGACTTCAACATGTGAGCCCATATTTAAGCTACTAAAGAAGGATGCATCGATTAAGTGGACGGTCGAGTGTCAAGAAGCTTTTGATTAACTCAAGGAATATTTGTCCAATCCCCCAGTTTTAGTTCCGCCAGAACCGGGAAGGCCACTTTTTCTCCATCTGACGGTCTTGGAAGGCCCTTTCGATTGTATTCTCAGGCAGCATGACGCCACGGGAAAGAAAGAGCACGACATTTATTATCTGAGAAAATAGTTTAGCAGTTACAAGGCCAAGTACACATTATTAGAAAGAACGTGATGCGCCTTGACATGGGTAGCTCGGAAGTTAAGGCATTATCTGCAAGCTCATACCACATACCTCATAACCAGGCTGGATCAACTAAGGTACATATTCCAAAAACGAATGCCCACGGGACGACTGGCTAAATGGAAGATCTTGCTCACCAAGTTTGACATTGTTTATTTCACTCGTACGGCGATGAAAGCTCAAGAATTGGAAGATCATCTGGCAGAGAACCTGTTGATGACGAGTATCAGCCTTTAACTTACTTCCCTGACGTAAAAGTGAACTCATTGGAAATAGCAGCTGAGGACACCCCCGTCTGGAAAATGTTCTTCGACGGAGCAGCAAGCGCAAAGGGCGTAGGGATTGGGGCAATATTAATCTTACCCACATGCCAGCATTATCTAGCTAGAGCCAGACTCCGGTTCTTCTTCTCCAATAATACAACTGAATATGAGGCTTGCATTATGGGCATGAACATGGCTATTAACCAAGATGTCAAAGAGTTGCTAATCATGGGAGATTCCGATCTAATCATCCCACAAGCTCAAGGAGAATGGGCGACAAGGGACATTAAGCTCCTCCCATACAGAGGCATGTCTAAGACCTCAGCAAAAAGTTCAGGTCGGTACAGTTTAGGTACATTCCCTGTTGCCACAATGAGCTAGCAGATGCACTTGCAACCTTGGCCTCTATGTTGCCATACCCTAGGAATGCCTATGTTGATCCTTTACAAATCCAAATCAAAGAAATGCATGGGTATTGTAATGCGACTGAAGCAGCGCCTAGCCCACAGCCTTGGTATTACAACACCTTGAGATTCCTGAAAACACAAGAGTACCTTGAGCAAGCCACCGCAGAACAAAAGAAAACCATTTGACGGCAAGCAAGCAATTTCTTCCTAAGTGGTGACACTTTGTATAAGAGGACTCCAGATCTTAATCTGTTGAGATGTGTGGATACCGAAGAAGCCAGGAGCATTATGCACGAAGTACTTGCAGACGTGTGTGGCCCCCATATGAATGGCTATGTACTAGCAAAAAAGATACTCTGAGCGCTCTATTATTGGATAACCATGGAGAAAGAGTGCTTCAGCTTTGATAAAAAATGTCATCAATGCCAGGTGCACGGTGATCTGATTCATGCACCACCAAATGAGCTGCATCCTATGTCAGCACCCTGTCCATTTGCCGGCATGGGTATGGACGTCATT
The DNA here is from genome assembly GCA_034376525.1 of Nicotiana benthamiana. Classification (NCBI taxonomy): domain Eukaryota; kingdom Viridiplantae; phylum Streptophyta; class Magnoliopsida; order Solanales; family Solanaceae; genus Nicotiana; species Nicotiana benthamiana. Next base: position 60,714,387 of record CM067337.1, read on the forward strand.
GGGCCGATATAGCCAAAAGCCTATAATGGGCACATATTTTTGTTGGTCGCCATTGATTATTTCACGAAATAGGTCGAGGCCATTACCCTCAAGTCTGTTACTAAGAAAGCAGTAGTGCATTTTGTGCATTCCAACATCATTTGCCACTTCGGGATTCCTACTACCATCATAACTGACAATGTAGCTAATTTAAACAGTCGGCTGATGGGAGAGATATGTGAAAAATTCAAGATAACACATAGAAACTCCACTACCTACCGGCCTAAAGCTAATGGTATGGTCGAAACAGCCAACAAAAACATCAAAAAGATCTTGAGGAAAGTGATTCAAAGCTCGATGAAATGGCACGAAAAACTGCCTTTCGCATTGATGAGATATCGTACTATAGTACGTACATCAGTCGGAGTAACCCCATATCTGCTGTTCTACGAGACTGAAGTTGTCATACCTGCCGAGGTGGAAATCCCTTCGCTCCAAGTGATTGTCGAAGAAGAAATTGAGGATAGTGAATGGGTCAAAACCCGTTTAGAGCAACTGGCTTTAATCTATGAAAAACGAATGTCCACAGTATGCCACAGGCAGTTGTACCAACGAAGAAAGGCCCGCGCATACAACAAAAAAGTGCGCCCCAGAAATTTTGAAGTCGGGCAATTGGTGTTGAGACGGATACTTCCTCATCATCAGGAAGCCAAAGGAAAATTCGCTCCAAATTAGAAAGGCCCGTACATCATCAGAAAGATATTGCCTAAATGAGCATTATACCTGGGCGACATAAAGGAGATAAGCCCAAGGCAGCAGTAAACACAGACGCAGTAAAGAGGTATTATGTTTGAATCTCCTGCAGCAATAACCCCGGTGGATTGAGATGACGAGGGTTTCCCTCTCCCGCTATCCCCTCCCTCCTTGTAACCCAGAAATGATGTTCAAAAAAAAAGGAGAAGAAAAAAAAGAAGAAAAGATAAACAATAGAAAAAAGTGCAAAAGAAAAAGAAAGAAGAATACAAACTAAAATAGTTTAGGACCAAGTTTCCTGAACTACGTCTGACTTTATTCCGAAAGGATACGTAAGCAGCTTCTCCATGAGATTAATTCATATCAAAATAAAAGCCCATTCACCCACAAAAATTAAAATTGGGGCAGAAATACATTGGTTTGGTTACAAATCCATCCGAATGGTCATAAAGTTATAGATCTCGGAGGGAAAAATACCGTTATTGTGATTCGACACCAATCAAATTTTTGAGAGGTATAAAATGGGAGAGTCTTATCATTGAAAACCTTCGGGCACCATACGGTGACGGTGTGCAGAGAAAAACAAAATGAGAGAGTCCGTTTAGCGAAAACTCGCAAAGAGCGCTATCGGGCGACGGGATAAGAGAAATGAGAGAGGCTGATTAGCAAAATCGTGAAAAGGGCGCCATCAGCCGAAAAGAGGAAATATTGCTGCCTAGGTCTGAGTATGTTTCTTTGGTTTCTGGAAAAGTTGAAGTCAGAAAGCAGAAATGGATTTGGGCCGGGTATCCAGTCAAAAAAGCATTTCGTCGCCATTTCAAGCCGGATTATATTTCCAGATAATTTCCCTCTTTTCTTTCAAAAGAACATACTTCTCTAACTTCATATTTCACTCCTTTCCACTTTAATTCTGATGTCCTAACCATTCCATAAGAAAGGTAGCAAGGCTGGCTTCGCGGTTTTCTCCGGGCAAGAATTAAGGGAATGTCCGATATCGTCAAGCACGCTTAGCCAATCCTGTTTGAACCTGGCAGTTGATGTCTCTAAATTAAGGAAATAAAAGAAGGGAAATTCAAAGTCAAAGAGGCATGAAGGTGAAGAAAAATCGGAGGTGTTTTAAGCCAAACATGATGTTGATTCTTATCAAAATCCTCAAAATCAAGCCCAAAAAGCATGCCCAAAAATAAAAGGCGGGACAAAACTCACAACCCAAGGCCCGAGAAACAAAGACCAATCTGAAATGAGGACCCCTTGACCGATCAGCAAAGCAAGGATTGAAAGACAAGGGTTCGCTTTTGAACACAAAGGAAGTTGAAATCAAGCGTGACAAGGCCGCAAAACCAATCACTGTTCAAACTAAAAGTTTGTTTTATTTTCTGAACTAAAATAGATGCAGGTGCAACCTAGAAAAGCAAAAGTAACATAATGCAAAAGACAACCAAAGGATGGGCACAAGGAATCAAGGATGGTGTTGCGTCAATAACAAAATGGAAGTTTTCTTTTCGTTCTTCTGCAAACTCGTAAGTAAGCATGATAGCACGAGATCCCAATCCCTAATTCCTCTTTGTGCAGCTTGTGGATTTCCAAGGCATTACCTAAGGATTGCATTCTACCCCCCTCCAGCATAAGCCAAGAAGTCTCCTTCCTCTACATCCCGGCATAACCCGGAAGTTTCCCTCTACATCCCTAGCACAACCTGAGGATTGCTGCCCTACATTTTCTACTCCCCAGCAGAGTCTAGGAGTTAACATTCTCCTACCCTTAGCATAACCTACGGGTTGCTCCTATCCTCCTCTATCCCCAGCACAGTCAAATGGATCTCCGTGGTCCTCCACTGCCTCGCATTTCCCCTAGCATAACCTAGGATTTTTCATTCATCCCGGAATAACCCGTAGATCTCCCTAGCATAACCTAGGATTTTTCACTCATCCCTTCATAACCCGTGGATCTCCCTAGCATAACCTAGGAATTTCTCATTCATCCCGGCATAACCCACAAATCTCCCTAACATAACCTAGGATTTTTCATCCATCCCGGCATAACCCACAGATCTCCCTAGCATGACCTAGGATTTTTCACTCATCCCGGCATAACCCACGAATTCCCCTGGCATAACCCAGGATCTCCTTCAAATCCCGGCATAACCCGTGGATCTTCCTAGCATAACCTAGAATTTTTTTCATTCATCCCTACATAGACCACGGATTCCCTTGGCATAACCCAAGATCTCCTTCCAGTCCCGGCATAACCCGCCGATCTTCCTAGCACGACCTGGGATTTTTTATTCATCCCCGCATACCTGTGGATCTCCCTAGCATAACCTAGGATTTTCTCATTCATCCCGGCATAACCCGCGGACCTCCCTAGCATAACCTAGTATTTCATTCATCTCGGTACAACCTGCGGATTCCCCTGGCATAACCAAGGATCTCCTTCCAATCCTGGCATAACCCGCCGATCTTCCTAGCACGACCTAGGATCTTTTATTCATCCCCGCATTCCCCATGGATCTCCCTAGCATAACCTAGGATTTTCTCATTCATCCCGGCATAGCCCGCGAATTCCCTTGGCATAACCCAGGATATCTTTCCAGTCCCGTCATAACCCGCGGACTTCCCTAGCATAACCTAGGAATCTTTCATTCATCCCAGCACAACCGGTGGATCTCCTGGCATAACTCAGAAATTTCTCCATAACCCATGACTCTCCTTCAATCCTTAGCAAGAACTTTCCTATCCCGGCATAACCCGCAGATCTTTGCTTTCCACCCTCACAGAGATCCCTTTTCATTCCTATACCGACATAACCTGTGAATTCTAATCTTATCCCCAGCAGGAACCCTTTCTCTTTCCCAGCATAACCTGGCGATGTTTCCAAGGGATACACAATTCTGATTTTATCGTTTTCAAAAAAAAGTAGCATAGATGTTTGTTGCAAATAACTCACAAAATTTTCCAGTGAAAACCAGGGCAGAAAATCTTGTTCGTTCGTTTGTGTTGCTATCTGAGCAGGTTTCACCTTAAGGCACAAGATTCGGAATGACTAAAAGCATGTGTGTCAATTTAGAACAAAAGAAAAGAAAAAGGACAATAGAAGTGAACTCAAAATGATAGAGGACAAAGACACAGACTGCTCAATGTGTAATTGAAGTCACAAGCTCCGCACGTCCTGTTTTATTTCACAATTGAAGACTGAGCTAGTAGTTGCAGCTAATGAGCATCAAGATTCAGATCGGAGTCTGTCGCAGAAGATAGCCAAGACTCAAGATCAAGCTTCAAGAGACTCATGGATAGGAATCTTGTAACTTGTGGTTGATAAGATTAACTAGCTTCGCTTTTGATTTTCTTTTGGTGTAATAAGGAGCTCAGCAAGCAAAACCAGGAGCAACAACAGTCAATCAATGTTCCCCGGTAGTCCTAGCTACCAAAACTTCCAGAACTACACTAACCTGATTCCTTTATTGCCAAGGATATGTAGGCAACCTTTGAAGCAAGGTTTGGTTAGAAATTTTTCAAATGCTTCACATGGAGTATTCAATCGGACGAAAATCCCTCATATTTGCTCACTTGTCTTTGCACGAAAACTTTTCATGTTCCCGCGCAAAGAGGGGCAGCTGTGAGCATATCATTTTTACCCTGTTGAAACGTCTCCTACAGGACTCTCAAAGTTTAGGATTTTCTTTAAATATTTATTTTTTAGGATTTTTATTTTTAGAATTTAATCGTGTGCTAGTACGTATTTATTAATGCACGTTTAAAAATTATTTAGGATTTAATTGTTAAATCGATTTATTTTTACAAATTAAAATACAAAAAAAAATATATAAGTGCAAATAATAATTCTAGCATTTTTAATTATTTGTTTTGGTTTAGTTTCAACTTGTTGCATTTTATTTGTGTTAATTAGAAATCCTTGTCAATTAAAATAATAAAGAAAAAGACAAAATTATATACATATAGGCATAGCCACTCAGGCTGGCCACAATTGGGCCAAACCATAGTGGCCCAAACAATTAACACTTTAAAGACCTACAGACCCAGCCCAACACCGCCCTGATGTAGTCCACACCAAAGACCAACCGAAACGACACCGTTTAAAGACCGGGCATCCCAGCCGTTGATCATTTAATCATCCAACGGCTATGATGTTTTCCCCCAAAAACATATACATATATCGAAACGCCTCTATACACTCAGAGACCAAACCTCTCTCCTTCCTCATACCATCATCCCTGATATGACACCACCTTTGGCCACCCCTTGACAGCCGTTGACCACCCGCCTACCACGCAAACTCCGCCGCCATAAAGTGCCTTACGGCGGCGGTCGGTCACCTAACCTCCCCAGAATTACACCATCAAACCATCATAACCTCCTCTTTCCCGTCCTGTGATTAGTTTCCGTCGAATAAGACTCCTCCGTCTCGAATATTCAAAATAAGGTCATCGGAACCACCGTCTCCGGCGACCCTGTTCCAAACCTCTCCAACTTTACACCATAGGACCATCAGAACCTCCCCTTCCCCACTTTGCAATTCATTTCTTTAAAACAACCCCCATCGTCTCAAATCTTCACAAAAAGGTCGTCGGAACCCCTATCTCCGGCGTCCAAACTCCAAAACCCTCCAAGCTTACACCCCTGAAAAGACTCAACCTCCTCTTTCCAACTATACGTGTCACACCCTTCGAACCCAGTCAAAATGTGTCGAATATTAATTTGAAGTTCAACCCTAAAACTCAACCCTATCGGAATTTCGTCCGACTCATCTCAGACAGTCCTCATCTATTTCTTTCCCTAACTACACCCCACACAAACCCCAAATACCACCAATCACCGAGAAACATCAAATCTGAGACCTCACAAGGTCTTAGAATTACCAGAACCCCAGTCTTGAACCCCTAAAACCCAATAATCCAAAATGAGCTGCCAGAAACCTCTTTAGAAAGGGGTCAGGAACCAACGAAATGGTCTCAAGTGGATGTCTTTGTGTAATACAAAAGCTAAGTACTCTATCTTGCTTGTATATATGTGCTTCATTGTGGTTAATTGTTAGATGCTTTGATTTCTGTTTTGTTTTTCTATAATCTCATACGAAATAGGTTCAGTAGTTATATGTCTTTGGTATTTATTAGTTTGAAATCCCTTCGTCTCTTGTATGATTTGATATCTTGTTAATATTAGCTCATTGATTCTGAAAGACTAGTATGTTGATTCTTCAGTAGTGTGATTCCTATGTTTTTGTTGACCTTCATCTCATGATCTTCATTTGTTTTATTCCTTGATATTCTAGTTAGCTTGGTTAGGTGTTTATGCTACTAAATTTTTGATTTTCATAGTAATTTTGACCTTAAGTACTGGCATAGTTAGGCTGATTTGTTTGGTTGAACCTTTAATTGCTAATGTTAGCCTTTACTTTTCTGGTTCGATTCATGAACTAAGTGTTCACTCCCTGCTATGTGCTTCTCATTCTCATGTTTTTCTGAGTACTTTGATTGGGCTATTTCTGAGAAGTTAAGTATTAAATGGATGTATTCTTTCGTCCGGTCATTTTGATCCTTTGTTGATATTGATTGGTCATCTGAAACAATGTTTGTTAGCTGAAAGTCCACATTAAGGCACTTGTTTAAAACTTGATTAGTTTTGGCTAATTTCAAACATTAACAAGCCTATTAGTCCAATACTACATTTGACCCAAAACATGAACATAATTGACCTGGGTCAATTGTAACCAAACCAGATGATAGACTAAGCTTAAAACTTCAGGTTGGTTATCTAGAAAAGAAATAGGGGTATAAGAGGGATTTTAACCTTAAAGGAATCCGGTGATAACCCCCTAGAACATTCTAGTGAGGAAATAAAACACAAATTCTTCCTCAAACTTGAGGCACACGTCAGGATACAAGGGATCATTTAAGAAAAGCTGAAAACTAACTCAGGGACTAAAAGGAAAAAAAAAGGAAAAATGGTGCTCTAAGGCTCCACTATAAAAGAAACCATCTGAGCATTTTGAGTGGGATCCAGAATTTTCTTTTGAATTCTATTGAGAAAAATACATATTCTTCCTATATCTGTGATAAACAATCAGCTCTAATTCTTATTCGTCTAAGATTTTTAAATCCCTCAAAATCTGTTGAAACCTTGGGTATACTGTTCGATTGGTTTGCTATTTTGCTTGGCTGATTCATCGCATTTACTCATAGGCTTCTGCTTTCTGCTGAATTACAGGTACATTTGATGTTCATTGATATATGAAGTTCAAGTGTAATGTATTCCTATGTATGAAGATCTACTGCTCTTATTTTGCTTCGAACCCCCTTGTTTGCCATCTCCTTTTATTGTAATATTCCTAATTACTTTGTAGTAGTTAAACATTTGAATAATTCATTTTTGTAATAACTGGACATTGGGGACTGACTTATCATGTAATAAATGGACATTCGAACTACAATTAAAGTGTTTGGGATGACCAAGATTTGAGGCCCAGCATGTATAATCAGTCGTAAATGAGGCTGAAATACAAAAATACTAATTTTCCAGAATACACCTACCTATATATAATTAGAGAATTTAAACACCAGCAATGATAGAGAATTCTATACACCTTAGGATGTCCTTATAAAATAGAAGGAGCCGCTTCATCTAATCAAATACCACGAGGCTCCGTAAATGGATAAAAATATTTAGAAAATTGGAAGTTCCGTTAAGCAAGTTTCACGGCCTTCCATGAATTTTGAAGACGTAGTTGCTGTAGGCTTGAGTTTGCTAATAAAATACCTTCCTAAATCTGGGTGCACATTTATGTGACCCAAAACCATATCTCAATGGAGTTAGAATATGTCTAAAATTGTGTGCGTATTTATGTGACATGATTCCCAACGTATTTTAATGATATTGCAAACTTCCTAAAAGATATTAAAGGCGGTTAATGATTTACAATTGCATTGTAGGTTTAAACAAGTATAGCAAATCAGATCTCTAGCCATTTATAATGAGTTTAAGGGACCGTGCTAGAACCACGGGATCCGAGGGTGCCTAACACCTTCCCTCGGGTCAACAGAATTCCTTACTCAGAAATTTCTTGTTCGCACACTCCAATCGGGCAGCCGAAATTTCCTCGATTTGGGATTTTAAATAAACCGGTGACTTGGGACACCAAAAGCCAAACCTATCCCAAGTGGTGACTCTTGAAATAAATAATTGATCCCATATGGAATAATGTCACTTCAATTGGAAAAAGTCCTATTCACGTGTCATCTTTCGGGGTAGCCACGTGTAAGCGAAAAAGGAGGTGTGACAGATGCTATTCTGAGAGTGAGCCCGAGGGGCTGATACAAGTGATCGTGAGGTATCTCGAGGGGCTGATACTGTTCTGAGAGTGAGCCCGAAGGGTTGATACGAGTGATTGTGAGATATCCCGATGAGCTGGTACTGTTCTGAGATACTTCCCGAGGGGTGAACCTTTATGTGTTCATCTTTCATATATACTTATCATTTTACCTAATATACTGTGGTATTTGAGCCCGAAGGGTGGATTTTCTATGCATATCAGCACTAATTATTTTGCATTCATATGCGTAACTGTGGACAAAAGTTATTTTCAAAAGTGGTTTAAACTGAGCTAAGATATTTCTAATGATTTCACAGCTTCACTACTTTTCTCAAAGGGTTTTACATTGTTTCCATACGACATGTTGGTTTGATTTACATAATTTCTTGATGCTCAGTTCTTGTTAACCTTTATTGCTCACTGATTTGGAGTACTCACTTTACACCCGGCACCCTGCGTACAAATGCTAGTATTCATACACCCAGTAGCAGGTTTTGGTTGATCGGAGGCAGAGATATCGGAGTTTAGTGAGGTGACTGCCAACATTCGCTGTACCGGTTTTCTCCCTTTTGTTCATCATTCCTGTTATATATATTTCAGACCTTGTAGTTGTATTTACACTCCAAAAGATGCTCGTGACTTGTGACACCTCCGTTTGGGTTGTACTTTTGCATTGTTATGGCACTATCTATTATTTACAAATTATTACATCAGGTTTTAGCCTGCTTTATTGCTGTTTAGTCGTTTGACTTCGAATTGGAGATGTGTCAGCTGACCTTCTCTTCATGAGAGTCGCCATCACAACCGAGTATGGGTTTAGGGTCGTGACAACTATGTCTATATTAATATTGAATGAAACAAGTTTTCAAAATAGACTCCTTTAATACTTATAAGCATGGTATCTAATTGGATTAATGCAATTTTGAAAGAACTTGTTATAGGAAATGTTATCGCTTAATAAGACCAACTTTAGAAATAAACTAGGCGCAATGAAATTGGTTTATTAGGCTAAATTAAATTACCAGACAAAATTGTGAGTATAGATCCCTATAGGAATGCTATCTAGATGTATTACTCGTATTAGTCAATTTGCAGCAACACACATAAAGACTTATCAGAAGTGAATCAGAATCGAATCCTGTAGGCATGACATTTATATTTGAATTGATTTAAGATATCATTGTTTGGAGCCTATGAACATGGTTTTTAACATGAAAAATGCAGAACCGTAGGAACATGATTTCTATTGGATGCAAAAAACATTAGAAGTGAATTCCTATAGACATGGTTTCTATTAGGCAAAGCAATCAGATATAAAAGAGTAAACCCTATGACCATGTTTTCTATTGAGTAAAGTATATAGATTTTAAAAGAAGATCCAAAGAGCAGGATTTCTACCCATATTACCCCATAAAAAATACCTCTACCCACCCTTTATACTAAATACCCCAAGCAATTATTAATAAATTATTGCAGGCCAATGAATGAATTAAATAATTGAAATAGAAAATCAAGAAGCCATTCTATGGGGAGACTGCAATAAGGTTTATGTTTCTCAAAGACTCCAATGGTCTCATAAGCATAAATTCCATAGAAAAATCAGAGACTAGGTGCATCAAAGATCTCCAAGGGTCTTAAGGACCCTATGAAATGCTTACACCTAGACTTTAGCAACAAATAATTGAACCACCGCAGTGTGGAAACGCCAACCTAAGTATGCCAGTGTTGGAAGGGCTCTCAAGAGGATACCATGGAAGTACACATAATAGAGGGGGTAGAACTTATTGACTAAGAGTAAAGTGGAAGCGTATGACACAAGTTGAAAATGGTTATAAAGACTGTATTGGAAAGTCTATTTTGAAAGAAATTAGAAAAGCAAAAGATATTGTTTGAAAAGAGGTTAGAGTAGTAAATAAAGCTTAAACACCTTAAGATCAGATCACACACAACCAGTTTACAGAATTCAAATGAATTTAGTAGTCACATAGGGGTCAAGGGGTTTGTGTATACATAGACATTTAGCTGCTTAAGCCAGCAAGGGTCTTAAGACTGATTTAGATATGTTTAAAAACATTAGATACTGGCTTAATCACAAATCAGTTAGGAAGAACACAAACACATGGAATGGGTAATAAGGATTTGGGGATATTCATAGTATGGTAAGCACATAAGAAGTAAAGACAACTGACAAGTCATGCTTTAAAACACATAAGGAATACATTGATCTGACGGGAAGTGGAGACATAATAGCATGCTGATAATGTAACTTAACTACAAGTTTGACAACAAAACCACAAGTAGAAGCAAGCTAGAAATAAAAGAAACTTAAACAATAAGAGAAACATATTGTTGTTGAAGCTTTATATCAAAACTAGGACATACCAGTGAAGATAGAAGTAAGCATAACGAAAGAAACAAACAACATAGATGATTAGCCTTGGCTTGCAGCCCACTAATAGTAGAAAATAGCACAAAAGAAAGAGAGAGCAGAGATATTTCGTAAGAGCGGTAGTTCTTGAAGACCCAAGTGTTCGTCCTTGTTGATGAAAGACTTAGGGTATTTATAGTTTTGAAAATCGGCCGAAAATAAGGTAACAAGTAAAGGTTTAGCACAAGTATGGAAGTAATCACAATTAGAATCCAATTAATACAAGTACTCCCCTTTAATCAAGGAATCACAGCTTGAACAGATACCAACAAGGATAATCATGGAAAGAAAATCCATTAAGAAAAAATAATGTTTTACCATATAATGGGTAGTAAAAGTACATAGCACATGATTGAGTCTAAGTAAAAAATATACTTATTAAGAAAGGATTCAGTAAGAGTGAAGTACCATAGCAAATAAGGAAACAAAATCTGTCAATTTGAACAGAGGAGTAGAACCTTAGGGTTTAGAAAGAAAATCTTACAATCAAAATATAAATTAAGGAAATTAGAATCAATCAAGAGGGATTCATGATTCTGCAATTAAACATATAAATAGAGAAGAACAAATGCATAGCAAACAGTCAAGGTCAGCCATATAGATAGAAAGAAGCAAGAGATGAGCAAACACAATCATACCAAAGTGGCATAAGTAGGCTAAAGACTCGTAGAAAATCCATTCGAATCATGGTAACCAGTAGAAACTTTAAAAAAATGAAGTAGTCGTGCTAACACACAAAACTAAGGCAAAAAAGGTCTTAATAGATTAAGGCTTTCTTAACATAGTCGAGTTAATAATAGTAGGAACATAGTATTAGAAAAAATAAGAAACAAAAAAGGATTAATCATAAAGAAAATCAATTAAAACAAGTGCAGAAGGAACTCCGAGAAAACTCTAATTTTTAAAGAAAGTAGAACGGTTTAAAGTTAAGGATCTGTTAGAAGAAGTTCGAGGCTAGTGCAAATCATATGAAGAAGCATGCTTAAATCATTAAAAACAACATAGATCTAGGAGATTCAAATGTGAGTTAGGCTTTTCAGAGAAAACCCAAATAGAATTAAATAACCTATTGTAAACTTCACCGATCACAACATATATGGTGTGATTTTGTCCAAAACACACCATAGAAGCCACGAACAATAGAAACAAAAATCCTAGGCCCAAATCAGCATCAACAAAACTCTTGAAGGTCTCAGAGATTATGAGCAAGGCGATGAAAGACCGATTGGAGGCTTGGGGTTAAAAGGTGGTCGTCGGAGATGACCGAAGAAGGAGGCGATTGATACAGTCTAGGGTTAGGTCGAGAGAGAATAGAGGAGATGAGAGAGTTTGAGGCTGTCAGATTTAGAAAATGATTTGGGTTAGGGGGTCTCTTAGAATTAAAAAGAAAGGCCATTTATGGACCATTGATCTGGAATGTCAGCGGTCATAATCCACTTGGGTAGGTGAGTTATGAGTTTGGGTAGGGGTTTATAAGGTTTTGGGTCAGGTTATTTTACAGAAAAATTGGGCAGGGGGTTGGGGTCCAATTTTGCTAATGTTGAAAGCCAAATCTGGCTATTATTTAAATAGCCAATTTTCCTATTTTAATTTTAATAAAATAACAAATAGTTTCTACAAAATAATTTTTCCATACTAATATGATTTGAAATGTATAATTATGAGAACTTTACACGTATAAAATATAATCATACATTAAAAGATTAACATTGGAATTATATGGAATTTAGCTTAAAATACTAAATCTAATTATTAAAATGCATGGAAAAAATAGTGGCCATATTTTAAATAAGTGTTGAAACTAAATGAGTAAATCATCATAACAATGATTTGGAAAATATTTATTAGGGATTTCATGGATAGAAAAATAAATCAATTTAAATTCTCAAAATTATCAAAAAAATTATAAAAATCTTGTGCATGCTTATGTATACTAATTCGAAGGTATTAATACATATTTAAAGTATATTGGGAAAAATTAGGTATAAAGAACTGCTCCTCTTTACCCCGGAAGGTTGGAAGCATTTTCTGATAAAGAAATGATGGCCAATTTTGACCAGATGTGATGTTGTGGAAGATAGAGGTCAGGTTCCAATTTTTGAGTTGCCTACATGTATCTGTTTTTACAAGAATCAAGCCATATGTAGTTCTATATTCACCTGTAGAGTATGCCGATAAAATTATTGAAAGAGTGGACACGAGATGTGGAAGCGGCTACGATGAGCGGTTAATGCTAGGGATGGTTGTAGGGAACTGGAGTGAGATTGCTTTCTCTAGGATAGCGATTACTTACTATTTTCCTGTAGATAAAGGATGTTACTAGTGTATTTGAGCAAATTTAAACATGATGCAGATTTCCTTTTGACCCTGAAGGTTGTCTTTGAATGGTTAAAGATGACATCCTTGGACTATGACGTCCTGAGCCATGAATTATTTAATAAAAGATTTGCAGGACATGAAATAATGTTCTCGGGCCATGAAAATAGTGCCTTCGAACCATGAAGCCTTTGAATAATGATATGCAAATTGGAGTGTTCCTCAGGCCATGGCATGTTGTCAACTGACTATTAGGATGGTGCCTTTAGAGTATGACTCCTTTGGATACATTGGTGATGTTTCAACCCATGATATGCAATAATATGATATAACGAGAAAAGGTTTAATATTTCGAACAGAGGGTAGAGGTTATCTCGATTGAAAATTAGGTAGATAGTAGTAGAAAATAAAGCATAAATGATGCAAAGAGGGATAATGCTTAGCCACGTGCAAGTGGGAAGCTGGGATTAGCCATATGCAAATGGAGAGGCAAGGATTAGCCTCCTGCAAAGAGGAGGCAGAGCTTAGCCTTATGCAGGTATGAATTCAAGGTTTAGACTCACACAAATATGGAGTCAAGGATTAGACTCATACAATTATGGAGTCAAGGATTAGATCATGCAAGATTAGGGACTAGGCTTAGTCTCATATAAATGAAAGATAGAGCTTAACCTTATGCAAAATGGAGTTAGGGCTTAGTCTTATGCAAAATAGAGGCAGGTCTTAGCCTCATAAAAATATGGAGTCAAGGATTAGACTCATGCAAATACGGAGTCAAGGATTAGACTTGTGAAAAGAGAAGGAAATGCTTAGCCTTATGCAAAAAAAGAGGTCGGGCTTAGCCTCATGTAAGATTTGTGACAGGGTTTAATCCCATGAAAATGGAAGGCAAATCTTAGACTTATGCTGGTATGGAGTCAGGGCTTAGACTCATGCAAATATAGAGTCAAGGATTAGACTCATGCAAAGAGAAGGCAGTGTTTAGCCTTATGCAAATGGAATGAAGAGCTAAGCCTATGCAGTATGGATTCAAGGCTTAGAATCATGCAAATATATATTCAAGGATTAGACTCATGCGAGATTGGAGATAGACCTTAGTCTCATACAAATGTGGAGTCAAGGATTAGACTCATGCAAGTACGGAGTCAAAGCTTACTCTCATGCAAATGTGAAGTCAAGGATTAGACTCATGCATGTATGGAGACAGAGCTTAGTCTCTTGAATATGTGGTGTCAAGGATTATACTCATGCAAGTATGGAGATAGAGCTTAGTCTCATGCAAATGTGGAGTTAGAGATTAGACTCATGCAAAGAGATAATAGCAGATAAGGGTAGAGTATGTCTTAGCTGCGATATATTCAGTGTCTGATGGCTAGATGGATGGTGAATTTGCTTTGTGTATACATGTTTCACAAATGCTACCGTTACGTCGAATGTCCGTGCACTCAAAAAGAATTCGTAAGTTTTATGGGGGAGGTTGGTTCTTGCTTTGTCTGCCAGCCTTCCTTTGCTCCGTTCCGAAAGCCCCCTTCGAGTTCCCCTAGGTAGCACCTGACTGTTATGAAAAATAGAATTCTCGAAAAATATGCATTTACTGATGCAATAGAATCATTTTTGAAGCGTATTGACATATTAAGTAATTTTCATGAACTAGCGACTATGACACATTGTAAAGGCATTGCAGCTCTCATGTTGGAATTTTGGGGGACCTTCTAAAAATTCAGCCCCATTTTGGTAGTGGATTTTTAACTATTGCGGATAGAGGACCTGGCTGAATTTTTTCCAATATATTGAGAATCCTTCTCAAAATTCTGCCCCAGATCTTGGCTGATGACTGACTTCCTGGCATGTGATGGCGCTGGCTGAACTTGCCCAGAAATTTTGAGGACCCTCATAAGAATTCTGCCCCAGTTTTTGATTTTGGGGGAAATTAAAATTTTTTTACAATATGATCGAACCTATAAGGCTTCCTACGCATCCCCTCTTAAACAGGAATTAGGTCAAGCGTAGTTCAACTACGTCAGAAAAGAAACGTGAAATAATCTAGGTGTAGTATCTCTTGACTACGCTTAAATTGATTGGTTTTGGCCAGATTTCTCCATCCATTTCCTCAAGTATGGGTGTTCCTCCTATCAGGACCTTGTTAACCATGTACAGACCTTGCCAGTTGGGAGAGATTTTCCCTTTGGCTTTCTTGATGCGGGAAGATTTTCTTCAATACTCGCCACCCTAGTGCGAACTGTCTTGGCATGATATTTTTGTTGAAAGTTTTGGACATTTTGTTTTGATAGAGTTGGTCGTGGCATGCTGCATTCATCCTCTTTCCATTGTTAAGGGCCAACTGTTCATAGCAAATTCTAATCCATTCTGCATCGCTGAGTTTAGCTTCATGTATGACTCTTAAAGAATGAATCTCTAACTTAGCTTGGATGATAGCCTCGGTACCATAAACCAACATATAGGGGTTTGCCCCAGTTGACGAACGAACTGCGGTGTGGTACTGTTACAACCCATATCCACATGCATTAGTTCATGCCATATGTTAGTTAACATAAATAAAATAAGGTATTATCCTTTAGATGATAAGAAGTTAATCCTGCTGATCTTAAGTGATACAAGGGTGTATAAGGGTGATTAGCATGTATAAGAAGTTTAACAAATCAAGGATGTTGTGACTCGTATATTCGGGTAAACTTATTGGTGCTTAATACACTCAAGATGCAATGTTATAAGGTATTTGAATCATATAATATACGTTTCATAGTCTTGAAGTCAAACGAGTTATGAAAGAAAAGTCGACAAAAGTTTTCGCAACTTAGGTTCGTGGTTCTACTTAAACTTTAGGTCAAATGTCATTAAGCTTTTATGCCAATATAATTCGAATTATGAGTTGATCTACCCACCAAATTTAAGATCTATGAGTCTAGTTTCTAATGCATTAAACTGTTTATCAACGCGACATTGAAGTAGAGAGATATAGGCATTT
The DNA here is from genome assembly GCA_034376525.1 of Nicotiana benthamiana. Classification (NCBI taxonomy): domain Eukaryota; kingdom Viridiplantae; phylum Streptophyta; class Magnoliopsida; order Solanales; family Solanaceae; genus Nicotiana; species Nicotiana benthamiana. Next base: position 60,730,175 of record CM067337.1, read on the forward strand.
TTGTGAGACTGCACAAGCTACTAGGTGACAAGTAGGTGTGTCACCTACTTGGTTAAATGATAGCCCCAAAAAAAGGATATTTCGGGTCGGATATTGATCCCATAAAGTATTATCTCCTGAAATATAACCATAATTATTACTCACAAATAATCACACTTAAAACCCTGCAAACCTCCTCCAAAAAATCCCACACAAACCCTAATCGAGTTTCCCTCTCTGTCAAGTTCTAATTGAGGATAAAATCAAGAGTTTGATGAACCAATGGAAGGGCTGGGTTATCCAACGAGTAAGGTAAGTTTAATACTATATTTTAAAAAAAAATTCTCTTGTGAACTCATGGTAACTCGTTCTATACCTATAAGAACTCACGGGACGGTGATCGGAAGCCATGAGTTCGAGTTATTCACTTGTAGCGGCCTGTTTTGTGGACTGTTTTGTGTTGTTTTTGGGCTGCATGTTTTACTACTGTTTTGTGGAGTTTTGGAGGAGTAAGGGTGTGGAGAAAAACCATATAGATGTAGGGTTTTGGGCTGGTAGTTCTTCATAACATTTTCGATTCGTTTAACACGACTACAATAGTTGCCGCATGTAGGAACTAATTAGGTTGTGCGTGGACTATTTTGGGAGGCTCAATATGAATATTATTGATGTTGTTTGGGATTTTTGGTGATTGTTTGGAATTGTGTGAATCCATATATATAGGGGAGGTTCTTTCTGTTTCATCGTAAAATAGGTTGTTGTCGATGCATAATAGTTATGACGCTTAAATGATAACGATAGTATCGTTTTTCTTATTTTAGATTAAAGAGTTGTGACAATTGCATAGCTTGAGATTGGGGAAGTATATACAAGGTATATGAGGCTATCCCTTACCTTCTTTTGCACGATTCAAGTCGTACATAATGTAATGAACGAGCTCCCAAAGATACTCTACTCTTAGAAGCTAGCAGTACTTACATTGTTTCCCCTCTTATGGAATAATTGATGTGATGTTGCTTCTTTTAATTCTTCTGTTATCAATGTTGTTGGTACATGCTGATTCTTATAAGGTTCATAGTGAAGAGTTAGTCCTAATATCATGTACAGAGGATACCGATCTTACGTAAGTCTGAAAGGTTCAGAACATGTTTCCATGTGTCGAGCATGTATTATATATACGTATGTATTTTACTGTACCGAGCCGCGCTATAGTCAGTTGGGTACGACACCTATTGCGCAACAACTAATCAGTTGTGTTTTACCGAGCTCCATGTGGCCGGGTACGATTCTACCGAGCCATATGATGGCTGGGTACGTTTTTTATACCGAGCCTGTTACGCCCGGGTAAGATATGATTATGATGATTCTCACAGAGGCATATGTTTTAAAATTTTATGTATTTATACATATTTAACATGCATTTCATATCTGTATCCGTCAGAGGTACTCAGATGTTACAGGTTGTATAGTCTCTATCCTGGTTACATTACTGTTCGTATTCCCGGTTCCCTACCTTACATACTTAGTACTTTATTCGTACCGATGTCCTTTTGTTTGTGGACGCTGCATGTGTGTTGCAGGTCCTGATAGACAGGCAGGTGCAACTCCCCCACCATAGTAGGCTATCCAGTTCAGCGATGATTGGTGAGATCCCTTCTCCGGACCTGCCGTGGTCTTGGTATGTATTATTGATATACATATTATGGGTATTTTGGGGCCCTGTTCCGGCCATGTTGCAACACTTATGTTCCTTAAGAGGCTCATAGACATGTATCGACTCATGTATAGTTTTGTATGCCTTGTCACCTGGTTTTTGCTGTATAGTCTTTCATGGTAGAGTGTTAGCTCGTACCTCATATGTAGTTTCTTGGTTGTCTGGTCACCCTATGTTATCTATCTTTATGCCATCATCTTTTATGGTTGGTCGTCCGTGATCCATAGATACAATTTATATTGATCTCGTTGGATCTAAAAGACAATAAAGAAGATCAGGTAAAAATGTACATTGGTGCACAACAAGTATGGTCGGGTGCTAGTCATGGCCCTCTAGTTGGGTCATGACAAACTTTGTATCAGAGTCGGTCTGTCCTAGGGATTCTCTATGAGCCGTGTCTAGAGAGTCTTGATTATGGATGTATAGCGCGCAACATTTATATCTAGTGGCTCTATGACATCAAGGGTTGTTACCTTCTTCCTAAATCTAGATCGTGCATAGAGTTGAGACTTAAGTGTTTTTCTGTAATATTTACCTTGTTTTCTTTCAACGATGCCTTCGACTAGGAAGCAAACAATTGGTAAACGGCTTGATACAGCTGCTGGAGAGAGGGTACCAGTCAGGCGCCCTAAGCAAGAGTAGGCCAAAGTGAGGCATAGAGTGATATTCCGTCTCATACCTCTTCTACTCTGTCTCTTTCAGAGGATATTAGGAGGAAGCCAGCACCTCCAGTTCCTCCGTCTGACACTACAGAACAGCATATACGGAGTGGTTTGCAGGTATTGACTATCTTGATAGCTGCTCAGGCTCAGAGGCAGAATGCAAGTGCTGCTGAAAAACCAATTAGTACGAGAGTTTGTGACTTTATTAAATTAGACCCTTGAATGTTTACCAGATCAGACCCCAAGGAGGAACTGCAGTCTTTTATTGACCATGTTAGTCGTACACTACAGGTTATGCATGTAAGTGATACAGAGGTAGTAGAGTTTGTTTCTTATCGGCTACGGGATTTAGCGGTTCTCTGGTATGATAGTTGGGAGAGATACAGGGGTCCGAACGCTCCTCCAACTGTGTGGAAGGATTATTGTGAGACCTTTCTTCATTACTACTTGCCAGTTGTGATACGACGAGCTAGAGAAAATAAGTTCTTAAACCTTAGACAAGGTAATATGAGTGTGCGAGAGTATAGTATGCAGTTTGATTCTTTATAAAGGTATGCTCCCCATATTGTGGCCGAGATTAGTGATAAGGTGCATTTGTTCGTGAACGGGTTGGGACCATATCTGATAAATGAGTGTACACAGCCTAATTGAAGGAAGGCATGGATATTTCCCATATTTAGGCTTATGCCTAGACCCTAGAGGATCGTAAGCACCAACAAAGGGCAGGTAGGGAGAAGGATAGGGGCCAACATAAGAGGGCAAGACTTGCATGATATTCTGATGACTTTAGAGGAAATGTCAGGCCCCAGTCTTCGAGCAGTTCGGCCCATCTATAGCTAGTACTCATCCACAGTTTTAGAGGCTTCGATATAATCAATTTACCTTTTCAAGTTTAGGTCAGAGTTCACGGGCATCAGGCTCGCAACATCACAGGGATACTATTTAGATGAGACCCACAACACCACATTTTGATCATGCGGCAAGCCCACTTTGGACTGTGTCGTAGAGGTTCTGATGCTTGTTATTCTTGCGGATAGCCTGGCCATTTGATGCGGGATTGTCCTAACAAAGGAGGTGATGGTATGAATCAACCGACTAGATCTGTGTCTGGTTCTTCCTCATCACTTCGACCTCCGGCACTGGGTTTTCAGAAGTTAACAGGTCACGGGAGAGGTAGTGGTGCAGTCCCGATTTCAAGTGGTGGTCAAAATTGAACCTATTCTCTATTAGGTCGACAGGATCTCGAGTCGTGTTCAGTGGTGTTCAAGCGGTACATCCTGATTCTTATAAGGTTCATAGTGAAGAGTTAGTCCTAATAACCTGAGAATACCGATCTTACGTAACTTCGAAAGGTTTAGAACATGTTTCCATGTGTCGAGCATGTATTATATATATCTATCTATTTTACTCTACCGAGCTGCGCTATAATCAGCTGGGTATGACACCAATTGTGCAACCACTTATAAGTTTGGTTTTATCGAGCTCCATATGGCCGGGTACTATTCTACCGAGCCTTATGATTGACGGGTACGTTTTTTTACCAAGCCTATTACGGCCGGGTAAGATAATATGATGTTGATGACCACAGAGGCGTATGTTTTAAAATTTTATGTATTTATACATATGTATCATGCATTTTATGTCAGTAGCCCTCAGAGGTACTCAGATGTTACATGTTGTTTATTTTGTATCCCTGCATACATTGCTATTCGTATTTATGGTTCCCTGCCTTACATACTCAGTACTTTAATTGTACCGATGCCCTTTTGTTTGTTGATGTTGCATGTCATGTTGCAAGTTCTGATAGACAGGCTGGTGCAGCTCCGCCACCACTTTAGGCTGTCCAGTTCAGCGGTGATTGGTGAGATCCCTTCCACGAACTTGCCGTGGTCATGGTATGTATTTTGTTATAGATATTATGGGTATTTTGGGGCCCTATTCTGTGTATGTTGCAGCGCTTATGTTCCTATTGAGGCTCATAGATAGGTGTCGACTCATGTATAGTTTGGTATGTCTTGTCGGCTGGTTTTTGCTGTATAGTCTTTCATGGTAGCGTGGTAGCTCATACCTTGTATATAGTTTCTTGATTGTCTGGTCACCTTATGTTATGTATGTTTATGCCATCATCCTTTATGGTTGGTTGTCCGTGATCCATGCATTCCATTCTTATTGATCTCGTTGTCCCGAAAAGATAACAAAGAAGGTTAGGTAAAAATGTACGTTGGTGCGCGGCAAGTATGGCTGGGTGCTAGTCATGGCCCTCTAGTTGGGTCGTGATAGGTACCCTAACTGGGCAAAAGGTAACTTCTCAGGCCACTTATTGTGATTATCTATAATTTTCCTCAGTATCTTCTTAATGTTCTTGTTGGCGACCTCTATGGCTCCATTCATCTAAGGTCTGTAGGTGGTGGAATTCTTGTCCTTGATTTTGAATGTTTCACATATAGCTTTCATCAGATCATTGCTGAGGTTTGCGCCATTTTCTATAATAATGGACTCAGGAACTCTGAATCGACAGGCAATAGGATCCTTGACAAAATATGCAATGAATTTCTTTGTCACAGCCTTGTAAGATGCAACTTCTACCCATTTTGTGAAGTAATCAATGGCTACTAGAATAAAGAAGTGTCCGTTCGAAGACGTGCACTCAATTGGACGAATAACTTCCATTCCCTAGGCAGTGAATGTCCAAGGGGAGCTTGTTGCATTGATCTCATTTGGTGGTACTTTTATCATGTCGGCATGTACTTGACATTGAAGCATTTGCGAACATACTGAGTACGATTCGTCTCTGTGGTATCCAAAAGTAACCTGCCCTAAGTATTTTCTGGTCCAGAACGAAACCTTTCATGTGTGAGCCACATGTCCAAGCATGCACATCCTCAAGTATCTTAGAAGCTTCCTTTTCATCGGCACACCTTAGCAAACCCAAATCTGGAGTTCTTCTATACAAGTTCCCTCCGCTGTAGAAGAAGTGATTTTTCAATCACCGAAGTGTGTATTTCTGAATGTGATTTGCGTGCTTCAGATATTCTACTTTTGATAAATATTCCTTGATGTCATGGAACCAAGTCTTCCATCTATTTCTTCCTAGACATAAGCATAATACGGGGCTGATTATGGATCTTCAGCGGAATGGGATTAATAAAGTATTTATATGGATGATGTATTATTGATGACAAAGTTGCTAATATATTGGCAAACTCATTCTGAATTCTGGGCACATGTCGGAATTCCAACTTCATGAACCTCCTTTTAAGTTCTTACACATGGTGAAGATATGGCAATATCTTGGAATTCTTGATAGCCCATTCTCCTTGTACCTAGTGCACAAGCAAATATGAAACGTCGATCACCAACATAACCTGAATGTTCAAGTCGACTGCCATGCTGAGCCCTAGTATGCAGGCCTCATATTTTGCCATGTTGTTGGTGTAGGGAAATCTGAGTTTAGCAGATACAGGATAATGCTGACCCGTTTGTGATACCAATACTGCTCCAAATGCCTACTTCTTTGAAATTTACAGATCTATCAAGGAACATCATCCAACCTTCATATGCTTCAGTAATGTCTCCTCCTATGAATGATACTTCTTCATCCATCCAGATCTAGTGATAACCTGTGAAGCAATCTAGCCAGGATTGGAGTTCATGCTTCGCACAGTTATCGATCAGAATATGTATATTTGGCAGCGGGAAGTCGTCGTTGGAACTTGCTTTGTTTAAATCCTGATTATCAACACATAATCAGACCTTCCCATATTTCTTTGGAACTAACACAATATTAACTAACCAAGTTGGGTACTCAACAACATTTGGAACCTTAGCTTTGATCTGCTTGATAACTTCCTCATTGATCTTCAAACTCATGTTTGGTTTGAATTTTCAGAGTTTCTACTTGACTGGCGGGAACATGAGATTGTTAGGCAGCTAGTGAGCGACTATAGATCTGCTCAAACTTGTCATATCTTCATACGACCATACAAAGATATCCTCCTATTCCTTTAGAAAATTGATGTACTCCTCTTTCTCCGTTGGTGATAAGTGAATACTAATGTGATTATCCTTGACGGTCTCGACATCTCTCAAATTTACTACTTCTGTTTCGTCCATGTTGGACTTAGGGCTATTCTAAAATCCTCAACTTCCCAGACAATTTCCTCGGGTATCTCATCTTCTTCCTGTGAGTCACTATTCTATGTTGTCTTGCCTCATTACATGTCACAGTCACTGGTTCGTCGGGAAAATTAATAATAAAACTATAAAAGGAAAAAGTATAAAAAGAGTAATTAATAATGATAAAGAACAAATGCATTTGATTTGATTAAAACTACGAAAATTGTTTAAACAAAGCTTGGCTCTGTCAATCGAGCATTTATTTTGAAATAAGTAAATCTTAAAACAAAATTACTGGAAATCTCTTATGCCTATAACGGCTATAGAAGTGCCAAGCTACCCAGGGATTGGGTGGGCTTGGGGTGGTTTGGCGGTCCAGTTTTTTAGAAAGATTCCATCCTTCAGTTTGAATAGTGAGGTCTTCTTCCTCCTCATCCTCCTCGTCTCAGATATCGCACTGCATTGTATCATCCATTCTGACTTTTCCTTTGATTTTAGGATCACTTGGAAGAGGAGGATATGGAAGAACTTTAGGTATGCTGATTATGCCAGTATGAGCGAACTGACCTTAGGGGATGGGATTAATCAAAATAAAGGAAAAAAAATTAAACTAGGTCACTGATGATTCTGAAATGTTTGCAATATTTAAACACATATTGTGGAAATGTAAATTCGCGTCGTAACTTGGGGAGCATTGATATGCCCGAGGTAGGCCTAGCGGCAAATAAATTTGGAGAACTTTAAATTCCAACAAATGCTTCATTTCATAATGTAAAAATAGACGAATACCAAACGACACTATGATAATAGAAAATAAGTCGCCACCGGCACTTGGCCTTATTACATTTTTAGGAAAAAGAAAATAAATCTAGCCTATTTGGTCCTAGAAGGAGCTTCCTTAGGTTGAATGCTCTTGTCGATCAAATCCCCTAGTTCGTGTAGGCTTATAAGTAAGAATGCTTTTGCCAAATGTCCTCCTTCATTTCCCGCAACGTTCGGGCAGTCGGTGACTCTCTTCCTTGCTTTTCCTTCCAATTCCATCAGGCTGTATTCCAAATATTCCATCTTTTCGATAGTTTTGACGGACCTCTCTTTTCATTCATTGACTTGCTCGCTTGATGAAAGAGTCCTCCACCAGTATAGCAAGAGTGACGGTATGCTTACCATACCGAATCTAGGGACCTCATGCCTCATTTTCTTCAAAACAAAAGGGTTAGGCCTTTTTCCCCCACCAAACCTGACTATTTATACATTTTTGATTAGCATATTAGAATTTAGTTCTCCAAGTTAATGCACAGAACGTGGTTGTGTCCATTGGGATTATAGAAAATGCGATAGACTTTGGATAGGCTTATCTTAATGGATCATTATGTGGACAACATAACTGACCCGACTAGGTTTGACCATGATGCATGCACAATTTAAATAGAGTAAAGTTTCTATGAGGTATTAGACTAGTACCCTCAAGCGGACAACTTGAGGGGGAAGGCAGAAACCATTTACTGCACCAGTGATCGACTAGTTTTACCACAAATAAGCCTTTCTGAATATAAGGGTAGTAAATAGGAAGAGCACAACTACTCATTAAAGCGTTGCTATAGGATTTGATATGCACGAGTGCAATATGAAGCGGAACATGATTTATGCAGTAGTAAATAACATGTAGTCAAGTATTTGCACGTAAGGGAAAATAAATACAGTACTTAATTAATTGAAAGATAGTTACAGGAAAAGAAAACAAGGAGGCAAGTTAGTTTTAGGAATAAAGAACCATAAACACTAAAAAATGGATAGTTAGATTCAAATAGGGGAGAAGGGTACGGGATAAATCATGTGTGGAGTAATTTATAAAAAGATAAGTTCATTATGGTAAGAGTCTAAATGTATCCCTAGCAAAGTCGCCATGCTGTCGACGCCCCCTTTTTTTCTTCCTTTTTTGTAGGGAGAAGACCGGATTTTGACATTCATAAGGTGTAATGACTAATTTTCTTTTGGGAATTGGGTATTGGAAGAGTCTTCACCTTACGGATTATGGTGCACTAGGGACCTAGAGTTATTAACTCTTGAGTTGGTTTACATTACCATAGATTAGGGTAAGTACTCGAAGTAACCTCGAGGTGAAGGTATTCGGCACCCCTCTTGGTCTACAACTTTGAGTCTCAACCAAGCTTATGTTCACACATTAGTCCAATTAAATAGTTGAATTAAATAAGTTGCTAGTAAGACACATTGGATGGTTCAAGTAGTAAGATAAAGGTTTTGAACAAGTTATAAAAAAAGGCGAAAGTTTAAATAAATAGAGGATGTGTTAAAGAGGGGTACTAGGTTGTTTGTCTTATAGGATCGCCCCATGCAATGTATGGTAGGCACTTCTTAATGAGGGGCTACATGTGACATTAATGGGTAGTCATCAAATCCAATTTTTACCCTTACCATCCCCTTATTGGTCATGCAAAGCGAGTGTTCGGTTACTGATTCCTATTGCGTGCTGCTACCCGTCCCTTCTTAGTGGTCCCGAAGGGAATTAGGACCTCTACCTATAAGTAGTTCTAGACGTACCCCTAAGATTTAGAAAGGCAAAAAACTCTAAGGCGATAGTCAAAACATGTAGGTGTTTCACATAATGGGAGAAAATAAGAGGATCAAAGTTTCTTCCTCAAGTCAACATATAAGCAGCACGACTCAAACAAAATTAAGGACTTTATTAATTGAAGTCATAACGCAGAATCTCTAAGTGACTATGCAAAAAACACCAAACATTTATACCAAGAAATTATAACCCATAAGTTGCCTAGGTATTCATTTAAAAGTTATTAAAATAAGAAATGTTAAATGACAGAGACGGCCTTAGGGAAATGCAGTTTTATTTTGAAAATGCCCTAAGGCTTACCTATATGCAGTAAACTATGTCTATATTAATACAGAAACAAACAAGTTTTTGAAATAGACTCCTTTAATACTTATAATCATGGTATATAATGAGATTAATGCAATTTTGGAAGAACTTGCTTCATAAAATGTTATTACTTAAGACCAACTTTAGAAATGAACTAGGCGCAATGAAATTGATTTATTAGGCTAAATTAAATTATCAGACAAAATTGCGAGTATAGATCCTTATAGGCATTATATCTAGGTGTATTACTGATATTAGTTGATTTGCAGCAACACACAGAAAAACGTATTAGAACTGAATCAGAATCGAATCATATAGGCATGGCATTTTTATTTGAATTGATTTAAGACATGATTTTTTGGAGCCTATGAACATGGTTTCTAACATGAAAAAATACAGAACCTTAGAACATGATTTCTAGTTGATGCAAAAGCCATTAGAAGTGAAATCCTATAGACATGGTTTCTATTAGGAAAAGCAATCAGATTTAAAAGTGTAAACCCTATGAGCATGTTTTTTATTGAGTAAAGTATATTGATTTTAAAAGAAGATCCAAAGAGCAGGATTTCTACCCATATTACCCCATAAATTATACCTCTACCTACCCTTTTTACTAAATACCCCAAGTATGTGTTTACAAATTATTACACGCCAATGAATGAATTACATAAATGAAATAGAAAATCAAGAAGCTATTCTACTGGGGCCTTCCATTAGGTTCATGTTTCTCAAAGACTCCAATGGTCTCATAAGCCTAAATCAGAGTCTAGGTGCATCAAAGTTCCCTAAGGGTCTCAAGGACCCCGGGAAATGATTACACCTAGACTTTAGCAACCAAGAATTGAACTAGTGTAGTGTGGAAAGGCCAACCTCAGTATGCTAGAGTTTGGAGGGCTCTCAAGAGGATGCAAAGGAAGTACACATAATAGAGGGGGCAGAACCTATTGACTAAGAGTAAAGTGGAAGCGCATGACACAAGTTGAAAATAGTTATTAAAGACTGTATTGGAAAGTCTGTTTTGATAGAAATTAGTAAACCAAAAGAGATTGTTTTTAGAAGAGGTTGGAGATGTAAATAAAGCTTAAACACCTTAAGATCAGATCACACACAGCTAGTTTACAGAATCCACATGAATTTAGTAGTCACACATGGGTCAGGGGGTTTGGGGATACATAGAAATTTGACTGCTTAACCCAGCAAGGGTCTTATGACTGATTTAGACATGCTTAGAAACATTAGATACTAGCATAATGACTAATCAGTCATGAAGAACACAAATACATGGAATAGGTGATAAGAATTTGGGGATATTCATAGGATGATAAGCACACAAGAAGTAAAGACAACTGACAAGGCGTGCTTCGAAACACACATGGGAATACATTGATCTAAAGGGAATGAGAGACATAACAACATGCTGATAATGTAACTTAACTACAAGTTTCACACAAGAACCACAAGTAAAATAAAGCTAGAAATAAAAAAAACTGAAACAATAAGAGAAACATATTGTTGTTGGAGCTTTAATCAAAACTATGACATACTAGTGAAGATAGAAGTAAGTAGAATGATAGAGCCAAATAGCACATATGATTAGCCTTGGCTTGCAGCCCGCTAATAGTAACAAATAGCACAAAAGAAAGAGATATCAGAGATTTTTAGTAAGAGAGGTAGTTCTTGAAAACCCAAGTGTTCGTCCTTGTAAATGAAAGACTTAGGGTATATATAGTTTTGAAAATAGGCAGAAAATAAGGTAACAAGTAAGTTTTAGCACAAGTGTGGAAGTAATCACAATTAAAATCCAATTAATACAAGTACTCCCCTTTAATCAAGGAATGCCAGCTTGAACATATACCAACAATGATAGTCAAAGAAAGAAAATCAATTAAGAAATTTTTTTTTACCATATAAAGGATAGTAAAAGTATAGAGCACATGATTCAGTCTAAGTGCAAAATATACTAATTAAGAAAGGATTCAGTAAGAGTGAAGTACTACAGCAAATAAAGAAATGGTATTAGTCAATCTAAATAAACGAGTAGAACCTTAGGGTTTTGAAAGAAATTTTGCAATCAAACCATAAATTAAGGAAGTCAGAATCAATCAAGACGAAGTCATGATTCTGCACTTCAACATAATAGAGAGTAACGAAGATGCATAAAAAACATGAAAGGTCAGCCATATAGACAGAAAGAAGTAAGAGATGGTCAAACACAGTCATACAGTCGTGGCATAAGTAGGCTAAAGACTCAGTAGAAAATCCAATCGAAGCATGGTAACTAATAGAAACTTTAACAAAATCAAGTAGTCGTGTTAACACACAGAACCAAGCAAAGAATGTCTTAAAGGATTAAGGCTTTTTAAATGAGTCGAGTTAAAAAATAGTAGGAACATAGTATCAGTAAAAATAAGCAATGAAAGAGGTTTAATTATAAAAAAATGAATAAAACAAGTGCAAAAGGAACTCCGAGAAAACCCTAATTTTTAAAGAAAGCAGAACAGTTTAAAAGTTGAGGATCTTTCAGAAAAAGTTCGAGGGTAGTGCAAATCATAGAAAGAAGCATACTTAAAGCATTAAAAATAACATAGATATAAGAGATTCAAACAAGAGTTAGGTTTTTCAAAGGAAACCCAAATATAACAAAATAACCTGTTGTAAACTTCACCGATCGTAATATATATGGTGTGATTTTGCCCAAAATCACACAAGATAAGTCACGAACAATAGAAACAGAACCCTAGGTCCAAATCGGCATGGCCCAGGACCCTTGAAGGCCTCAGAGTTGATGAGAAAGCGAGGAGAGACCCATTAGAGGCTTGTTGAAAGGTGGTCACCAAAGATGACTGGAGAAGGAGGCGATTGACGGATTCTAGGGTTAGATTGAGAGAGAAAAGAGGAGATGAGAAAGTTTGAGGGCGGATAATTTAGAAAATACTAGGGTTAGAGGGGTCTCTTAGAATCATAAAGGAAAGGTCCTTTGTGGACCGTTGATCTGGGAGATCAACTGTCCATCTTTGACCATTGGGTTCTTACGTTGGGTATTAAAGTAAGCTCTACACCAGTTACTGGAGGATAATTCAGCAAGTCGCTGACAATATCCGAAGAAACTTCATCTAACTATTTCATCATGTCCTTACATTCCTCCTCATATGTGCTTCAAGAACACCACCACAATAACTTTTTCATCTCATTAGTATTCTTTTTTTGCTCCAATTTATTTCAATATTCCTTGCAAAGTATCTATGATATGATTGTGAACATAGATTCCTCACAGCATCTAACAGACCCTACACATGAAGAAACACTACATCAAGAAAAAATGTGCTAAATGTAAAAAATGTAAAAATCTGCATATGGTAACATACCTTCTGCATATCTGACATGAATGTGCACCCTTCATCATCTTTCAAGTCCAAAGAAAGATCTCCATGAACAACATCCAGGTTCTCTTTGTTTCCTTATCCACTACAGCCCAAGCTAGCTGATACACATGCTTGCAATAATTTGAAGAAACAACAACTAACAACATCCCTTTGCATTTGACTTTTAAAAAATTTCCACGTAGACCTATAAAAGGTCTCAAACCTTCTTTAAATCCACTCTTGAGGGCTTGGAAACAGACATACATCTTCAAAAGTCTTCTCTTACCTTCCTCAATTGCATCCTTCGATATCTATATCTCCATATCAGTACCATGGTTTGTTTCTCTCCACTCTTGAGCATATCCCTCCAATTTGTTATACTCATCCAAGTAATTGCTCTCCAATTTCTCTAAAACCGTTATCTTTACCATTTGTAACTTTGAGTCACTCACATTCGAACTAAATCTATTCTCTAAATCAACCTTCATCTCTTTAATCTTAAACTTAGGATAATTTTGAATCTTTCTCTTAAAATAATGTGCTAAAGTAGCAGGAATAGATTTTCTGTTCTGAAAGACCTCACCACAATCATGTTCATCCCTCTAAGTTTTTATCTTTACCCCTTGATCTTTGTTATCCTTATAAATAAGACATTTAGAGGGACACCCAGTCTGACACTTGTATCTAAGTCTTCTTTTATCACTCTTATCTTAAAACATCTCATATTTGATACAACATAATAACCAATAACCTCCTTAGCTTCAATAAGATCTTTGAAAGTCATACCTTTTTCCAATGTTGTATACCTATCAAGTTGGTCAGTTATCTGACAATTCTTCTGCCTCTCATATAAATTTAGGGAATCACTATCATAATCACTACCAATACTTTTAATATTTGTATCATCTTCACTACTATCACAGTCAGAAGCTACAAAAATAGGTACACTATTTATTGCTGTTGTAAACTGGGTAAATACAGGAACATTTACAGTATCATCCGACAGGTCAACACCAAATAATTGTACATTAGTGAAACCATCATTAATTAGGGCTTGAATCTTCCTAATCCCTTCATCCCCATCAAACAAAAAACACCTCCCATAAGGGTCAAGAAATATAAGTTGTTATGCCTCAACATATCCTATCACTTTAGTGTATTCTTCACACAAATCAATATAAGAGAGATAGTCTCAAAACCACTCAACACATGCACATCTCTCTTAGTATAAGACAATGTAGGTTCTAACATGTCACGACCCGAACCAAAGGACTGCAATGGGCACCCAGTGCCTTACCCAACCGAGAACCAACATAACATACTTTCTTATCATACTATCATGAGCAAATGAGCCAGGACACCAATCATGAGATAACAAGAATAAACATAAGGGGATACTCGACATATGATGACCCAATATGATATACAAACTTATACATATAACATACAAGCCTATAAGGCCAACATTACCATTTGTAAACTCAAAGCATAGGCTGACAAGGCCATACAAGTATCCATACACCTGACATCGTTCTACAAGCCTCTAAGAGTACATAAAATCATAAAGGTTGGGATAGGGCCCCGTAATACCAATCAATACTGAGTATGTAAGGGCAAGAAAGAATAAACAAGAACAGTAATGTAAAGAGAGATAGATGAGATACAACGTGTATCATCTGGGTGCCTCTGGGGGCTAGTGATATGAAATGCATAAGACATATATATACATAAACTTTTTAAAAACATTCACCTCAATGGGCATCATTATCATCATATCGTACTTGGCCTCAAAAAGGACTCGGTAAAAACGTACCCAGCCATCATATGGCTTGGTAGAATCGTACTCGGACACGTGTTCCTCAGTAACTGATCAATGATTGCACAATAGGTGTCGTACCTGGGCGACTATAGCGCGGCTCGGTAGAGTAAAATAGATACATATATATATAATGCATTCTCGACTCATGGAATGAACTTCAAAACCTTTTGGAGTGACCTAAGAACATTATGGACATCCCAACCATCAATATGAACCTTGGTAGGATTTAAGGATCGTACACACATGTTTAGAGTAACTTTTTAAGAAAACAACAACATGGACAACCTTAGTTTCTAGGAGTAGATCCGTTATGAATTAGCGTACCGTTTATGTTCATGTCAATTTAGATCATGCCAAAAGAAAGAAGTAAGTGCCTTAATATAAATTTAACCCGTTGAGTCCTTAACCCCTTCCAAGAAACTCTTCAAACAAGTCAACTCAATCTATCATAGTATAAGGAGATTCAAAATCACTGCTGAGCAAATGCAAAGTCTATAACTTAAGCTAGTAGCTCATTTATGTAAATTGGGCAGCATCTCCCTTGTAACAAGAGCCTCCTCCAATACCATATACCAACAACAATGACCAGAGAAATCTATCAATACATAATAATCAATATCAAGACACCATATAATAACAACAAGTCTCAACGACATTACGATGAGCAGTAAGCTCCGATTGGAGTCCGTATACCCCTTATCAATCCGTATATACTTCTTATTTCAATATCCAGCCGACGGAGATATTCGATTTCCAAATCCAAGCTGGAACGTAGTTGCTATGGCGAAGCTATTGGATTTTGCTTTGCCAGGCCGACCTCTTTTCCAGGGATACCCCACTTCCCGGTCTAGCTTCACTAACTGTATTCACAGCTTTTCTGATCTCGGAATCAGATCTACTTTCTCATCGGCATTCTCTAAATGAATTACGTTATGGTCTTGAACTCTCGATAAAACTATCATTAACATGATAATTAAGTCATTAATCAATTATTCCAGCCTTATATAATATATTTATAACAACAAAAACAATCCACAACTTCAAGTATCCTCAATTAGCAACGTTATTCACTAATTTATGTCTAGCCCATCAATTTAGCTTAATAAAAATCAAGATAATCTTAGGAACAAGAAATAATACAATATACACACCTCCTACAGTATCTTGTAATCGAAATCCAATTTATATTCAGCTCACAACAACCCTCAATAGCGATACAACATCATAGAATTGACTTAGGCTAATCCAAGTACTATCTTGTAGTTTATCATCCTAACAACTTAACCAACATATAAGCAAGCTTAAGAATAATTAGTAGGCCGATATACTCACCTTATCCAGTAGAAAAAACTTGGAATTTCAGCAAAACACAGCCCACAACAATCCTCAATGACAACACAACCTCAAAGAGGTGTTGTTCTTCTCTAGAACTAAGTTTTGATGTTGAAATATTGTGTAATCACATTCGAATCACTTCAAACCCTTGTGAGGTCTGTTTATAAGGGTTAGGAGAAGTTTGGACACAAATTTGAGTTGATAATAAGTGAAAATAGACGTCCAAATCGTTTATAAAGTGAAGTAGGTCGACCATCGCCTAAGTAGGTCCAATTAGGCCTGCTTGCGTGGTCTCGCAAAAATGCAAATGTCTCTATAATCCAACATCATATTGATGAATGGTTTAATGAGTTAGAAACTATACTTTTAGATCTTCAGTTTTGTAGGTAGAACAGCTCATGGTTTAGCTTATTAATTGATGAATGGTTTAATGAGTTATTAACCTTCAAAGCTTAATTTGTTCAATTGGTTTAGCTTCTAAGATTTCCAACCCTCTTAGTACTTGTTATTAATGATATTAAATATTTGTAGCCTCCAAGGTAACATGATTAACTTACTTTTTTTAGCTTCCCAAATATAATCTAATTTCTGAGCTTACATTAATAACTTGCGATGTACTCTCATGTATGATAACTTGGGGTGTAACACAACACCCACTCACCCCCATAATTAAAATATAAGTTCATTTTATCTACCATTCTTTGGATAAAATCACATGCAACAATAATAATATAAAGATATGAAACCTCACCATCAATAAAAAATACAAAATTGACAAATAGGTTTAATGTATAGGACCAATACGGTAAAGAACACCAAAAACAAAAGCAACATAAAAAATTCTAGATACAAAAAATAGCTCAGAAACCATAAAAACATCACATAGAACAAACATAAACATGTTTGTTCCCAGATATTCCCCAACCCCACAATTTAATAACTTTAAGCTGTAGATACTTACTTTAATTGAATACTAATGCAAGATATCGCTGGAAATCAAAGGCCTTCCTCTTTTGAGCGAACCAAATTGGACCAGACAATGATCCCTAAAAAAGCTCTCAAATCGCCATTGATAGTTTAGATAGAAGAAATAAGAGAAAAAGTTAAAATGGATGTTTTCTCGGTGGGCATAAGGTTAAAAGATTGACCCATAGGTAAAAGAAATGGGTCATATCGGTTTAATGAATAAAAAATACCCATATATAATGTTAACCCCAGTGATCTACATGGACAAATGAAATAACGCCACACCAGTTAATGAGATGCACACATGGAATTTCATTAGTCGTGGGAGTAAATTTGAAAATAGAAATAACCTCCTATGTATTTTCAGACAGATAGATGGATGGGGGGGGGGGGGGGGGGGTTTTATATACCATTTACCATATGATAGGTGTATTCTTGGCCTTTTTCTGTTGCTATTTTTATCATCTAATTAGGGACTTGAGTTGAGAATTTAGGGAAAATGTATGAACTTCGTAGACTAAATTTTTGAGTTTTAAAACACGATTTAATGTCGAATTTGAGTAATTATTGTATTGTTGAACTTGTTATCAAATAAGTGATCGAATTTTTTAATTTTATTCAGATTCTGTGATGCGGGATTGGGTTGACTTTTTGAGTTGACTTTTTATTTCTTTGCAGATATCGTAACTTTATTATTCGAATTGGCTTCCTATAGTGTAAATTTATGGTATGAAGTTATTTTGGCTAGACTCGAGCTTTTCGGATTTAGAAAATTGAGAGAAATACCTACTTGTGGATTGAGTTATCGTGTTTTGAGGTAAGTGTCTTGCCTAACTTTGTGCAGGGAAAATACTTCTTAGGATTGGTATTGTTTTGAGATAACCATGATGTGTGGAAGCCATGTACGCTATGTGAAGATTATGTACACGGGCTAAATGTGGAAAATTACTAATTTTAGCTATGTAAATTCCTGTCATGCCTTAATTTAGTTACCTTAACATGTTTATTTTCATCATTATTAGTCTATTTCACATGCTCTATTTGTATTAGCTCTTATTTGTTAATTGCGCTACATGTTTAGTTGAGGTTCTTCTTTCCCTTTATTCCATATTTATTATTTAACCATTCGATTCTTACTTGAAATTGTTGTTCTTGGTATATCTTGTTATTGAAATTGGTATTGAGGCTCGTGTGTACATTGTGTTTGAGCCATGGGCTCCTTATTGTAAAACTATTGTTCTTGTTGGTTTCTTTTGCAAGTTCTGATCTTGGGCACTTGAGGTGCGATTTGTGATACGTTGTGATATGGATATGCATGCGGTGGTATAAGGTGTTGGGATTTAAACGCAAGAGGTGAGCTAAGGTGGGCTTAATACATGTGGATAGTAAGGAAACTACTAGAAGCTATGCGGTGTGATAAGGTGGGATAAAACGCATGACGCTATTACAGGAAAATAATTTTCAAAAATAAATTCAAGGCTGCCATAGTGATATAAGAAAAGATTGTGAACTATTCTTCTAATTTGAGACTACGAGGTTGTTCCACGGCAGTGACTCTTGTTGGTATTTTACCATTGTTGCATTTGTTATTTCATTAGCATATTATTAATTGTTTTCTCCATGTTACACTAACTGATTTAGTTCCATGTAGCCGACCTTGATATGATATTTGTTGTTAATTTCATTACTGTCATTGTTACACCACCATACACTTGTTCTATCTTTTTATTTATTCCTATAGGGCCTTGACCTGACCTCATAACTACTCTACCGAAATTAGGCTAGACACTTAATAGGTACCTTTGTGGTGTACTCATGTTATTCTTCTACACATATTTTTGTGTGGATCAAGGTACCTCCTACTAGCCCAAGAATTAGCGAGAGTTTAGCTCACAGACTTCAAGGTATACCTGCTGGCCTCTGTAGGCCTCGGAGCCCCCCCCCCCTGCCTTGACCAGCCTATTTTTCCTTATCCTTTATAGATATTGCTGTATAAGATGATATAGTACATTTATTTAGAGCGTGTGGCTTGTTTTCGTTGGGTCTTGGGGAATTGTATATGATGAGTTGTACATTTCATATTATATTGTTATTTATTTGCAGATTTTATTGATTGTTTCAGTTATTTCTGTATGAATATTAGGCTTACCTAGTCTTAGAGACTAGGTGCCTTCATGACATCTTACAGAGGAAAATTGGGGTCGTGACAAGTTGGTATCTGAGCCCTAGGTAGATATGTGTTATGAGTCAAAAGTATGTTTAGTAGAGTCTCGTAGATTGGTATGAACTATACTTATCTTTGGGAGGCCATGAAACTGTTAGGAAAAGTTTCACTTCTTTGATTCCCTATCGTGCGAATTCGTTCACTTTGAAATTATAAATGTCCATCCTTCTATTCTCTCACAAACGGTGAGGACGCGCATAGCTAGATTTGAAGATCAAAGTTTCGCACCCCCTGCTAAAGTCATGAGAGGTCGAGCCGGGGCAAAGGCTGAGGACAGGCACGTGGTGAAGCTAGATCACCTACCCGAGCTATTATAGAGGAGAACTCATAGATCTAGTTAGAGGGATAACACCCGAGACATCTATTATTATCCCTACACTTCAGGTGACTCTTGCCCTGTTTCTCTGCCTGTTAGACACTTTAGCACATGCTGGGCTGATTCCACTTGCTCCTGCCACATCTTAGGATGAGGAGTAACACAGACTCTTATAGGTCGTACCTCATAGCAGCCGGCCTAGGTTAACCATGCCTTAGAGGTTATACCAATACAACCAATTGTCCCAGTTCAACTCGAGGTTAGGGTAGCAGCTTCTGAGGGCTCGAAACATACAAGAAGTACCACCCTCCTGCTTTTAATTGGTTGGCTTCAGAGGATGCCCAAGGTTTTCTTGAGGAGTGCCACCATATCCTCTGTATTATAGGTATTACGGAGTCGAGTGGGGTTGTTTCACTACGTTCCAGCTTAAGGGAGCGACTTACAAATGGTGGAGAGCGTATGAGTTGGATATCCCGACTGAGGTAGCTTCACTCACTTGCGATCAATTCTCAAAGATATTTATTAGAGAGTTTGTTCCCTCCAGTCTTAGAGATGCATAGCACGCAGAGTTTGAGCAGTTGCGTCAGGGTGCTATGACCGTATCAAGATATGCATTTCAGTCAAGTGATTAGTCCAGGCATGCACCGGCTTTGGTTTCTACTATTAGAGAATAAATTCGTCGATTTATCAAGGGTCTCAATCCTGGCAATAGATTCAGCATGGCTATTGAGTTGGAGATGTACATCCCATATTAGCAGATAGTCGAGATCTCTAGGAGCTCAGAGGGTATTTGAGACAAGGAGAGAGAGGATAGGGAGTCCAAAATACCTCGAGATTCTAGCACATATAATGGTGCTCGTGCCCTGCAACCCGTCATGGTAGGGGCTATGTGAGCCACCCTATTCAATTAGAACTTCTAGATTCCAACACATTCTAGCTACTCTCAGGGCCTAGGTTGGCCATTATGCACCGCCACTATCTAGTGAACCTCCTACATTGGGTGGTTTCAGCAATCATCTAGTCAACTAGGCCTGAGCTAGTTCTAGCACCCACGTATTCCTATATATCATCTTACTTTGCTCCACATTCTGGTATATCCCGTAATTCTTTGAGTTCTCCTGCTATGTGTCCATGTCTATGAGAGATTTCATTGTCGTTGACTGTCTAGATCGATCATGTTATAGTTATTCTTGGTGGTTTTGAGACCAAAGCCGATAAATTATTACTTAGTATCGTAGATTTTGATGCTATTTTGGGCATGGGATGGTTGAAGCCCTATCATGCTATTCTTGATTGTCACGCCAAGACGGTAACATTGGCTATGCCAGGTTTTCCACGGTCGGAGTAGAGAGGTACTTTAGATTATGTTCCTAGTGGGGTGGTGTCTTTCCTTAAGGAACATGGGATGGTTGGAAAGGGATATGGTGCATATCTAGCCTATGCGAGAGTTAGTGTTGATAATCCTATCGTTGAGTCCATTTTGGTAGTAGTTATCCAGATGTATTTTCAGCGGCTCTTCAAAGTATGTCACCCGATAGGGATATAAATTTTGTACTGATTTGTTACGGGCCACTCAGCCCATTTCTTTTCCACCATATCATAAGACCCCAGCATAGTTGAAGGAGTTAATAGAGCAGTTGTACGAGTTGCTTGATAAGGGTTTCATTCAGCCCAGGATATCACCTTGGGGTGCTCTAGTCTTGTTTGTAAAGAAAAATGATAGTTCTCATGTGTATTGATTATCGATAATTGAACAAGGTAACAGTGAAAAACACGTATCCATTTCCATACATTATGACCTATTTGATCAGCTACATGGTGCCATAGTTTTCTCAAAGATTGACTTGCTGTCAGGCTATCATCAGTTGAAGGTTCAGGAGCTGGATATTCCAAATATTGCCTTTAGGACTCGGTATGGTTATTATATGTTCCTTATGATGTCATTTGGACTGACCAATGCCGCAACATCATTCATGCATTTGCTGAATAGTGTATTCTAGCCCTATATTGACTTATTCATCATTGTGTTTAATAACAACATCTTGGTGTGGAAGATCATGAGCAGCACCTGAGGACGGTGCTTCAGACCTTGAGAGAAAAGAAGTTTTATGCAAAATTTTCAAATTGTGAATTCTGGCTTGATTCAGTGGCATTTTTTTTTCACGTACTTTCGACTGAGGGGATCAAAGAGTTGGTCTAGACCGTCTTCATCTACTGAGATTCGGAGTTTCTCAGTTTGGCAAGGTATTACCACCGATTCTTAGAGTGGTTCTGATCTATTGCTGCACATATGACTAGGTTGACCCATAAGGGTGCTTTGTTCTTGTAACGTGCAAAGTGTGAGGAGAGCTTTCAAAAGCTCAAGGATGCTTTATCTATAGCCCTGGTGTTGGTGTTACCTACAGGTTCGAGGTCTTATATTATATACTATGATGCATCGCTTGTTAGCCTCAGTGGTCTTGATGCAGGACGATAGTGTGATTGCCTACACATCTAGGCAGTTTAGCATATCTACCAGTAGCGGAGAGGCCCTTATCATCAAATGTTTAGGACCTGGCCAACCAGTTTGTTAAATTGGATGCTTTGGAGCCGAGTCAAATTTTGGCTTGTGTGGTTTATTGGTCTTCCCTATATGATCGTATCAAAGAGCGTTAGTAGGATGACGCCCATCTGCTTGTCCTCAAGGACACAATTTAGCACGGCGATTCCTAGGAGGTCACTATTAGGGATGGCGGTGTGATGTAGATATAGGGCAGGTTCTATGTGCCCAATGTAGATGATTTGCATGACCTGATTCTTCAAGAGGCTCGGAGTTTGCGGTACTCCATTCATCCGAGTGCCATCGAGATGTATCAGGACTTGAGGAAGCACTATTATTGGAGGAGAATGAATAAGGACATAGTGGAGTATGTAGCTTAGTGCCTAAATTTTCAGCATGTGAAGTATGAGCATCATAGGCTAGTTGGGTTGCTTCAGAGGCTAGAGATTCTAATGTGGAAATACAAATGGGTTACTATGTATTTTGTTGTTGCGCTACCATGTACTGAAGGAAATTATGATGCAGAATGGGTAATTATGGATAGGTTAACCAAGTTAGTTGATATTTTGCTTTATAGACGATATTTACACTCTAAATGTACCATGCTTTATTGATGTTTTAAAGGCTATAATAAAATACTCTAATTGGTGTTCTTTCGCTCTGGAGGGATAAATCCAAGTTAGGAAGAGACTATGGAGTGCTTTGGAGTCAAGAATGTGGATAAAAGGCCAATCAAGAAGAACCAAAGTGAAAATAAGAAAGAAAGAAAAAAATGGAGGACTATGCTCGATGCCACTGCAACCGCGGTCGACACAACTGGACCGCGGTAGGCCAAGAAAGCGAGGTAGAATGTTGTGTTTCACCGCGATTGCGGTAAGTGCTGTCGCGGTTGCGGTAAATTGTGTAACTGCCCAAAAATGTTGGGACTAAAGTTAAAATCAGGGGAAACTTATCCCAACCTTTAATAAACTCACAAAACTCGCCCAAGTAAAGGCTAAACTTATTTTTAGACTGATTTGGAGGCAAGAACAAGTATGAGAAGAACAACCAACCATTAGAGCTTTTCTATCTTCTCTTTGTTATTTCAATTGTACATAATTAATACTTTTGTAGTTTTATCTTGCTTTGCTATGAGTATCTAAATATTTAGTCTAGGTTGACGGAATCAATCACTAGATGAAGTTTTGACTCAGTTTTGTTATAATCGGGTCGGGTCTATTAAATAATTGTTCAAATATGTCTTGTATGGTGATTAATTGAACGAGCCCTTGATTAGTCATGTCTAATTGTCTTGTGTTTCTTGAGAAAGAATACGATGTTAGATTGTTGTGGAACAACACCACTTTTGGGTAATTGAAGAGATTCATCACTTGAGCTTAAAAGTAGGGTCAGAGATAACGAAACTTTGATGAGATAATTCAGAGATGCATAAATTATCAGCTAGAGTAGATCGATAGAATGCTCTAGTACATTATCGTGGTTAATCAAGAGTTAATTTTGGTAACCCTTAACTCATAATCCTCATAGAGTATTACGGGGAGATTATAGCAAACGAGTTAAGAAGTAAACTAGCAATTAGGGAAATCAATAACCCTAGACCATTTTACCATTGCATTCAACTCTATTCTTGATTATTGCTAGTTTTATTATTATTTTTCCTTAGTTAAAAATATTCTATTCATTATTCATTAAAAATCTTGCATTCTGAGATTGTTTGAGCTATTCATTACCAGTGTTAAAAGTTCTAGTAAATAGGTTAGTTCCCTATGGGATTAGACTCCGGGCTGAACAGAATTATATATTTGTAGCGACCCGCTTAGTCCTTTCTATAAGGCGTGGTTGGGTGTGATCAATTTTGGCGTCATTTTAAGGGAATTAACGGTGTTATTTGTTACAACTTAGAAGTAGTGCTAGAGTTATTAGTTTAGATCAATTTTCGACGGTGTTAAATAATTTTTTCATTGAAATTCTCATGTTTGTACTCTTATATGATTCTGGTGTATGCCCAAAGGTTCATTAAGGACTAGTGAACTGCTTGAAAGACTCTCAGAGCCCGAGAAAACATTCAAGGCATTAAATCGTGCTAATAAGAAGAAAAAACGATCACAACAAACACACCAATTTGAAATTGAAATAGGTGACGTATATAACGTCAACGGAAACATCAGGGATGACCAAGATGACCAAAACGTCAGAGTGGTGGCACCTCTTGTGCCAGAAGCTGCACTTTATGATTGGGCACAACCAATAACTGACAACCTGGCCACCACCATTGGTGTGCCCCCAATACAAGCAGAGACATTCCAGATCACCAACAACATGCTGCATCTTATGCAGAATAAGGGATTTTTCTCTGGATCACACATTGAAGACCCTGAACAACATCTAAAAAATTTTCTATCAATTTGTTTGACCTAAAAGCAGCCAAATGTGACCCAAGAAGCCATCAAACAGTTACTGTTCCCGTTCTCAGTGACTGGAAAATCTCAGACTTGGTTGAATTCACTTCAAATAAATTCCATTGTCACTTCGGAGGAATTAGTGAAGCAGTTCCTGAACAAGTTTTACCCGCCCAACAAGACGGCAAGATAAATTGATGATATATTATAGTAAAAGTAGCAGCCTACTAAGACCTTGCAGGAAAGTCGGGAAAGATTCGAAGAGATGCTAATGAAGTTTCCGCACCATGGTATTCCAGACGAGATGCTCGGTCAGAGATTCTACATAGGGTTAGCAAACAATTTAAAAGCTAATGTAGATGCTTCAGCTTGGGGTGAATTTTTGTGCAACATATTCAAAGCATGTAAAATCCTTCTTGACAAGATGTCCTAGAATTTGGGGTGGATGATGAGAGGTATGAACCCGACACCAATAGTGCATTCAGTTCCTCTACACCCAAATAATTCGGATGCAGAGAACATAGCCACACTTATGGCTCATATGACTATGTTAACAAAGAAGATTGATGAGATGGGTACAAAGCAAGTGCATATCGTTGACACAAAAAATGGAGAACCGTGTACACCTTGCATTAATCAGGCTTATGTGTGTTCATGGAGTGGAGAAGCTGACAACCAAGGGTTAAGAGATGATATGAATTATGTCAACAATTTTGGGGATTAGAGACAAAGAAGAAAACAGTGTTGACCAACACCCAATTAGCATTACAAACCAGACATGCCACAACCTGGAGGTATGCTGCCCCAAAGCCAAATAATGTCATATCATAGACAATACGGCTATCCACAGCAGAACCAACAACTGTTGGCATATCAGCTACCTCCTAAGCAACATGATGGCAACATGGTGAAAATCAAGGGTATGATTCAACAACTCATTGGAACACATTGTAAGATGCAGGAAATGTTGGCGGTGCATGACTCAACAATCAAGGATATTGAAGCTCAATTGGGGCAGCTATCCATCGCCATAAATAACCGCCCCTAGAAAAATTGCCAACCGACACAAACATTAACCCCAAGGAGCAAAACCAAGTCAGCTGATGGCAGTAAGTATCCAAAATAGGAGAGATTTAGGCAAGCAAGAAGTTGCGCAATCCAGCAGAAAGACTACGCCAGCCACTCTAGTTCCATTAGAGGTAAATTCAACAAAACATACGGAAGTGGTGGTTGAACAAGTTCAAGATGATAAGGGTAAGGCTAAAGAGAGTGAACAAGCTGCAGAATAGGTGGTACCTCTTGTGCCACAAAACCCGAATAGAGGGAAGCCAGCAAGTAGTGAACAAATGGTGATACATTCACCATTCCTCACAGAATGTCAAGACAAAAGAAAGATGATCAATACAGGAAATTCATGGAGATGCTTTGTCAAATTCAATTGAATATTCCTCTGATGGATGCATTGAGGGAAATTCTAGGCTATGAAAAGGTAATGAAGGACCTAATCTCATGAAAATTTGACTTTTAGGACTTGTCCACAATAACTCTGACACAAACATGCAGTGCAGCAGTGATAAGGCCCATGGCTCAAAAGATGTATGACTCGGGTAGCTTCACTATTCCATGTACTATTGGGAGTTATGCCTTTGCAAAAGCACTGTGTGACTTAGAAGCCAACGTAAACTTGATGACCATGGAAATTTATACAACACTGAGCACTGGAAGAGCTAGACAGACTTTGATGTTGTTGCAACTAGCTCCGCATGGTTAAAAGGCCGACATGGATTCTTGATGATGTGCTGGTACAAGTGGGGAAGATTTTATTCCCCGTAGACTTTGTTATTCTGGATTGCAAGGTAGATGAGAAGACACCCATCATTATATGGAGACCATTCTTAGACACTGGGAGAGATTCTGAAACAGAGGAGTTAAAAATGAGGTTGAACGATGAAGAAGTAATATTTCGTATTCAACAATCCATGAGGAGACCCGCTGAATTTGCTAATTGCTCCCTAGTAGAGGTAGTGGATATGATCATGTATAAATATGAAGAGATCACAAATACTAAAGATCTATTGGTAGCTTGCTTGATGAATTTAGAGGAGATGGATGGTGAAGGGTTGGCAGAGTGGGTCATGGCACTCGAAAGCCAAGAATTCTGGAAGAAGGAACCTCAGTTCGAGTCCCTTGAGCTACAAAAGAGAGCTATACCACATGCAAAGCCATCAATAGAGAAACCACCCCAACTGGAGCTGAAACCACTTCCAGCTCACCTCAGTTAGGCTTTCTTAGGGCCTAATTCTACTTTACCTATTATTATATCATTAGGTTTGCTAGCTGTGCAGGTAGAGCAACTCCTACAGGTGTTACAGGAATGTAAGACTTCTATTGGTTGGACCATGGCGAACATAAAGGGTATCAGCCCAAATTTTTATATGCACATGATTCTCTTGGAAGAAGGGCACAAATACTCCATAGAACATCAATGAAAGCTGAACCCGAATATGAAAGAGGTGCTGAAGAAGGAAGTGATCAAATGGTTAGATGCGTGAAGGCCCTGAAAAATTTTGCTAAGCAATAGGGGAACCGGGGTGCCTGGTAGACTAATTATTATATTGTATGTGCATTAAATATGATATAAATGAAATGGATATGCTGAATAAATGTATGAGTCATATAATAACTAATGTGAGGTCCAAGGGTAAGCCTAAGTCAAAGCCGAATCGGAAACATTTCGTAATAGGCCAAAATTCCAAATGAGTTTGCACTAGCATACGCTTTGAACGATCATATCTAAATATGTATAAGGTATAATGTGATGACTAACCTATACAATTAACGACCTTTGAGTATGTTTTCCAATGCTTCAAACTATTTGTCATTTGGACATTCCTACGGAAAGTTATAGTCAAATTACTGAAGGCTGGAAAAAATGTGACCCTGTGTCGAATCTGTGGTCGCAGAATAACAATGCGGCCCGCATTTTTGATCTACATCGCAAATTTGGTCGCACACTGGGCCAGTGTAGCCCTATTTTGTAGAGTGATTTTACGATTTACTCTTCGGCTAGCTTGTTGGTTCTGTGGTCCAATCTACGATTGCAGACCTTGTTACGAAGTGTTATTTTTCCTATTTTCATAGCCCGACCCCCTTTTCATTAATAGATTTAGGGGCTTCATTTGGGGTCATTTTTTACTTATATTTACAGAGTGATGAGAGCATATAGAGAGAGAAAGAAGGGGCTTAATCTTAATCATCTAGATCTTGCTCAAGTCTCGAAGTATCAAGGAAGATAACCATAGATTTTCTTCCATCCGGATAAGTTCTACTTCTATCATTTTCATACAAAATGTTGAGTTCAAATAACTTGTATGGGTTAGAAAAGTCTATGCATGTGGGAGTAAGTTGTAGTATGTGTGGTTAAATAACTAATTCAGGTAGTTCTGTTAAGATTTAGGTGAAGGAAGAAGAGAATACCATTTCTAAACCTTGTAATCTACTTCACATATTAGGTGTTTGATGAAATTCCTAAGAGAGTCAGACTATGGGTAATCTTCCTAATTATTTATCGATCTTTTCTATCTCCTTGTAGATTGTTATTGCTAGAGGTGTTGGTGCATTGTATTAACTTAAGGAAAAGCTCTTTGAGATATGTATGGCTAACTTTAACTCTTGTAGAATCCCCTTGTTTTGGCAGGAATACAGTATGTGTACCTTTTATGCAAACACGTTTATTAATTGTCTTAGTTGATTTCTACACCACCATGTTATGTGATTGTGAATTCTTTTTGTTTATTGTGCCTTGAACGTTGTTGGTTAAGTTTCACGATATGTTGGTGTAACTAAATGGCAACAAACCAGGTGTGTGTAAACGTTTTTATGTGGTACGAACTGTGTAACAAATGATGGAAAGAAGTCGTAGCTGATGTAATTGAAGCAATTGTTGTAATATCATATATGGCTTGTCGTGGGCAATTATCGTTGTGATTTGAATTGTATCAGGCTGATGTACTTGGTGAAAATAGTATTGATGTATATGAAACTCTTTGTGAATTGTTATTGTTGTTATTGTGTGAAATATGATTGTCCGGTGGGATCGGGTTGCGCGCAGCAACGATGGCCGACGTAATATGGGTGGAAAAGTGATCATAATCACTAATGAAATTAAAATGTGCGAAACTCTTGCGTAAGAAATGATGTTGGAAGGGGAGAATAAGAGATTTTGAAACATGTGATTTTGTTTGTTTTTTCCTATGTGCATAGCTTGTAATTGTTTGACGGCATCGATGTGAAATGTTGTGAATGAGTTGAGTAATTATGGCATGTCTTAAATATTAACTTGTATTTAATGAGAATTGTTATTTCTTGGGCCTAAATACATGAATTGTTGATATAAACCTGTGTTCCTTGAAATGATGATTGTTGTAATGTGTTGTTTGTGGTTGTTGTTGCAAAATATGATTGTCCGATGGGATGGGGTTGTGCGCCGTAACACAAAGTTATAAGATGTGGGTTGTGGTGAAAAGGGTGGCCGGGTTAATAAGGATGGAAATCTGATCATTATCACTGTTGAAAGGAAAATATATGAAATTCGTGAATATGGGGATGTTGGAAAGGGAAAAGGAGAGATTGTGAAACTTTTTTCTTTGGTTGTTCCTTTCAAGTGTATTTGGTTGTTGATTCTATTAATTCTTGTTATCTATGTATTGATTGATTTTTCTTAGGGTAATATTTTTTCATACATACCAATACAATTCAAGTGTACTGACGTCCCTTTTGGTGGGGGTACTACATTAGTGTTATGATTGTAGGTGGTCCCATAGTAGGTCCTCTAGTCCACTGACGGTAGCACTCCTTCAATTTTTGCCAGCTGAATTGGTGATTCCCTTTCCTCTCGGGGCCCTGCGTGGCTCATGCCGCTTTTCTTCCGGCGTCTTATTTTTGTATTTGTGTAAGGTATTGACGGATCCTTGTTACCGGCAAGATTTTAACACTCTTTTGTATCCCTAAAGGCTCCATAGACACAATGTGGGTAGTGTACATATGTATTTTGGGTAAGTAATGGTACGGTTTGGAATCGTGATCCACGTTGGTAAATGTTGTAAGTATTTTGCATCATATGTTGGTAATGATAAAAAAGTAGAAATGAATGCAAGTTGTCAGTTTATGCTTAACTTATAAATGGATATTAGACATTAGTAATTTATATTGAAATCACGGGGTAACGTATGGGATAGGAAAGGCAATTCAAGGTCCACTTGACTAGGGTCCTAGGGTTGAGCGCCGGTCGTGTCCCTCTGTTTTGGAGCGTGCCAAACTTGGTATCAGGCCCTAAGGTTTCAACGTGTCCTAGGATGTCTCGGAGCCGTTATTATTAGAGCCTTTCTTATCGGTGTATTGTCGACCACATCTATTATTAGGGGGCTACATGGACATTCAGGAATTCCACCTTTTTTTGATACTCCAATCGTTTGATAGAGCTTACGTTAGGGAGTTAATTTTCACTCCAAAACCTTACTCTCAAAATGAGTAATTGAGATACTATAAACCGTGTGTTTGAAGCCATGAGGAGGGAATGATCCCACCATTGAGTCTAAAGGGACTTCCCAAGGGCCTTATAGGAGAATGGGCTGAGTTGTGGACGGATCGTAGAACCTATCGCTAAGAGGGGGGTGCCCTTGTCCATATTGATGTCACTGCACCACCAAATCCCATAGTGTATTGGCATGGTACCAATGTACTCATGTTGTATATTTACATCCATACTGAAGCATTTTCATAGGCATGGTCTTAATAAATGTTGTGTCAGAAATCATTGCATGCACCTACTTTTTGAACCTGATCCAATGCTTCGTGAATCCACACCACCACAAATTTTCTTATATGTAATATCTTATGACATCGAGCTCTATAATCATGTCCTTGAATTTAGTTGTACCTATAGAATTTCCATTTCTAACACGCCTTTCTAAACTCTAACAAGGGACTATACTCGAAGAATTTCTCATCAAATGAAGGGATAAACCATTATCATATTTTCGCACAAAATAAAACGATATCTTTTCTTGACCCTTTTTCCTCGGGTTTCCGCTTCAATCTGAATGTTGATATAGGTAAAGATCTTGCTTTGTTTCATTATCATCTCTAGTATGGTAGTGCCCTCGTTCTATCTTTGTTGAGGATTTCATTTTGGCCTAATGGTTGGAATCAACAAGATTTTTATTTGCTTGGCGAGAATTTCCCTCTCCTCCGACAGGTTATTTTCTGAATTTGGTTTGCTTAATTTCTTTTATAGATTACTAAATCTCAATCGAAGCTAGGATCCGTTAAGTATCCATGTAGCTGGACCATGCTACTTATTCTTGTTGCTCATTCTTGAAGATTTTTCTTCTTTTAATTGTAAGGAAGGTGAGCATTTTTCGATCCTCCATTGGATTGCATAACACTTCGTTTAGTACCACTATATGTTAATTTCTCTATGTTGCTACGAATCCAAGTGATTCTGATGCTTTTAGTGGCTCCACTAGTCTTGAAGCTATTGAGTTAGTCTTCCCCTAGTTTTTGACCCATTTCTCAATTCTAATTTCAAGGGATGAAGGAAGAGCATATTGGAATCTTTGGTATCTCGAAATACATTTTCTTTTATCAGTGGTTATCCACCCAAATTCATTACCAATTCCACTGAATCCAGAAAATGGGATAGATGTAACATTACCTTTATTTTCTATCTAATTAGCTTTTAGTCCTTTGATATTAATAGAGTTTTCAATATGCTGACATAACTAAACAAGGATATGGGATTATAGGTGGTAGCAAAAAGTCAATCCATCCTCTCACTTTATCTATGAATCTGCTTCATTCATTATCAACTATACTATCCCTTCTTAATCATGTACACTCTAAGGCGCCGTCTTTAAAGATTTAACTTCGACCCAAAAAGAGTAGCTCTATTTTGACAATACTTTGATGAATCTTGTTAATGGATTATCTATGTGGGTGCTAGTCCAATGATCCGCTTATCAGTTTGACTCTCACATTTTGGTTTTGGGTTAACCAAGGAGCAATACCCCTAGTAACACACTCATACGGCAAGCCTTTTTTCTAGGGCTTGCTTCATGGGTCCCAAAAGTAAAGATTTCCCTTAAAAGTTCAAGCTTAAATTGCAATGATTTCGAACCAAAGTGTTTCCCCTTTTCAAAAGTCTTAAATAGGTCAGATTTGATGAGGTTATGCGGATTTATATTCACTCGGCTTCTAGGAGCATTGCTAGCGTCATTGTCGTATATGGGGAATTTTGCAACCTCTGGCATTCCACCGCCATAGGAAGGATAAATTGTTCAAATTATGATAATTTCATTAGTGGATGACTTCTTACCCATACTCATGCTTTTGTGGCATAGAATCCGTATGCCGCTTATTGTTCGAAGTAAAGCCAAATTCAATGAATTTCTTTTGTGGCCTCGATCGCATCCCTGTTGCAGGAGTTCTGTTATTAGTCGAACTACATACCTTACACTCACTGAGACAATGGTGAATCATATTCGACCATTTCATGGTAGAGCATATTATGGTAGGGAAATGCATAACTGGAAGGGAGAAATTGTTGGTACCCCATGCATAACATGTCTCCTCCAAAGTATATCTGATGTTGGTGTCTTTGTCTTCCCGAACATGCTCCGCATGCAGCCTTTGATAGGAAAGAACAACTTCTTTTAAATCTCAGAGTCACATTCATAGATTTCACCTCATCTGAGAATACTAGTTATCACTATGCTACACTTATCTGATAATTGATGTCATCACCAGCAGTAAAAATATCAGCATCGTTAGTGGAAATCCCCGTGGCTATGAGCATATAACACTAGGAAATGCTGAGCTTAGCATTCTAAAGGATTTCTGAATAATTCTAGCCTTGTCTTTAACTCCGTTGATCCTCATTATATTAGATCTATTGGTTATAGAAGGTTCAAATGTGTTGAAGGAAGAAGCATCACCATGTGATAACATATATTCGATTGGTAATGTTATGGTCAAATAATGATAGCACACCTTTGAGTAATGTTGAATGTTGCCACAGGTTCAATTGGGTGTTCGTGCAGAGATTTAGAATTAATTATTAGGATGAATAGTTTATTCTCAAAATTTTCCCTGAAGATATGTGAATTGATAAATGAAGGGTATACAAGTGCATTTTCCCCATTAGGTTTCACTAGGAGTATGATGTTTCCCGTAATTGTTCCTCGTGTACTTTGTGTTTCCATATGTTTGTGTTTATGAAGGTAGTGATAAAAGAAGAGTGTGAATTGATCTGATTGAACTGCATGATCATGGTAATATCCTATATGATGCACTAGTGGAAAGAATCATCACGGCTTGACTTCATATGGATTGTTTATTGAAATAAAATTATATTTTTGTTGATGAACATCGTTGTGATTACATTAATGGATGGTAGGGACTATTATGAACAGATAATTGTTTGGTTACTATGAAATGATATTCTTGATGGTATGATGCCATATGATGGAATTGTGGGTTGTGGTTATTACCATGAATTGTAATACCCGGTGGAATGTAAATTATACGGTGGAAATTATTAAAGGTAAAATCAATGGATAGTTAAGTCATAAGTGGTGTCTATCTGTCATCCTCGTTATATATGTTTGGGAGTTAATATTATTTCTGAGAATGTACTATGACAGAGCTTGTAAGTCGAGGATGCCATCTTGAAGACTGAAAGTGTCGTGGAAAGAAAATATTTTTACTTGATTGAATATCAACTAGTTTTGACTTGAAAGGTACCATATAGGTGTTATGATCTAAAAATGTGAAGTCTGTGTTCAGGTGTCTTCACGGTAATGTAGTTCTTGTGATGTTGAGATTAGTATTATGGGCATATACATTATGGTAATTTGTCGATTTATTGATAAGTTTTTTATATGGTTTTGGTGGTTCGCTCGCATGTGGATAGGCCTAGTTACAAAGGAGATATTGTCGAAATCTATGAAAAATATAGGAGTTAGTCAAAATTTAGGAACTTGAGGTAGCATATAAAAGGGATATGTCATGTTAGGTGTTTGGGTCAGGCTCTATCTCTCATTTGAGGACCAATGATCCTAAGCGGGGGAGAACATAAGGCCCCGGAAAATTTGGCTAAGCCATAGGGGATTCGGGGTGCCTGGTAGACTAATTATTATATTTTATGTATATTAAATATGATGTAAAAGAATTGGATGTGGTGAATAAGTGTATGAGTCATATAATAAATAAGGTGAGGTCTAAGGGTAAGCATAAGTCTAAGATAAATGGGAAAAATTTCATAATAGGCTAAAATTCCAAATGAGTTTGCACTAGTATACACTTTGAACGATCATATCTAAAGATGTATAAGGTATATTTTTACCAACCTATCAAAGAAAAGATCTTCGAGTCTAGTTTTAAAAACATCAAATCATTCGCCATTTGGACATTCCTACGAAACGTTACGCTTAAATTACCAAAGGCTGGAAAAAATACGACCCTGTGTTGAATCTGCGATCGTAGAATCACAATGCGGTCTGCATTTTTTATCTGAGATAGAAAATCTGGCTGTAGACTGGGCTAGTGTAACCCATTTTTGGGTAGTGATTGTATGATTTACTCTACGGCTCACATGTCGGTTCTGCAGTCCAATCTGCGATCGCAGACCTTGTTATGGAGGATAATGTTTCCTTCTTTTATAACCCGACCCCATATTAATAAATAGGGTTAGGGGCTTAATTTGTGGTCATTTTCTACTGTTTTTTAGAGAGACGTGAGAGATATATAGAGAGAAATACGGGGCTTAACTTCTTAATCATCTAGATCTTGCTCAAGTCTTCAAGAATCAAGGAAGATAACCATAGATTGTCTTCCATCCGAGTAAATTCTACTTTTAACATTTTCGTACAACACGTTAGGAGTTCAAATAGGTTGTGATGGTTAGAAATAGGCCATTCATGTCGGACTAATTTGTAGTATGTGTGGTTAAATAACTAATTTGGGTAGTTTTTTATAGGATTTGGATGAAGGAAGAAGAGTCCATTTCTAAATATTTTACTATGCTTCACATGTTAGATGTTTGATGAAATTACTAAGAGAATTATACCATGGGTAATCTTCCAAATTATTTATCGATCTTTGTTATCTCATTGTAGATGGTGATTGCTAGAGGTGTTGGTATGTATGGCTAACTTTAAATCTTGTAGAATCTCCTTGTTGTGGCGGGCATACGATATGTGTACCTTGTATGAAAATACGTGTATTGATTGTCTTAGTTGATTTCCACACCACTGTGTTATGTGATTGTGAATTCTTTAGATTAATGTGCCTTGAACGTTATTGGTTAAGTTTCACGATATGATGGTGTAAGTAAATGGCAATAAACCTAGAGTGTGTAAATGTATTGATGTGGTAAGAACTGTGTAACAAATGATGGAAAGAAGTCGTAATTAATGTCACTGAAACAACTGTGGTAATATCATATGTGGCTTGCCGTGGGAAATTATCGTTGTGACATGAATCGTATCTGGCACTTGTACTCGATGGAAATAATATTGATGTTTATGATACTCTTCTTGAATTGTTGTTGTTGTTATTGTGTGAAATGTGATTGTCCGGCGGGATCGAGTTGTGCGTCGCAACACTAAGTAATAAGGTATGGGTTTTGGTGATAAGGGTGGCCGAGGTAATAATGGTGGGAAAGTGATCATAATCACTAATGATATAAAAATGTATGAAACTCTTGCGTATGATATGATGTTGTAAAGGGAAAAGGAAAGACTGTTAAACTTGTGATTTTGTTTGTTTCTTCCAATGTGCAAAGCCTGTAATTTTTTGACGGCATCAAGGTGAAATGTTGTGAATGAGTTGAGTAATTATGGCAATGCCTTATATATGAACTACTGTTTGTTGAGAGTTATAATGCCTTGGGCCTAAATACATGAATTGTTGATATTAACTTGTGTTCCTTGAAATGATGATTATGAGCACGTGATTTTTTCCTCACTTGAAATGTTCCTATAAATTCGTTAAACTAGGAATTTTCTTTTATGATATGAATTTTGAAGAGTTACTTATGTGATTTTGTGTTTGTTTGCATTTTCCTTTTATTTATTTGCGTGATTTTGTGTTAATTGCATATTTTTGTGCTATTTGCATGTCGCACGTTTTAATTTATATAATTCATAAAAAATACAAAAATACCACACTTGCATTTTGGACCCAATTTTATATTTTTCTGTTCCACTAGGTAATTACATTACAAGAAATGGAAGAAAATAACAAAAAAAGTCGTTTTAGCATTTTCAATTTTAATTTGTTTTTCTTTACGAGTTAGCTAGTTTTTGAAAAACTAACTAGTTTAATAATAAAATTAAATCAAGCCTATAATTTTGTGTTTAACAAAAATCAGGAAAACCTAATGAAAAGAGAAGACAATAAAAGGGGCAGCCTGCATTGGGCTAGTATCCATCCCAAGCGAATACCATTCAGTCGCCCAGACCTAGCCCAAAACCCTGCCCAGACCCAGTCCAATCCCACCCCTCATCAAAACGATGCCGTTTTCACGTCCGTCCATCCTAGTCGTCATCTAGCTGCTCAAACTTCGCCTCATACTTTAGATATAAGTGTCTGAATACATGCAATACCTTAGAGACACAATTCGTCGTCATCGTGTAGTTCAACCGCCGGTATAATACCATCGTCAAACCACCACACAACCACCTTTCATCGCCGGACGCAAATCGCCGTTGAAGGCGGCGTAACTCAAATAGCCTCCAAATTTACACCCTAGAATCCCCATCGTCTCCTCTTCCCAACCCCCCAAAGATCACCCTTTGAAACCTTCCCCAGCCTGTTGAATATTTGTTCAAAGCACGGAAGCTCCTCCGTCCACCACGGCGACCGGTGACCAATGACTCCCAAATCAATGCCATGGTACCCCCTCACTCCTGTCTTTCCAATCCTACCATCAGTCACCTTCAAGTATAACCCCAGCTCTTCGAATTTTCTTCCAAACAAGACAGCCCCACCGTGCACGGTGGTGGCTTAGCTCCTATGGCATGCAAACTATCACCACCCACCCCATCTAGCACTCCCCTATCCAAAAACACTCCCACGCCTTCCCAAAAAACCCCAGACCCATTCAATGTTAAATCAGCCATGACCAAAGATTAAGTTCAAATTTAAATAAACGTTTGAGTATCGTTCAGAGGTTCGAATGGATTTCAACAACGATTAAATGAATAAAATCAGTAAGTTCGCCTCAGCCTTAATTTATTTTTCGATTTTGATAGTTTCTTTCCTGATAATTGAGTCTGATTTTCTTTAGTTTAAATTGATTGGCACATTTCGATTTTTTTGCTTCCTTGGTTGCTTTTGTTTCAATTGGAGGTAATAGTTAGGTTTCAACTTTAGGAATACTCAGTTTTTCTAGTTAATTTAGAAATATAACTGAATTGTAGTTTTATTTTCTTAATTTCTCATTCTGTAGTTTCATTTCCACGTCTAATTAGTTGCATGGCTAGCTTGAATTTAGTTTAGTCTTTGATTCCTCACCTATTTCTTAGTTAGTTTAATTAATGTCAATTGATAATTTAGTGGTATAAACCAGAATTAGTTCTTCAGTTTGGTTAGTTTTCAAAAATGGGACTGTTTGTTTAGTGGTAGATTTGCATTTCTTTTTCTTTTGATTGTGTGAATTTCAGCTATGTTTGCTTCAAGTTGGTTGATTAATTTGCATTTCTGATTAGTTATTTAAAGATTCAGATTTGATTAGGGACTGGTGAAGCTTCTAAATTTATAATCAATCGATTATGGTTGGTTTTACTATGTTGAAACGGGTTGGGGTTAGTGGTAGTAATTTCACAGTGATTTCAGGGTAGTATAAGGATAAATATAGAATATTAGGTTAGTATTCGTAATTTTCAGAATAAGTAGGGGTAATATAGAGTTTTAACTTTTCTTTGGTAATTTTAGGAACAAAATAAGGGTAGTATGGGTAGTCTATAAAGGGAAGACAATGCTAGAAGCCTTTAGACCCTTCTAGAAGGGGTCTTTAGCAATAAATCAGTAGTTTTATTGCACTAACTTGGGAAACAAGTCAGAAAATGAGGGTCCAAATAATTAAAATCTGAAAATTGAATGAGGGACTTTTAGTTAAAACAATATAACAGTAGTGCCCTAGCCTTTTGCTATAAAAAGGGACTTAAAATCACTCAAAAAGGAGGGAACGATCTGAAAGTAGATCTATAATTTTCCCAGAGTTTGAAGCCTAAAAAATATATCTCAAAAACTCCTGAAACACCAACAATTTTTACTATTCCAATGCATATTTTCAGTAGCCTTTGATCAATTCAGTTTTTAAGACAATTTTGAATCAATTGATATTGTAATAGTTGAGTTTGGATTTTAAAAGTATTTTTTGAAGCTGTTGTATTCACAGCTCAATTGGGGTTGTGTTTTTACTGTTTTATATCCAATTCTGGGTTTGAAAGTGGGTCACTTGAAGTTTATTGTGGATTAACTTGGTCTTGGGTATAAATCTGGGTTGTTGGATTATTTCTACTGCTGATTTTACTTGCTGGTGCCAAAATTTCTGCTGACCTCCCTTGCTTCTCAAAGGTCGTAGTTTTGTGATCTGTGGAAATGATATCCCTGTAAAAAAGACTCCTTGGCCAAGCGTCGAGCCGAAATAGTTACAGTTACAAAAATACTTCCTAGGCTTGCCTCTTCCAATAGCACGCCCAATTGCAAAGGTCAGCGGCTGAAATTAGGCTTGAGACCAATCTTGTTTCATATAGTAATGCAACACTCCAATAGTAG
The DNA here is from genome assembly GCA_034376525.1 of Nicotiana benthamiana. Classification (NCBI taxonomy): domain Eukaryota; kingdom Viridiplantae; phylum Streptophyta; class Magnoliopsida; order Solanales; family Solanaceae; genus Nicotiana; species Nicotiana benthamiana. Next base: position 60,768,344 of record CM067337.1, read on the forward strand.
ATCATCACTATGCCACTTAGTTAGGGTACCTTCATTTGAAATTATTAGAGGCACTGCATGATAGAAATCAATAGTCAATGCTAGGGTTAGCCTATTAAAAATAATGAATGAGGAGCGGCATGCTAAATGAAATATATAATCTGCGTGGCCCTCATAAAATACCTGCTAAAATACTTAGAAAATCGGGGCACGTCATTTAGCAAATTTCACGGTGTTCCCACGAAGATAATAACGCGCGAGCCGCCTTTTGGCACGCCTTTAATAATTTTATGTACTTAAACACGGATGCGCAATTATGTGATCCAAATCTAAAATCCCAACGAGTTCGAATGTGTCAAATATCGCTGGTGCATTTACGTGATGTGGTTCGAGGCATGTTTCAATGATGTTGCAATTTTCTTTTAAAAAATAATGATAAAAGTTGTTAAAAGATTCAAAAATGCACATAGGTTCGCAATTGTATAAAATCAGATAATATAAGCCAAATATAACAGTTGAGCGACCGTGCTAGAACCACAGAACTCGGGAATGCCTAACACCTTCTCCCGGGTTAACAGAATTCCTTACTCAGATTTCTGGTTCGCGGACTGTTAAACAGAGTCCTTCTTTCCTCGATTCGGGATTCGAAATGGTGACTTGGGACACCATATATCTCCCAAGTGGCAACCCTTAAATTCTCTTAAATAATTGAATCCCGTTTTGATTGTCCTTAAATTGGAAAAACTCCCTTATATACGCCCTTCGCCGGGTTGTGGATAGCCAAAAGGAGGTGTGACACCTGTGGCGACTCTGCTGGGGACCGAACCCAGAATCCCTGGTTCAGGGTTCAAGAATTCGAGCTTAGAACAATTGTTGTATTTGGCTTTGTTTATTATCTGATTTTCATGTTGGCTTAATGTGCAAAATGATGCTTTCACTGCTATGATATTACCTGAACTGTACATATTAACCGTTACGAAACACTTCTCGTCTCACCACCGGGGATGTGCTTACTGGTTGAGACTCCTTATTCTCTTAGTGTTATACCTGAAAATAAGAAAGAGGTCGGACAAGTTTCTAAGTTGGATGGCCTTTTGGTTACCGGTACGTATCCCCCTCCTCGACTCAAGTTTTCCGCTCGGGAACACAGTCTAGAACATATACCAAGGTTTTTAACTTAGAATAACTTCACCTCATGCTGTATCCGTAATAGGAACGCTTATTTGCATCATGTATTTTACTTAGAAGACTCAACACATGGGTTGGGTCCGTCTAGGACAGGTAACCCAAAATGAAAAGACCATCCTAATGCATATTACGTGTTGCTTGTGCATTTAGCTGCTTGAGATTTGCATGTTGACCGGCTTGCGAATAAGGAAACAAAATTGAGAAAATAAGTAGTATTAGGGTTGGTCGAGATTAATCATTTATCTTGTAAAAACCAATACTCAAATAGCGCAGAAATGCTGCCGGATTTTGAAAAAAAAAAGAAAAAAAGAAAAACAAAAGAAGAAGGGGCTTTTCAACAAAGTTTTCAGTTTTGTCAAATTATTTTGCCTGAAATACGCCGATTTGATTCTCGTAATGTACGAGATACATAGGCAACTCCCATCGGGTCTAACCTCACTTTTGCGAAAATAACTAAAAAACATGTCCCATTTTACTTATTTACCTAAATAAATCGGGTGATGCCATTATTAGCAGAAATAGCCGAATGTTACCGAAATGGACACCGGAAGACTGACTTCGCACAAATGGCCAGCTTTGAATTTTATTTTGGGCCAGTGAGCGAGCACAGCCTTAAAATCTTCCTTCCGAGTGCTGAAAGGCCGTATCTGCAAAGCTGGGCCATAATTTTAGAAAATAAATTCCATTAAAGAAAGATGTCAGTTTTAATTATTTGTGAAATCAAGCAGAACAAATTTTTAGATACTAATTCGCCCTAATAAATGTGCAGAATGAGCACGGATTAGCATTTGCAATAACATTCATGAACCAAATTCCCTTGGAGCTACATGTGTGGTGGAAATACCTGGGGGAAGCGGGGCAAAACAGGTTCAACCTGAATTTGGGAGGACTTACTGGGTTGCTGAAAATTAACCTGCTGAGAGATATCATAAAGGCATTGATCACATTTTGGGTCTCGGCTCACAATGTCTTCAATTTTTAGGATTTTGAACTCACACCGACATTGGAGGAAATAACTAGATATATTGGGACCCCTACGTATCCTTTGAGAAACCAATACCTGATTGCGCCAAGAGCCCTCGCCGTCCACAAGTTCCTGGACTCCTTAAAAATCAGTAGGAAGGTTCACAATCCGGACCTATCAACCGGCTTCTGTACTCCACAGTTATATAACAGAGGTACGGGCATATATGGGGATTCAATAACCTGGAAAACTATAAGGAACTCAAATGGTAGGAGCATCGATGTTTTGCATTCATGGTATTCTTCTCTGGTCTTTTGGTGTTTCTGCGATAGTATGAAAATATTGACATACGGATAACAGGGGTCGTCAGCACTTTAATAACTCAGGCCAAGAGCACCATCGCTCATATGATCTTATTCGAGATCTTTCGTGCTCTCACCGCCTGCAAAGCAGGAGGAGACTTCTTTGAAGGATGTAGCCTATTGTTACAAATATGGATGATCGAGCATCTATGCCACCGGCCTTGGTTCATGAATAATGGGTCACAAAGAAAGAGCTGCATAGAAGAGTTCTACAACAGTTTTGATGGGTTTAGGTTACCTGAGGGTGTCATAGAATGGGTGTCGCATCCCCGGGTTGTTACTGCAAATCAGATATAGTGGACATTTGGGTGGCTCCCCATGGATGAAATTGTGTATATGCCAGCCACCGGACCTCGTTTCCTTCTGATGGGTCTCTGAAGTATCCAGCCCTATGTGCCATACAGAGTGCTAAGGCAATTAGGTAGATACCAAATGATTCCCAGGGAAGAGGATATAGGTCTCCATGTAGTTGAGATTAGCCCAAATGGCCAATTCCCTGAAGATTTCGTGCATCAAATCTGGAGCTAATGTAAATACTTGACATCAGGTACCCGAGTACGCGACATATATAAAGGAGAGGTTGCACCGGGATACATCGCCTTGGTACAAAAAAAAATAGAGCCCGGAAGGCCAGCTAAGAGATCGCATCTCCAAGAATTTGTTGAAACATCGCAGGAGCAGTGGGATTGGCTAGCCAAGGAATATGGATACATGTCCACCCTAGGAAGATTAGAAAAGCAAGTCAAAGAGCTGCAATTTGAAAATGGTTTGCAAGCTGCAGCAGATGAAGGCGAAAACAAAAGATTAACCCAAGAGGACAGCCGCCCCCGCCCTATCCTACTAATCCAACTTTTATCTCGCCACTGGCCCAAGCACCTGACAAGTCCGCCGTTGACCCACCCTCAATTTTTCCTATTTATTCACAACATCAGGGTACTACCTTTCAACCACGACCAGCTCCACTACCCAAAGTTACTTCTCACCATCATCCGCCAATTGCCCCCATCAATGTGGCACCTCCGCCTCCTTCACTCCATACGTCATCAAGTGAACCCCTGCTTCAAGCTTATGACCTTAAATACTATCCATCAGAACCTGCTTACAAAACCCAAGAGCCTTACTTCTATGCTCCCCATCCCGAAATCTTAACGGGAGTTGAAAAATCGATCAAAACTCCTGAGCAGGAAGAGATTCTTAGAAAGGTCAGAAGTCTGGAGCAATCATTCAGGGACATGTAGGGATTAGGTGGCCAGGTGAGTGTGGCGTTCAACGATCTCTATCTATTTACCGACGTGCACTTGCCTCCAGGTTTCAAGATGCCCAAATTTGACCTATATGATTGTCATGGCAATCCGGTCGCACATCTAAGGGGGTTTTGCAGCAAAATGACGGGAGAAGGGGGAAAAGATGAATTGCTAATGGCGTACTTTAGCCAGAGTTTAAGCGGGTCGGCGCTGGAGTGGTATATTCGGCAGGATCCCAATGGGAGGTATACTTGGGATGACCTGGCACAAGCGTTTACCTGCCACTTTTAATATAATCTCGAGATTGTCCCTGATCGTCTATCTATGACAAAGCTGGAGAAGAAACACAACGAGAGTTTCAAAGAATATGTTTTTTGGTAGAGGAAACAAGCAGCTAGAGTCGATCCTCATATGAAATAGAGTGAGATGGTTGACTATTTTCTACAGGCTTTGGAACCTACCTACTTTGGGCATTTGATGTCCGGAGTAGGAAAGTCTTTCAATGAAATGGTCAAGATGGGACGTATGGTTGAGGAATGCCTCAAATCCAATAAAATCATGAGCTTCTCTGCAATTAAGGCAACTACTTCGGCCATCCAAGGTGGAGCTGGGGGAACATTCAGAAAGAAGAAGAAAGAGGAAGTAGTGGCAGTGGAGTCATGAATTTGGTTTAGACCTCGGGAATTTGGTTCAGACCTCGGGCACCAAACATACCCACATGCTCCATATGTCCCACCACAACATTACTATCCACTACTCGAACCTCGCTTCTAAGTCCAATTACTCAACAAAATCAGTAACCATCCCAAAGAGTTTACCAAAAACCCCCGAAGACCGCCTTCCGAGCCAATCCAGTCCTGAGAAATGAGAGGATACAAAAGAAGAAGACTTTCTCTCCGCTGGGAGAATCCTACACTAGCTTATTCCACAGGCTGCGACTACTGTATATGTTGAGACCAATTGAAGCGAAATTGTGAAATCCTCCCCCTAAGAATTTATATTATTCAGTCAGCTGTGAATACTATTCTGGTGCACCCGGGCATGACACCGAAAAGTGTTGGCATTTAAAGAACGTTATCCATGAACTTATTGACTCTCACAGGATGGAGGTGGAGAACCCTATCCAGGAACTTATTGACTCTCACATGATTGAGGTGCACACCTAGAGGCTCCCAATATTAACTAATGCCCGCTGCCGGCCCATCAGAAAACCAACATGATTGAGATTGTGGAAAGAATGGGGGAATCTAGAGGGCCCTCACATATGGTAATGATGATTAAAGCCAGTGAGCTCAAGACAACTGAGAGTGCAAGCAGTGAGAAGCTAGTATCCAGAGCAAAAGAAAAAGGTAGCAAACCTGTCATAGTTCAGGGGAGCTCAGCATGCGCAGTTGCGCCAAAGAAAGAACAGGAAAAAGTAACAATACATTGGGCAGCTAGAGAACCTATCGTTGTTGTGGAAGATGTTTGCATCGTGCAAGTTATTGTAAAACCAGTGATCCAGCCACCGATCATCAACCGCAAAGTCGTTCCTTGGAGGTATGAGCAAGCAATAGTGATGGACAAGGGGAAAAATTTAGAGAGGAAGTGTGTGGGGCAAGGGGTTTAACTTGGTCAAGGAGGTACGTTACCCACGAAGAATTGAGAAAGGGAAGAATCTCTAAAGATAATCAAGAACCAGTAAAGAAAGCTGTGTCAGAAGAAGAGGTGGAGGATTTCTTGAAGAAAATGAAAATGCAAGACTACTCCAGCATAGAGCAGTTGAGGAAGACACCGGCTCACATTTCTTTGTTATCCTTATTATTCCACTCAGATAAACACCGCCGTGCGTTGATGAAGATTTTGAATCACGCTCATGTCCCAGACAAGATAACGGTGAATAATTTGGAAAAGATTGCAAATCAGATATTAGAGGTAAAACGGGTCATATTCTATGACGATGATTTCTCCATAGAGGGTACTGAGCATTATCAGGCTCTTTATCTAACTGTAAAATGTGAAGATGTTGTAGTCACCTGAGTTTTGGTCGACAACGGGTCCAGTGCAAATATTTCCACTATCTACATTGACAAGATAAAGGTGCAAAATAAAAGGGTCCATAAGAATAACATTTGTGTTCGAGGTTTCGATGGCGGAGGCAAGGCCACCGTAGGGGATATAGTGCTGGAAGTGAACATAGGACCCGTTGAGTTCACCATAGAATTCCAAGTGCTGGATGTAGCAGTCTGCTTTTACTTTTTGTTGGGCAAGCATTGGATTCATGCAGCCAAAGCAGTGCCATCTACGCTGCATCAGATGGTCAAATTTGAATGGGACAGGCAAGGGATTGTGGTGCATGGTGAAGACAATCAGTATACTTCAGGTGACGCGATCGTACCTTTCATTGAATTTGAGCACAACAAAGGGCCATGGGTCTACCAAGTTTTTAATACAGTGTTAGTACAGAAAATCCCACAAGGTGAGGTTGTCATGACCCCTAAGATAGCAACCGCATCCACCATGGTGGCTTCAGAAATGTTGAAAAATTGTTTTATGGCCGACAAGGGCTTGGGGGCTTCTCTGCTAGGAATTGTGCAACCAGTGTCCCTTCCCAAAAATCTGGACACTTTTGGCCTAGGTTTCAGGACCAGAGCCGCAGACATAAGGCGAACCAGGAAACTGAGGCAGAAGTCTTGGGTTCGCCCAAACCCCATCCCAAGGTTGTCCAAATCATTTGTCAAATCCAGTCCTAGCAATAGCCCAAGACCAAAGATTTATGGCTCGCTGATCGACGCGGATAGAGATCTTGATAAAGGATTGAAGAGACTGTTCAGTGAGGTTAATATGGTTGAGGCAGGAGAAGGATCAACCAGGGCGGATGTGCAGTTTGTGGGAGCATGCGCAAAAACAAATAACTGGGAAGCCACTTCTCTTCACACTCGGAGGGAGTCGTGGTAGTTGACTTTGATTTTCCTTTCAGTCTAGTTTGGATTAGCATTAGAGTTATTAATTCAGTTGTTGTTTTCATCCATTTGTATGTGTAAGCTCTGTTATCTTTGATTCTAATGAAATGCAATTTCCTTTCAACAGTGCTGATAGTTTCCATTTCTCTTTACTTTTCTTTCTTTTCTCTTTTGTACGGTTATTTTTATCCTGGTTCCAATGATCTGCCATGCAAAAGAACTCCTCAGCCCAGTCTTCAAAACAGGTCTTGTTCAGAAATAATAATTCAGGAAATAGAACATGACGATGAACCTGGGTATGATCAGGAAGGGGCGTGGGATGAGATTAGTAAAGAGCTGACACAGTTCGAAGAGAAACCCAAACCAAACCTGAATGATACAGAGGCATCCAATTTAGGAAGTCCGGATAATCTTAGAGAAACGAAAATAAGTGTCCATCTAGAGCCACAACTTAGGGAAGAAATAATTGAAGTATTGCTTGAGTAAAAACATGTTCGCGGTCCTACGACGACATGTCCAGATTGAGCACTTATTTGGTAGTCCACAAGTTACCTACTGACCCATCTTGCCCGTCTGTGAAGCAAAAGATGAGAAAATTCAAAAGTGATGTGAGTGTGAAAATTAAAGAGGAAGTGACCAAGCAGTTTGAGGCCAAAGTTTTCCGAGTCACACGATACCCCCACTTGGTTAGCTAATATTGTGCATATGCCAAAGAATGACGGTAAAACCACAGTGTGTGTTGATTACCGTGACCTCAAAAAAGCAAGTACAAAAGACAACTTCCCCCTGCCGAACATCCACATATTGATTTACAATTACACGAAGCATGAGATTGGGTCATTCATGGATTGTTACGCATGTTACCACCAGATCTTAATAGATGAAGAGGATGCGGAGAAAACAGCATTCATCACACCATGGGGGATAGAGTCGTGTCTTTTGGTTTGAAAAACGCTGGGAAAACCTACATGAGGGCCATGATAACCATTTTTCATGATATGATACATAAGGAAATTGAGGTCTCTGTGGATGATGTGATAATCAAGTCCAGAAAGCAATCCAATCATGTCAAAGACCTGAGAAAATTCTTCCAAAGCCTCCGCAGGTATAACCTCAAACTCACCCCGGTAAAATGTGTATTTGGTGTCCCCTCGGGAAAGTTGTTAGGGTTCATAGTCAGCCGTCGAGGCATCAAACTAGACCCATCAAAAATCAAAGTTATACAGGAACTGCCGCCACCAATGAATAAAACAGAAGTAATGAGTCTACTAGGAAGATTGAATTACATCAGTCGGTTCATTGCTCAGCTCACAACCATTTGCAAGCCATCTTTAAGACATTGGAAAAGGATGCTGCAGTAAAATGGATGGGAGAGTGTCAGGAGGCTTTTGATAAGATAAAGGAATATTTGTCGAACCCACCGGTATTGGTCCCGCTGGAACCAAGAAGGCCTTTGATCTTATATTTGACAGTCCTAGACAACTCATTTGGGTGCGTGTTGGGTCACCATGATGTTACTGGGAGAAAAGAGCAGGCCATATACTACCTTGGCAAGAAATTTACAGCTTACGAGGTTAACTATAATCATCTTGAAAGGACATGTTGCGCCTTGACGTGGGTGGCCCAAAATTTAAAGAATTTTTGAGTTCATCATATACCACTTAACTAATATCACGACTGGACCCATTGAAATACATTTTCCAGAAGCCCATGCCCCCAGGGATGCTCGCGAAATGGCAAATCTTTCTCACTATGTTCTACATTATCTGTGTGACTAGGACTGCTATGAAGACAAAAGCATTGGCAGACCATTTAGCGGAGAATCCTATAGATGAAGAATATGAGCCCTCGAACACATATTTCCTGGACGAGGAAGTTATGCATATCAACGAAATGGAACAAGATGAGAAGTCAGGATGAAAATTGTTCTTCGATGGGGCTGCCAACATAAAAGGCATAGGGATAGGAGAGGTGCTCATTTCTGAAGAAGGGCACCATTACCCAGTCACAACTCAACTCCACTTCTATTGCACCAACAACATGGCGGAATGTGAGGCATGCATTTTGGGTTTGAGATTAGCAGCGGACATGGGTGTCCAGGAAGTCTTGGTCTTTGGAGACTCGGACCTTCTGCTTCACCATATTCAAGTGGAGTGCGAAACGAGAGATTTAAAGCTCATACCATACCGGCAATCCTTGCATGATCTCTGCAAGCGATTCCAGTCAATAGAGGTTAGGAACATCCCCAGAATTCACAATGAGTTTGCCGATGCCTTGGACACTTTGGCGTCAATGTAATATCATCCAGACAAGGCTTATTTTGACCCGATACATATCCGGGTCCAATATCAACATGCTAATTGCAACCTGGTGGAAGAAGTGTGTACCCAGTGCAAGCCACAAGTGACCAGAAGAGAACAATTCGTCGGTTGTCGAGTAGTTTTTTCTTCCGTGGAGGAATACTATACAAGAGAACACCAGATCTTGGTTTTCTATGATGCGTAGATGCTGGACTGGAGACAACCATCGTGAATGAGATATATGCTGGCATCTGTGGGCCACACATGAGCGGATATGTTTTGGCAAAGATGATTCTCCGAGCAGGATATTATTGGCTTACCATGGAGCGAGACTGTATCAGCTTTGTGCGCAAATGCCACCAATGTCAGGTGCATGGATACTTTATTCGCTCTCCACCATCCAAATTGCATACGATGTCTACACCATGGCCTTTCGTTGCTTGGGGCATGGACGTCATCGGGCCCATTGAGCCAGCAGCTTCTAATGGGCACAGATTTATCCTGGTTGCTATTGACTATTTCACCAAATGGGTTGAAGCCAAAACCTTCAAGGCAGTAACCAAGAAGGTCATGGTCGACTTTGTGCACACAAACATCATTTGTCGGTTTGGGATCCCAAAGACGCTCATCACTGATAATGGGGAAAACCTCAACAGTCGCTTAATGAGAGAGGTATGCCAGCAGTTCAAGATCACATACAGAAATTGTACCCCATACTGCCCCAGGGATAACGGAGCGGTTGAGGTGGCCAATAAGAACATAAAAAAGATACTTCGTAAAATGGTGGAAGGGTCCAGGCAGTGGCATGAGAAGCTGCCTTTTGCATTATTAGACTATCGCACCACTATTCGCACATTAGTAGGGGCCACTCGGTGCTTGTTGGTATATGGCATAGAGGCAGTAATTCCGGCTGAAATTGAAGTCCCCTCACTTCGAATCGTGGCTGAAGCACGAATCGACGACGAAGTATGGGTCGAGCACATTTGGAATAATTGAGTTTGATTAATGAGAAAAGATTGGCGGTGGTCTGTCAAGGCCAGTTGTATCAAAAAAGAATCACCTGGGCATATAACAAGAAAGTGCGACCCAGAAAGTTCAAAGTAGGTCAACTCGTATTAAAGCGCATCCACCCTCACCAGGCCAAGGCAAAAGGCAAGTTTTCTCCAAACTAGCAAGGATCATTCATCGTATCAAGAGTGTTGTCCAACGGAGCATTGTATCTGACGGATGTGGAAGGAAAATGTGTGGAAATGGCTATCAATTTGAACGCTGTCAAAAGATATTATGTATGATTTTCTTTTAGATCATTGTCTATGCTCAACACTTGTTTGTACTTGGCATAATTTGAAAATTGAAATGACAAAGGTATTTTATTCTGCTATCCAAACACTCTATCATTTGCTAATCTCTTTGAGGATTAGTTATTTTCTCTTATACCCCCTCTTTCGAAATCAATAATCAGTAGTAAAAACCGGAAGCGCAAGTGTGAGAAGGCGCGAGAAGGCAATAAAAGGAAAGGAAAGAAAAATGAAAGTGTAAACAAAAACTTAAAGGAAAGGAAGAGAAATGAAAAGAATGAAAAGAAAAATTAAAAGAAAAAAGGGAAATAAAAGAAAATAAAAGAAATAAGAGAAAAGAGAAAAAGAAAAGGTAGAATGAAAAGAAAACAAAAAAAAAGAAAAGGGAGAAAAGAAAAACAAAAAGAGGAGAAGAAAACAGTAACAAAAACAAGAAATCGGTATGAACTACGTTTGACCTTCCTTTTCCAAGGATACGTAGGCAGCCTCACGGTTAGGTCTTATCAAAATAAAATACAAAAGTTCCTATGCAAGAAACTAGGGCAGAAGTTGTGTTTCTTGTAAGAATATGATTCTGAAAGTTGTAATCCTGAACCCATTTAAATTGTTTGAGCCTTTGATATCCTTCCTTTCTAACCCTATCCAAAAGCCCACGTTACGGTCCAAAGAAAGATCTTATGATCAGTCTTCAAAAGATACCAAGTTGAGCAAGTAGAAGTGTTTCATGTCAAGGATATCATTCCAAGCCAGGAAAGAGGAATGATAAAATGAGAGAGCCTTATTGGTGAAAACCCTCACGGGCACCATGAGGCGATAAGAGCTTGACAGAAATAAAATGAGAGAGTCTTATCGGTGAAAACCTTCACAGGCATCGTGAGGTGAAGGTAAGGATAGAGCAAAACCCAAAAAGGGGCTATTGGTGGTTGAACACTGTAGGGCAACCCAAGCTAGGGTACTGTTCCAAGAATTGGGGCACAACAAAAAAAAGCCTTGCAATGAAAGGTCGGTCATCGAAACAGATTGGGTCGACTAAGCCGAAGTGCATGTCATGATGTCAAAAACCAGTAGTTCCTCTTCAGATAAGTCATCTTTCTTGTATTTTCAACAGTCAGCAAGTATGGAGTTCTTCACCCTAAATACCGTTCGGAGTCCTTGCATTTCATTTCTCTTTCTAATCTATAATCTTTTGTTTAAGCGAACGAAAGGAATCTGAAAGCTGATTTTCAACTCCCAAAGGGACAAAGTTCATGACTCCCAAAGGCGTAACAAAGATAACAAGGGCGGAACAACAAAAGGAAGGATTCATAAAAATTGCAATTGATTGAAGAGAAAAGAGTCGGCAAAGTGAAGGAGTACCACACAGAAAAGGGCGTGCAAAGTAAAACCACTAAGATTCTGGGGTCAGCCGAGCGTCATACATCGATCAGGCTATCTCATAATGAACATAAGTTGGCAAAACACGAAGACAGGAAAGGTCGCAGGGTCGCAAGGTTTGACTAAGCATAATACATCAGTTGTCGGGAAAGACATAAAGAATTCCGGTGAAGGATCGAGAGTGCAACACAAGGTGGGGAGCGAAGCGAGGGAGTAAAGATCAAGAGTCAGTCAAGCATAAAAAATGGACCGTGGATTTTTGGAAAAGGCCTAGAAACGTAATACCAAGATGAGAAATAAAACAAAGCCACGAAGGTCAGAGTGATTAGCCAAGCATAACGTCCTAACTCAACAATCGTCGGAGAGGGGTATGAAACTTCTAGCAAAAGAGGCAATAGTGCAACATAAAGGCGGAAAAGGCCATGAGTGTTGTCCCAGCATCAGAAAGAGACATAAAAGAATTCCGGTAAAGGAACAGAAGTGCAATACAAAGTGGGAAGCAAAGTAAAGACACAAAGGGCAAGGGTCAACCAAACATCAGAGATAGATCGGGTGATTTCAAAAAAGGGTGCAAGGATTTTTGCAAAAGAGCGAAATGTAACACAAGATGAAGAACAAAGTGAATCCACATGGTTCAGAGGGTTGGCCAACGCATAATACACTATTCATAAATCGTCGGGGAAGGACATAAAGAATTTCGGCCAAGGGTTAGAAATGCAACACAATTATGGGAAGCAAAGTAAAACCGTAAAGGTTCGAGGGGTCAGCTGAGCAGCTCAAGCGACTCATCACCAACATGGACAATGGAAAACAACAGAACACGACAATGGGGAGGCTGACTTCAACAAGAATACCGCGAGCCAACCACAATTTTTCAAACTGACAAGTTATCTCTGATTGACACAGGTGTAGAAAATTCCGGAAAAGCCTAAGGGAGGCCGTCCGCAGGAGAAGGCAGGCACACGAAAGGTATGATCGAAATCTCAGGGCCCACCTGGAAGTGGGACTCAGTTAAAACTCAAAAGGGACATAGTCCGTCATAAACACCCTCCCACAGCAAAGAGCACAAGGGGACAAACTTTACCAAGCAAACCCTAATAGGAACAATTGAGAGTTAAAATAAGCATGGAAGTTGAGATGGAATGCACTTTGGAACTCAAACATGTACAGGTAACATGGGCAAGCACCAGCACCCTCCCCAGTAAGAGTCACAGAAACCCTTCTAGACAATAATCACTAGCAGAAACAACCAGAAGTTAGAACTGACATTTAAGTCAGAAACTTCAAGACCCTCCTGGAGAATGGGACTCATTTTAAGGTTAGGAGTAATCATGGATAACAAATGGCATAAAATGACTTGCATGTCAAAGTAGGATTTAGTTAGAGTTGTCAGGACCCTCTTGGAGAATGGGACTCATTTTTAAGTTTAGGAGTAATCATGGATAACAAATGGTATGAAATATCTTGCATGTTGAAGTAGGATTCAGTTAACAGTTGTCAGAACCTTCCTAGAAAGTAGGACTCGACTTAAAATACAAACAGTCGGATGGCATGGTCACACTCAGGTATTTCCTCAACAATAAGTCAACAAAAATCATCAGGACCCTCCTAAAATCAGGGCTTAGATTAGATATTTCCCCAACCAGATTCCATAAGAGTTATCAGGACCCTCCTTAAAAATGGGACTTAGATTAGATACTTCCCCAGCAAGAGTCAACAAGAGTTGTCAGGACACCCCTGGATAATGGGACGTAGCTCTAGATACTAACCCCCAGCAGTCGCATCTCGTTATTTAATTAAGTGTTGTCAGGACCCGCCTGGATAATGGGAAGTAGTTTTAATCACCAATCACCAGCAGATCCCCATCAGATATAACTCAACACAAGACATAGTGGAAAACAATATCTTTTTAGAAACATAACATAATCTTAAAGTTGTCATCAGTTAAGAATTGTCATGACCCTCTTGGATAACGGGAATTAGCTCTAAAAATATTGGGTAAGGAGATTTGGTTAACACTCATTGATCTGCCCATCACCAAACTAGGGCAGGAAGAATTTTGTGTTTTTGTCTTGTTGTGATTAGTTACACAGGCAGCAGTCTCAGGGAATATTTTTAAAAATTTCAAGTTTTAGTAATCAGGCGCCCACCTGTAGAACAAGGGAATATTTTTCAAAATTTTAAGTTTTGTTAATCAGGCGTCCACTTGCAGAAACAAGGGAATATCTTTCAAAATTTAAAGTTTTGTAATCAGGCGCCCACCTGTAGAGCAAGGGAATATTTTTCAAACTTTCAAGTTTTGTAATCAGGCGTCCACCTGTAGAACAAGAGAATATTTTTCAAAATTCTAAGTGTTTGCAATCAGGCGCCCACCTGTAGAACGAGGGAATATTTTTTCAAAATTTTAAGTTTTTGCAATCAGGCTCCCACCTATAGAACAAGGGAATATTTTTCAAATTTTCAAGTTTTAGTAATAAGGATCCCACCTGAAGAACAAGCGAATATTTTCAAAATGCAAATTTTGGTAATCAGGTGCCCACTTGTAGAATAAGGGATTACTTTTCAAAATTTCTGGCTTTGGTAATCCGGCTCCCACCTGGAGAACAAGGGCATATAAAGGTTGGAAGGAGATGAAAGGAAGGTAGAGGTTGAGGATATAACATAGACATTCCCGGATGAACAGTTACTAGTAGTGACAGTGGAGGAGACGTCGTGGTATGTTGATATTGCTAGGTATTTAGCAAGCGGTATTGTACCTTCTGAACTCTCTTCAATTCAAAAGAAAATTTTCTTTCGCGATTGTCTATATTATAATTGGGATGAACCTCTACTGTTTAAAATATGTGTAGATAACATGATCTAGAGATATATCCCTGAGGAATATCAACACTCTGTTTTGCAGGCTTGCCATGCCTCAGTATACGTTGGATAATTTGGACGATTTCAGACAACAGCTAAGGTGTTGGAATCGGGTTTGTATTGGCCAACTCTGTTCAAGGATGCCCATGCTTGGGTCAAAAGTTGCAATGAATGCCAAAGGACATGCAGCATATCTCATTGTCACGAGATGCCAATGACCGCAATTGAAGAGGTGGAAGTTTTTAACATGTGGCAGTTGACTTTATGGGGTTGTTTGTCATCACATAAAGAAACAAATATATATTAGTAGCGGCTGACTATGTCTCCAAGTGGGTCGAAGAGGTGGCTCTCCTAAAAAATAATAATTGGCTTATAAAATATCTTCACATTTGGCACCCGGGGAGCTACAATCTGTGATGGTGGAACCTATTTTTGCAATAGAGTGTTCGCATGGCTGTTGGAAAAGTATGGAGTTCATCATAAGGTGAGCACCCCTTATCACCCACAATCGAGTGGGAAGGTTGAAGTGTCAAATAGGGAAATTAAAAGTGTCCTTACAAAAACAGTGAATGCGACAAGGACCGATTGGGCAAAGAAGCTGGATGATGCATTGCGGCCATACCACACAGCATTCAAAACACTAAATGGTAAGTCACCGTACAAGTTGATGTTCAGAAAAGGCATGCCACCTTCTGGCAGAGCTCGAACATAAAGCACTTTCGGAATTGCGGCAGTTGAATATTGATATGGAGACAGCATGCACCAGCAGAGTCACTGGGTTATATGAGCTCGAGAAATTCAGGTTCCGGGCATTTGAGAGTCCTAGATTATACAAAGAAAGTATGAAACCAATGCATGATAAGAACATGTCGGATCGAAACTTCAAATATGGAGATCTAGTATTGTTATACAACTCGAGATTGAGATTGTTTCCGGGTAAGTTGAAGCCCCGATGGTGTCACACCTCCTTTTTAGACACCTATCCCGAAGGATAAAGTATAAGGGAGTTTTTCCATTTAAAGTGACAATATTCGAAATGGGATTATTTATTTGTTTAGAGTCGCCACTTGGGATAGGATTGGCTTTTAGTGTCCCAAGCCACCGGTTTATCTTGAATCCCAAATTAAGGAAAATTTCGACTTCCTAGTTAGAGTCTGCAAACCAGAAATTCTTGAGTATGGAATTCGGTTGACCCAAGGAAAGGTGTTAGGAACCCCCGGATCCCGTGGTTCTAGCACGGTCGCCTAAACTTTTATAATTGGATAAAAATCCGATTTTAATACATGTTATCCTATTGTGAAATTTAAAAAATATATACCACTTTAATTAAAAATTTTAAGAAGAGTGAACGTCATTTAAAATGTATTTTTGGATTACGTCACATGAAATGCACCCGGATCCTCGACACGTTTTTATCCAACGTTTTGGGATTTGGATTTGGGTTGCATGAAATGCACACCAATATTGAGGAAGGTAATATTAAAAAAACGCGCCTAAAGCGACTAACGTGTTATTATCTTTGCGGGAGACCGTAAAATTCACTAAATGGCACGTCCCCAATTCTAAGTATTTTAATATAAGCAATTAAAAAAGGCCACGCAATATATGGGTTTCATTTGCCGTGGCGCACCTCTTTTATTTATTTAAAGGTCATCCTAGAGCAAACTATCATTTTTCTATTGAATTTGTCTCTAACAAGGGCCTAATTAATTAGCATTATAAAATTCAGGCCTCAAATTCAAGTCTGAATTCAAACAAAAGGGTGAAACCTCTTAATTCGAATTCGTTACCTAACTCGAATGCCCAAATTTATAGTTCAATTTTATTTCATTGCCATCATACCCAATATTTAGTGAGTATATTGAGATCTTCTGCATGTTAACACCACCGTTCAAGACTCTGGACTTAATACTGATATACATGAGGCATGGAACTGTAAAATCTAAATGAGAAGTACTTGGGCGTCAGTTCACATATCAACATCAACAACTATTTTTTTTTTACATGAGACTATTGAACTACAAATTAATACGAACAATTGTAGGGAGCAACAATTAAACTACAGTAATTATCAATTATATTGGACTGTTAAATTCGCTCGGACCTAGTATGTAAAAGCGCATATTTCCTGGTTCCATAACAAACATGCATGTTCGAATCAACACACTGAAGTTCCATGTTCTCAATTGATTATTAAAACTAAAAAAATATTGATTTTACTAATATCTAATATAAAAGCTGATTGTAACCAATGATAAGTTCAAAATCTGCAACTGGAGCTCTATTGAACAATAGACTCATTGTTTGAGTGACAACTCTCAAAACACACTCATATTTTTGCGTACAGCCAACGAGAACCTGGAAATGGATCAATCATGATTCTAAAACCCTATTATAGCAATCAAAATGAAACATTCAGGTCATTAGGAGCATGGCTTACAATTAACTCCAATGTATTTGAAGGTCTCACAAACATTCGAGTTCTGTCCAATTATACAATCTAGGGTTTATTTAGATACAAATTAATATTAAACTAAACAAATACATATCATTTAATATACATTCAACTATTACTACATAACAGTCCAAACAGGCACAGTTCAGGGAGCAAATGTATAAACATTTTCATTTCATTTCCACCTCAAGCTACAGCAAGTCAAATTCAAATGTGTACCTGGAATTATAATGAAAATAGAAGAGAAGAGGAGATTCAGCAGGCAAGTTCAAGTAATGAGCAAGCTCAGCCAGCAAATCAAAGCAGTAGCAATGCTCAGCAACAGTTAAGGAAAAAATTCAATATCCAGAGAATCAAAGCAAGACCAGTAAATCCATCCATATAGCTTGCAGAAAGTCAAATAAGCTTGAAGCTGAACCCAGGACACTGTGAACTCAAAATAACATATGAACTTTAAATTAATCTAAGAGGGAGACTCAATGTAATGGTATTTTTTGAGTTTTTTTTTTTTGCTGTATTCCCTTTTTGCTTTTGGTTTTTTGAAGGAATTAAGATCTAAGAGAAATTTTGTTTGAACTCTAAGAATTCAGTTTTTGATTTTTTAGATTTGAAATTCGAATGTTTTGATTTTTCAACTTGAAGAGGGATTTTGGGAGGATTTTTTTATCTAATCTTGCTGGAGGATTTTTAGGTGTTCAAAAGAACTTGTTAAAGGAGGCAATGGGACTGCCTTATATAGGTAAATTCAGGGGAAGCTTCCAGATTTTCACTCAACCCTTTTCCTCCTCTTTTATTTTTCAGCTTTTATTAACTAGTCCTTCATTTTCTCACTTGTTTCTCAAGTTACTGCCCTAAGTTATTGATATTGCAGTTGGAATCCTATTTGAGAAGATCCTAGAAGGTTCTAGTTCAAACTACAACATTCCTATTCAATTCTAAATACCTAAATTACTCTTGAATTTCCCTGAAATTATCACCCTCATGTCAATTAACCCCAACCCATTACTCTGTCATTAACTAAGGTAAACTAACCAATCTAATTCAGCCATATCCAAACAAACTAAACTATGTCTAATAATTACTTGAAACCAAACACTGACTTAATTAATAACAATTACTGATTAAGTTGAACTAAACTAAACTAAACTAGTTAATTCAAACGCTGAAAAACAAATTAAAATTCCAACAAGGCCCAAACAGGATCGACAAAGGAATTAAAGACTATAAGCATAGATTCAAAACAATATCTAAAATTACCAACATATGATTAAACAAAACACACCAAAATTAAACATAAAAAGTAAAAACAAATACAAGAACAGAATGAACAAATACTGAACAAAAAAAATAAAAAAAAATCAAAATCAAAAACAGAAACAATCGAAAAACATACAGATTTTGGGGTATGAACTATCTTGAACTTTAATTTTGTTCACAATCACGCTTTTAGAACAAATCGAACACTGGTAGAACCTAGAAATTCAAACAACCCTGACGGAAAACCCTAGATCTAAGATTTTTTTAAAAATTTAGCCGGACATGGAAAAAATAGCTTGGGGATTTGGGTAGAGGAGAGTGATGGGAGTGAATGGTGTGAATTTACTAAGGTTTGGATCACGGAGTCGCCGTGCACGATGGTGGCGGTTCCTAGGGTTTGCTATATATGAGGGTTTCTGTCAGGATGCGAAGAATTTTAAGAATGGATATGGAAAGAGGAGGGAGGGAGGAGCCTGTGGTGAAAATTTGAGTGAGTTTGGAGACCGGCCGCAACCGTAAGGTGATTTCCGGCGGCTGCGTAAGGCGGAGCCGCGAGGGACCAGAATGTACGAGAAAGGAAGAGTTTGTCTCTAGGATTATTTAAGTTTTTAGACAATTTCATTTAATTACTTTGAACTAATAGGGACTGTTGGATGATAACAAAAGGACAGACGAGATCGATTTAAAACTGAAGATCTCAAAATGACGTAGTATTGGCATGATACTACATCGCTTGAGTGGCTTAGGGAGCTGGAGAATTGGGCCTGGTAAAAGGGTGTGTTTGGGCCAATTTGAAGTGGGTTTGATGGGTTTTTGGGCTCGATTTTGGCTAAGAACTGATGACCTAATTTACTCTTCTCTTGTTTTCATTCAATTAATCATTTTCTTTTGTTAATTTCTTTTTCTTCGTTTCAATTTCTTTTTATTTGTTTTCTTCTTTTCCGTTTTTCTAATTTTGGATTTTATTAAATGCAAAATTAAAAGTAGCCAAAACCGGATTTAATTCTTAAATGAGACTAATTAAATTTCCTAATATTAACTAGATCCTAATTTTAAGAGGAGAAATAAACAAAAGTGAAATTAAAGGAACAAAAGCGTCAAAGGATTATTTCTGTTATATTTTTTTCTTATTTTCAATGATCCTTAATTAATCAAGAAACCTAGAAATTGGTCCTAAATACAAGAATGCAATTTTGTAATTTTTCATTTTTTATGAAAACTAAAGATGCACATGAAATGTAGACAAAACACAAACATACAATTAATTTCTAAAAATTCAAATATTAAAAGAAATTTCTAATTTTAATGAATTCTTTAGGAGTAATTTAAGCGCGGCAAAAATCACGTGCTCATAGATGGTCAGGACCCTTCAGAGTGGTGTAAATGTTCTTAAGTGGAGCTGTAGAGATTGAATCAGAAGATGGGACAAATAAGTTTGTAGTGAATGGGCAAAGGTTGAAACATTACCCTGGAATGGCAAAAGAAAAAGGGGAAAGAGCGATAGTAACTCTGGAAGAGCCCTAGTACGCGAATGAGGAGTGATGATCAAAGCGTACATCATGCCGTGACATTAAATCAGGCATTGTGTGGGAGGTAACCCGTGAATGTTGTTGTTTTTATTTGCTTTTGTAACGTCCTTATGAAAAAAATAATAATAAAAAAAATTTCCTCGTGATCGCGATCGTGGTGGCACCGCATCTCGACCGCGGTAGGACCGCAGCTCGACCACGGTAAAAGAGAAGTATTCTGTCTCTTGAATGCTCGATACACTGCGACCGTGGTGGGACTGCGACTCAACCGCGGAAAAGAGAAGTATTTTGTCTCTTGAATGCTCGATACACTACGACCGTGGTGAGAATGCGACTCGACCGCGATGAGATGCAACCATACTGTTGCCCAGCTAAGTTAGATTTAAATAAAATTATGTTATTTTATTTTTGTTTCTAATTCTCCTACTTAATAAAATAAAATACCCCCCCCCCCCCTCCCGCGTTCTTTCCCCATCTTCCCTCTCACTCTAAGAACCCTAACTCATATCTCCTTTCTTCTTCTTCTTCTTTTTCTTCTTTACCTTTCTCACACATACACCCATCTCCCCCAACCTCCATTCCTCTCATCATCCACTCGAATCAGGTATGTCAAGCTTCTCTCTCTCTCTCTTCTCTTGTATTTTTATTTTATTTTTATGTTAGTTCAATGCTTTCATTGTGCAGTATTTCTAGTAGATTTTTTTAATTTGATTTTTTTTTTCTATTTAACGGGTTATGTGCACAATGTTGTAAAGAAGTGTGTGAGTGTGTGCGTGTGTAAAACTAATTGTGGTGGGGTGGAATGGTGAACTACGGACTGTTGATTTGGTGGAAAATTTGATGTTTCCATGGCGCTAGGCTATTAGGATAGAGCCTTGCTCACAAGGTGTTTGTGGAATTGCCCCAATGGAGTTCTAAGGGCTAATGTGACCATGGTAGTGGTGAAGTCTGAGTAACCACCCAGGGTTCACAACCCAAACCCTCACTAATAGGAGACTCTATTTTTGGAAGGTACAATGCATCTATCCAGGAAAAGAAGTACCACAGGGTCTTCCGCTAGTGGATCAGGTAGTTCTTCTAGAGCTTGGGGTCAAGCTAGTGCGAAATAGTTTGACGTGCTAGGTTTGTCTCCAAACCAGCTGAGGACACGTATAATGCAAAGGCATCCAAGAAAGTATTCTCGAAAGTGCATATTGACCGGCAAGGCGTGCAAGTAGAATGCAAAAATGTCTTTAATGAGTTGAGGAGTTATTAGCTGGACATCTTCTTTGACATGGAGAATGCAAAAATCCTAAAACATGATATCTAGGTGTTGCATTTTTATTACGAACGAGATATTTGCTTGCATGGTTATTAAAGCCTATAGACACATTTGCCTAATGAGAGATGAGTATGAAAGAATCAGAAAGGTCCTATAGGCATATTATCTAAATGGGAATACAGAAGTTCTTATAGATATGGATAATCAAAAGTGAGTGCATAAATTTAGAAAGAAACTCCTATAGGCAGGATATCTATATGGATGTTGAATTCATGCAATTCCTATAGGCAAGTTATCTACATGAACGTAGAATACATGAAATTCATATAGTAAAGTTATCTACATAATACATTGAAATCAGAAATTCCTATAGGCAAATTCTCTACATGAATGTAGAATACATGAAATTCCTATGATACGCTGAAATCAGAAATTCCTATAGGAAAGTTATCTATCCTTTGCATATAGTTATTCCCACCCCTTTTTACTAGCCAACCCCAATAGTTATAGAAAGTTATTACAGTCCAAAGGAAAATAATGTAGAGAAAATACATCAAAACTTTGAATGTTACAACTAAGGCCAGTCTGATTCTAACTTCCTATCTGATTTGTGAAGCAAACCAACTCCAAAGATCAATGTTTCAAAGCCTTTCTCATTTTTGGGGTGTGTCATAGTTACCAAGAGCATCATGAGCTCCGGGCAGTGCTTACACCCAAATTCATTATAGGTTTGAGACATAGTGCAGTGTGGAAGAGTCAGCCCTCAAGTGTCCAAGTTTAGAGGGAACTCAAGGTTCCAAAGCATGGGGGTAGAACTTAGAAACTAGGAATGAATGTGAGTGCAATAGATGGGATTTTGGGGAAAGCCAATACAAGCTGGTGGTCATACCCAGCAATTGGAGGTGCTGGCACACCCCAACTAGCCATGTTGGCCACATTGTTTGGACGTTAGGACCCATAAAAGGAGCAGATCCAGACATGAGCAACAATTTGGATGTTGCCATCTCTTGAACCTTAACTCAAGCACATAGAAGGGAATATGGTATGGGGATTTCCAACAGCAACAGATGAAAAAAGAACAACATATTTCATACTGAATATAGACAGCAAAGTAGACAAAATTGTAGAAGCTGTAAAGCAAACACATAGGGAGGAAGCAGAAAACTAAATTAGAACATATAAGTTTCTTGGAAACAAGTACTCAAAACAATAGTTTTGTAAAAGCAAAAGTGCAAACCGGAAGACGGGATACTTTAAGTGTGCGAGATTGTGAGATTGTGAAGTCTAAAGTGTGTTAATCGTGTGTGTCTTGTGTTATAGAAGGTCATGTATTTATAGTGTGAAAGTCATGAGCAAACAAAGTAAGAGAATAATTGAAGACTGATTGTAAATCAATTACACATGGTTTCCCTTAATTAAGGGATTCATATTCAAACGGGTAAACCATTTTAGGAAAGGATTTAAATATGCACTTTGTGCAGAGTAGTAACTTGGGGGCAAATGCACAAAGGATATTTAAGGAAAAAAATCTGAAACATAGGGTGTTGCACAATTTAAGGAAAAAGAATCAATTAACAGCCAAGAAATCAGAAATCCAAGGATTTGGTATGAATGAACCAAGCCAGAAAGTTGGAAAAGGTTTTAACTTAAAGAGCATCATTAACAATCAATTAGACCTATTAAGAGGAGATTCTAAATCAATCACTATTTCGAAAACCTCTTTGAAGAAGGATTTGTAACACATACAAAGTATATAGACACACTTAAACATGAAAAAACTATCATGCTAATCAGTAGAACAGTTTAGTGTAGAAGAAATTTAAAAGTTCAGAGTTGTATATGAGTAAAGAAGTTCAGACTTAGTTAAAAAATTCAGAAGTTAGAACCCTAATTTAATCACATGAGAAAACCTCGGTAGAACCCCCAAATTCTAGGTCTCCACCTTGAATCAAATATAAGGATGAGGAAATAAGTAGTCGCAACAAGCTCAGGAGTTTCTTTAAGAAACTAATAAGAACACATAGAAGGTACAATGCAAATAGAGTGAAGAAATTGATTCGAAGCATGACGAGAGAATAACATGATAGTAGAAGAAACACACTTAAGAAAAATCCCTTTCGAAAGGACTGAAACGGGGTTCACTAGAAGAGAAAAAAAAGAGACTTAAGCACTTAGTGAAAAGAATACAATAGCAGAACACAAGAAAACTGGAAGGCATAACAAAGTGACATATAGGTAAACACAATAGGATAAACATATAAGAGCATGATAGAGAGAAAACCCAAGAATATAGTGGAAGAACGGGATATAGAAAACACAACTGAGGGACACAAGAGCATAGTAGGGTCTTAAGAGACCATAATATAGGAAAACATAGAAAGAGAATCATACAAGAACATGCTACAAGAAAAACAATACAGACAAATACACATAAACGACAAAGAAAAATCGTAAAAATACATAAACACTTTCAGAAAAATCGTAGATCGAAAAAAATAAGATTTTGAAAGTAGTCTTTTAAAAGAAGAGTCAGAAGATGTTTGAAAACTCAAATAGAGATAGATACACAACAAATCTAGAAAGATCAGACAAAAGCCTCGAGGGGTTTCAGAAGAACCCTAAAATGAGAAAAGCTTTAAAAAAGCCACCGATCGGAGTCGGAGAAGCTAGAATCAAGCTTAGAAGACCCGAATATGCTAAAGCAAGACTGGCGATTGCCGTGAAACCTCAAGCCAGAAAAGGCTTGGATGAAGACCTTGGAGGTCTGGCCTTGAATCTTCAAGCATTGAGCACAGTGGAATAGCAGGAGGTGAGTATAGGACCCCATGGCCTGAGAAGCAATGGTTTCCGATGGTTTTCATGATTGAAGACGATAGAAGACGATTTGGGTTGCAAGTGTTGAAACACGTTCTCAAGGCACTATTCTAAAACGTGTGTTCATATTTGTAGGTTTTGATGAATGACAAACCATGATCAATGGACATATGACGAGGTCCAAGCACAAGCGCGCAATTGATATATAACGAGATTCAAGCACAAGACCATGATCAAGCAAAGATATAAAGTTATACATGAGTCGTTCTTTAATTGTGATCTTGATCCGATAACTTGACTCAAGACTTGGCTTCTCTCGTAAAAACATTTTTATCAAATCATGCATATTTAATTTAAAGCAAAATGATTTTAAATCATGCATATTCACTTTAGTCAAAATGATTTTTAAACATGCCTCAAAAATCTGGACTAAGATAATCGATTATGTACTTATGATAATCAATTATGTTAAGTCAGCTGCATGACAATCGATTGTGAACTTATGACAATTGATTGTGTTAAGGCAGTGTGCATAAGATTTTTCAAATCTGCGTGACAATCGATTGTGAACCTTATGACAATCGATTGTGTTGAGGCAGTGTACATCAAAGTTTTTCAAAGCTACAAAATAATCGATTATGAACTTATGACAATCGATTGTGTTGAGGCAGTGTCTATCAGACATTTTCAAAGTCATAAAATAATCGATTGTGTACCTTTGACAATCGAGTGCATTAAGGCAGTGTCTAATTGATTTTTCAAAGACTGATATATAATCGATTGTTCTCATAGCATAATCGATTGTGTAATTGACCGTTGCCAAAATATTTTCAAAAACCGTCAAGTAATCGATTATAGATTTCTAATAATCGATTGTTTTAAATAAAATCTGAAAAAAAAATTTTGAACGTTGCCTAGTAATCGATTGTAGAGTTCTGACAATCGATTGTTTTAAGTAAAATCTGGAAATGATTTTTTGAACGTTGCCAAGTAATCGATTGTAGATTTCTGACAATCGATTGTTTTTAGTAAAATCTGGAAATGATTTTTTGAACGTTGCCAGTAATCGATTATTGATCTTAGATAATCGATTGTTAAGCGTAAAATCTGGGAATGATTTTTGGAACGATTGGCAAACAATCGATTGTGGCATTTTGACAATCGATTGTCACTGAGTAAAAATAGTAATTCTTAATTGGCAATTAGGCAACGGTAATGCATGGTTTTGCAACTATAAATACAGCTTCAAATCAGTCTTCTAAACACAACAACTGATCATATTATTGCTATAGCTTGCATACTCTATTGTTCATCACTTTCTATTCATTACATATGTTTTGAGAGCCAAAATTCTTGACGAAAGTTGTTGCGTTCTTGAACGTATCTGTTTACTCATATCTACTCTATTAAGAGAGTCTTGTTTAAGTGAGTGCTAAGTATTTTATACACTTGAAGGGAAGTGTTAGTCCCTTGTATTGTAAGAAGGAACTTGTGTTTCCTTTGGTTGAAGTCTTGGAGTGTTGTATCTTCGAGCAAAGGTTGTTGAGGCTTGTGTCCTCAGTTTGTAAAGGTTTGTTGAGCACCCGTAAGCTTAACAGTGTTAGTGGATCTCGAGAGAGTCTCTCGGGGGGTGGACTCGCCACGGGTTGTGGTGAACCAGGATACATCGGTGCGTTCGTTCTTATTTATTTACTTATTGCACTTATTTATTTCCTGCAATTTTTAAATTCCGCAAGTTTACGCTAATTTTTATTATAACGCTATTCACCCCCCCCCCCCAGCGTTAAGCGTATTTTCTAAAAATTGGTATCAGAGCCCAACTCTCTGAAGAATTAACTGTTTGAGAGAAACAATCCATGGCTTCTACTCGTAATTCTTTTGCAGGAATAGGTGAAGGACAATGCTCCACCCGACCACCACTATTCGACGGTACAAACTATACGTACTGGAAGGAGAGGATGAGAATATTTGTTCAATCAAATAGTTTTCATCTTTGGAAGGTTATAATGAAGGGAGAACAAATTCCAACCAAAAAGGTTGAAAATAAAGATGTTCCAAAGTCCGAAGATGAATACGATGCGGATGATATCCGAAAGGTGCAAAACAACGCTAAAGCCATTAATTTATAATATAGTGCTGTAAATGCTGATGATTACAGGAAAATATCATGTTGCACAACGGCGAAGCAAATGTGGGACAAGCTGAAAATTACGTACGAAGGTACGGACCAGGTAAGGGAAGCTAAAATTGATTTCCTAACCCATGCATATGAATTGTTTCACATGAAGGAAGGCGAAAAGGTCGATGAGATGTTCGAACGATTTTCAAAAATCGTTAATGATTTACATGCTCTTAAGAAGACCTTCACGGATAAGAAACTTGTCCGAAAAATTCTCCGAAGTCTCACTCCGGCATGGCGATCCAAGGCCGATGCAATTCAACAATCTATTGGCGTTTCAAATGTCACCATCGACGGATTAAGAGGTAATCTTAAAACTTATGAATCTACTATACTTAACCCTCTTGTTGATGATCAAAGGAAACAAAAGATCGCTCTCAAGGCAAGCACAAGCCAACCTCAAAATGACGAGGACGGAGACAACGAGTTCGGACTCGTTATTAAGAGATTTCAAAAGTTCATGCGAAAAGAGTATGAACGAAAGGGTAAAAAGCAAGGAGATCAAATAAAGTGCTATGAGTGCGGAGAAACCGGGCACATTAAATCAAATTGCCCAAATGCCAAAAAGGAGAAGAAACCCTTCAAGAAACAACGAGCATACATATCTTGGGGAGACGACTCCGGTGACGAGTCGAGTGAGGAAGAAGAAGACGAAGCCGCAAATCTTTGTCTCATGGCTCACGAAAACAATCAAGAAGAGGTATGTCAAATTTCTTCCAAAAATTTATATTCTCTTGAGGAAATGCAAAATGCTTTTGATGAGTTGTATAGTGAATTTATTAAAGCTTCCAAAACTGTTAAAAGCATAAAAGAAAATGCTTCTTTAAAAGAAAAAGATTTTGAAAAACAACTCTCTTTGAAAGAAAAGGATTTGGAAAAACGTATTTTGGAAAATGAGAAGTTGAAATAAGAAAACAAATTTTTCGGCAAGAGAAGCGCCGACAAACCCGAGAGCTCTAGTAAAAATTGTACTTCTTGCATGCATCTCAAAAATGAGGTAGAAAGACTTAAGGGCACCCTAGATAAGTTTAATTCTTCTCATAAAAATTTGAATGAAGTTCTTGTTAATTTGAAGTCGACCAAGCATGGCATAGGCTTTGAGAATGAGCCTAAAGAAAAGGTTGAAGCCAACCCCCAACAACCTAAGGCTCAACCTAGGATTAATAAAACAAACGCTCATCCTAGATATAACAAACCTAGAAATGGCTTTCAACAATCGCAACCTAGAAATAATCATTCTAGAAATAATACTCTAGGCCAAACACTAGAAGGAATTTTAAACCTTGTAGAACACCTAGAAATGGCTTTCAACCTAGAAACAACTATCCTAGAAATGCTGTATATCCTAGAACAAATAGTAGGAGAAATGATTTTCATGAATTGCGCAATAGTCATATTGTCAAGAATAGAGTAAATGATTTTCGTCCGTCCAATTACTATCAACCTAGACGAATGCATAATCCTAATGTTGTTTGTCATTATTGTAGACGAATTGGACATATTGCTCCTGCTTGTTTTACACTACATAGACATAACACTCAATCACATCACTATGATTTGCCTAACCCCCAAGGACCCAAAATGGCATGGGTACCTAAACCTCATTAATCTGTTTTGTCGGCGTGTTTGAAGGGGTCAAGTGTACTTTGGTACCTTGATAGTGGATGCTCCAAGCACATGACTGGAGACGACCAAGTTCCTTCAACTAGAACACAAGGGAGGAGGAAGCGTTATTTTTGGTGATAACAACAAAGGAAAAATTATCGGCATTGGATCGGTCGGTAAGGATGACTCCTCTTCCATTAAGCATATATTGCTAGTTAAGGGTCTAAAACATAATCTCTTGAGCATAAGTCAATTATGTGACAAGGGAAATCATGTTTTATTTGATTCAAATGAATGCTTAGTTTTTCGCCGTAGCGATTTTAAAATTATTCTTCGTGGATTTAGAATGGATAATATCTATATAGTTGATCTCGAAAATTCTTCATCTCAATATGTATATTGTCTTATGAGCAAAGAAGATGATACGTGGTTATGGCACCGTAGAGTAGCTCACATCAACATGCATCTTTTGAACAAATTGGTTTCACAAAATTTAGTTATTGGTCTTCCAAACTTGAAATTTGAGAAAGACTCTATTTGTGATTCTTGTCAAAAAGGGAAGCAAACAAAAGCATCTTTTGAATCGAAAAATATTGTTTCAAGTACTAGACCTTTGCAATTACTTCACATGGACTTATTTGGACCATCTCGCATTGAAAGTCTTGGTAGAAATCGGTATGCTTTTGTTATTGTTTATGATTATTCTAGATTTACATGGACTCTATTTCTTGCTCATAAAAGTGAAGCTTTTCATAATTTCAAATATTTTCTTAAACGTGTTCAAAACAAAAAGGACACAACCGTCACTTCAATAAGAAGTGATCATGGGGGAGAGTTTGATCACAATCACTTTGCAGACTTTTGTGACGAACTCGGTATCGAGCACACCTTCTCCGCTCCACGAACACCACAACAAAATGGGTTGGTGTAAAGGAAAAATAGGTGTCTCAAAGAGATGGCTAGAACCATGCTCGATGAGGCTATGATTCCCAAACATTTTTGGGTGGATGCCGTGAGTACCGCATGCTACGTTTTGAATAGAGTAATCATAAGGCCAATACTCATGAAAACCCCTTATGAACTCTACAAGGGAAGGACACCAAATATCTCCAATTTTAGAGTATTCGGTTGTAAATGCTTTATTCATAACAATGGAAAAGATCAATTGGGAAAATTTGATGCCAAATCCGATGAAGGAATTTTTATTGGTTATTCCTCACGTAGCAAAGCATATAGGGTATTCAATAATAGAACCGGAACTGTGGAGGAATCCCCTCATATTGTGTTTTCCGAAAATAATGCTCGCTTGGCGAGAAAGGATTCTGGTTCTGATCCTGCAGGTATCTTAAACTCAATAAGTCCTCAAGACAAAGTACAAGAGGAAACTTCTAAGGAAATTCAAGATGAAATCTTGGAACAATTATCGGAGGAAGCGCCACAATTGGAGAAAGAAACGAAAATGCCTAACGAATGGAGGACAATCAAAGATCACCCTCTCGAACAGGTAATTGGCGACGTTGGAGAAAAGGTAAGTACCCGAAACTCTCTTAAGAACACCTTAGGACATACTGCTTTTGTTTCTCAAATTGAACCCACAACCATCTCCGAAGCAATTGGGGATGAATTTTGGACCTTGGCAATGCAAGAGGAGCTTAACCAATTCAAACGGAATGACGTTTGGGATTTAGTGCCAAGACCCGAAAATCACACCATAATTGGTACGAAATGGGTTTTTCGAAATAAATTAGATGAAAATGGTGTAATCACTAGAAACAAAGCTAGGCTTGTAGCAAAAGGCTACAATCAGGAAGAGGGTATTGACTATGAAGAAACATATGCTCCCGTAGCAAGTTAGAAGCTATTCGTTTATTACTTGCCTTTGCATCTTCTATGAATTTCAATTTGTATCAAATGGATGTAAAAAGTGCTTTTCTAAATGGTGTTATTCAAGAAGAAGTTTATGTTGAACACCCCCCGGGTTTTGAAGATTTTAAATCTCCATATCATGTTTTCAAACTTAAAAAGGCTCTTTATGGTCTTAAACAAGCTCCCCGAGCTTGGTATGAAAGATTGAGTAAATTTCTTTTGGAAAATGATTTCATTAGGGGGAAAGTTGTTACCACTCTTTTCGTTATGCATAAAAACAATGATATTTTATTAGTTCAAATCTATGTGGATGATATTATATTTGGTGCTACTAACAATGTTTTGTGCAAGGAATTTTCCGATTTAATGACAAGCGAATTTGAGATGTCTATGATGGGTGAGCTAACATTCTTTTTGGGGCTGCAAGTAAAGCAAATAAAAGAAGGAACTTTCATTTGCCAAGCTAAATATATCAAAGAATTGCTGAAACGATTTGAAATGACCAACGCAAAAGCAATGGCCACTCCCATGAGCACATCCGATCATCTAGACAAAGATGAGAAAGGTAAGGAAGTCGACACCAAAAAGTATCTAGGTATGATTGGATCTCTCCTTTATCTTACTGCTAGTAGACCGGACATCATGTTTAGCGTGTGCTTATGCGCTCGTTATCAATCGTGCCCGAAGGAGTCTCACCTAACTGCGGTGAAACGGATATTGAAGTATCTTGTTGGTACTGTAAATGTGGGTCTATGGTACCCCAAAGGTTCTTCATGCCAACTTGTTGGCTATTCCGGTTCCGATTTTGCTGGATGCAAATTGGACCGCAAGAGCACTAGTGGCACTTGCCATTTGCTCGGTAGCTCTCTCGTTTCTTGGTTTAGCAAGAAACAAGTAAGTGTTGCGTTGTCCACAACCGAGGCTGAATATGTAGCCGCAGGGAGTTGTTGCGCTCAAATCCTTTGGATGAAACAACAACTCTTGGACTATGGCCTAAGTCTTGATCATATCCCTCTTAGATGTGATAATACTAGCGCCATATGCTTGACGAAGAACCCCGTTCTTCATTCAAGAACAAAACACGTTGAAATTAGGCATCATTTTATAAGAGATCACGTTCTCAAAGGGGATGTCGAAATTGAATTTGTTGAAACCAAAGATCAATTGGCCGACATCTTTACAAAGCCCTTAGAGAAAGAGTCCTTCTTCCGAATTCGTAGTGAACTCGGGATTCTTGACTCCACGTTGATCTAAGTCAAGCATTGCATTCTCCCTTTCACATGATTTCTAACTTGAGCGTCGGAGACGTCTAACGAATTTTTGCAGGTATCGCCCTAAAGGCAGGGGGAATTATAAAGATTGATGCAGAATAATCAATTTATCCTAAGGATAACCAATTTCTCGTTAGTATATAATTGATTATCAAGTATCAATAATCGATTATGTTTGTATTATTTGCTTTATTATGTCTTCTTATGCAACTTTTGCTGAATCAATAAACAAGTTACTCACCTTTTCCATTTTTGCTAATGTCAAAATGGGGAAGAATAAGGGATATGCACTAAATTTTTATTGGCATTAATTGAGAGGGAATTCATATGTTGAGGGGGAACTAATTGCACATCTAGAGACTTGTTGCATATTGTTGCATATCTTTACTTGTTTTGAATCGACATTATGAATTATCAAATATGCATATCCCAACTAAAGTTTGCCATTATCAAAAAGGGGGAAATTGTTGAAACACGTTCTCAAGGCACTATACTAAAACGTGTGTTCATATTTGTAGGTTTTGATGAATGACAAACTATGCGCAATGGACATATGACGAGGTCCAAGCACAAGCGCGCAATTGATATATAACGAGATTCAAGCACAAGACCAAGATCAAGCAAAGATATAAAGTTATACATGAGTCGTTCTTTAATTGTGATCTTGATCCGATAACTTGACTCAAGACTTGGCTTCTCTCGTAAAAACATTTTTATCAAATCATGCATATTTAATTTAAAGCAAAATGATTTTAAATCATGCATATTTACTTTAGTCAAAATGATTTTTAAACATGCCTCTAAAATCTGGACTAAGATAATCGATTATGTACTTATGATAATCGATTATGTTAAGTCAGCTGCATGACAATCGATTGTGAACTTATGACAATCGATTGTATTAAGGCAGTGTGCATCAGATTTTTCAAATCTGCATGACAATCGATTGTGAACCTTATGACAATCGATTGTGTTGAGGCAGTGTACATCAAAGTTTTCCGAAGCTACAAAATAATCAATTGTGAATTTATGATAATCGATTGTGTTGAGGCAGTGTCTATCAGACATTTTCAAAGTCATAAAATAATCAATTGTGTACCTTTGACAATCGAGTGCATTAAGGCAGTGTCTAATTGATTTTTCAAAGACTGATATATAATCGATTGTTCTCATAGCATAATCGATTGTGTAATAGACCGTTGCCAAAATATTTTCAAAAACCGTCAGGTAATTGATTATAGATTTCTAATAATCGATTGTTTTAAATAAAATCTGAAAAAAAATTTTTGAACGTTGCCAAGTAATCGATTGTAGAGTTCTGACAATCGATTGTTTTAAGTAAAATCTGGAAATGATTTTTTGAACGTTGCCAAGTAATCGATTGTAGATTTCTTACAATCGATTGTTTTAAGTAAAAATCTGGAAATGATTTTTTGAATGTTGCCAGTAATCGATTATTGATCTTAGATAATCGATTGTTAAGCTTAAAATCTGGGAATGATTTTTGGAACGATTGGCAAACAATCGATTGTGGCATTTTGACAATCGATTGTCACTGAGTAAAAACAGCAATTCTTAATTGGCAATTAGGTAACGGTAATGCATGGTTTTGCAACTATATATATAGCTTCAAATCAGTCTTCTAAACACAACAGCTGATCATATTATTGCTATAGCTTGCATACTCTATTGTTCATCACTTTCTATTTATTACATAAGTTTTGAGAGCCAATATTCTTGACGAAAGTTGTTGCGTTCTTGAGCGTATCTGTTTACTCATATCTACTCAATTAAGAGAGTCTTGTTTAAGTGAGTGCTAAGTGTTTTATAGACTTGAAGGGAAGTGTTAGTCCCTTGTATTGTAAGAAGGAACTTGTGTTTCCTTTGGTTGAAGTCTTGGAGTGTTGTATCTTCGAGCAAAGGTTGTTGAGGCTTGTGACCTCAGTTTGTAAAGGTTTGTTGAGCACCCGTAAGCTTAACAGTGTTAGTGGAAATCTCGAGAGAGTCTCTCGGGGACTGGACTAGCCACGGGTTGTGGTGAACCAGGATACATTGGTGCGTTCGTTCTTATTTTATTTACTTATCGCACTTATTTATTTCCTGCAATTTT
This sequence comes from Nicotiana benthamiana, assembly GCA_034376525.1. Taxonomy (NCBI): domain Eukaryota; kingdom Viridiplantae; phylum Streptophyta; class Magnoliopsida; order Solanales; family Solanaceae; genus Nicotiana; species Nicotiana benthamiana. The sequence continues at coordinate 60,801,201 of CM067337.1, forward strand.
TAAATTCCACAAGTTTACGCTAATTTTTACTATAACGCTATTCACCCCCCCCCCCTCTAGCGTTAAGCATATTTTCTAACAGCAAGAAGGTTCGAGAGAGTTTGAGAGATAAAGGGGTTCAAAGGCTGCTGACTGAGAGAAATGTTTTTAGGGTTGGTGGGGTTTGGTAAATTAAAAAAGGAAAGAATGAGTGTGAGTCGTTAATCTGTTATATCAATGGATGGGATTAAAAGAAACGGTTCGAGTGGGTTATTTGAGTGGGTCATGGGTCAGGTAATGGGGTTTGAAACTGGGGTCTAATTGGGGGTTTATGTAGGCTATAATTGAAATAAAATCTAGCCAGCATTTAAAAAGCCATTTTTCACTTATTTATTTTTTAAAAATAGTAAAATAATTTTTTGAAAAAATATTAAGGTACCAAATCTATTGATAAAATGTATATACAATATTAAAAATACTGGAATCTATTTTGTAATTATAAACACAATTAGATCTTAAAATTAACTAAAATTGCAATTATATGCAATTTAACTTTAAAATGGTAAATAAAATATTAAAAAATATGCAAAAATTATATTAGCTATATTTTGGTATAATTATGAGAATATAATAAAAGAATCACTAAAAGTGATAATTTTGGGAATAATTATTGTCTTTTTAATGATAAAATAAGGCAATAAATTGATTTGAAAAATCTTTCAAAAATAAGGGATGATACTAAAACATTTGGAAACACTTATATATGCTATTTTGAAAGTACTTTACATATAAAAATATATGGGGGAAAATTGCATATCAACAGCTACCCCTCTTTACCCAGAAAGGATGAAAGAGTTATCGGGTAAAGATATGATGGCTAATTTGACGGAACGGAATGGTTTGAAGAATTTGACCGTGCCCTGGTTCCTGGGCTGTCTACATATCCCTGGTCTTACAAGAATCAGGTCAAATATAGTTCAGGATCTGTCGGCGGAATATGTCGATGGAGGTTATTCAAGAACTGACGCAATATTCAGGTTGGGGTGGATGCTTGAAGCCTATTGAGGCTGCGGGAACTGGAGCGGGATCACTCCTGGTAAGACGGTCGTTGCTTACTGGTTTACCTGCAAATAAGCAATACAAGCATATATCGTGTGAAAAATCAAACGTGATGCAAGCTCCCGTTGGTCCATGAATGTTGTCTTTGGACGGTTAGGATGACGTCCTTAGACTATGATGTCCTGGGCCATAAATGATATAATAAAGTATTTGTAGGCAATGAAATGATGCACTTGAGCTATGTGAATGGTGCCTCCGAACTATGATTCATGTGAATATTGATATGCAGGAGATTGAAAGGGGTCCTCCGGCCATGGCATGGCATTCTCGGGCTATGAAGATAGTGCCTCCGAACAATGATGTCCTTGGACAGTTTGGCGACCTTTCATCCCATGAGATACAGGAGGTGGAGATCTTTCACTCGATTCAAGATGTAAATGAAGTGGGGATCTTTTAGCCGATGCAAACAATAAATAAAGTGGCAATATTTCTGCTGATGCAAGATAAAGTGGCGATATTTCAGCCTGTGCAAGATGAAGTGGCGATATTTCAGCCGACGCAAAAGTAAATAAGGTGGAGATCTTTCAGCCGATCCAAGATGTCAATACAGGTGGTGATATTTCAGCCGAAGCAACATTTCAATAAGGCGGCGATATTTTAGCCAATGCAAAAGTAAATGAGGAGGCGATCTTTTAGCCAATACATGAGGTAAATAAAAGTGGCGATTTATCAACCGATGCAATGGGGTGGCAATTCTTCAGCCATGCAAGATATAAATATAGGTGGCGATATTTCAGCCATGCAGGTGCAAAAAAAAAAGTTGCAATATTTTAGCCATGTAGATTGAGACAATTCTTAGTCTTGGAAGGCAGAATGGTAGCCTTATGTAATGTGGGAAATGCAGATGGAGGTAGGTAGGGCTTAATCTCGGGAGGCAGAATGGTAGACTTATGCAGTTCATGAAATGCAGATAGAGATAGAGCTTAACCTCGGAAGGCAGAATAGTAGCCTTATGCAATACAGGAATGCAAGTGGAGACAGAGCTTAGTCTCGGACGGTAGAATAGTAGCCTTATGCATGCAGGAATGCGGGTGGAGCTAGAGCTTAACCTCAGAAGGTAGAATAGTAGCCGTATGTAATGCAGGAATGCAGGTGGAGGTAGTGGTTAACCTCGGAAGGCAGCATAGTAGTCTTATGCAAGGAATAAAAGGCGAATTGTTATAAAAACATTCTTAGCTGACAACTGGTAGCTGATTGCGATATTGCAGCTGCTGGGGATATTGTATACGGATAGCGGTTGTGAAGCAATAATTTTGAGAATTGTATACGAATATATAAATTTGGGACTTGGGTGCTTGCATCCAAAGAAAAATCGTGAGTTTTGTAAAGGGGAAAGGTTAGTTCGTGTCCCCGCTAGCCCTGCTTGATCTGCTTGATTCTGATCTGGCGATGATGTACGTATCATTGGGGTAGTGTTGCTAAACAAAGCGACTTTGGAAACAAACCTACATGATTTAGTAAAAAAATAAATACATAATTAAGAATAACTTTCTTTAGATGATCCAACGACTGCGATGTGATTCAAGACATTGCAGCCTCTCTTGCTCCAGAATTTTGAGGGCCCTCCTCAAAATTCTGCCCCAGTTTACTGGGCTGGTGCTTCTGACGGTTGCTTGCGATGATCGGTTGAAATTACTTTGGAATTTTGAGGGTACTCCTCAAATTTTGCCCCAGTTTGCAATTGCAGGGGAAATGAAAATTTTATTGAATTGTGATCGAGCCTATAAGGCTGCCTACGTATCCCTAAGGAAATCATAAATGGTTACACATAGTATCGCTTGAGTGCATCCGAATTGATTGGTTTTGGCCAAACTTCTCCATCCATTTCTGCAAGTATAAGTGCCCCTCCTGTTAGAACTCGGATAACCATATATGGGCCTTGTCAGTTGGGAGAGAACTTCCCATTGGCTTCATCTTGATGTGGAAAATTCTTCTTTAATAGCAGCTACCTCGGTGTGAACCGTCTTGGTGTGACTCTCTTGTTGAAAGCTCTGGACATTGTGTACTGATAAAGCTGGCCATGACAAACTGCATTCATTTTCTTTCCATCTATAAAAGCTAACTTCTTGTAATGATTCTTCACCCACTCTGCATTGTCAAGTTCTACTTCCTGTATGATCCTTAGGGAGGGAATTTTTACCTCGGCGGGAATGACCGCTTCATTACCATAAACCAACATATAAGGGGTTGCCCCAGTTGATGTGCGGAGTGTGGTGTTGTACCCCAATAAAGCAAACGATAATTTCTCATGCCACTAATTATGCTTCTCTATCATTTTCCTCAGTATCTTCTTCATATTCTTATTGGCGGCTTCTACAGCTCAGTTCATGAGGTCTGTAGGCTGTAGAATATTGTGTTTGATCTTGAAGGTTTCACACATAGCTTTCATCAAATCACTGTTGAGGTTGGAGCCGTTATTAGAAATGATTGACTCTAGAACTCTTAATCGACAAACGGTACAGTCGCGGCAAAGTCTATCACGACTTTCTTGGTCACTGCTCTGTAAGATGCTGCTTCAACCCATTTGGTGAAATAGTCAATTGCTACTAGGACAAACATGTGCCTGTATGATGCGGCAAGTTCCATTATTCTGATAACATCCATCCCCCATGTGGCGAACGACCATGGAAAGCTTATTGCATTATGCTTATTTGGAGGCACTTTTATCATATCAGAATGTATATGATAGTAGTGGCATCTTCAGACATACTGGATGCAATACGTTTCCATAGTCATCAAAAATTAACCAGCACTAAGTATCTTCTTGGTGAAGAAAAACCGTTCATATGCGGACCACATGTCCTGACATGAATTTCCTCTAGCTGTTTGGACGTTTCCCTTGTGTCGACACACCTTAATAATCCCAAATCTAGAGCCCTCCTATACAAGATTCCTCCGTTGTGAAATAAATTGGTAGACAATCTACGAAGCGTGCGCTTCTGAGTATCATTGGCGAGCTCGGGATATTCTCATTTTGCCAAATATTCCTTGATATCATGAAACCAAGGTTTTTCGTCTGCTTCTTCCCCGACATGAGCATAGTAAGTTGGCTGACCATAGATCTTCACGGGAATAGGATCAATGAAATTTTTATTTGGATCTTGTATTATAGAGGCCAGGGTAGCCAATGCATCGGCGAACTCATTCTGAACTCTGGGAACGTGTTGGAATTCCCTCTTTGTGAACTTCTTTCTCAACTAATGTACATGATGCAGGTATGGAAGTATCTTGGATTTCTTGGTTGCCTATTCTTCTCGGACCTGATTTATAAGTAAATCTGAATCTCCTATCAGTAGCAACTCTTGAATGTCCATGTCAATGGTCATCTTGAGCCCCAAGATGCAGGCTTCGTACGCGGACATATTGTTCGTGCAGGGGAACCTGAGCTTGGCGGTTACCGGGTAATGCTGGCCGACTTTTGACACTAGAACTGCTCCTATACCAACTCCTTTGAAATTTACTACTCCATCAAAAAACATCCTCCAGCCGTAGTAGTATTCTGAAATGTCTTCTCCTATGAAGGATACCTCTTCATCAGGAAAATACGTCTTCAGGGGTTCGTATTCTCCGTCGACAGGATTTTCCACAAGGTGATCCACTAGTGCTTGTCCTTTGACTGCCTTCTAAGTTGCATAGACAATGTCAAATTCACTCAACAGGATTTTCCACTAGGCTAGCTTGCCAGTGGGCATGGCTTTCTAGAAGATGTACTTCAAAGGATCCATCCTTAAAATAAGATATGTAATATAAGCACATAGATAGTGGCCCAACTTCTGAGCTACCCAAGTCAGAGCACAAACAGTGCGTTCCAACAGAGAATACCGGGCCTCGTGTGGGGTGAAATTCTTACTGAGATAATAGATGGCCTGCTCCTTTCTCCCTATGTCATCATGCTGCCCCGGGACACAACCGAATGCTCCATACAATATTGCAAGGTAGAGCAACAGAGGTCATCTTGGCTCGTGCGGGACCAAAACTGGTGGCGTGGACAAGTACTTCTTTATTCTGTCGAATGCTTTCTGACAATCATCAGTCCATTTGGTAGCGGCGTCCTTCTTCAACATCTTGAAGATCGGCTCATAGATGACAGTAGATTGTGCTATAAATCGGCCGATGTCGTTAAGTCTCCCCAAGAAACTCATTACTTCTTTCTTATTCTTCGGTGGTGTCAATTCTTGGATATCTTTGACCTTTGATAGATCTTGTTCTATCTGTCGCCGACTTACAATAAACCCAAGCAGATTTTCGGCAGGAACCGCAAATGCATATTTTGCGGGATTTTTTTTCAGATTGTACCTTCTTAGTTTTTTGAAAAACTTTCTCAAATCTTCCATGTGATCAGTGACTTTCTTTGATTTGATGATAACATCATCTACATACACCTCGATCTTCTTATGTATCATATTAAGGAAAATGGTAGTCATGTCCCTCATGTAGGTGGCCCCAGCATTCTTTAGTCTGAATGGCATCATTTTATAACAATACATTCCCCACGGCGTAATGAAAGCCAATTTCTCAGCATCTTCTTCATCCGTCCATATCTGATGGTACCTAGCGGAACAATCAACAAAGGACTGCAGTTCATGCTTAGCTCAATTTTCAATCAGGATGTACATATTTGACAAGGGGAAGTCGTCATTTGGACTGGCCCGGTTGAGATTCCGGTAGTCAGCATAGACTCTAACCTTCCCATCCTTCTTCCGCACTAGTATTATGTTGGTTAACCATGTCGGGTATTCTACTACCCCGAAAACCTTAGCTTTGAGTTGCTTAGTGACTTCCTCCTTGATTTTCAAACTCATGTCAGGTTTGAATTTTTTGAGCTTTTGCTCTACCGCTGGACATGTCGGGTCGGTTGGCAGTTTGTGTGCCACAATAGATGTACTCAAACCATTCATATCATCGTATTCCCAGGCAAATATGTCCTCATGTTATCAGCCTGTATAGGCGCACATCCTGATGGCCTCTTTATCAATCAAAACCAGCTATATGAAAGACTCAAAGCTGCTGGTCATGTCAACCCTATACCTGCCGTAACTCCAAAAAACCCTTCCTAGTGGGCCAACCCAAATAAAACCTACATACCATTCTGGATGAAAGGGCCCACCATTGATGAGTGCCACTTCCTGAGGGATAAGATCCAGGTTTTGATTGATAACAAGATCATCGTAGCAAATGAGCCAGCCCGAATGTATGCAATACCCTCTACCAGACCACAAAGATGGAGGTGTTCATATGATTGAGATAGAGGATGATTAGGATCTTAAGGAATCAATCAGTTTAATCACTGAAGGCGATGATCCAAAGAAGCCAACAATCACCTTTAATCCAATTGTAGTCCAGATTTAGCCTTCTGAAGATGCCAAGGTGAACATTTCCATACCACTTGAGCTTGAAATGTCGACTTCTGCAAAGGCGCCAACACAAATTGAAGTAAAGTTTGGGTTCCCAAAGGTGCCTGTACCATTTGAAGTTGCTGTAGTACCTTCCGAAGCAAGGGTTCATGTTCCGGTAGCAATGTCGATCGTAACACCATTCCATACGAAGGCTATCCCTTGGGATTACACAGCTGAAGCAAGAAGGAAAGGGAAAGCCAAGTTGAAGAAGTAATCACGGCACAAGGTATGACAAGGAACACCGGGTTTTACACTCCAAAACACTTGGCCGAGTCATGTAAGCAGACCTTTGGTCGAAAAATAATCACCAAAACTAGGCCCAATGATCTCTGGAGGAAGATACAAGCAAAGGAGTACTCAGTCATTGATCAACTGAACAAAACATCGGCACATATATCTATCCTTGCTTTGCTACAGAGTTCTGATGCACACAAGAATGCCTTTTTTAAGAGTGTTGAATGAGGCATATGATTGGCTCTCTTCTTTTGGAGTTACGGCAGGTATAGGGTTGACATGACCAGCAGCTTTGAGTCTTTCATATAGCTGTTTTGATTGATAAAGAGGCCATCAGGATGTGCGCCTATACAGGCTGATAACATGAGGACATATTTGCCTGGGAATACGATGATATGAATGGTTTGAGTACATCTATTGTGGCACACAAACTGCCATGGCCTTAAGTTTCACATCAGGACACTGTCACTTTAGATCATCATGCAAATCTAAAACACTTTGTGCAATAACAAGAGCATGATCTTCAATTTTAGGTAATTTCAATTATTCAAAATAGGACCAAAACCTGAGTATGACAAGTGTAAAGTTTTCCGGTTTCCTGTGCACCAAAAATGCTTGTACTTTTGTATTCAAAATTTATAAACTCAATATGGAGTAACAATCAGATCTAAATAGCTTCAAGTGTACACAATTGGATAAAGACCCTAGTTCTAGGTTATAAATCTACAATTGTCATGCATTGCTATTCAATACCATGCTTGTGCCTTCCGTTGACACTCTCTCAATAAATTGAGCATCAAGTGCTAATGTCACACATTGAGATGATAGGAATAACAAAAAAAGTGTAACAAGTCAGTGGCAAGATTTCCTTGAACTTACTTCAAAACTTAACCAAACTCGTTTCGATTAAAAAACCTAACCAAAACACGTCCGATTGACCTTAAATTTTGCACGCACGTCCCAAATGACATATCGGTGTTACAGTAACTTCCGGAATCCTGTTCTAACCCTCAGATCAAAAATTCACTATTTGACCGGAATCTTCAAAATTCTAACTTTTGGCATTTCTAGCCTAAATGAGCTACGGACATCCAAAATACATTAGGATATCTAACCTTGTGTTGGGGACCTCTTCCCTTAGGATATCTTTGCGGTTTTTTAAATGCCTTGTGCGCGAGATGACGGGCATGTACTTATGCTAGTTGTTGAAATTCACCTTACTTGGCCTATTTAGACTGTGTTTTCTTCACATATTTAACTGTTAAATATGCAATATTCATTTGATTAACTTAGAAAAAGCATGTTAGTAACGTTTTTGCTCTACTTGCCTAAATTGCAATATCTGTCTTTCTTGTAAAGTATGCTAGACTTTAGATTTTACTTGTTGATCGTACTTAGCTTCCTTTCTGTTAGATATTGGTTTGTTGTGGTGTGTATACTATTGGGACTACGGGACAGCATCCCGGGAGCTTCTTCTGTTCGTACTTTGTTTCGAGATTTGGAAGTGCGGGACACCATGAGATCCCCGGCACAGGATTGATTAACTGATGGATACTAAGAGATCCCCAGCGCAAAACTGATTAGCTAGAGGATACTAGGAGATCCTCGGGACTAGCCACGGGTTGTTATAGCGTAAGATATGAATGGTTTGAGTACATCTTATAGCGTAAGTACATATTCATTTCTCCTTCTAGATTGGATATTTATGGGAAGGTTAGACTCTAGCAGTCATCGTTTTTGTACAAAGCTTCGCATTGTTTTCTATTTCAGTCTAGTAATAGCCGTCCCTGATTAATTTCTAAACCAATGATTCTGCACCAGAATGGTTCCTGCAAGTACCTTCGTGAACTTCTCTCAAGGCATATTCGGTATCTTCCGGCCCCAAGCATAGGACTAGCGGGCCGTCGAATGTTCTTCTGAGATCTGGCAACATTTGTGCGCATGGCCCTCGATTCTTTAGGATCCAAAGGCAGTTTTCTAGCCTTCAAGTAATCTATGTATGTATTCCTCCAATCCCAAGTTAAACTTGTTGAGTTTACTTTGGCGTGGCCTTCTTCTATCAGCGATTTCATGAGCTGTACTACAGTTTCCGAGCTGAATTTGTCGACGTCGACCGACGACCCTAAATTTTCCAGGGCATCCGCCTCACTGTTTGGATCTTGGGGAACATACTGCAGGGTCTATTCCTCATCTATGGGGATTCTGAATCTTATCTAACCTCGGGATATTCTCATTTTGCCAAATATTCCTTGATATCATGAAACCAAGGTTTTTCATCTGCTTCTTCCCCGACATGAGCATAGTAAGTTGGCTGACCATAGATCTTCACGGGAATAGGATCAATGAAATTTTTATTTGGATCTTGTATTATAGAGGCCAGGGTAGCCAATGCATCGGCGAACTCATTCTGTACTCTGGGAACGTGTTGGAATTCCCTCTTTGTGAACTTCTTTCTCAACTAATGTACATGATGCAGGTATGGAAGTATCTTGGATTTCTTGGTTGCCTATTCTTCTCGGACCTGATTTATAAGTAAATCTGAATCTCCTATCAGTAGCAACTCTTGAATGTCCATGTCAATGGTCATCTTGAGCCCCAAGATGCAGGCTTCGTACGCGGACATATTGTTCGTGCAGTGGAACCTGAGCTTGGCGGTTACCGGGTAATGCTGGCCGACTTTTGACACTAGAACTGCTCCTATACCAACTCCTTTGAAATTTACTACTCCATCAAAAAACATCCTCCAGCCATAGTAGGATTCTGAAATGTCTTCTCCTATGAAGGATACCTCTTCATCAGGAAAATACGTCTTCAGGGGTTCGTATTCTCCGTCGACAGGATTTTCCACAAGGTGATCCACTAGTGCTTGTCCTTTGACTGCCTTCTAAGTTGCATAGACAATGTCAAATTCACTCAACAGGATTTTCCACTAGGCTAGCTTGCCAGTGGGCATGGCTTCCTAGAAGATGTACTTCAAAGGATCCATCCTTAAAATAAGATATGTAGTATAAGCACATAGATAGTGGCCCAACTTCTGAGCTACGAAAGTCAGAGCACAAAAAGTGCGTTCCAACAGAGAATACCGGGCCTCGTGTGGGGTGAAATTCTTACTGAGATAATAGATGGCCTGCCCCTTTCTCCCTATGTCATCATGCTGCCCCAGGACACAACCGAATGCTCCATACAATATTGCAAGGTAGAGCAACAGAGGTCATCTTGGCTCGTGCGGGACCAAAACTGGTGGCGTGGACAAGTACTTCTTTATTCTGTTGAATGCTTTCTGACAATCATCAGTCCATTTGGTAGCGGCGTCCTTCTTCAACATCTTGAAGATCGGCTCATAGATGACAGTAGATTATGCTATAAATCGGCCGATGTCGTTAAGTCTCCCCAAGAAACTCATTACTTCTTTCTTATTCTTCGGTGGTGTCAATTCTTGGATATCTTTGACCTTTGATAGATCTTGTTCTATCTGTCGGCGACTTACAATAAACCCAAGCAGATTTTCGGCAGGAACCGCAAATGCATATTTCGCGGGATTTTGTTTCAGATTGTACCTTCTTAGTTTTTTGAAAAACTTTCTCAAATCTTCCATGTAATCAGTGACTTTCTTTGATTTGATGATAACATCATCTACATACACCTCGATCTTCTTATGTATCATATTAAGGAAAATGGTAGTCATGTCCCTCATGTAGGTGGCCCCAGCATTCTTTAGTCTGAATGGCATCATTTTATAACAATACATTCCCCACGGCGTAATGAAAGCCATTTTCTTAGCATCTTCTTCATCCGTCCATATCTGATGGTAACTAGCGGAACAATCAACAAAGGACTGCAGTTCATGCTTAGCTCAATTTTCAATCAGGATGTGCATATTTGACAAGGGGAAGTCGTCATTTGGACTGGCCCGGTTGAGATTCCGGTAGTCAGCATAGACTCTAACCTTCCCATCCTTCTTCCGCACTAGTATTATGTTGGTTAACCATGTCGGGTGTTCTACTACCCCGAAAACCTTAGCTTTGAGTTGCTTAGTGACTTCCTCCTTGATTTTCAAACTCATGTCAGGTTTGAATTTTTTTGAGCTTTTGCTTTACCGCTGGACATGTCGGGTCGGTTGGCAGTTTGTGTGCCACAATAGATGTACTCAAACCATTCATATCATCGTATTCCCAGGCAAATATTTCCTCATATTCCTTTAGAAATTCTGTGTAATCTTCCTTTTCTAACGGTGACAGATGAATACTGATGCGAGTTTCTTTGATATTTTATGCATCTCCTAAGTTGACAACCTCAGTCTCATCCAAATTGGACTTAGGTCGATTCTTAAAATTCTCAATTCTTTAACAATCTCATCCGGTATATCATCTTCCTTTGAGTCTATATCCGATTGTTGTGTTGTCTTGTTGCATATCACAGTCGTTAGTTCATCAAGATAAGTAATAGTAATAATGTAATTAAATTAAATGAGAGAAAGTAATAAGAGTATGATTTATAAGAAAACTGAAGTTCTTTTGATAAATTCCATAAATATTTTGAACGTTGGAGCTCTTTCTTGCAAAAATAAAAATGCGAAAGGAAAGTAAAAAAATAAAATAGTGCATGGTGCTTGTTTAGCATGGTTACCCCGAGGCATGTTGGGCTCTGGTGGTTTTGACGGTCCAGTTGTTCAGGCGTGCTCCTCTGTTTACAGCCTGTATGGAAGGGCCTTTCTCCCCCTCCTCCTCAAAAATGACATAGCAGTCTAAATCATCGTCTTCCAGGAACAAATTCCTCATTGCTGCTTGGGCTTCTTCTTCTAATTCGCAGATAACTTCAGTTGGTTGGAAGGTCAGCTCAAAACAGGGTATTGGTTTCTCTAATGGGTAGTAAGGACCGCCATGGTGGTGACCAGTGGCTAAATTCATCCTAAGTGTGCCCATACCCCAATCCGAAGGTGGTGCCGTATTTCTTGAGCCTGATAGGCCTAACGATTCCTTGGAGATTCTTGACGAGTCCCTTTCCAGGCTCATATACCTGCTCCAGTTCAGTATGCTTTCAATTTTGTTACCGCACCACTTATCCACATCGACGGCGTTGATTCGTTTGATGTGGTGGTAAATTTCTCCACCTATCTTCATCTTCCCCCGATGGTCGGAATGGCTTGGCAACTGTATATGGGATTGCTACCATCGCTGTGAACAAATACCTCTTGGTGATTCCACTCAAACTACACTGCCTGATATATGGTTGATGATATAGCCCCAGTGGCATGAATCCAAGGCCATCCCAAAAGTAAGTTGTAAGATGCCGGTACGTTTATTACTTGATAAACATCAAACCAAGTGGGCCCCATTTGTAGACACATGCTAATTTCCCGAATGGTGGACCTCTGAGTCCTGGCAAAAGCCTTAACAATGATGGCCATGTCCTTGATTTTATACAGCCCTTTCCCCAATGACGGGAGTGTCACCAGCGGATAGATGTTCAGACTGGACCCCCTATCGACCAGGATCTGAGTGGTAAAATAATCCTTGCACTGCACGGTAATTTGCAGCGCCTTGTTGTGACTCAAACCTTCTGGTGGCAACTCATCTTCATGGAAAGTGATATTGTGACTCTCCAATACCTGCCCCACAATGTTTTCCATTTCTCCTCCGGTGATATTACTTGGTACATATGCCTCATTCAACACTCTTAAAAAAGGCATTCTTGTGTGCATCAGAACTCTGTAGCAAAGCAAGGATAGATATATGTGCCGATGTTTTGTTCAGTTGATCAATGACTGAGTACTCCTTTGCTTGTATCTTCCTCCAGAGATCATTGGGCCTAGTTTTGGTGATTATTTTTCGACCAAAGGTCTGCTTACATGACTCGGCCAAGTGTTTTGGAGTGTAAAACCCGGTGTTCCTTGTCATACCTTGTGCCGTGATTACTTCTTCAACTTGGCTTTCCCTTTCCTTCTTGCTTCAGCTGTGTAATCCCAAGGGATAGCCTTCGTATGGAATGGTGTTATGATCGACATTGCTACCGGAACAGGAACCCTTGCTTCGGAAGGTACTACAGCAACTTCAAATGGTACAGGAACCTTTGGGAACCCAAACTTTACTTCAATTTGTGTTGGCGCCTTTGCAGAAGTCGACATTTCAAGCTCAAGTGGTATGGAAATGTTCACCTTGGCATCTTCAGAAGGCTAAATCTGGACTACAATTGGATTAAAGGTGATTGTTGGCTTCTTTGGATCATCGCCTTCAGTGATTAAACTGATTGATTCCTTAAGATCCCAATCATCCTCTATCTCAATCATATGAACACCTCCATCTTTGTGGTCTAGTAGAGGGTATTGCATACATTCGGGCTGGCTCATTTGCTACGATGATCTTGTTATCAATCAAAACCTGGATCTTATCCCTCAGGAAGTGGCACTCATCAATGGTGGGCCCTTTCATCCAGAATGGTATGTAGGTTTTATTTGGGTTGGCCCACTACGAAGGGTTTTTTGGAGTTACGGCAGGTATAGGGTTGACATGACCAGCAGCTTTGAGTCTTTCATATAGCTGGTCAATTGGTTCAGCAATGACGGTATACTGTTTGGGAGGTCTGCGCTCAAAATTTGGTCGAGGTATAGGGAAGTTTTGACGTGGTGGAGGTGATTGATAGTGAGGTGGTTGAGTATTGTAGGTTTGGTAAACATGTGCTGGTTGGGAGTAGTTGGGTGAAGTGGGTTGGTATATGGGAGGTAGAGGTGATTGGTAATTTGGGGCAGGTTGATATGTAAGTGGAGGTATTGGGTAGGTTTGGTATTTGATTGTGGACTTTGTTCTCTGTGCAACCATCACGGTGCTCACGTCCATTTTGTTAGAAGTGCCACCAGATTGTAGAGCCTTGTTGGTAGAGTGTAAAGCTTCAAAGTTTGTGACAATACCACTTTTGATACCTTCCTCGATCCTCTCCCCTAGCTTGATGATGTCAGAAAATTTTTGGCTTTCAATCAACATCAACATTTCATAGTACTGTAGGTCTTAAGCTCCAATGAAAAACCTGTTCATTTGTTCTTCTTCTAAAGCCGGTCGGACCTTAGTAGCTTCTGATCTCCAACAAGTAGCATACTCGCGGAATGTGTCCATAGGTTTCTTCTTTAGGTTCTGGATGTAGAACACATCTGGCGCATTTTCTGTGTTGAATTTGAACCTATCCATGAAATCGGATGCAATACTTACCATATTCGACCACTTCTTCGGGTCTTGGCTGATGTAGTAAGATTGAATATCTCCCATTAGACTACTCATGAAGAGCATCATGTGAATATTTTCCTCCTTCCCTACTCCTGCCAGTTTGTCGCATTATGTTCTTAGATGAACTCTCAGATCCCTTGTACCATCAAATATATCGAACTTAGGAGGCTTGTACTCCTTGGGCAGTTTGACATAGAGTTAAATGCAAAGGTCTTCGTAGTTCAATCCTTCAATCCCCTTATTTCCCTCAACACCCTAAATCCTGCTAGTCCGCTTCTTGAGTTCTTCTGCCAGATTCCTAATAAGTGAGTCTTTATCCTCAAACTCAGGTGTTTGAAATGGGTTGAGTAGGATGTGGCATAGTTTCCACATAGATAGGGGTGTTGTGGTGAGGGTGAGAATGGTCATTTTGTGGACTTCATAGGTTCCGGGATGAGCAGTGGAGTATTGTTAGATGTGTGGCAAGTGTTGTGATGGCGGTGAGAAGCGGAGTGGTTTTGTGATTTTGGAATATTTTGTGGGGGTCGAAACTGACGTTTGGGGTGCTGAGGGAAAACGATAAGCTTGCAAAGTTCCGAACTTGGTCCAGCTCTTCTTGAAATTTCAACAACTTCTGTTCGAGTTGAGTGGCACTTTCCTTGGAAACCTGAATACCCTGAGTAACCTCTACCCGTTTAACTGAATTCTCCTTCCTGGTGTTGCTTAAATCTTCCATTTTTCCTCTATTCCGAGTTCTGATAGGACTAGGATGACGACTAGTGGAGGGCCCTTGGATCTTGTGGAGTATGAAAATGATGCCAGAGTGCACGAACTAACTTTTGGGGAAGGGAATAACCAAAGTAAAAAACAAAACAAGGTAATAAGTTAGTGAGGATTATAAGAAAAGATGTTGCGATATTTAAATACATAGTGCAAGAATGTAAATCGTGTCCTAATTTGGGAGCCTCATTGTGCTCGAGGTAGGCCTAGCAACAAATTTATTTGGAGAACGTATAATGGTAAATGCCCCATTTTATTGATAAAAATAAGATGAATCCTGAAACGACACTAAATAGTAGGAAATAAAATGTCATTAATGGCCATTGGCCTTATTACATTCATAAACGAAAAGGTTAATTCCTATCTATTTGGTCCCAAAAGGACCTTCCCTAGACTCGGCATTTTTGGCTCCATCAAATAGCCGGACCAGCTCGCGTATTCCCAACAATAAGTAGGTTCTTGCTAGGTGCCCATCTTCGTTTCCCTTGGCATCTTGGTAGTTTTCGATCCTTCTGGTGAATTTCCTTTCCAGCTCTACTAAACCCCGCTCTAAGTACCCCAGTCGTTCGTTAGCGCTGACCTACACGTCTCTCCATTCTTCGATCAGCTTTTGGTTGGCTTCTTAAATTTCACGGTGCTCACTTTCAAATTCCTGAATCCTCTTGTGCGATTGGTTGTGCTTAACCTGTGCTTCAGCCTTTTCGTCGATAATTCTATGACCTCGAATAAACCCAGGTTGACCTAAACCATTATGATTATCCTCTAGCCAGCTTGTATAGTACAGAGTATAACCAGCGTGGTACCTGCCTGGCTCAATAGTGTCCCTTCCCATGATGATTTTGCAGTGCCCCATGTGCTGACCTTGGCACTTGTGAGGGCTATCATCATCTTGAAATTCTGCCCGAAAGTGACTCATCTTGTCAACCCTTGGTATAACCTGCTTCCTACCAGCCTGCCTCATAACTCGAAGAGGGACATAAGGGTAAGTTCCTCTCAATCCAATAAGTATTAAAAATAGTGTGTCCCGAGATCGGGCAATGAATTCTTCAGTAGGGAACCATTCGAACATCCGTTATACTTGGTCCTCTCTCAGATTTCCAAACAATTCTACCCATCCTTTGGCATCTCCCGGCTGAGCAAACATGTTGTGCATATAATTCATTTGTCATGGCTGATGGAAAGCGATATAATCGTCCCAATACTTACGCTGGATCTCTTGTCTTGTAAAAGCTAAAGTGCAAACGGGAAGACATAATACATTAAGTGCGAGATTGTGACGTCTAATGTGTTTTAATCGTGTGTGTCTTGTGTTTAAGAAGGTCATGTATTTATAGTGTGAATTTCATGAGAAAATAGGTATGAGAATACTTGAAGACTGATTGTAAATCCATTACACAAGGTTTCCCTTAAATAAGGGATTCATATTTAAACGGGTAAAACCATTTAACTAAAAACTTTGTGCAGAGTAGTAAATTAGGGGAAAATACACAAAGGCTTTTTTAGGACAAAATCTCTTAAACATACGGTTGCACAATTTAAGTAAAGAAAATCAACTAACAGCCAAGAAATTAGAAATTCAAAGATTTGGTATGACTGAACCAAGCCAGAAAGGTGGAAAAGGTTTTAACTTAAGGAGCATCATTAACAATCAATTAGACCTATTAAGAGGAGATTCGTAATCAATCACTATTTTGAAAACCTTTTTGAAGAAGGATTTGTCACACATATAAAGCATACAGACACGCTTAAACATGAAAGGACTGCCATGCTAATCAGTAGAAGAGTCTAGAACAAATTTAAAAGTTCAGAGTTGTATCTGGGTGAAAAAGTTCATACTTAGTTCAAAAATTCAAAAGTTAGTTTGAGAGAGTCAAGGGTTATAAAATAGAACCCTAGTTCAATCATATGACCAAACCTCGGCAGAACCCCCAAATTCTAGGGTTTCCACCTTGAATCAAATACAGGGATGAGGAAAGAAGTAGCCGAAACAGGCTAAGGGGTTTCTTTCAAAAACTCATGGGAACAAATGCAAACACAGTAGAATGTTCAAAGCAAATAGAGTGAAGAAACTGATTCGAAGCATAACGAGAGAATAACATGATAGTAGAAGAAACACGCTTAAGAAAAATCCCTTTAGAAAGGACTCAAACAGGGTTCAGTAGAAGAGAAAAAAAAAGAGACTTAAGCACTTAATGAAAAGAATACAGTAGCAGAACACAAGAACACCAGAAGGCATAAAAAATGACATATAGGTAAACACAATAGGATAAACGTATAAGAGCATAATAGAGAGAAAACACAAGAATATAGTGGAAGAACAGTATATAGAAAACACAACAGAGGGACAAAAGAGCGTTGTAGGGTCTTAAGAGACCACAGTATAGGAAAACATAGCAAGAGAATCATACAATAACATGCTATAATAAGACAATAGAAACAAATACACATAAACGACAAAGAAAAATCGTAAAAGTACTTAAACACTTTCAAAAAACCCTTGATCGGAAAAAATAAGATTTTAAAAATAGATTTTTTAGAAGAGTCAGCAGAGTATTTTAAAACTCAAATAGAGCATAGATACACAACAAATCTAGAAATATCAGAGAAAAACCTCGAGGGGTTTCAGAAGAACCCTAAAATGCGAAAGGCTTTAAAAAGGTCCCCGATTGCAGTCAGAGAAGCTAGAATCAATCTTAGAAAACCCGAATACGCAGGAGCAAGGCAGGCGATGGCCATGAAACGTCGAGTCGCCAAGGTCTGGATTAATACCTTCAATTTCTGGCCTCGAATCTTCAAGCATTGAGCACACAGGAGTAGTAAGAGGTGAGTATAGGACCCCATGGCCTGAGAAGCCATGGTTTCCGGTGGGTCTTACGATTGAAGACGATAGGAGACGATTAAGGTTCCAGGAAGGTTCGAGAAAGTTTGAGAGATGAAGGGGTTCAAAGGTGGGTGATTGAGAAAAATATATTTAGGATTGGTAGGGTTTGGTAAATTAAAAAAGGAAAGAATGAGTGTGAGCCGTTGATCTGTTAGATCAACGACTGGTATTAAAAGAAAAGGTCCGGTCGAGTTATTTGAGTAGGTCGTGGGTCGGGTAATGGTGTTTAATTGGGGGGTTGATTTAGGCTATAACTGAAATAAATCTGGCCAGCATTTAAATAGCCACTTTTCGCTTATTAATTTTTTAAAAATAGTAAAATAATTTTTGAAAAAAATTAAAGGTACCAAATCCATTAATAATACGTAAATACTACATTAAAAATACTGACATCTATTTGTAAATATAAACACAATTAAATCTTAAAATAGGCTAAAATTATAATTATATGCAATTTAACTTTCAAATGCTAAATAAAATTTAAAAAAAAGTACAAAAATTACCTTAGTTATATTTTTGTATAATTATAAGAATATAATAAACGAATGACCAAAAGTGATAATTTTGGAAATAATTATTGTCTTTTTACTGATAAAATAGGGCGATAAATTGATTTTAAGATCTTTTAAAAATTAGGAATGATACTAAAACATTTGGACACACTTATATATGCTATTTTGAAAGTATTTTACATATGAAATGATATAGAAAAAATTTGATATAAACAGTAATTGCTTTAGTTCCGTGTAACCAACCTTGATATGCTATTTTTTGTTTTAATTTCTTTACTCATTATTACATTGCCTTACATTTGTTCACTCTTTTTATTTATTCCAGTAGGACCTTGACCTGACCTCGTCATTAATCTACCGAGGTTAGAATTGGAACTTACTAGATACTGTTATGGTTTACTCACGCTATGCTTCTGTGCATCTTGTGCGGATCCAGGTACCTCCTACCAACCCAGACATTAGCGGGAGTTTAGCTCTGCATACTTCAAGATATACCTGCCGGTGTCCGCATGCCTCGGAGTCTCCCTCTACCTTGATAGCCTATTTTCCTTATCATTTTATAGATATTGATGTATAGGATAATACAGTACTTTTAGTTAGAGCTTGTGACTTGTTTTTGTCGGGTCTTAGGGAGTTATATATAATGAGTTGAAGGTTTTATATTAATTGTTGTTGACTTTGGAGATTTTATTTAATAAGTAACTTATTTGTGTATGAATGTTATGCTTACTTATTCTTAGATACTAGGTACCATTACGACATCAGCGTATGGAAATTGAAGTTGTGACACTTGAAAATAATGTAAAGCAAGTTAAAGTAAATGAAAAATTATTGAAAGAACAAGTTGTTTTGCTAGGGAATTTTTTAAAATTGTTACTATAGTTCTATTTTCACCTTTTATTATGAGTTGGAAAAGATGACATTGGCTTCTAAAAGAATTTAAGCTAATTGTGTCACAATTTAACGTTGTATAATTTAGCTAGGTATATTATTGATAATGTGATCATTCACTTAAGAAGGATGTGTAATCAATTACTGGCAAAGGAATAACTTGTAAAAAGATGGACCCGTAAAGCTTTATCGTGCAAGTTAAAGGGAATTAGTTCTGAGTTAGAAGTGATATTAGCGTGGTTATACGTCGATAATTTTTCAAGATACTTGTTTCAATTACCAGTCTAATTAGTTTAAAAGTTATTTTATGCATTATGTTTGAACAAAAATATGATTTTTATTTTTTTATCTATAAATCTTTTTCATTGTAAAAACTACACTATTCAACTACAAAAATTTAAGTTGTAGTCATTTAAAAATTATATTTTTCGTGATAATTGTTGTGCCTAAATTCTAGGTTAAACAGAGATAATAAAATAATTATCACTAATTATTTGTACTGGTAGTGACAAAGACTATGTTTACAATTAAATATAAACTTTTGTAGCTAAAATTTACGATATTTAACTACAAATTTTAATTTATCGCTATTGTAATAACATACTTTCCGTGACGAAACTTTTTCACGCCCAAAATTTAACTAATTAAAAGACAAATAATGGATTGTAACAAATTGGGTATATTATGAGTGACAAAATAATGTGTCCGTGATAACTTAAAATTCATGAGTAATGTTATTCACTAAATGGCGCCAACTTATTTTTTGGTGGAAAGTTTTAGTGCATAAAATTTTTGCTATGAAATTTTGTGTTTCATCACTAAAAGTACGTGACTCATATATTTAAATATGAAAAGTAATTCTTATCACGAAAAATGAATAATTAGTGACGAAATTTATATTGTAGCTAAAAATTTCATAGCTAAATATCACATTTTTTATATTGAAGGAAATGCTAATTTTGCTTATGTGCTAGAATTTTTCTATTGAAGATGTTTTCTTGTTTATGCTTTCATACCATTGTTGTGATTCTCCTGCTGAAAATATAGTTTTACTTGTGCAAAGTTATTTTTAATATAATGCATTACAGATTTTATTTTTGACCACGACGATTTTGAAATTTTTCGATTTAAAATATCGGGTTTTACTTGTGTTTTTGGTAGTAAAAGCATGATTCGCCAATTGAAAATGTGAATTTTTTTTGTCCTTTTAATGGAAGAGATATGCTTATTTATATTTGTGAATCAAAAACTTATTAAGTCGAATCGAACTAAATTAAAAAGTGATCGAATTTGAATTGAATGAAACTGAAGTATACACTCATATACTCAAATTCATATTAGAAAAAAAGTATGCATTAAAAATATGATATCCGTCATCTTCAAATCCAAAAACCGTCTTTGATCTTCATATATGTACTTCAATAAATAAACAATTGAATTAGCAACTTTTTATTATTTTTTTATGCTAAAATAAAGAATATCACCATTTAATAGCATTATTATTTATCAATGCTTATAGCGTTACTTATCATTACTTTTATAATAATCTAATAATTTTTTTATATTATTGGTGACTAAAATTTAAACTAAAATATAAAATAAATAAATAAAAGATAAGCATGTGGCATAATAAATCACACAACACGTCAAAACGTCAAGCTTCTTATTGAATTTTCGAGAGTGAGAGAAAGTGTGACTGAAGTTTACTATATTTAGCTAGCATCTAGAAGATTAGACAGTCTCAATTTTTCCTTTCTATTTTGGTTTTAAAATCACGTCATTCTTGAAGAAATGATAATTTAAAATCACGTGATTCTTTTTTATAAGTCTATTTTTTTAGTATTTAGTAAGTTTTAAATTGCAACTTTCCTATTTTACATTTAATAACTACATTGCTCAAAATCTGACCATCGCGATCGAGTTGACCAACGTCCTGCCTAAATGATAATGCAGCGAAAAATAATATAGCCCACTCCGTATCTCCTCTCCGACATCCAACGAGTTAGCAAGGGTGGCACTTAAAGGTACGACTAAAACACATTGAAGGCAAGAGAATATGGGGCCCAACAAAGGATAAAGGTGCCACAACTATATATAACAAGGGAAAGCTTCCACTGAGGGGGCTGGCCTTCTCTCTCTCCCAACTGCTAAACAACTCTCTTCTAATATTCTTGAGATGGATCTACGAATCTCCATAAAACATGTAAAATGGTTTCATCATTGATTGATGGGAAACATTGCATTAAAATTCAATAAAATCATTTACGTTCCCCTCATCGGGTGTGTGATCCATGCTGCTAACTCTTTGATTTGGAATTTACTATGTCTGACTAAGATGTTTCCCTTCATCTTTGATTGATTTGTTCAAATAGGTTTAATAAACAACATCTCAACTAAACGACGAAAAACTACCGCAAAACAACTCTGATACCGCCCTTCAGTGATACCTCAGAGCCGGAAAATAGGAGCTAGACTAGGAAACCACTATTTTTGTGCAGAGCGAACCTAAGCGAAACAACAACGCTTCGCATTATCCGACGTTGAAACCTCCGTTATGAGCAATGTTAGACGGACTAGTACTTCCTAAGAAGATATTTGGCTCTCTAATAACTGGGACTAACAACGGGTTAATATTTCAATAAGTTTGAAATAACACCTATTGAGGCCAAGGGTCTTCGCCAAAAAGAGAAGAGTTCGAGCTCGATCGAACGACGAAAGGTTAATATTTCGATAAGTTCGAAATAGCACCCATTAAGGCCAAGGGAGTTCTCCGAAAAGAGAAGATCTCGACCTCGATCGAACAACGACGAGTTAATATTTTGATAAGATTGAAATAAAACTCATAAGGCCAAGGGCCTTCTCCAAAAAAGAAGAATCCGACCTCGATTGAATGATAATGGGTTAATATTTCGATAAGTTTGAAATAACACCTATTAAGACCAAGGGCTTTGCCAAAAAGAGAAGAGTTTGACCTAGATCGAACGATAACGAGTTAATATTTTAATAAATTCGAAATAACACCCATTTGGTGTCATTTCGTCGTTACCATTATCATCATCCGCATCCCCATTAGCTTCAGGCGTCACCGCATCATACCTACAGTTGATGCGAGCCTCCCGCGCTTTCTCTCGCACTTCTCCATAGGTATCCTTAGCCACAGTATCCGCCTCCCACAAACTCTTATATATATATCCTACTGGGCTTCTGCATAGACCCAAAGCTCATGCATATGGCGGGGGACGGCAGTGGAGGAAGACTCAATCTGAGCCAACAGTCGCTCATTTTCTGCTTATAGTGCTGCAATCCGATCTCCCAAAACTAATGCCTCTTGATCAATCTCGCTGATACGCTCGTCGAGCCTTGCCTCCATAAGGGTAGTTGTCTCTCTCTCCGATCCTGTTGAGATTTAAGGACGTGAATGGTGTTCTTCAGGGCCACCGCCCTCGCCAAACCCTCGCACCAAGCGTTCTTAATGCTCCCTAACCCGACGACTTTGTTCTCCAACGCGGTCAATTTTCCCATCCATTCCACACTCAACGTCTCAACCTTGATCAAGTTCTGATCCATCTTTCATCGACCTCAATCTCTCTTGTAGATGCACACATTTTGCGACAACTCCCTTTCCCAACTCGAGCCCCATCCTTAATTCGAAGTTGCTCCTCGAGCGCACTGTTGCTATGGATAGCTTGCATCAACTCCTGGTCCCTTTTCTCCAACTTCTTATCAAGAGCCCAATTATCGGGATTTGTCCTCAACCGCTCATGGATCTCGCGGCACCTGCTACAGAAACGACGATACTTCTCCAACATCTTCAAGAAAACCCTAGATCGTATGTTGGCCTTGCATATGCTTTTCACCTCTACCATGTACATCTAAAAAATGCAAAGACGGGGTCAGGTTAGTATTTCCAGGAATGGCGAAGAAAAAAAAGGTAAAATACGACGTACCCTTAAGCTCATAACGGCTACCTCGTCCATCAAATAGGCGTCAGGGACAAGCCGAAGGGCCTCATTTTCGGCTTCGGAACGTAGCACGCTGAACTGAGACACTCGATCTTCCCTTTCCCATAGGAGATTAATATCGGAATGGATATGAAAAATGTGGGTCGAGCCCCCCGTATGAACCAGTGAGTGAGTAATGCCCCTTCAAACATCCTGACATTATCAGGGTCCAGGTCCAACTCAAATTTGTAGTCATCGACCACCACGTCTTTTCCTCTTTCTGTAGCTAAAGAGAAAGCACGACTCACTGCAAAAGATGAGGGAATGTTCGAATTATAATAGCGGTCTAAGAAGTTTGATTCTCCGCTACGGCAGATCACTGATAAAACAGCAGGGATTTTTGATTGAGTTGAGACAACAGTAGGAATTTTTGATTGAGCCAAGGCAACGAAGGGAATTTTTTAATTGTTGGTCACAGACACCGACAACTCCGATGTTCAGTTCCATTCCGCCCCTATGGGGGGGGGGGGGGGCGACAATGCCCTCTCTAGATCTCGTCTTGGGAGAGTCATCCAGAGGATTCACCGTGGGGGCGCGGTCTCAAACTCCCCTCTCCATATCTTCGACGACCCTTCCTCTTCCTCAATAGATGGTGATTTCACTGTTGGGCAAATAACACCGATCAGGACCTTGTCGTGAGAAGTGTCCCTCGCAGGAGTAACCACGGCCGCAGACTCAACTGATGCAGCCCTCGATGAAGGTCTGGTGACGGGTACCACAATGGGGCGAGTAGATGCGGTCGACTGACAAAAAGCTAACGGATGAGCCCTGGCTCTCCTCACTCTCCCTGACATCGACAAACGACACATAAGGAGCTAAGCAAAAAATGAAAAAACAACAGACAAAAATGCTATCTTGCCCGTAAGAGGCCTGTGCTCGAAACTTTCATGAAAGGTTGACCGTGTGTGAATCCCCATTGTATGGGGAAGAATGGCACGCACCCATTCATCAATACCGTTGACAGGCAGGGGGGAATTATCTCAGCTGCAAAGACGTGATAAAATTTAATACCATAACAGAAAACGGTTGGGCATTTTTCTGATTAAAAAAATGAAAACTTATACGCAAAGTTCCATTTCTCAGGGAAGCCCGTTGGGTCCTCCACAATGCGTGCAGTTCGCATATAAAAATAATTCTCATTGAAACAACGGTTGGTCCTATCATCCATCTTCACCACCAGACTCCTCGATCCCCGAGGACGCATGTGAATCATCGAACCTCGAATAAGTTGAGGAGCAAAGATTCTGAGCATGTGGTCCAAAGTGACCTCATGATCGGCGAGTTCCATGTACTTAAGTAGCATAAAGAATGACTTGTACAAATACGGCAAAAGTTGGGTGGGGCATACCTCATAAAAACGGAAACAATCTACGACCTGCAAAGTAAGAGGATATGTATACCCTATAATAAAAGGGTAGGCATAGAGCATGCAGTATCCGGGGCGGTCGAAGTGAACTATGTCGTTCCCCAATACCATCCGCATATCAACATAATTTGGGATTCCCTACCTCTCTTTCAACTCTGCAATGTCCCTTTCTCTAATAATGGAGGGAACAGGTATTGGTTTCGCTCCGGCACGAATACAGAAGTCAGTCGACTCTCTCCCAGGGCGAGGCAGGATCTCACTTACTGATGGAACCTCCTCATCTTCCACAACATCTACTCCTCTAGCGGCCTGAGCAGCGCCTTCTGATACCATTTTAGCGGCAGTGAGATTATCGCGAGAAGTATCACCAGCCATTTTTATCAAAAACACGCCAAAAAAGTAACAAGAAGAAGTGATTAAGGTTTCAGTAAACAAGGGGGCACGCAGAAATTTGACGTGTCGGAAAGAAAGTATATCTGGTATATTCTCTTAAGAAAGAGATAAAGAAGTGTATTAATTGAATGATAAGCTCTCTCAATTTATAGGAGACATAAATCCCCTAACCACGAAACCCAAGAGTCACCACTCGAATCTGATAGGGCACGAAATGTTTCAGCCCTTCAGGAACATATGTAACAATAGCGATGACCATGAAACGACGTTGTAATACCAAATGACGTTTCAATTCTGAAACCGTCTCAATGATCTATGGGAATGGACAAATCACCGCCACTCCGCTAAGAATCCAAGAAATGCAACTACAAAACAAAGTATTGTAAGTCAGATTTCTCTCAAATTTGTAACAATCATGATCCTTCTACCGAGCCCGAAAAAGGACGAGCCTGATTGACAGAGGGACTAATTGTATTGGTCAAAATCTAACTGCCACGATCGAGTTGACAAACGTCACGCCTGAATAATCAGGCAACGAAAAAAAATATAGCCCAATCCATATCTTCTCTCCGACATCCGACGAGTTAGCAAGGGAAGCGATTAAAGATACGACTAAAGCACATTGGAGACAAGAGAACATGGGGCCCAACAAAGGGTAAGGGTTCGACAACTATGTATAAAAAGGGAAAGCTTTCAACAAGGGGGTTGAGCCTTCTGTCTATTCCAACAGCTAAACCATTCTCTTCTACTATCCTTGAGAGGGATTTACGAATCTCCAAGAAACTATGTAAAGTGGTTTCATCATTTATTGATGGGAAACATTGCATTAATTTCAATAAAATCATTTACGTTCTCTTTATCGGGTATGTGAACCATGCTGGTAGCTCTTTGATTTGGAATTTACTATGTCTGACTAAGCTTTTCCCCTTCATCTTTGATTGATTTGTTCAAAAATGTTTAAATAACTTTTGAGTCAAACAATAATGATATCATATAAGAATAACATGACACGTTTAAAATTACAAAATATAAAGAGTATTTTTTTATCCTCCTTAGTGACTTTGGTCAGGAAAGGGAATAGAACAATAAATAGAGCTTCGGCTCAGAATTAGACCTTCTGTAGACGAAACTTTTGGATAGGCGTGAGAAATATATATATATACATACATACACACCTTTATTGAGATCACAGAATTCAAAAATCTTCTTTATATCTTTAAATATTATGTCCTGTCAAGTTAAGATACATAAAAAAAAGAAGATAAAGATAGTGTTACTTTATGTGGATATTCACGCTGTAATTAATTATGTTAATACAATTAATCAAAACTTTTAATTATGTCATAAAAGGTAATAAGGTTAATTAAGTATTATTTGTTATAAATAGACTTCTATTTAAGGTGAATGTCTATAATTAGAGAGATTCTAGAGTTCTATTCTTGGTAGCTAAATCATCCCCCTCCCTATATATAAAGGGGTCTTCTACCATTGTAAACAATCCCTAACATTCTCTAAGTATCAATAAGAATACTTCTCTCTCTCTATTCTCTCTATATTGTTCTTGTTCTTGCATTATTGTTCTTGTCTTTATATTATTTCATAACACGTTATCAGCACGAGTCTCTAACCAATTGAAATTTTTGATTGTCTTAACTTTTTGTTTGTGTAGGGTTTTGCTTCAAAGAAAAAAAAAAGGAGGAACGAAAAACAGAAAAAGAAAAAACACTGGAAAGCAAAAGGAAAAGAAAACGTTGAAGAGGAAGAAAAAAAAAATTGAAAACAAAGGAGAAGAAAGAAACAGAAAACAGAAATAGAAAACGTGAAAGAAAGATTGGAAACAGAAATTCGAGATTTCGACCTCGGTTCCGTGTTCGTGATTCTAAAAGGCACGAGACTCTACCGTCTCAAGAATCTTCTTGAGAAAATTAAGGTAAGTATTTTACTTTTCTCTTTCAAATTCTTGGAATTCTATAATTTGATTTTATATACAAACATAGACAACAAAATTTGATTATAACTCTAATGGAGTGTGTAAGAAATTATAACCACATGAAGTGGTTAAATCTCTATGTCCTGCCATGATTAAATTCATGTATGATTGTGGGCAAAGAATTAAAAATCCGTCCCATTGAATTTGCTCCATTCCCTTTAGAGAATGTGGAAGCAGTATATGATAAGTCTGAAAGAAGACAAAATTATTACCATGAAGGTATCAATGAATGTGGACGTGGCAAAGAATTCCGTCCAATTGAATTTGCTCCATTCCCTTTTAGAGAATGTGGTAGCAGTATGTGATAAGTCTGAAAGAAGACAAAATTATTACCGTAAAGGTATCAATGGATGTGGACGTGGCAATAGACGAAATTATAATCGTCATTATTGTGATAATGAGAATAATAAAGATTCTCAAAATAATCTTTCACTTTATGAAAGTAATATTTGACATGAGATTGTGTAAAGCACATGATTATGATCCATTCCCTGAAGTGAATGTGATAATTGTAATAGAGCCCGTAAGTATGAACACGCTCTTGATGTAAATTTGTTTTATGTCTGACATTATGAAAAGAAAGTTCGTTGCCCTTGAAATTTCGGGCAAGAACTATATGACATGGGTGTTGGATGCTGAAATCCACTTAGATGCTATGGGTCTCGGAGACACCATCAAAGATAGAGAAAAAGCATCCACCCAAGAATGTGCGAAGGCCTTGATTTTCTTGCGCCATCACGTTGATGAAGGTTTGAAGATTGAATATCTCACCGTCAAGGATCCACCTATCTTGTGGAATGGCTTAAAGAAGAGATATGACAACCTGAAGTTGGTCACTCTGCCACAAGCACGATACGATAAGAACCCAAAAGCAAATAGTTTATAAACTATATATTATCGTTGTGGTGAAAAGGGCACTGGTCAAAGGCTTGCCGTATACCATGACTTTTGGTTGACCTTTATCAAGCATCTCGAAAGAGTAAACGCCCTGAAACGAATTTTGTCTCTGACGACAACTTTGACATCACCCACTTGGATGTGGCAGACTTCTTTGAGCAACCCGAGGGGAAGATAGACCACCTAATCGGTGATGGATCCGTGATGAAAGAAGATGGAGCTATTTGATTTTATTTTACTTGTTTGTATTAGTGAATGAATAAACTAATAGCCATTAGTATTAGCTCGTATTAGTTAGTTCATGATATAATGTTAGTATTAGTTCTTTAGAATGTATCAATATGCTCAAATATCAATAATATTTTTACTTTCCAGTAGAGGTAATCGACTAACCTGAAAAACTAGTTGGTTATCTCATATTTCGCATAAAAACTGCAAAACAATCGATTGTCAATGATCAACAATCGATTGTCTTTAAAACAGTTCTGGAATTTTTCAAAAATCATCCACAATCGATTGTCTATGTCTAACAATCGATTGTCGTTAGACAGTGTAATCTGGAATTTTTCAAAAATCATCCACAATCGATTGTGTATGTCTAACAATCGATTGTCATTAGACAGTAATCTGGAATTTTTCAAAATAGTCAACAATCGATTGTCTATGCTTAACAATCGATTGTCTTAAGACAGTGCTCTGGAATTTTTCAAAATAGCCAACAATCGATTGTCTATATTTAACAATCGATTGTCTTAAAACAGTGATCTGGAATTTTTCAAAAATTGTCAACAATCGATTGTCTATGTTTAACAATCGATTGTCAGTGCTCAACAATCGATTGTGTGTGTTTAACAATCGATTGTTTTATGAAAATGCTTAAACCGAAATTTTCAAACTGCATAGTAATCGATTATGGAAAACATATAATCGATTATCTGATTTATTTTAGTCAACTGACATCAGCAGATTTTGAAAATATTATGTGACACAAACGGATTGAAGTTGTTTATTCTCATGTTCGTATATTTTCTTTTATATGTCAAACCATGGGAAGTAAATTGATTGAAGGCTCCGGAAGAGCAACTGTAACTCTGCCCAAAGGCACGACGTTTATCTTAGAGAATGCAATATTCTCCTCCAAGTCTAAGAAGAACTTGTTGAGTTTTAAAGATATCATTCAAAATGGATATCATATTGAGACAATAGATGAGAATAATCTTGAATTCTTCATGAAAACGAGGCTGCCCATTTCGGTTTGGGTTCACGCCATTTTGCATGCAGCAATGCTAGTTCGTCGGCTGCCCACTTTGGTTTGGGTTCACGCCATTTTGCATGCAGCAATACTAGTTCGTCGGCTGCCCACTTCGGTTTGGGGTTACGCCATTTTGCATACAGCAATGCTAGTTCGTCTCTGACTGATGAATTGACACAAATATTCCCCGTTGCAATTGGTTTTGGGTCATGGACCCAATATATCCCATTTAAGAATCTATGGGTGCGCAGTATATGTGCTTGTAGCACCGCCATCCCGCACCAAAATGGGTCTGCAAAGAAGGTTAGGAATATATGTTGAGGTTGAATCGCCCTCCATTATTCGCTACCTCGAAACATTGACAGGAGATTTGTTCACTGCACGATTTGCAGACTGTCAATTTGATGAGACACTTTTCCCAAAATTAGGGGGAGAAGTTGGTGAAACCAAACGGGAAATTTTGTGGAAAAATGCATCATTATCTCATCTTGATCCACATACCTCTATTTGTGAAAGAGGCACAAAAGATTATCCATTTGCAAAGAATAGCAAATCAAATGCCTGACGCATTTATAGATTTGAAAAGGATAACAAAATCACATATCCCCGAAGTGAATGTGACAACATCTGATTCACGAATACATATTCATTATTGGAAGAATATGAACATGAAATTGGTATTAAATATACCACACTCACCCCTAGAAGGAGGTTGGAGATGATACCACACTCACCCCTAAAAGGAGGTTTGAGATGATATATGGCATGAATGATCGTTGGTCACGTACCTATTGTACGCCAAAGTATTTTGGAAATATGACTATTAAAGGACAACGATAATGCAAGAAACATATCTTGCATATAAGTTTGACATGACCATAATGGTATAACTTTCTCTTTAAGAAAGATATTCACCACATGGATGTTGATGAATCTGTGGTAGTACAAAATTAATTGAGAGCTCTAGAAGAGCCAATTATTACTATGTTGGGGAAACACAATTGAGTATTGTGGTGTAGTAAGTCTCAAAGAAACTTATTCAGTTTCCAAAGTACACGCGAAAGCGATTGATTATATTGAGACTATAAATAAAGGAAGGCTTTGATATCTCCTATTACTACAACTTTTAGCGGGGTAATTTGCATATGAAAAGCTACCCGCTTTGTTCTCCAGTTTGTACTACACAAAAGAAAGAATGCCACAATAAAGTGGATATCTATTGGTATAAAAATCCATGTCATAATAAACCTGAAGTTTATTGATAAGTGCACATGTCATGGTGTAAATTTGAAGTTTACCAATATTGATAATTTGTTCAGTTAGCATTCGTATTAGCCATCTCATTTTAAGTATGATGTGCAAATTCACACAGGTGAATATCAAAGAACTAGAAAGTTCTTTACGAATTCTCTTGTATCACTTGTTCTCATTAATGAACTGACCAACTAAAGAGTTCGGGTTGAAGCCCATAAATTCTGGAAATATCAAAGGTGAATATGGGCCCATTCACCTGCCATGTATACCACATATGATGCATCTATGAAATGGTTACATGCGCAATTGTTATTAACCCGCAGCCTGGCCGGTGCTTGCGAGGTAAATTGCTCAGTAATCTAACTTCGAGCATAATTTCCAGATTTTCTACTCAAGATAGTTCATCTTGATAAGTTGGTTTATATCAAAGTTGGTTTAGCAAGATAATTATTGAGTGCTTCCACTTTATAGCTAAACTGTTTCTTATGAGAACAAAGTTATATATATCAGTTTGATATAAGTTGTACACGAGAGTAGATTCTCCCCTCACAAGTGGTTCAGGGTCAGGAACCAAATAATTTCATCTTATTATTAATGTGCTGTGTATATTGACATGATAATGCACAAAGATGATTTCCCAAAGTTGAGGAAACAAGTTAGTTTTTCTAACATGAGGGGGAGACATGATAAACACTTGAGAAAAGGTTACATGGGATGAATTATCATTTGTATATGTATATCCCCGAATATCATGATATGAACCTGAAGTTCATAAAAGGGATAATTCAATTGCAACATATTGCAGAGCATGCTATGCGCATTTACTGACCCAAAGAAAGTAACTAAATGGAAGAGATACAATTCAAGAAGAATTGATTCCATATGAAAGACATGTAGTTTTGAACCTATAGTTCAAATGCTTGAAAGTATAAAAGTCAAAGGTATGTATAGTCAGTTTTCGATATCTTATTTGTCTAGCATGACATGGAAAACTTGATATGCATCTAAAGTCTATTATATGGCTTATATGACTTAACTTGAAAGATTTAAGTTGCTTGAAGCATATGCAATTCGTGGTCCTGAAGTACCACATCCTTAGTACAATTTGTGTACATATGTATCTTGCTATAACTATAAGCATGATGGCATTGAGAATGCATCTATGGAGATATTGAAGAGTTATTCCACGACATTATATGAAGATGTTCATATCTATCAAGAATGATGATTTCAAGGTGCGGAATATTTATTCAAGTCAATATGGTTGATTTGTCAAACGTCCACCAAAGATCGTTTTGAAGATGATGCACAAGATTGGAATGCAAATGCTCAAGGATATAAATTGATATTCTTATTAGGGGGAGTTAATGTGCGTTGCACTCTTTTTCCCTTACAAGGTTTTGTCCCACTGGGTTTTCCTTGCGAGGTTTTTAACGAGGCAACCAATAGGCGCATATTCAAACATGTGTACTCTTTTTCCTTCTCTTTAATTTTTCCCATTGGGTTTTGGTTTTAAGGTTTTAACGAGGCACATTGTTGAATAGACATTCAAGGGGGAGTGTTATAAATAGACTTCTATTTAAGGTGAATGTCTATAATTAGAGAGATTCTAGAGTTCTATTCTTGGTAGCTAAATCATCCCCCTCCCTATAAATAAAGGGGTCTTCTACCATTGTAAACAATCCCTAACATTCTCTAAGTATCAATAAGAATACTTCTCTCTCTCTCTATTCTCTCTATATTGTTCTTGTTCTTGCATTATTGTTCTTGTCTTTATATTATTTCATAACATTATTCATTTTATTTTATTTTTTAATTTCTTATCTGGTGTTTTATATTCATTTTTTGGTTCGACCAGTTCGAACTTATGTTAAAAAGTTTCATTTTGGGGGTAAAATGTATTATACGAAAGGCAACTTCATATCTAAAACTCGAATCGAAACTTTTAATTAAAAATATAAGAAAGATACATATTTTACCCATCAACCTTGTCCAAAATCTCTCTTACACATCTGTTAAATACAAAAATAATTATATACCAAAATTTTTAAAAGTGTGTCTATTACACATGACATTAGTGTTTGACCACACCTGCTTAAAAATTGTTATTACATGCGTCAATCAGTATCTAACCCGTGTCATAAATTGAAGGAAACAAACTATTAAAAAAAACGTATGTCCCCCCCCCCCTCCCCACCACCACAAACCCCCTCTCCTCATCTTCCAAAAGAAAAAAAATAGTGAGAAGAAACCCCCCCCCCCCCCTTCTCATTTTCTTCACCACTAGTCCACTACCATACTACCACAAACCCTTCCACTATAAGCATATTCTTTCCTAACTATAGATTAAACTCTTTGCCGATTTTAACAAGTTTCAACAACATCGATCCATCATAAATTCTTATTAACAATTTCATATTCAAGCTCAAACCTAATATTTCAAACTTGTTTATGGTATTTTTTTTGAATTTTATAAAAAATAATCACTAAATTTTCAACACCTTTTAAGAAAATTTTAACTCAACAATAATTACGAATTTAAATTAATTTTCTAGTTTATGGAACAGTAAAATTAACAAGATCCGACTACATTTTCAATCTTTTCCAAAAGGTCAACAATGATAGTTTTTATAAGATCGAATAACTCCTATGTTCTTTTTCTTATTGTTTTTCTTCTTAGTCATGAGGGTTAGGGAGATGAAACAGGAATGGGTAGACAAAACTAGGGTGGGTTTAAGGTTGGGAAAGAAGAAGAAAGATCAGGGAAGGGGGGGGGGGGGGAGGGGTGGAAGGAGAGAAAATGCCGTGGTTTGGGGTTGGGGAAGAAGACCTAGGTTACATTATTTTTCTTTAATTGGAAAAGGAAATAGCTAAAAAATGAAAAAATGAATTTAAAAAAAAACATAATTTCAGATAATTTTTTTAGCTTTACGTACCTCTTTGGGGGACAAGGTCGATAATAAAGTATGTCTTTTGCCAAAATAAGTACTCCATACGTTTCAATTTATGTGAATATATTTGACTAGATACGAAATTTAAGAAAAGAGAGAAGACTTTTGAACTTGTGGTATAAAATGAGGCATATATATTTTGTGTGGCTTTAAATAATTACATAAAGGTAAATTGTTTTCAAATAAAGAAAAGAATCATTCTTTTCTACATGAACTAAAAAAATAGATTCACATAAATTGAAAGTGTGGGAGTAAATGATTATTACTCCACCACAATTACAATACTTTACCATTCACTAGTATTAGTATCCACGCGGATACACGGACACTAGTCATGTCAAATATTTAAGTTATTTGAATTGTATGTAAATAATTTTAAATTTTACACTTTCTTAGTAAATATAAATAATTATTGGATATTAACTATAAGAAAAAAATTAACAATTTTTTCTATTTTTCTATTTTGATACCATTCTTGCCGGTGTCATTGGATCCTAAACATTGTGAGGAAATAAAATAATAACTCATATTTATGGCAAAATAATCAAATGTTGAGATAATGAATGACTCTTTGGATAAGACTTATCACTACTTGAACTCTTATTTGGTGTGTTGATATCTCTTAAAGATATTTCTTTATTAAAATTTTATTTCTAAAACATTATTTTTCAATAATAATTATTTGTATAATAATGTCATTGAAAAGTTTATTCTTAATTCAAAAATTCATTTTAGTTAGCTGTCTAAAAATACAAAAAATTTCTTTAGTGAATTTTTTTTACTCCACTTTACTATTTGACATTAATCATGTTAAATATCTGAGTTATTTAAATTATATAAATAAGCTTAATATTTATATTTTTCAAATAGTTATAGATAATTGTCAGATATTAATTATAGTACACTTTATTTATAATACTATTGTTAAAAGGAATATTTTATACTTGTAAAATACTACTATTCTAGGCTGCATATGATACCTTGTATGTTATTTTTTAAATTAATAATTGTACAAAAACAAACAAAAATTTAGCTTCAGGATCCAAATTATATATTAAAAATAACTATTCCTCATAGTAAAAAAAAGAATATTTACAAAATTTGATCAATTATGTCATTTTCATAACCATCAAATTATGTCATTTTCCCATGAGAGCATTGCCTTTCCTTAAAGTTGCGCTTTATATATATTCCTATTCCTAGCACTAGTTGTAACGATCCGATAAGTCGTTTTGAGCCTTAGCGTGTTGTTCAGCAGTCTGAGGCCATGAGCAGCTTTATTTAAGATTATAACTTGTACACGTGGTCGGAATTAAACTTTGGAAAACTCAGAGTTGATTTGGAAAGACAATTCACTTTTCGGAATCTTAAAGTTGAAAGAATTAGCTATGATTGAATCATTGAGTAAACGACCTCGGAATTAGGATCTGAATATTCCAGCAGGTTCGTATGATGATTTCGGACTTGAGCGTATGCCCGGTGCGGGTTTTGGATAACTCGGGGTCATTTTGCCGCCAGTGAGAGTTACCATTTTGGAAGAATTTTCATAAGTTTGGCTTGAAGTGCATTTCAGTGTTATCGATGTCCGTTTGAGATTTTGAATTTGTGAATAGCTCCGTACGGTGATTCTGGAATTGGGAGCGCAATCAGAAGTGAATTCGGAGGTCTGTAGGTCATTTTGGAGTCATTTGATAAAGATAGAAATTTAAAGGTTTTTGAGAAGTTTTACTAGAAGCGGACTTTTTGATATCGGGGTGGAAATCCAATTACGGAAGTGGTAGTAGGTAATGTCAAATATGACTTGTCTGCAAAATTTGAAGTCAATCGGACGTGATTTGATAGGTCTAAACATCAAAAATAGAAGTTTAAAATTCCAATGTTCATTAAGCTTGGATTGGAGGTCAATTCATGATTTTAATATTGTTTGATGTGATTTGAGGTCTCGAGGAAGTCTGTAACGTATTTTGGGACTAGATGGTATGATTGGTTGGGTTCCCCGGGGCCTCGGGTGGATTCTGGATGGTTAACGGATCGAAATTGGGAAAAAGACTGTTGTTGGTGTCTTTATTATCGCATTTGTGATGCTTGGATCGCAAATGCGATCATCACAATTGCGAGATGCCATTCGCATTTGCAAACATGAGGAGCTAGGGGATTCTTCACATTTGGGATAATTTGGTCGCTTTTGCGAGTCCTGAAGGGTTCGCATTTGTGAAACCCTTATCGCATTTGCGAAATGGGCCAAATCCATTAAGGGTCGCATTTGCGATGGAGACTTCGCATTTGCGAACTTCTTGTCACAAATGCAACTATGGCAGGAGGGGAGCAGGCTTCGCACGAACTTCTTATGTTTATTATTTGAGAATGTGTTATCTATTTTTCTCCTTTTTGACGTATAATTGCTAGATAAGTCCATGTTTTTTTCCCTCATCTTCGCCATATTATTATTGGACCATTAGTGAGTGTCAAAGTCGATATCTCGTCTTTACTTCTTTGAGATTAGACGTGATACTTATTGGGTACACGTTGATTTCACTCTCATACTATACTTCTGTGCATTTTTGTTGCACATGTTCAAGTGTTATTAGTGGCCTATTGGGTGTAGCAGCACGGATGATTCTGGGACTAGGTGAGTTGCATTGTTCTAGGCAGCCCGCAGCTAGTATAGTCCCTTTCCAGCATATTATATTTACTTTCTGTCCACAGTATTTTGGACGAATGTAGTATTTTATTTCCTTCTTAGTAAATGCTCGTGCACTTGTGACACCGAATTCTGGGATAATTTTAAAATATTTTGTATTAATTGCTTATTATTTAGTTCGAATTTAAGCATTTATATTTCTTTTTATGTATAAAAATGGAAGGAAAAGCTTAATTTTCAAGATTGTTAAAAGGAGAACTTCAACATGTAATTTGGTTGGCTTGCCTGATAGTGGTGTCCGGCGCCACCATGACCCTTAGTGGAGTTTGGGTCGTGACGCCATTCGCATTTGCGAACATGGGCAGCTAGGGATTCTTTGCATTTGCGACAATTGGGTCGCTTTTGCAAGGCCTGAAGGGTTCCCATTTGAGAAAACATTATCGCATTTGCGAAAAGGACCAAATCCGATAGGGGTCGCACCTGCGATTGAGTCTTCGCATTTACCAAGCTTGCACTTGCGAATTTCTGATTGCAAATGCAATGATGGAAGGAGGGGAGCAGGCTTCGCATTTGCGAGGTTTTTGTCGCATTTGTGAACCTAGTGTCGCAAATGTGATATCAGAGGCCTGTGTTCAGCTATTAATTTTGAGACTCAAACCATTTAGCTCATTTTCTTCATCCCCTTACGCGATTTTTGGAGCTTTTAGAAGAGGGTCTTCAGATAGCACTTTGAGGTAAGTATTTTCTACACATCATAAGTTAAATACGTAGATTATGGGTAGATTAACAAGTGAAAGTTTAGGAAAATCAAGAGTTCTAGATGAAAAAACTAGAATTTGGTAAAAACGAGATTTGACCAAGAAAATTATTAATGAATGAAGTAAAAATCATACATTCTTGATCCTTAGGTTATGGTTAACAATTTTCTTCAAAAAGTTTTGGAATCCGGGCGCGTGGGCACGGGAATGAATATTAGGAACCTTGCATTGAAAGTTGGGAATTTGGTTTAATAATTAGGATATGAACTTTTGAACATGTATTGACTAGTTCTTACCCTATTTAAATAGTTTTGGAGTGTTCGGCTCCGAATGTGGAGGTTTGAGCGCGTTCTTGAATCGGAATATAGGCTTCAGAGCAAGGTGAGTCTCCTTTCTAACCTTGTAAGAGGGAATTTTCCCCATAGGTAAGTTAATTGGTTATGTGCTCCTAATTGTAGGGGCTACTATGCACGGAGGCGACGAGAGTCCGTGCGTAGCTACTATTATGCTATTTTCCAGGTAGTCTGGGGTCCAAAAGCATGCTATACTTGGAATAATTGCAATCTTATTGAAAGCTTGTACAACTTTTATCACATTGAATTAGTAAATGAATTTCTAAAAATAGTTAAACTTCATTTTGTTAAATTATTAAAGATAATTGGCCTTTCTTTGGGTTATTGCTTCATGTTGACTTCTTGATTGACTGTCTGCCTGTGTGTATTTATTTTTGAAACGGGCCGAACGCCATAGTAGATTACATAGATGCATTTATAGGCGTGTCGTCGACCTTCGACAAGTGCATAGTTTATTTTTTTTTGGATTGGGTTGTCGCCTCGGCATAATATAAACATGCTTGCATTGCTTACCTTGAAACTTATTTGAGTTGATATTGCCCTTTTATGGCCGCTATATATTAATAAAGAAAATGGAAAGTAAATCTTGCAATTTTCTTATTATTTGAGAAGGTGTTACCTTTTTTTATACTTTATGGGGTATAATTGCAAGAGAAGTCCATATTGTTTCCCTCATATTCACCATATTATTAATAGACCACTAGTGAGTGTCGAAGTCGATCTCTCATCTCTTCTTCTTCAAAATTAGACAGGATACTCAATGGGTCACGTTGTTTTCATACTCATACTACACTTCTGTGCATTCTTGTTACATAGGTTCATGTGTTATTAGTGGCGTATTGCGTAGCAACACGGATGATTCTGGGACTAGGTCAGTTGCATTGTTCGAGGCGGCCCGTAGCAAGTATAGTCCCTTTCCAGCATATTATATTTACTTTCCGTCCACTGTAGTCAGGGCAGATGTTGTATTTTATTTCCTTCTTAGTAAATGCTCATGCACTTGTGACACCAAGTTCTGGGATGATTTTGAAATATTTTGTATTAATTTCCTATTATTTAATTCAAATTGAAGCAATTATCTATCTTTTTATTTATAAAAATTTAAGGAAAAGCTTAATTTTTAAGATTGTTAAAAGGATAACTTCAACAGGTAATTTGGTTGGCTTGCCTGATAGCGGTGTCCGGCGCCACCACGACCCTTAGTGGAAGTTGGGTCGTGATAATATGGTATCAGATCACTAGGTTCCCTTAGGTCTAACGAGTAATGAGCAATTTTAGTAGAGTCTCGCGGATCAGTACGGAGACGTCTGTACTTATTTTCGGGAGGCTACAAGGCTGTTAGGAGTACTTCCCTTCTTGATTCCTTATTGTGCGATTTGACTTCATGTGAGGCTTATGCATTTGTTTCTTCCTACTCAATCATATGTGATGCGAAGTGCTTGATATAAATCGAGAATAAAATAATTGTAATGGCACTACGAATGTGGTGAAGGTATTTATCCCTGTGGGGTTATTTGAGCTATTATTGTCGCCTTGTGGAAGTCTGAGAGCTCTAAGGTTAGGAACGAGTTGTCGTGATGCTTATGAACGATTATTCTGCAGTATTGATATGATGGTAGGATGTTTGCCTACGTGTCGGGGCAGTTAATGACTTGAAGGGAGGTTTACTCAGTGTATGATCTAGTGAGTCAGGTTGATGTGGTAGCAAGACTTGGTATTTTTGAGAGTGGTAGAATTTTCATCTGCGATGTAGTGTCATCGTCCTCGGTTGTATGTGTTAAGTTCTCTGTTGTAATGGTTTTCTGAAATTTGCCTTGGGATAGTGGATTGTAAAATAATAATAGAAAGATGATAACAAATTTCGAGGGGTACGGTGGTTCAGATCAAATCAATGTTTCTAATGTTGACGGCTCGAGAAAGGCGATCTTCATAAAGGTTTAAAGGTTTTTAACGATTCATGGATTCAAGTTCTACAAAGATGGATTTATTTAAGGCAACAGCTGAGCCGCAAACGATGAGGAAAGACATGTGGGAAGTGTCAGGCGGTGGCTAAAAATTCTAGAAGGCCAAGTATGAGAAGCAAAGGTCGAGTAGACAATTAAAGGGATGGGTTCTGCCAAAATGGGAGAGTGGCAGAGTTACACATGTAAATTGTGGTAGCATGACCACGTAGCTTAAGGAGAGTTCGGAGGAATTTGAGAATATTAGTGTTGGTGATTGGGGTATATGGATTTAATCTAAAGCATGGGCTATTATACGACAGGAGACTTGGTATAACGGAAATGAGCTGCTTGAAATGAAGAAGGATACAACATAACTTGAATGACAAGGATGTTGCCGCACATTTAATTTATGTCCACAAGTGGTGAAAGGACTTAAGATGGATTATTGATATCATGGTGATTGTACTCTGTGCAGCAGCATTGGAAGATGTCGGAAAGTTATTTCCATATATGGGTTATTCCCTTTAAGTAGGTTAGCAGTCGCGTGGTTGGCGAAGCTTCCGTGAAGAATTCTTTGGGCAATTCAGCAAGGAGATCGGTTGTGCAATTATGTTATATGATTCAATAAATAAAAAGGGGGTTTTACAGAAATATTTCGAGAATTTTGTCGGTTGATTATGCATGTTTTTATCAATAAGAGATTAAGAATCCTGGAAAATTCCAGAGTTGTGTGATAAATGGCTTCAGGACAAGTAGGAGAGTACTACTGCCTACGATTGAATTGTATGGTTATCATCTTATGAGGTTTCGGGTTATCGACATATTAGTAGTTGTTTTAGCAACGGGAAAGGAGCATAAGTGGTAATTTGAGCAAAGGGACTGTTAAAGGTGGGATTTGGTTTTCCGTGTTGGCCCTTGTTCTGGTTTGGAGGGCATTCAGGATTATGCTTTGTATAGATGTGGGTTCCAAGGGAAGTGATTCAGCCGAGTTTTTTGTTAAGAGGGTATTCATGTGATAGAAGACTCATGAAGTTTATTATATTTGGGGCCAAATCAGAGCGGGTGACTCTCAACAACGGTCCTAGTGAATTCAAAGATAAGGTGTGATGCCTAATGATTTCGAGCATATAGGTATGGTTTAGAATCAAGCTTGATAGCGACCTATGAGAAAAAGCACAGAGCGTTCTATGATGTTTTGGCTTGCGAGGTAGCAATTAGGAGGTACGAAATGGCTCATGGGATATGAGACAGCATGGTCTCGTGATTCAAGGTTACTGGGGATGAGTATGGATGGAGGGTGTTATGTGTTGAATGGAGTTATTATTATGTCTAAGGTAATCAAGGGTAAATTGGAAGGAGATAGATCGGGTAGCCATAGTTGAATTGGCATATTGGTGGTAGTGATCAATTCCTTCAGTGTGATAAAGTTATGCAAGTGATTTTTGGTGGTGCGTGTAAGGCTTGTCAGTCGCCGCAATTGGTGTTAATCAGAAAGTATTCTACTTTTGTGGCCTGTTATGTGTTGGCGGATCCAAAAGGATTGTGGTGGACTAGACCACTACTTTAGGATTTGAATGTTCTACGGTTTTGAGGATTCACCTGTGTGTTGCTAAGGTTCTCCTGAAGTGAGTTAAGTGGAAAGTTATTATATAATGAAGTGTTAATGTATTAGCGATTCTGAGTTATGATGAAGAATCGTGTTCGATCATATATTGGCATATTGGGTACAATACGTGATATGAAATTTGAAGTTAGGATCAAGGTTACAGTTTGGTGTTGACAAGGATGTCACGAGCTCGGATGGGCAGGAAGGAGTTTCGATGTTCAAAGTAAGTTGGTAACATCTTCGGCGTCACCTGAGATTGGTGTTTTGTGAAAAATCATTTGAATCCTGCTATGGATTTTTTAATTCCTTTCAGCATTAGTGCGGCTGGTGGTTTGGATGTACAGACATGTTAATTTTTATGATAAGTGGTGGGAGCGTGTCCCACAGGAAGATTGTATAAGTGTGGCATGTAATCACTTGATTGATTGAAGATTTAAACCAAGTATAAAGATTGGGGTGATATTGTCAATTTGAGAATTGATACCTAGAGGGCACAAAGCTTACTTAGATATGGAATGCAGATGAGTACTCTGGTTATGATGTTGTTCTTGTGTGTTATGAGAAGAGGGAAGTTAGTATGGACCTATGAAAGGTTATTGGCCTAGTTTGATATGATTAGGATTAACTTGAGGTCGGTGGATGGATTTAAATGTGAGAGTGGGCTCTATTTCAGGCCAGTTGTGTTCATTTCAGCGAAGTGCTCCTTATGGAAGAGTAGTCGGGGTGTTATTTTGTCGTCATCTATTCCGGGGGATGATGTATTGTGTTGTGTGCATTGTGAGACAACTTGGTAAATCTCTTATATGTTGAGGTTCCACGTGGCGATGATGTTATATGAGTAGGATGGCTCTTGAGATTCAGATCATGTATCGCACCTCAGTTGTGCTTGAGTTTGTAGCCTATAACGCTATATGTTCCATCGGGGATGGTATATGAACTTAGCATGTTTATGACCGATATTCGGGGTTTTAATGTAATGAGCAATTTAGCTCGATGTATATCTCCTTATGTGAGTTCTATGTGTGGATCGGGTGGCACGCCACCATGGGTATGTTGTTTGGTCCGGGTTGCGTGCCACAACATGTGTGATATTCACCACAGTTCCTTATATCTGTTGTATGTGTTTCATTTCCTATTTTCTGAGGAAATCTCTGTGAGCCTGCGTCACATGTATGATTCGCGAGTGGGGTGCCTATTTAGTATGTTGCCCGCATCGCATGTATGATTCGCGAGCGTGGTAATTGAATTTCCTTTTTGGAGTTCATTTTCCTTTGGTATCGCGTTCTAAGTGGTAGCCTATTGGTACATTGTGGCATCATATGAGACTTTTGATCATGTCCAGGATGGCTTATTGCCTGAGCAGTTTGCACTAGGTGAGACGAGATCATTGGCTTTAGAATCAGTGCAATTAGATTATGTGAAGTGCATTAAGAAGTTAAGACCATTATTCAGCTCAGAATGAGGTAAGGGTTCTTGTTAGGAGCATAGACCCAATGAATTGTTGATTCGGCAGTAGTTATGAATTTTTGCACATCTCATCCGTTGTGTCGGTATTATATGAGTTAGAGCAACACCTATGTAGGTTATGAGGTGCAATGGGAGCATCAGATACGTAGAATTTTGAGTAAATTGATCGGAAAGTGTTATTATGGTTCGCTGAGTAAAGTAATGCCAGGAGTAAATTCCGCTAAGGTATGCAGTCACGTTTTGGTACTGCGTGTGGTGGTTGATATAGTAAGGTATGTTGAAAGCAAGTCTGCCATAGAATTTCGAATGTTGGAATTAGGCTCAAGGCTTATTTTCTTGAATAAAAAGGGAATATCTTCAGAATTGATCGAGCCGATGTGCTCAACTGAGTTGTAGTAGCACATGAAGGCACATGAGAGGTTACACAGTGATTTCAGACTACTTCAGCGTAGTTCTTAGCATGTTCGAGGATGAACATATGTTTAAGTGGGAGAGAATGAAAAGAACCGATCGGTTGTTTTGAGACCTAGTGCGTTGTTCAGCAGTCTGAGGCCATGAGCAGCTTCATTTCAGGTATTATAACTTGTACGCATGGTCGGAATTGAATTTCGGGAAGTTCAGAGATGATTTGGAAAGAAAATTCTCATTTCAGAAGCTTAAAGTTGAAAGAATTAGCTAGGATTTGATTGTTGAGTAAACGACCTCAGAATCGGGATCTGAAGGTTCCAGCAGGTTTGTATGATGATTTTGGACTTAGGCATATGCCCGGTTCAGGTTTTGGATAACTCGGGAGCGTATTGATGAGCTTCAATTCTACTTGTAGAAGCAAAAGGAGCCTCGCACAAAGGAATTTTCACCGTTGGGATGGTGGCATGAAAATGAAAAACAATTTCCTGTTCTTTTCGCTATGGCTCGGGACGTGCTGAATGTGCCAATTTCTACTGTTGCATCGAAGAGTGCATTTAGCCAAGCAAGACAACAACTTGGAGACACCCGCCACTTATTGGGTAGCAATGCTTTGGAAGTTTTAGTATGTTTCAGAGATTGGATTAGATCGGAACGAATAAATCAAGGAAAGGAAGATGCTGATAGCCTAGAAGACGAGGAACTTGAAGATATATTAACCCATGGAAACCCATCCAAATTTAACACGCCAGAAGAAGGTCAATCGGTTCATATTGATTATGATGAACTTGCTAGGGCGATGCAAAACAATTGAAATTACTACTTTACTAGTTTACTTGTTAGAAAAAATGTAAACATTTCATTTCTACTTTTTCAATTTGAAATTAACAAATAAAGTAGCACTTGCAATAAGTGCAATTTTTTCTCATCTTACTTGTATTCATTAAATTATTACAAAGTATTAATATAACTTAATAGTTATACTATACATAATTCCCAAAAAAAAGTGAAAATATACTAAACACGGCCGGCCTGCCCTCAACCTGTATGGTTCAATTTTTTGCTGAATTAACCCATCCCGTTATGAACCCGTTACTGTGCAACCCGGCCCAGCCCGGCCCGGAACCCGGATGGGTCAAAAAAAATGACCCGGACCGGCCTGGTTGGGCCGTTAGACATGCTTAGCTTGTACTGCTTTAATCACATTGAATTAGTAATTGAATTTCAAAAAAGAGTTAAACTTCATTTTCTTAAATTATTAAAGAGAATTGGTCTTTCTTTGGATAATTGCTCCATGTTGACTTCTTGATTGACTATCTGTCTATGTGTGTTTAGTTTTAGAATGGACCGAACACCGCGGTAGATTATATAGACGCCTCTATAGGCGCGCCGTCGACCCTCGGCAAGTGCACAGTTTATTTTTGTTAGATCGAGCCGCCGCCTCGGCATAATATACGCATGCTTGCATTGCTTACCTTGAAACTTATTTGGGTTGATATTGGCCGATATATACTAATAAAAAAATGGAAAGTAAATCTTGGAATTTCCTTATTATTTGAGAAGGTGTTACCTATTTTTCTCTTTTATGAGGTATAATTGCTAGATAAGTCCATGTTTTTCCCTCATCTTCGTTATATTATTATTAGACCACTAGTGAGTGTCAAAGTCGACCTCTCGTCTCTGCTTTTTCGAGATTAGACAGGATACTCATTGGGTACACGTAATTTTCATACTCATACTACACTTCTGTGCATCTTTTTGCGCAGGTTCATGTGTTATTAGTGGCCTATTGGAGCGCGAATGATTCTAGGACTAGGTGAGTTGCATTGTTCGAGGCGGCCCGCACCTAGTTAGTCCCTTTCCAGTATATTATATTTACTTTCCGTCCACTGTATTCTAGACGGATGTTGTATTTTATTTCCTTCTTAGTAAATGCTCATGCACTTGTGACACAGGGTTCTGC
Source organism: Nicotiana benthamiana (assembly GCA_034376525.1). NCBI lineage: Eukaryota > Viridiplantae > Streptophyta > Magnoliopsida > Solanales > Solanaceae > Nicotiana > Nicotiana benthamiana. The sequence goes on from CM067337.1 coordinate 60,845,426, forward strand.
GATGATTTTGAAATATTTTGTATTAATTGCTTATTATTTAATTCGAATTGAGCATTTATCTTTCTTTTTATTTGTAAAAATTGAAGGAAAAGCTTAATTTTCAAGATTGTTAAATTGAGAACTTCAACAGGTAATTTGGTTGGTTTGTCTGACAGCGATATCCGGTGCCACCACGACCCTTTATATAGTTTGGGTCGTGACACTACGCTAATTATGTCAAATATTTTGAGTTATTTAGATTTTATGTAAATATCTTAGAATTTATACTTTCTTAGTAAATATAGATAATCATTGGATATTAACTACATGAAAAGAAATTAGTACTTTCTTCTTCTTTTTTTTATACCATTTTTGCCGATTTCATTTGTTCAACCAAAAAATAGAGATTTCGGTCAAAGCTTTATTTTTTTATTTTTTTTAATAAAAACTAATTTCCATTTCATCAATAGATCAGAAAAATACAGATTTATCCAGCAGCCGCTGACTAGCTACTTTCCACTCATTTCAATACATTATCACTCTCCTATGCTATAGATACATTCATTTTGAAGAAAAGGACATAGATTCTAGGGGAAGTGATCCATTCTTTGCAAAAAGATCTTCCAGTGTTTAAGAGATGTTCCCTGCGTATACATATGAACTGCTATCTCTTTGCATGTATCATTTATAACTATAGTGCCGCCTTGGAATCTAATTTTGTTCCTTTCTCGCCAAAGGCAGTAGACTAACATTCCGGACACACTGGTGGTTATTTTCGCTAGTCCGTTTCTCCTTCTTGCAATGTTGCTTATCCATTCTACTCCACTATTCCAATCACAGATGGTTCTCTGGTATCCCATCCATATGAGTAATCTATTCCATACTTCCCTTGATGTCGGGCATGTAAAAAACAGATGGTCAAAAGATTCGTCTGCTTGCCTGCAGAATACACATTGTGGCAGAATCTGTATCCCAAGATGCACTAGACGCTCCACTGTTGCCAGTCTTCTACGTAAAGCTAGCCAGACTACATATTTGAATCGTGGTTGTAGCTTAGGCTGCAAACTATGCTTTTCCATTGTACTTTGGGGAAAAAAGGGAGTTGGAGTTTGTAGAGTTTATTGATGTTGAATTTTCCACCACTCTGTAGCTGGATCAGGCTACATTTCTGGTCCCCCTGTACACCCTGTGTGTTTGTTATCAATGATCTGGTCTCAAAAATCTTCCTCACAGCCCAGGCCGCTGTTTTAGGAGTAGGAACATCCTCTACAGCATTGTTCTTAATGTAGTATGTGTGCATCAAAGCTTTATTTTAGAATAACTCGGGTTACTAATACTCAAATATGTTATGAATAAAAGAAATTGAATTTAATAGGCAGAAGATAAATAGACTAGTATATTGCAATAGTATTTCATGTCCTTACAAATGTTCAATATTCTCCTTTTATAGCTATCTCTAGGGAAACCTTTTGCTTCTCTTAATAGAGCCATTATAGGTAATTAATGGTATTTAATGTAACGTTATAATTGGTATTCATACTTGACTTAATACAATTTCCGTATTTAATGCATATTAATTACTAACAATACGTATCTATACCCTTTTTTGCTATCTAGGTTCATTCTCGTAATACGCCCTTCCAATATTAATAGTGTTAGAATATACGCTTAACGCTAGAAGGGGGGGTGAATAGCGTTATAATAAAAAACAATGTAAATTTGCGGAATTAAAAATTGCAGGTATAACGTAAGTGCAGTAATTAAAATGATAAGGAGAGAACACACCGAATTTATCCTGGTTCACCACAACGTGTGGTTAGTCCAGTCCCCGAGAGACTCTCTCGAGTTTTACACTAACTTCGTTAAGCATACGGGTACCTAACAAACCGTTACAATTGCTCGTAGAAATACACTCTACAAGACTTCAACCTGCTCGAGGATGCCGCACCTCAAGACTTCAAACCAAGGAACTATTTTTCCTTCTTACAATAAGGGATTGGAATATTCCTTCAAGTGTGTACAAACACTTAGCACTCAAGACAAGACTCTCTTTATAGAGTAGATATGAGTAAAAACAATACGCTCAAGAACACAACAACTTCGTCAAGAGTTTGGCTCTCAAAAACTTATGAAATGATTGCAAAGAGAGTATGTAAGCTTTAGCAAGAATGTAATCAGTTGTTGTGCTTAGAAGAGTGAATTTGAGTTGTATTTATAGTGCTCAAAACACCCAAAACCGTTGCTTAATTGCCAATCACAAATTGCTGATTTTGTGCTAGGATAATCGATTATCTGATTCTGCATAATCGATTATCTGCCAATCGTTTAAAAATCATTCCCAGATTTTAAGCATAATAATCAATTATCCAAATCGTATAATCGATTACCTGACAACGTTCAAAAATCAATTCCCGATTTTAAGCATAATAATCGATTATCCAAATCGTATAATCGATTACCTGACAACGTTCAAAAATCAATCCCCGATTTTATGCTTAACATAATCGATTGTCTGATTGTAAATAATCGATTATCTTTCAGTGTTTGAAAATACTTTGGCAACGGTCTTTAATATAATCGATTACCAGAAAAGCCATAATCGATTATTTTGCTACTTTGTAAAATCTGATGCTCACTGTCTCAACATAATCGATTAGTCTAAGGCACATAATCAATTATCTTGTAGCTTTGAAAAATCTTGTGAACACTGCCTTAACATAATCGATTATCATAAGGTACATAATCGATTATCTTGCAGCTTTGTAAAATCTGGTGTACACTGCCTTAACATAATCGATTATCATAAGGTACATAATCAATTATCTTGCAGCTTTGTAAAATCTGGTGTACACTGCCTTAACATAATCGATTATCATAAGGTACATAATCGATTATCTTACAGCTTTGTAAAATATGGTGTACACTGCTTTAACATAATCGATTATCATAAAGTACATAATCGATTTTATTTGTCCAGATTTGAAAGACATGTTTAGAATTCATTTTGGTTGAAATGAAATGTTTGAAAATCATTTTGCTTTAAATTAAAGATGCATGGTTTGATAAAAATGATTTTACGAGCGAAGCCAAGTCTTGAATCAATTGTCGGATCAAGATCACAATTTTAGAACGACTCATGTATAACTTTGTTGCTTTACTTAATCTTGATCTTTGTTTCTCTTGTGCTTGGACTTCGGCATATGTCAGTGTTCCGTTCACGTCGGTTTGTCATTTATCAAAACCTACAAATATGAACACACGTTTAGTTTAGCGACTTGAGAACGTGTTTCAACAATTTCCCCCTTTTTGATAATGGAAAACCAATATCGGGATATGCATATTAATTAATTCATAATGACGATCCAAGACAAGTATATAGATATGCAACAAGTTCCCCCTCAAGTTATGAATTCCCCCTCAATTTATGCCAATATGTATTAGTGTGCATAGCCCATATCTTCCCCCTTTTGACATTAGCAAAAAAAATAACTAACTCTTTATTGATTAAGCAATACTGCAAATACATAAAAATAAAAGACAGAATATGATGCAAACTAGAAAAACAAGGAGACAAGACATTATTCATTATCATCATTGACTTCCGTCTCGACATCCGGGACATCTTCCCGAAGGACAATTTGGGCATACGGATAATTGACGTGATCAAAATATCCATGGAGCTCGTGAGTCAATTGATTGACATTCATATCAATACGATTTATGGATGTGGACATGGAGGCAAGTTGCTCGGAAATAGATTGGAGGGATGCATCGGACGGGCCGGATGACGACGTCTTTGAGGTGGAGGAGGAGGCGGATGCTCACCGATATTGGGAAATGAAGATTCATGAATTTCCCAATGTTTTGTCGCCTTTTTGTGAGGACCGACGGAGGTGTCGATACCGGAAGCAACAAGAATGGTCATAACGACAAAAGCATAGGGGAGTGGCTTATCTTCCCCAATTGCATCATATAAGTGAGTCATGACGAACTTGCACCAATTGATGCGAGCCCCAGTGATAATGGCATGTATGAGTTTTGAATCCTCATGAGAGATAGTTGTGTGATTGAATTTTCGCGGTTTTAGAACGCGGGTGATGAAATAGAAAATTAGACGATATTCCGGGAGCATGTTTGTGATGGTTGGACGACGATGGTCCGCAGTGGCAATAAATTCACCGATGCCAATTTGGGTGAAGAGAAGTTGTTCATCAAATAACGCGCCTTCTTCCCTAGTATAGAGAGAAATGTCTTCCCCATTGCGCGGGAGTTTAGTGAGGGCTTGAATATTTGCCTCAGATAGAAGAATTGAAGTTCCATTGATGTTCGAGACAATTTCACCATCTTCGTCCTTCTCGAGATTTGAATAGAAGGCCCGAATTAGAGGAGGGTGAATGTAAGGAGTGTGAAGTTATAGGAATTCAAGGAGTTGGCTTTGCATAAGCATTTTTGCTGTGGATGGAGGGGCGCTGTGATTAAGGAAACGATCTGTGGAAAATCGAGGAGGAAGGATTTCTCGATTTTCAAATTTTTCAATGAAGCGCATAAGTTCGGCTTCACTACTGAATCATAAATAAGAACCATCTTTATAACAATGAACTAGTGGACGAGTTACGGAAGAGGAGGCAACATTTTTGCCGGAACAAGCTCGTTTGGAAGTTTTGCCCGTCATTTTGAATAAATAGTAACAGCCTTTGAAGAGTTTTGAGAGATTTTTGAGAATTTGGGAGCTAAAATTGATGTTTGAGTGAAGACATTGAAGATATAATGCACCTATTTATAGTATGAAGAATTAAATTGCATTAAAGTTAAGAAATCTGCAAAAATTTAAGGAGAAAACGGTCAGAAACGGTAACTATTTTGAAATACTGACTGAGAATAATCGATTATGGAATTATGGTAATCGATTATTCTGACACAGTGTGCCCAGTGATTTTCTGACTCGGGGAATAATCGATTGTGCTTTTGAGATAATCGATTATTTTAGGAAATGTAGTAACGGATATCCGAGATGGTAATAGGAAAATCGATTATACTGTTTTAAATAATCGATTTTTATATTTAACTAAAATCCTGCAAAGCCAAATATGTTAGATAATCGAGTGTAGTGTTGTATAATCGATTATGTCAATTTTCCAGCATAATAAACATAAAACGTAAATGGGGAATAATCGATTATAGACTTTAGAGAAATCGATTATTCTGCACCGGTGTCTGATAATTCCCCATGTCTTTGGGGCAATACCTGCAAAAAAGAATTAGGCGCCTCCGACGCTCAAGTTAGTAATCGTTAAAACATAAAAATGCAATGCATGAATTAGATCAACGTGGAGTCAAGAATCCCGAGCTCACTACGAATTCGGAAGAAGGACACTTTCTCTAAAGGCTTTGTAAAGATGTCGGCCAACTGATCTTTTGTTTCAACAAACTCAATTTCGACATCACCTTTGAGAACGTGATCTCTTATAAAGTGGTGCCTAATTTCTATGTGTTTCGTTCTTGAGTGAAGAACAGGGTTCTTCGTCAAGCTAATGGCGCTAGTATTATCATATCGAAGAGGGATATGATCGATACTAAGGCCATAGTCCGAGAGTTGTTGTTTCATTCAAAGGATTTGAGCGCAACAACTCCCCGCGGCTACATATTCAACCTCGGTTGTGGACAACGCAACACTAACTTGCTTCTTGCTAAACCAAGAAACTAAGGAGCTACCGAGCAAATGGCAAGTGCCACTAGTGCTCTTGCGGTCCAATTTGCAACCCGCAAAATTGGAATCGGAATAGCCAACAAGTTGGCAAGAAGAACCTTTGGGATACCATAGTCCCACATTTATAGTTCCAATAAGATACTTCATTATCCGTTTTACCGCAGTTAGGTGTGACTCCTTCGGACATGATTGATATCGAGCGCATAAACACACGCTATACATAATGTCCGGTCTACTAGCAGTAAGATAGAGATGAGATCCGATCATACCTCGATACTTCTTGGTGTCTACTTCCTTACCTTTCTCATCTTTGTCAAGATGGTTGGATGTACTCATTGGGGTGGCCATTGCTTTGGCGTTGCTCATTTCAAAGCGATTTAGCAACTCCTTGCAATATTTGGATAGGCAAATGAAAGTTCCCTCTTTCATTTGTTTCACTTGCAGCCCCAAGAAGAAGTTTAGCTCACCCATCATTGACATTTCGAATTCGCTAGTCATTAACTTAGAAAATTCCTCGGATAAAAAATCATTAGTAGCACCAAAAATAATATCATCGACATAAATTTGAACGAATAGAATGTCATTGTTTTTATTTTTGATAAACAATGTAGTGTCAACTTTCCCCCTTTCAAACTCATTGTCTAAGAGAAATTTACTTAGACATTCATACCAAAGCTCGAGGAGCTTGTTTAAGACCATATAAAGCTTTCTTAAGCTTGAAGACATGGTCGGGAGATGTAAAATCTTCAAAATCCGGGGGTTGGTCAACATACACTTCCTCTTGAATAAACCCATTGAGGAAGGCACTTTTGACATCCATTTGAAATAATTTGAAATTCATAGATGATGAAAAAGCAAGTAATAATCGAATGGCTTCTAGGTGTGCAACGGGTGCATAGGTTTCTTCATAATCGATGCCTTCTTCTTGATTATATCCCTTAGCAACTGGCCTAGCTTTGTTTCTAGTGATTATACCATTTTCATCTAATTTATTCCGAAAGACCCATTTCGTACCAATTATGGTGTGATTATCGGGTCTTGGCACCAATTCCCAAACATCATTACGTTTGAACTGGTTAAGCTCCTCTTGCATTTCCAAGGTCCAGTGCTCATCCCCAATTGCTTCAGAAATGGTTTTAGGTTCTATTTGTGAAACAAAAGCCATATGTCCTACGGTGTCTTTAAGAAGATTTCGTGTACTTACCCCTTTCTCGATGTTGCCAATTACCTTGTCAAGAGGGTGGTCTTTAGACGTCCTCCAAGCCTTAGGCATCATTGATTCTCCTTCTTGTGGTGGTACTTCTTCCGAAGGTTGTTCCATGACTTCATCTTGAACTTCCTTTGGATCCTCCTTTTGTACCTCGTCTTGAAGATGGATTTTCTTTAAAGCATCTGCAAGATCAACACAAGAATCCTTTCTCACCAAGCGAGCATCATTTTCACAAAATACTACATGAGGAGATTCCTTAATAGTTTTGGTTCGATTATTGAAAACTCTATATGCTTTGCTACGCGATGAGTAACCAAGAAAAATTCCTTCATCAGATTTCGCGTCAAATTTTCCCAAGTTATCTTTTCCGTTGTTGTGAATAAAACATTTACAACCGAAGACTCTAAGATGGGAAAGATTAGGTTTCCTTCCCTTGTAGAGTTCATAGGGAGTTTTCATGAGTATCGGTCTAATGATAGCTCTGCTTAAAACATAGCTTGCGGTACTCACGGCATCCGCCCAAAAATATTTGGGAACTTCGGCCTCATCGAGCATGGTTCTAGCCATCTCTTCGAGACATCGATTTTTACGTTCTACCACTCCATTTTGTTGTGGTGTACGTGGAGCCAAAAAGGTATGTTCAATACCAAGTTCGTCACAAAAATCCGCGAAGATGTTGTGATCGAACTCTCCCCCATGATCACTTCTTATGGAAGTGACGGTTGTGTTCTTTTCATTTTGAACACGTTTAAGAAAACTTTTAAAAGCATGAAATGCATTACTTTTATGAGCAAGAAATAACGTCCATGTAAATCTAGAATATTCATCAACAATAACAAAAGCATAAAGATTACCACCATGACTTTTAATTCTAGAAGGTCCGAAAAGGTCTATGTGTAGAAGTTGTAAAGGTCTAGTGGTTGAAACAACATTTTTGGATTTAAAAGAGGCCTTTGTTTGTTTCCCTTTTTGACATGAATCACAAATAGAGTCTTTTTCAAATTTCATGTTTGGAAGGCCAATTACTAAATCTTGTGAAACTAGTTTGTTTAAAAGATTCATATTTACATGAGCTACTCTACGATGCCATAACCACATGTCGTCTTCTTTACTCAAAAGACAATTCACATAACTTGATGAAGAATTTTCAAGATCAACCACATAGATATTATCCATTCTAAAACCACGAAGAATAATTTTAAAATCACTACGACGGATAACTAAGCATTCTTCGGAGTCAAACAATACAAGATTTCCCTTGTCACATAATTGACTTATGCTCAAGAGATTATGTTTAAGACCTTTAACTAGCAAAATATGCTTAATGGAGGAGGATTCGTCCTTACCGACCGATCCAATGCCTATAATCTTTCCTTTGTTATTGTCTCCAAAAATAACGTTTCCTCCTTCCGTGGGTTTTAGTTGAAGGAATTTTGATGCATCCCCGGTCATATGTTTGGAGCATCCACTATCAAGGTACCAAAGTACACTTGATCCCTTCAAACACACCTACAAAACAAATTAATGAGATTTTGGTACCCAAGCCATTTTGGGTCCTTGTGTGTTAGGTGCAACATATTGGTGTGATTGTCCTGCAGTGAAATGTCTATGTCTAGTGAAGCATGCGGGAGCAAGAGTGAGTTTTTCAAAATCCTTTTCTTTTGAAGAAAATTGTTTTCTTAAATCTTTTATAGATTTAGAAGCGCTAATAAACTCTTTATACAACTCATCAAATGCATCTTGCATTTCTTCTAAAGTGAAATAGTTCTTAGAAGAAGTACATACCTCATTTTGGTTTTCTTCGTGTGCCATGAGACACAAGTTTGCGGTCTCGTTTCCTTCTCCATCACTTGATTCGTCTACGGAGTCGCCTCCCCAAGAGATGTATGCTCTTTGTTTCTTGACGGGTTTCTTCTCCTTTTTAGCATTTGGACAATTTGATTTTATGTGCCCGATTTCCCCGCATCCATAGCACTTTAATTAGTCTCCTTTTCGCTTACCTTTTTGTTCAAACTCCTTTCGCATGAACTTGTGAAATTTTCTAATAACGAGTCCGAACTCGTTATCTTCGTCGCTTGAATCCTCATCATTTTGAGGTTGAGCCGTGCTTTCCTTGAGGGCGGTTCTTTGCTTCCTTTGATCATCCAAAGGAGGGTTAAGAATAGTAGATTCATAGGTTTTGAGATTACCTCTAAGCCCGTCGATTGTGACATTTGTGATGCCGATTGACTCTTGAATATCGTCGGCTTTGGAGCTCCATTCCGGAGTGAGACTTCGAAGAATTTTACGGACAAGCTCCCTATCCGTGAAAGTCTTCTTGAGAGCATGAAGATCATTAACGATTTTTGAAAATCAATCGAACATATCGTCTATCTTCTCGCTTTCCTTCATGTGAAAAAGTTCATATTCGTGGGTTAGAAAATCTATTTTAGCTTCTCTTACCTGGTCCGTACCTTCGTAGGCGATCTCCAATTTATCCCCATTTGCTTAGCCATGGTGCAACATGAAATTTTCCGATAGTCATCGGGATTTACAGCACAAAACAGCATGTTGATGGCCTTTGCATTATATTCCACCTTTTTGATATCGTCGATATCGTATTCGTCTTCCGACTTAGGGACGAGTTCATCTCCAACTTTTTTAGTTGGAAGTTGTTCTCCATTATTTATGATTTTCCACAGTTGGAAATTGTTTGATTGATTAAAAATCCTCATCCTCTCCTTCCAGTAGGTATAATTTGTGCCATCAAAGAGTAGTGGCCTTGTGAAGCATTGTCCTTCACCTAGTCCTGCATTAATGTTACGAGTAGAAGCCATGGATTGTTTCTCTCAAACTGTTAAGTCTTTCAGAGAGTTAGGCTCTGATACCAATTGTTAGAATATACGCTTAACGCTAGAGGAGGGGTGAATAGCGTTATAATAAAAAACAATGTAAATTTGCGGAATTAAAAATTGCAGGAATAACGTAAGTGCAGTAATTAAAATGATAAGGAGAGAACACACCGAATTTTATCCTGGTTCACCACAACGTGTGGTTAGTCCAGTCCCCGAGAGACTCTCTCGAGTTTTACACTAACTTCGTTAAGCTTACGGGTGCCTAACAAACTGTTACAATTGCTTGTAGATATACACTCTACAAGACTTTAACCTGCTCGAGGATGCCGCACCTCAAGACTTCAAACCAAGGAACTATTTTTCCTTCTTACAACAAGGGATTGGAATATCCCTTCAAGTGTGTACAAACACTTAGCACTCAAGATAAGACTCTCTTTATAGAGTAGATATGAGTAAAAACAATACGCTCAAGAACACAACAACTTCGTCAAGAGTTTGGCTCTCAAAAACTTATGAAATGATTGCAAAGAGAGTATGTAAGCTTTAGCAAGAATGTAATCAGTTGTTGTGCTTAGAAGAGTGAATTTGAGTTGTATTTATAGTGCTCAAAACACCCAAAACCGTTGCTTAATTGCCAATCACAAATTGCTGATTTTATGCTAGGATAATCGATTATCTGATTCTGCATAATCGATTATCTGCCAACCGTTTAAAAATCATTCCCAGATTATAAGCATAATAATCGATTATCCAAATCGTATAATCGATTACCTGACAACGTTCAAAAATCAATCCCGATTTTATGCTTAACATAATCGATTGTCTGATTGTACATAATCGATTATCTTTCAGTGTTTGAAAATGCTTTTGCAACGGTCTTTAATATAATCGTTTACCAGAAAAGCCATAATCGATTAATTTGCTACTTTGTAAAATCTGATGCTCACTGTCTCAATCGATTAGTCTAAGGCACATAATCGATTATCTTGTAGCTTTGAAAAATCTGGTGAACACTACCTTAACATAATCGATTATCATAAGGTACATAATCGATTATCTTGCAGCTTTGTAAAATCTGGTGTACACTTGCTTAACATAATCGATTATCATAAGGTACATAATCGATTATCTTGCAGCTTTGTAAAATCTGGTGTACACTGCCTTAACATAATCGATTATCATAAGGTACATAATCGATTATCTTACAGCTTTGTAAAATCTGGTGTACACTGCTTTAACATAATCGATTATCATAAAGTACATAATCGATTTTGTTTGTCCAGATTTGAAAGACATGTTTAGAATTCATTTTGGTTGAAATGAAATGTTTGAAAATCATTTTGCTTTAAATTAAAGATGCATGGTTTGATAAAAATAATTTTACGAGAGAAGCCAAGTCTTGAATCAATTGTCGGATCAAGATCACAATTTTAGAACGACTCATGTATAACTTTGTTGCTTTACTTAATCTTGATCTTTGTTTCTCTTGTGCTTGGACTTCGGCATATGTCAGTGTTCCGTTCACGTCGGTTTGTCATTTATCAAAACCTACAGATATGAACACACGTTTAGTTTAGCGACTTGAGAACATCTATCTCTCATGTTTTTCTGGAACCTTTGCCTGTGCCTATTGAAGCTCGTGTCTCTTCAACTATTCTTTGCCAACTGTCATCCTTCGACCAGTCCATGTGTCATGACGTGTCACCTTATAATTAATTCTATATATGAACTTGATTTTTACCAATACATCATTGGATCCAAAAAATAGGCAGGAAGCACAATAGTAACTCATATTTTTGGCAAAGTAATTAAATATTGAGACAATGAATGACTCTTAGGATAAGACTTGACACTTTTACTACTACTTAAACTCTTATTTGGTGTATTGATATCGCTTAAAAACTATTTCTTTCTTAACATTTTAATTTCTACGACATTATTTTTTAAAAATATAAAAAATTCTTTTGCTAGTAAATTTGTTTTACTCCATTTTGATATTTGACACTAATCATGATAGATATCTGAGTTATTTGACTTATATGCAAATAACCATAACATTTAAACCTTCTAAATAATTATAGATAATTGTCAGATATTAATCAAGAAACACTACATGAAAATGGACTAATATTTTTTGAATTCTTGTTGTAATAATTTATTTTTGCACTATTCTCATAAGTGTCATCGGAACATAATGCCACAAAGTGAAATAATAACTCATATTTATTTCAAAGAACAAAGGTTAACACGATATAAACGATTCATTGATTGCAATGTGACCCTTATACTATGACTTGAACTCTTATTTGGTATGAATTTATCTTTCAAAAAATATTTCTATTTTGAAATTTTAATTTCTAAAACTTTATATATATTATAATAATGATTAATATTTATAATGATGCAACTGAAGATATTATATTCAATTATAAATTAACTTTTATCAGCTATCTAAAAATTTAAATGATTCTTTGGTCGCATTTATCTCAGTATGAATCCACTTTAAGTTTACCGATATTCTAGCCCCAGAATTTGAATTTCTAATACCCTTTATATACAAAAATTTTGTTCTTTTAATCATCAAATATTAAATTAGATGATTATTATTATAAAATATTGCATATATTGTCTTAAAATTTTCAAGTATTTATTTTTACATAATACTTGGCTTAAGCTCAATGCAAACTAGTCAAATTGCATTCCAATTCAAATTCGAATATCATATCAGTTTGTTAGTAATAGTGATTTTTTATAAATTACACATAATTTAAATTAAAAAAAAATATTCGAAGATATCCTTATCTTATAATATATGTATCTGAGTTGAAAAAAATATATTTGAAATCGATGAGATTAATTTTTAAAAATTTTATACTGAGCAAAGATGAAACATAAAAAGAAATTTGTTGTCATCTTTTTAACATTTTTTTCAATATTTATTTTCCTTTACCTTAATTTTTATGTCATTATTTCCGTTGTTACAAAAAATTAATTTATTTCGCTATAAAAGGATGAGTTTAATAAAGTTATCTACGTATGAACTTTAATTATATTTTTAGTCTTTGGTTGAAATTATTTTATTTTCTTTTGGCTTTATCTAATTAGCCTAAATAGGTGGTCATCCAACCACTTAAATTAAAAATTAATGATGTGTAAATTATATATAATCCATATATAATATGTGTTTAATTGTGTGTTGTCGGTATATCATCTTTTTGTATTAACTATAAAAAATAAACAATAAATGGCCGAATATTATGTGAATATTCTATTAGATTTCGATGTTTTGAGTTTATCCATGGTATAACTTCTATTATAATAATTTTAAAACTCTCTACTAACGTTTAAAAATATCTTATCTTTTTATTATTTTTTAATTAAAAAAGTAAAGATATTTTTCGAAATAATTTGTTTACATTTAAAAAAAATTCACGTTATACCAATTTTTTCTTTATATATACTCTTTGTTACACTTAAAAATCTCTATAGAAACTACCAATTAGAAACCAATTTATCTCTTGTTGTGTTTGAAAAAAAAAATATTTTACGTAATCTAATGATTTAAAACTAATATTCTTCAACGAAAAAAATATTATATCCTTGCAATATTGGCTTCACTACAGCTAAATGAAGGGCTTCAGCTTATACCATTCAATTCCTTGAATGTATTGAATTAAAATTAATGATAGCAATTGTATAGCCAAAGTTTTATTATTTGTTTGATGTCCATTTATGCAAATTATCTCTTCGAACAAATACTCTTCAAGAAGAAAATAATATTTTTTTTAATATTGACTAATTTTGCTATATTCCTTTCTCCAGCATGTACGTTTACTTTATTATATATGTAAGTAAATTTTTATTTGGTTTTATAAAGTCTTTTTTTCATTTAGATAAACATAGACGTGTACCCTGTATATTACATTTAATTTAAAAGAATTTCATTTTATTCAAATCTAGCTACAATAATTTAAAGAACTATACTCATAGGATTTTAAAAGTGAAAGAGTTTTACAATTATATGGAATAGTTTTTTTCCGATAAAGGGGAAGTAGTATTTGAATAATTATAAAAAATAACAAAAGTTCCTAACGTGATTGCATATGATCATTAACAGAATTAAGTATGATAACATGATTAAAAAAAGATAAATTTTATTTTTAATTTAAATTCAAATTTCGAACTTTATCTATAAATTTAAAATTATCTTTTAATTACAATTCCATATATATATTCAAATATAGTTACCATATACTATTGACATATATTAGCTCGTCACTTGGTTTAACTATAACATCAATTATATATGATAACTTTCTTGCTTTAATATATATACGAAAAAGGTCAAAATATGCTTTTATTCTATATAAAATTGAGCGTATTTGCCCTTCGTTAATACTGTAGCTCATATATGTCCTTATTGTCACATATTTGGTGCATATATGCCTTTACTATTATATAGTTGGTCCAAATATGCGCTTTTCGAAACGAAAATTCAACCAAATTAATTAGCTCTTTGTTAATTGCACTAAACTATATTACAAACACTATTTTCTTTTTATTTGTAATTGTTTCTTTATTTTCTCTTTTCTTTCTTCTTTTTATATTCTTCTCTGTTTTGTTTCTTTTTCTTTCTCCTATATCCGGGTTCCTTCTTTGGTGATGCCTTCTCCATTTTTGTCACCTATATAACTTGACAATACTCATGAATTCATGCTAATTTTATTACCACAAACCCCATATGTTCATCTGATCTGAAAGAGATAAATATTATCGGAGAAATCTTTCAGTGGTATTAATTGGGTGAATGTATGATATGGTTATTCAGATTTTGAAGGTCTTGTTACCTTCAGATTTGAAGCTCCACATTGAACAACACCTTAAAATTTAAATAACCATATCCTACTTTCACCAAATTAACACCACTAAAATAATTTATCCGATAATTTTCATCTCTCTTTCTCAGAATAACTAGTGCTTTCTTGCTTGGAAGTTTTTACTAGTGTGAGTTTGATTTTTAGGAATAAAATTATGTTAATTTGGTGATGAAAATGGAGAAAACGTCAGCAATAGAGGAAATCAGACATAGGAGAAAGAAAAAAGAAAAAAAAAAGGAGAGAAAACGAAGAAAGAAAAGAGAAAAGAAGAAAAAAAAAGTAGTAATAAAAAGGAAATAATATTTCTAATATATTTTAGTAAAATTAATAAAAGAGCTAATTAATTTGGGCGAATTTTTATTTCGAAAATAACATATTTGGACCAACTATGTAATAATAAGAGTATATATGGACCAACTATGTAATGATAGTAACATAAATAGATTAAACTATTAACAAATGATAAATATACTCAATTTTGTTATAAATAGAACTCTATTTAAGGTGAATGTCTATCTTATAAGAAGAGTCTTACTTCAAGGCTAAGTCTTTTATCTTCCTATAAATAGAGGGGTCTTACCCCCATTGTAAATCATCCCAAAAGTATTAATAAGAATACTCCTCTCTCTACTTTTCTCTCTATTGTTCTTGTTCTGTATTATTGTTCTTGTTCTTATATTATTTCATAACACGTTATCAGCACGAGACTCTACCGTCTCAAGAATCTTTTCGAAAAATTTAAGGTATTTCTCTCTTCCTAATTTAATTTTTTCGATTATGTCTGACATTATGAAAGGACAGTTCGTTGCCCTTGAAATTTCGGGCAAGAACTATATGACATGGGTGTTGGATGCTGAAATCCACTTAGATGCTATGGGTCTTGTGTTAGAAACACGTTCTAAATGCAATATACTAAACGTGTACTCTTTTGTAGGTTTTGATGAATGACAAACGAAGCAAAAATTGATATATGACGGAATTCAAGTACAAGCGCACAATGGTTGCGAATAAGATTGAAGTTCAAGATATAGCTTTTAATTGTTATTGAGTTGTTCTAAATTGTAATCTCGATCCTATAACTTGACTCATAGTATGGCCTCTCTCATAAAACTATTTTCCAAAATCATGCATATTTAATTCTGTGTCAAAAAGATTTTAAATCATGCATATTTACATTAGACAAAATGTTTTCTAAACATGCCTCAAAAATCTGGGCTAAAATAATCGATTATGTACTTATGATAATCGATTGTGTCTGAGCCAAGACTGCATGACAATCGATTATGAATTAATGGTAATCGATTGTGAGTAAGACAGTGAACATCAGGTTTTTCCAAATCTGCATGATAATCGATTGTGAACAAATGACAATCGATTGTTGTTGAGGTAAAGTTTTTCAATACTCAAAATAATCGATTATGAACTAATGGTGATCGATTGTGTTGAGTTGATGTCTTCCAGTGATTTTAAATTTAATTAAGTAATCGATTATGTCTTTAGATAATCGATTATCACTGAGACAGTAAGTTTTATGATTTTCAGAAAATAACAAGTAATCGATTGTTGCAAAGGACAATCGATTGTTGAAGCTGGCCGTTGTCAAATGATTTTCAAATACCATAAGGTAATCGATTATTGATTCTAGATAATCGATGTTCTGCTTAAAATCTGGAAATGATTTTTAGAACGTTGCTGAAGTAATCGATTATTGATTTTATATAATCAATGTTCTGCTTAAAATCTGGAAATGATTTTTAGAACGTTGCTGAAGTAATCGATTATTGATTTTATATAATCGATGTTTTGCTTAAAATCTGGAAATGATTTTTAGAACGTTGCTAAAGTAATCGATTATGAACTTAGTGTAATCGATTATCTGATTTTGAATATTGCCAGTAATCGATTATAGATTATGTATAATCGATTGTGAAGCGTTAAATCTGGGATTGATTTTTAAACTGACTGGCAGATAATCGATTGTTTGGTCTTAATAATCGATTATCACTGAGTAATTTCAGCAACTCTTAATTGGCAATTAGACAACGGTTGAACCAACTTTTTCAACTATAAATACAGCTTCGTTTCAGTGTTTTAAAAACAACAACATACACAAACTGATCATTACATTGCTATAAGCTTTCATTCAATTGTTCTTCATTTTCTACTCATTTCATAAAGCTTTTGAGAGCCATATTATTGCTTAAAGTTGTTGTGATCTTGAACATATTCTTTTACTCATATCTACTCAATAAGGAGTACTTTAGTTAAGTGAGTGTCCAAGTATTTGATATACTTGTAAGAGAATTGCGATTCTCTTGTTTCAAGGAACTTGCGTTTCCTTGGGTGAAGTCTTTGAGATTGCGATCTCCGAGCAACTGTTTGAGGCTTGTGTCCTCAAGTGTGTAACGGTTTGTTGAGCACCCTTAAGCTTAACAAGATAGTGAAAAATCTCGAGAGAGTCTCTCGGGGACTGGACTAACAACGTTGGTGGCCAACCAGTATACATCTTTGTGTAAGTTTATTTTTCTGCATTTATTTTACTTCCTGCAAAGTTTAAATTCCGCAAGAAAACGCTAAATTCTATTAATACGCTATTCACCCCCCCTCTAGCGTAAAGCGTAGTTTCTAACAATTGGTATCAGAGCCCAACTCTCTGAAAACTTAACCGTTTGAGAGAACCATCCATGGCTTCTACTCTTGACTCTTTTGCAGGAATTGAAGAAGGACAATGCTCTACACGACCTCCTCTATTCAACGGCACAAACTACTCATACTGGAAGGGGAGGATGCAAATCTTTGTGCAATCAAATAGCTTTCATTTGTGGAAAGTATTCACCAATGGAAACCAAACCCAACCAAGAAGGTGGAAGATGAATGGGTTCCAAAGACCGAAGAGGAATATACCGCGGAGGATATTCGTAAGGTTCAAAATAATGCCAAAGCTATAAATTTATTATATTGTGCTGTTAATGCTAACGACTACAGGAAGATATCATGTTGCAAAACAGCAAAAGAAATGTGGGATAAGCTTGAAGTGACATACGAAGGAACCGACCAGGTACGAGAAGCTAAAATTGATTTTTTAACTCACTCTTATGAACTATTCCACATGAAGGAAGGAGAGAAAGTAGACGAAATGTTTGAGCAATTCTCAATGATCGTGAATGATCTACACGCCCTCAAAAAGACGTTTACAGATAGAGAACTTGTCCGGAAGATCCTTAGAAGTCTCACTCTGGCATGGCGATCAAAGGCCGATGCAATCCAAGAATCCATTGGCATCACAAATGTCACAATTGACGCATTAAGAGGTAATCTCAAAACCTATGAATCAACTATACTTAACCCGTTTGTTGATGATCAAAGAAGGCAAAGGATTGCTCTAAAGGCTAGCCAACCACAAATTGATGAGGAAGGTGACAACGAGTTTGGACTCGTTATCAAAAGGTTTCAAAAATTCATGCGCAAAGAGTATGAACGCAAGAACAAAAAGCAAGGCGATCAACTAAAATGCTATGAATGCGGAGAAACCGGGCACATAAAATCAAATTGCCCTAACATCAAAAAGGAGAAGAAACCCTTCAAAAAGCAACGTGCATACATCTCTTGGGGAGGAGATTCCGGAGATGAAGCAAGCGAAGAAGAAGACGATGAAGCAGCAAATTTATGTCTCATGGCTCAAGAAGACGGCAAAGACGAGGTAAGTCAAATCTCTTCTCAAAATTTCTTTACTCTTGATGAAATGAGAAATGCTTTTGATGAACTATATGCTGAATTTATCAAAGCTTCAAAAACTGTCAAAAGTGTTAAAGAAAGCGCTTCTCTAAAAGAAAAAGATTTTCAAACACAGCTTTCATTAAAAGAAAAAGAATTAGAAAAACTGGTTTTCGAAAATGAGAAGCTAAAAGAGGAAAACAAGTTTTATGGAAAAAGAAGTGCTGATAAACCTGAAGGTTCTACTAGAAACTGTTCTTCTTGTGTGCTTCTTAAGAATGAAGTAGCTAGACTTAAAGGCACATTAGATAAGTTTAATTCTTCGCATAAAAACTTGAATGATGTGCTTGTTAATCTAAAATCAACTAAACATGGAATAGGATTCAAGAATGAAGAAAAGGTTGGTGCTAAACCACAACAACCTAGAGCTCAACCTAGGACTAATAACCAAAATGCTTATCCTAGAAGTAGAAATCCTAGAAATAACTTGCATGTTAGACCAAATAGTGAAAATGCTAGAAGACCTAGAAATGATGCATATTTTAGGCCAAACCTTGAACAATTTAGAAGACCAAGAAATGACCCTCCACCTAGAAATAGATATTCTAGAAATGATGCATATTTTAGACAAACTTGTGAACCTCCTAGAGCTCATAATAGGAGAAACAATGGTGTTCAAAGTAGAGTAAGCAACCTTCATTCATCTAGTTACTATGTACCTAGAAAAATGCATAATCCCAACGTGACTTGTCATTATTGTAGACGTATTGGTCATATTGCTCCCGCTTGCTTTACTCGTCATAGACATATAAATCAATTGCATCATTACAACATGCCTAACCCTCAAGGACCCAAGATGGCATGGGTACCTAAAGAACATTAATTTGTTTTGTAGGTGTGCTTGAAGGGATCAAGTGTACTATGGTACCTTGATAGTGGATGCTCCAAACACATGACGGGAGATGAATCCAAATTCCTTCAACTAGAGCACAAAGAAGGAGGAAGTGTCACATTTGGTGATAACAATAAAGGAAAAATCATCGGCATTGGTTCGGTCGGTAAGGACGAAAACTCCTCTATTAAACATATACTACTTGTGAAAGGTTTGAAGCATAATCTCTTGAGCATAAGCCAATTATGTGACAAGGGAAATCTTGCTCTATTTAATTCGGATGAATGTCTTGTATTTAGACGTAGTGATTTCAAGATCATACTTCGTGGTTTTAGAATTGATAATATCTATATGGTTGATCTTGCAAACTTCTCACCCGAATATGTTGATTGTTTAGTAAGCAAAGAGGATAACTCTTGGCTATGGCATCATAGAGTAGCACACATGAACATGCATATTTTGAACAAGCTTCTTTCTCAAAACTTAGTAGTTGGTCTTCCCAGTTTAAAGTTTGAAAATGATTCTATTTGCGATTCTTGTCAAAAAAGGAAGCAAACCAAAGCATCTTTTAAATCCAAGAATATTGTTTCAACGTCTAGACCTTTGCAATTACTTCACATGTATTTATTTGGTCCCTCTCGTATTGAAAGTCTTGGTAAAAATAAATATGTTTTTGTAATTGTTGATGACTTTTCTAGATTTACTTGGACTCTATTTCTTGCAAATAAAAGTGATGCTTTTCAAAATTTCAAGTATTTCCTTAAGCGTGTTCAAAACGAAAAGGAATCGACCGTCACTTCGATTAGAAGTGATCATGGGGGAGAGTTTGATCACAATCTCTTTGCGGATTTTTGTGACGAACTCGGAATCGAACACACCTTTTCCGCTCCACGGACACCACAACAAAATGGGGTGGTGGAAAGGAAAAATAGGTGTCTCGAAGAGATGGCTAGAACCATGCTCGACGAAGCTAAGATTCCCAAATACTTTTGGGCGGACGCCGTGAGTACCGCTTGCTATGTTTTAAATAGAGTAGCAATTCGGCCGATACTCATGAAAACCCCATATGAACTTTATAAGGGTAGAAAACCCAACATTTCTCATTTACGTGTTTTTGGTTGTAAATGTTTTGTTCATAATAATGGGAAGGACCAATTGGGTAAGTCTGATGCTAAATTGGATGAAGGTATTTTCATTGGTTATTCCTCACGTAGCAAAGCATATAGGATCTTTAACAAAAGAACCCAAATTGTGGAGGAATCCCCTCATGTTGTGTTTTCCGAAGATAATACTCGCTTGGCGAGAAAGGAATCCGGTTTTGATCTTGCAGGTATCTTGGATAGCTTGAAAGATAAAATCCAAGAAGAACCTTCAAAGGAAAACAAAAATGAAATTGGGGAACAACCAACGGAAGAAGCGCCACAATTAGAAAAAGGAATAAATACGCCTAACGAGTGGAGAACGATCAAGGATCATCCTCTCGAACAGGTAATCGGCGATGTTGGAGAAAAGGTAAGTACCCGAAACTCCCTCAAAAACACTTTAGAACTTACGGCTTTTGTTTCTCAAATTGAACCTAAAACCATCTCCGAAGCAATTGGGGATGAATTTTGGACCTTGGCAATGCAAGAGGAGCTTAACCAATTCGAACGCAATAACGTTTGGGATTTGGTGCCAAGACCCGAAGGTCATTCTATAATTGGTACGAAATGGGTTTTTCGCAATAAACTAGATGAAAATGGTATAATCACTAGAAACAAAGCTAGGCTTGTGGCAAAAGGCTATAGTCAAGAAGAAGGTATTGATTATGAGGAAACCTATGCTCCCGTAGCTAGATTAGAAGCTATTCGTCTATTACTTGCTTTCGCCTCTTCAATGAATTTTATTCTATATCAAATGGATGTGAAAAGTGCTTTTCTAAATGGTTTTATTGAAGAAGAAGTTTATGTCAAACAACCCCCCGGCTTTGAAGATTTTAAATGTCCCGATCATGTTTTCAAACTCAAAAAGGCTCTTTATGGTTTAAAACAAGCTCCTCGAGCTTGGTATGAAAGGTTGAGTAAATTTCTTTTGGAAAATGATTTCATTAGGGGAAAAGTTGACACAACCCTCTTTGTCAAGCATAAAAACAATGATATTTTATTAGTTCAAATATATGTAGACGATATTATATTTGGTGCTACTAACAATGTTTTATGCAAGGAATTTTCCGATCTAATGACTAGCGAATTTGAAATGTCTATGATGGGCGAGTTAACATTCTTTTTGGGGTTACAAGTGAAACAAATGAAAGAAGGTACATTCATATGCCAAGCCAAATATTGCAAAGAACTACTAAAACGCTTTGAGATGAACAATGCAAAAGAAATGGCTACTCCCATGAGCACATCCGATCATCTAGACAAAGATGAAAAAGGTAAGGAAGTCGACACTAAAAAGTATCGAGGTATGATTGGCTCTCTTCTTTATCTTACCGCTAGTCGTCCGGACATCATGTTTAGCGTGTGTTTATGTGCTCGCTATCAGTCATGTCCGAAGGAGTCTCACCTTACTGCGGTGAAACGGATATTAAGGTATCTCATTGGTACTACAAATGTGGGTCTATGGTACCCCAAAGGCTCTTTATGCCAACTTATTGGATATTCTGATTCCGATTTTGCTGGATGCAAATTGGACCGCAAGAGCACAAGTGGCACTTGCCATTTGCTCGGTAGCTCTCTTGTCTCTTGGTTTAGTAAGAAACAAGTAAGTGTTGCGTTGTCTACCACCGAGGCTGAATATGTAGCCGCGGGGAGTTGCTGTGCTCAAATCCTATGGATGAAATAACAACTCTTGGACTATGGCCTAAGTCTTGATCACATTCCTCTTAGATGTGATAACACTAGCGCCATATGCTTGACGAAGAACCCCGTTCTTCATTCGCGAACAAAACACATCGAAATTAGACATCATTTTATTAGAGATCATGTACTCAAAGGCGATGTCGAAATTGAATTTGTTGAAACCAAAAGCCAATTGGCAGACATCTTTACCAAGCCTTTAGAGAAAGAGTCCTTCTTCCGAATTCGCAGTGAACTCGGGATCCTTGACTCCACTTTGATCTAAGTCATGCATTGCATTTTCTTTCCTACATGATTTCTAACTTGAGCGTCGGAGGCGTCTAACTTCTTTTTGCAGGTATCACCCTAGAGCTAAGAGCAATTCTTAAGCAAACTGCGAATCTGCAGCAATGTCCCTATAAAAATCGATTATCCCGTATCAATAATCGACTACCCTCTAATATTTTTTTTTCCAATAAATAAACCTTGTTTATTTCATCTTTTTGCATCTTTCCTTACTATTTTTTTTTGCTAATGGCAAAAGGGGGAAGAAAACGGGATATCGGGTATGCACCACCTCTTAATTCATTGATTGCTTATAAGCTAAAATTGAGTGGGAACAAGAACAAAATTGCATAATTGTTACTTGTCTTGAATTGTCAATATCTTTTGCCTAAATTGCATATCCCGCTTAATGTTTGCCATTATCAAAAAGGGGGAAATTGTTAGAAACACGTTCTCAATGCAATATACTAAACGTGTACTCTTTTGTAGGTTTTGATGAATGACAAACGAAGCAAAAATTGATATATGACGGAATTCAAGTACAAGCGCACAATGGTTGCGAATAAGATTGAAGTTCAAGATATAGCTTTTAATTGTTATTGAGTTGTTCTAAATTGTAATCTCGATCCTATAACTTGACTCATAGTATGGCCTCTCTCATAAAACTATTTTCCAAAATCATGCATATTTAATTCTGTGTCAAAAAGATTTTAAATCATGCATATTTACATTAGACAAAATGTTTTCTAAACATGCCTCAAAAATCTGGGCTAAAATAATCGATTATGTACTTATGATAATCGATTGTGTCTGAGCCAAGACTGCATGACAATCGATTATGAATTAATGGTAATCGATTGTGAGTAAGACAGTGAACATCAGGTTTTTCCAAATCTGCATGATAATCGATTGTGAACAAATGACAATCGATTGTTGTTGAGGTAAAGTTTTTCAATACTCAAAATAATCGATTATGAACTAATGGTGATCGATTGTGTTGAGTTGATGTCTTCCAGTGATTTTAAATTTAATTAAGTAATCGATTATGTCTTTAGATAATCGATTATCACTGAGACAGTAAGTTTTATGATTTTCAGAAAATAACAAGTAATCGATTGTTGCAAAGGACAATCGATTGTTGAAGCTGGCCGTTGTCAAATGATTTTCAAATACCATAAGGTAATCGATTATTGATTCTAGATAATCGATGTTCTGCTTAAAATCTGGAAATGATTTTTAGAACGTTGCTGAAGTAATCGATTATTGATTTTATATAATCAATGTTCTGCTTAAAATCTGGAAATGATTTTTAGAACGTTGCTGAAGTAATCGATTATTGATTTTATATAATCGATGTTTTGCTTAAAATCTGGAAATGATTTTTAGAACGTTGCTAAAGTAATCGATTATGAACTTAGTGTAATCGATTATCTGATTTTGAATATTGCCAGTAATCGATTATAGATTATGTATAATCGATTGTGAAGCGTTAAATCTGGGATTGATTTTTAAACTGACTGGCAGATAATCGATTGTTTGGTCTTAATAATCGATTATCACTGAGTAATTTCAGCAACTCTTAATTGGCAATTAGACAACGGTTGAACCAACTTTTTCAACTATAAATACAGCTTCATTTCAGTGTTTTAAAAACAACAACATACACAAACTGATCATTACATTGCTATAAGCTTTCATTCAATTGTTCTTCATTTTCTACTCATTTCATAAAGCTTTTGAGAGCCATATTATTGCTTAAAGTTGTTGTGATCTTGAACATATTCTTTTACTCATATCTACTCAATAAGGAGTGCTTTAGTTAAGTGAGTGTCCAAGTATTTGATATACTTGTAAGAGAATTGCGATTCTCTTGTTTCAAGGAACTTGCGTTTCCTTGGGTGAAGTCTTTGAGATTGCGATCTCCGAGCAACTGTTTGAGGCTTGTGTCCTCAAGTGTGTAACGGTTTGTTGAGCACCCTTAAGCTTAACAAGATAGTGAAAAATCTCGAGAGAGTCTCTCGGGGACTGGACTAACCACGTTGGTGGCCAACCAGTATACATCTTTGTGTAAGTTTATTTTTCTGCATTTATTTTACTTCCTGCAAAGTTTAAATTCCGCAAGAAAACGCTAAATTCTATTAATACGCTATTCACCCCCCCTCTAGCGTAAACCGTAGTTTCTAACATCTTGAAGACGCCATTAAAAACAGAGATAAAGCATCCACCCAAGACTGTGCTAAGGCCTTGATTTTCTTGCGCCATCACCTTGATGAAGGTTTGAAAATTGAATATCTCACAGTCAAAGATCCACTTATCTTATGGAAGGGCTTAAAGGAGAGATATGACAACCTGAAGTTGGTCACTCTGCCACAAGAACGATATGATTGGACTAATCTGAGGCTCCAGGACTTTAAGTCCGTTTCTGAATATAATTCTGCAAAGTTCAGAATTACCTCCAAATTGAAACTCTGTGGAGATAATATCACTGATTATGATATGCTTGAGAAAACGTTTACAACGTTTCATGCCTCCAATATGGTACTGCAACAACAGTACAGAGAGAAAGGTTTCAAAAAGTACTCTAAACTGATTTCTCTTCTCCTTGTGCCTGAGCGAAACAATGACCTGCTCATGAGAAATCACGAAACTGGCCCACTGGGTCTACAGCATTGCCTGAAGTAGATAAGGTGTATTCCCATTATGCTAAGCGTGGAAAAGTCTATGGCTTTAATCGTGGTCGTGGTCGTGATCGGGGTCATGGCCGTGGACGTGGACAAGGAAGAAATTTTCCTGGTGTTAGTCACCCCCCAAAGAGAGATAACCACCAAAAGCGGAAACAAAATTATGAGGATCCAAAAGCAAATAGTTCAGAAACTATGTGTTATCGTTGCGGTGGAGAAGGGCACTGGGCAAAAATTTGCCGTGTACCAAGACATTTGGTTGAGCTCTATCAAGCATCTCTAAAGAGTAAAGACCCTGAAATCAATTTTGTCTCTGACAACAATTTTGAAAATACCCACTTGGATGTGGCAGACTTCTTTGAGCACCCTGAGGGGAAAATAGACCACTTGATCGGTGACGGATCCATGATTAAGGATGATGGAGTTGTTTGATTTTATTTTACTTATTTGTATTAGCTAGTGGATAAACTATTAGTCATTAGTATCAGCTCGTATTAGTTAGTTTATGATATAATGTTAGTATTAGTTCTTTAGAATGTTTCAATATGCTTAAATTTCGATGGAATTTTTATTTTCCAGCAAAGTTAGTCGATTAACTAATAAAATCGACTATCTAATATTTTGTATTAAAACTGGAATTTCCGCAAGCTAAGATATTCGAATATCTGATTTAGATATTCGAATAACCTGATTTAGTTATTCGAATAACCTGATTTAGTTATTCGAATAACCTGATGACTGTTTACTAAGTTAGTCGAATAACTAATTAGTTATTCGACTAACCAATATTTCTCATTAAAACTGGATTTTTCTGCAAGGCAAGATAGTCGAATATCAGGTTTAGTTATTCGAATAACCTAATGGCTGCTTCCCTAAAGTTAGTCGACTATCAATCCAATTATTCGAATAACCTCAACAGATTTTGAAAATATTTTTTAAATTAAGAAGCAACTGATTGAATTTGTTTACCACACTGATTTGTAGAAAATTAATCTACATAACGTATTTAAGCAAATTTTGCAAACACACTCGTAATGTACTTAACAAGTAACGTACTTACATGACATTTCAACTTGAAACATTGTACCCTATACAGAGATATTATTAACACAGTGTACTGTCACATGTCTGCATTGGCTTATAAATGTAAACTTCTATACTATTCACATATTCATGTCAATTGCTTAGTTCTAAATTTGTAATTATGTGATCGTCCATGATAATGTGCTAAATTATTCATCACATAACTTTTACACATTCTTTACATATTACATACACTACTCGAGTTTTATGATACGCTGTCATCTATTCACTGTATTACCTGTGTATATGTCCGTAACATACATGCGTGCACCTTTATAACTACTGCACAATATAGTTTCCACTTCTATATGTTCATTCATTTATGCATCACATTCATGTACCACACACACGATACCGGAAAAGCAACTTTTCCCAAAATTAGGGGGAGAAGTTGGTGAAATTTTGTGGAAAAATGCATCATTATCTCATCTTGATCCAAATACCTCTATTCGTGAAAAAGATATGCAAAAGATTATCCATTTGCAAAGAATAGCAAATCAAATGCCAGACGCATTTACAGATTTGAAAAGGATAACAAAATCACATATCCCCGCAGTGAATGTGACAACATCTGATTCACGAATACATATTCATTATTGGAAGAATATGAACATGAAATTGGTATTGAATATACCACACTCACCCCTAGAAGGAGGTTTGAGATGATACGCACTCACCCTTAGAAGAAGGTTTGAGATGATGTCATTATTATGGCATGAAATGGTCATTGGTCACGTACCTATTGTACGCCAAAATAATTTGTCAATGTGATTACCAAAGGACAATAATAATGCAAGAAACATATCTTGCATATAATTTTTGACATGACCATAATGGTATAACTTTCTCTTTAAAAGAGATATTCACCACATGGATGTTGATGAATTTGTGGTAGTACAAAATTAATTGAGAGCTCTAGAAAAGCCAATTACTACTATGTTGGAGAAACACAACTGATTACCAATAAGGTATTGTGTTGTATTAAGTCTCAAAGAAACTTATTCAGTTTCCAAAGTATATGTGAAAGTGTGTTGATTATATTGAGACTATAAATAAAGGAAAGATTTGATATCTTCTATTACTACAACTTGTAGCGGGATAATTTGTGCATGAAAAGCTACCCGCTTCATTCTCCAGTTTGTACTACTTGTTCTCATTAATTAATTGACCAACTAAAGAGTTCGGGTTGAATCCCATAAATTCTGGAAATATCAAAGGTGAATATGGGCCCATTCAGCTGCCATGTATACCACATATGATGCATTTATGATATGGTTACATGCGCGATTGTTATTAACCTGCAGCCTGGCCGGTGCTTGCGAGGTAAATTGCTCAGTAATCTAACTTCGAGCATAATTTCCAGATTGTCTATTCAAGATAGTTCATCTTGATAAGTTGGTTTACATCATAGTTGGTTTAGCAAAATGATTTATTGAGTGCCTCCACTTAATAGCTAAACTAGTGCTTATGAGAACAAAGTTATATATATCAGTTTGATATACGTTGTATACGAAAGTATATTATATTCTCCCCTCATAAGTGATTCAGGGTCAGGAACCAAATAATTTCATCCTATTATTATTAATGTGCTGTGTATATTGACATGATAATGCACAAAGATGATTTCCCACAGGTGAGGAACATGTTAGTTTTCCTAACATGAGGGGGGAGACATGATGAACACTTGAGAAAAGGTTACATGAGATGAATTATCATTTGTATATATAGATCCTCGAATATCATAATATGAACATGAAGTTCATAAAAGGATAATTCAATTGCAACATATTGCAAAGCATGCTACACCCAAAGAAAGTAACTATATTCTCACTGCAAATGCTCATATTAAGTCCTAGAAGGACAAAGTCTTGGATACGCTTAAAACGTATAGACAAATCGGTTTCAAAATAACTTCTTAATAAAGAAGATGAGCAAATGATCAAAGTGATCATAATAAGGAGGCAAGTGATCCAAAAGATCACACGACATAACACTTCATAAAATCTCATGAGAGATCCAGGTACCTGAATGTATGAATGAAGAGATCTCCATGTTATGTCTTTATGAAAATTTACTGGAACCGATATAAAATGATCGTCGACGACATCTATGATAGCGCTAAATATCGATGAGGATCTTATGTTTGTCGAATAGAAACAAAATATTGACTAAATGGAAAAGATACAATTCAAGAAGAATTGATTCCGTATGAAAGACATGTAGTTTTGGACATGTAGTTCAAATACTTGAAAGTATAAGGTCAAAGGTATGTGTAATCAGTTTTCGATATTTTATTTGTTTAGCATGACATGAAAACTTGATGTGCATCTAAAGTTTATTATATGGCTTATATGACTTAACTTGAAAGATTTAAGTTGCTTAAAGCATATACAATTCTTGGTCCTGAAGTACCACATCCTAAGTGCAATTTGTGTACATATGTATCTTGCTATAACTATGATAATGTGATGGCGAGGATATCCCTATGGAAGTATTGAAGAGTCATTCCACGACATTACATGAAGATGTTCATATCTATCAAGAATGATAATTTCAAGGTACGGAATATTCATTCAAGTCAATATGGTTGATTTATTTATCAAATATCTACTAACGATTTCTTGAAGCTAGTGCACAAGATTGGAATATGAAGGTTCAAGGATGTGAATTGATGTTCTTTTTAGGGGGAGTTAATGCGCGTTGCGCTCTTTTTCCCTTACAAGGTTTTGTCCCACTGGGTTTTCCTTGCAAGGTTTTTAACGAGGCAACAAATAGGCGTATTTCTAAACATATGTACTCTTTTCTTTTTCTAGAATTTTTCCCATTGGGTTTTGTTTTAGTTAAGGTTTTAACGAGGTACATTATTGAATAGACATTCAAAGGGGAGTGTTATAAATAGAACTCTATTTAAGGTGAATGTCTATCTTATAAGAAGAGTCTTACTTCAAGGCTAAGTCTTTTATCTTCCTATAAATAGAGGGGTCTTACCCCATTGTAAATCATCCCAAAAGTATTAATAAGAATACTCATCTCTCTACTTTTCTCTCTATTGTTCTTGTTCTTGTATTATTGTTATTGTTCTTATATTATTTCATAACAAATTTTGTATTATATATAAATATATAGATTTCGTTTCCTGATTCCAC
Source organism: Nicotiana benthamiana (assembly GCA_034376525.1). Classification (NCBI taxonomy): domain Eukaryota; kingdom Viridiplantae; phylum Streptophyta; class Magnoliopsida; order Solanales; family Solanaceae; genus Nicotiana; species Nicotiana benthamiana. The sequence goes on from CM067337.1 coordinate 60,874,653, forward strand.
AATTGCACACTTGTTTGGCTACATTCTAAACTGCAGAATATTTACTCCATTATTAGAGCCACCACAACAATCACGGGTGGGGAGGACGCGTGGAAAGTTAACGGTCACTATCACGGAGACCCGTGAAATGTCGTCTTGCCTTGTTGTAGAGAAAACGTTTCTTATTGGTAAACCTTGCCACATAATTTCCCGACAAGACAAACAAAGACCGGCACTTAACGGCGCAGCGCCGTTATATGACTGTTGAGTCATCATGCTTCGAACCAGGAAGCCGTACACACGCGGCAATTTCACTTAAGAAAATTGAATTTTGTGGACCTACAGCCTAAAGGGTTAAAGGTTCACTATTTTGGAAATGACACGTTACTACTTTCCAATATTGGTACTCTCAACAATTTGCCATTATTGTCTTGTCATTGTTTAGACTATTTTATCCTTTCTTTTGCTTTTACGATTTTAACCCTCGATCGGAACCTACACTTGAACATTTTTTGAGAAAATAAGCATGAAGTTAATTCTATCTAATGCTATACTGATTATTTAGATACTATAAAGGGAAATAGTATGGTGGACGACAAAATTCCTTTGCTTGGAGCCCTGTAATTGAAAATTCTTGATAAACAACGCTCTTACTTAATGGATAATACACGGTACTGGACTAATCAAGTTAGTAGTCTATCTGATTCAGTTTGAAAATTTTTATTTTTTCTTAAACTTCGTGTTTAATTAAAAATATTTATATAAATTAAAACAGAGGAAGTAATTTTCATATAGTAGACATTTAAACAAAAAAATATTCCTTTTTTTATCATACTTCAAAGATTTTGGTTTAGGTTTAATTTATTACTCCTTCTATTCTTGTTTATGTGAATCTATTTCCTTTTTCGTCCGTTCCAAAAAGAATGAACCATTTCTAAATTTGGTAACAATTTAGCTTAAATTTATAACTCTATTCTTAATGGACTTGTTTAGGACCAAAAATTCTAAAAATCTTTAATTTTTTTAAATTCCGTGTCCAATCAAACATGTTCATATAAATTGAAACGGAGAAAGTATTAGGATATGGTGGTTAATAAAATTCTTTCTCTTTTTCATGTTTTCAAATTGCTAACTTACTTTGGATCTTACCACCAATTAGGCATATATTCTCAAGGTGAACGGGGGAAGACTCTCTCAAAATTGCCTTATCTTGTGCCTGCTGCCTAGTCATGTTTCTTATAATTTTATATTATCATACGAATTAGAAAACAAAATCTCAGAATTTTATCTTATCACAAAAGAGAGCATAATAAACAGAAAAAATATAAATTAAACAAGTGCCGTTTAGTCTTTAAATAGAGAATAGTGGACGCGTCACAGTGTTCCAGTGGTGATCCTAGATTGTGTTGTATATTTAAATATTCACACGTCATTTTCTTATCTTCCTTCTTTTATTCTCTCTTTCTCTCTCTCGTTTTGTCTACTACTATATTAAGGACTTGCATGCACATAATAAATCTTTATCTGGTTGATGCATTTCCACAAAGAGAAAGCCTATAATTAAGAATATTAATTGTCTCCAATCAATCTCATGTGAGTGATCTTTAATTACCAGTTGTATTAGTTTCCTCTTTCTTATTTTAGTATGATCTATCTTGCTTCATCAGGAAAGTTATTGAAATTTTATTATCTGTCCAGATTTATGGTGACAAGTCTACTATCGTTATTGTTGGTTCTATCGTCTTTTGATTGATATGGGAAGAATTATCTGTTAATTTCTGGCGTTTCTGTGTCTAGCTACAATTATGGATTTCAAATTTCTTTATGGGCTTCTTTTTGCTCCAATTTCTTTATCTTATGTGAATTGTGAAAGACAAGAGTCTGCATATAGATTTGGAAAAGCTCTCTTTTTCTCCTTTTTTTTTTCTATTAAGTTTAACTTAAAGTACATCAACGCAGTGAAAAAAAATCACCCAAAGATAGTTAAAGATAGCCCTCATTAAAGATGAAATTTATAATCTTAAAATTAAGACACATTACACTCTAAAACACGTAATGATAATCTGATAATGTAAATATTTTTCTATACAATCTATATAAGTAAAATTCTAAAATACTTGATTATTGAAAAAGGGACAGAATAAGCTCTGTGGAGCATCATGAATTGTTGTCGGCTATAGTCAAGTAGGGTTGATGACCGGTCTAAGTCATCTAATGTTAGGATAGTTATTGTCCCTCCTACTTATTAAACTCAGCTTATCTTGATCAAATTTATCTTAATTAATTTAAAGTTAAATTTGTTTTTAATCCAAATTGATCCATAAGTAATTTTGCAAAAATATTTTAGAAATAATTTTTTTTATATGTTATATATGACCATAACGAAAGAAAAAAATATTTTGTAATTATACTATTCATAACACATGTTAATTAAGGCTTGGGGAGCTTGGGCGGGTTGGATAATAAATTAAATATTAGTCCATCTTGACTCAACCCAAGTAACTTTTGAACGAGTTATTAATCTCTTATTTATTGACTCAACCTATTTTGATCCATTCAAAATCGTTTATCTTGCTCATTTGACACCCCTAAATTCAAGATAATTAGCACTTGTACGCTAAGACGTGCACTATTTATCTTGAAGTTGAAGTAAATGATAAATATTGCTATTGTCAGTACATGTTATGGATAAATATATAAGGGGTCGTTAGGTATGAGGTATAAGAAGGCATAGTGCTTGTATAAAAATATAATGTCACTTTAATATTTTTTTTGGTTAGTAAACTAGGTATACGTTATTCAAGGATTAAAATTAACATTGAGATAACTTATACCTTATAGAGAGTGAGGTAATTAGCACCGGTATAACTTATACATTATTCTTACAAATTATGAAATTATCATATTTAATATAACATACTAAATAATGGATAAAAGACAATCTTAGCATAACTTATCCCAGCATAACTTATATCAGTATAACTTATCCAGACATAAGTCGTATTCAAACCAAACTATCCCTTAATGGTTTTGGAAATAGTATACGAGTACTAGTCATGAAATCTGAATTAAATAGTACAGTTGTATCTTTCCATGTGAATTAAAAAGAAATCTAGATTGAAATAATTTCCTTTTAGTATATATTTTTACTTAAATGCGGCTTAATTAAGATAGAAGTAAAAGCTTAATTACTTGGAGAAAGGTAAAAATCAAGTGAAAATCTGAAAATCAACCATCTTCTTGGATATATATAGATTTAAGTCAATTTCTCAGATGAGATTTTTCTGTGAAACTTTAATTCTTCTTCAATTTATATAAGTTTTAATTTACAATCAGAAATGGGAGCTGGTACTTATGGAGAAGTGGAACGTACAATACATCACAGATCAGGTGACATTGCAACTTCTTGTTATCATTACTTTCTACCAGTAATTGTTGTCATTTAATTTCTAAGTTTCTAAACCTATCTTTTTCCTCTCTTGATCTTCTCTCTTAAAAACTTAGTAATATACACATTGATGCTCTTTTCAGTTTGAAAATTAACTACAACTAGAGAAACACAGAAGGGAGTGCATCAACCAAATCAAATTGGCACTCCTGTATATCTGTATGATATTGAGATTGAAGCAAATAATGTCTATTACTAGCAGAGATCTAGAGGCAAAGCTAGCATGACATATTAGTTTACGTAAATTCAGTATATGTATTAAGAAATTCACTAAATATTTATAAATATTTGACTGCAAAGTTAATTTAATTATAATCATATATTAACTTAAGGTCATTGTAGGAACACATATACCTCAAATTTCTGATCCGCCTTTGCTAGAAGATAGTGATTGCAAGAGAGAAGGGAAACATGTAGAATTTATGCCTCCAATCATGGGTGAAAACTTAAGAGCAACTAATGAATTTGAACTGATGGCCCCGTCAATTGTGAGCAATATTCTCCTCTCTTTCGTTTTATGTAAAATGTGAATATTGGACTAATTTACTCTACTTCATTTTTTGATATTGAGGCATTCAAATCTTATCCCTATTCAGCAGTACCACAATACTCTGGTGGCAATGTGGCTGCTGCATGTGGTGAATCTTTGGTATGTAAGTTTTAATCACTTTTCATTATGAGTTCGTGAGTATTCGACCAAAAGTATGAAATTTTTTGTTAAATTAATTAAATAAAAAATAATAGGTAAATTTGAGTTAAACATGATAAATTCTAGATCTGCAACGTGTTAGTACAAATAACGTGTGATTGCGTTAAAACCAACTTAATAAAATGTGTATTAAATTACGTTGTTATGAGTGAGTGTGGAATAATGATAAGCAATAAATGTGTTAAATGACAATAAATGTAAATAGAGAGAATGATTCATCCAATATTGAATGAGGTGGATGATTCATCTTTCTCACCAAATATTGAGTGAGGTAGATGATTCATCTTTCTAACAATGATGTACGACAAATGGATATGCGAATATAAGAAATTTTCTCGGATCTGATACGAGAAATGTGGGATTAACAACAAATCGAATCTCTACGGAAAGGCCCATATTTTTGTATTTTATTAGAGAGTAAACTTTTCATAAGAGTTCTTATCATATAGAATATTACATACCCTTTTCTTCTCTCTTCCTTTCTATTTATATGAAACACATCCTTTACCTAACATAAAGTACAAGTGCGAAGAATATTCAATGGAATATTCCCCTAAAATATCTTGCTACAAAACTAGCCGTTATGGCCGGCTTGAGTATTTGACCTCGGCCCCGGTTATTCAACTCACCAATATGTTCTTTCCATATTGAGTACGACCTCGGCCTAATCGTCTCTCAGTAATCTATATTTGAGCAAGATTCCCCTGTTCAAATTTCGACCTATACAGTTAGTCCCTCCCCCTGTCGAGGTTGTTGGTTGAGTGAGCAAGATGGGCGGACTTCACCAGCTCCAACTTGAGAAATCTAGGGGTGCAGGTTGAGTGGTAACATTTTTATGGCAAGGTGACAGTGTGGCACTTCGAGAGAAACATCTGACCACTACGTCGGTTTGAAATGATATCATTTCATCATGCGTCATTATGACGCATGTTCCCGATATTTTACGTCGTTTCTTGCACCCCTTTCCTGTACCCCTTTCTGCAAGTTTTGAGGGAGCTTGTTATTTGATTCCATTGACGGTTAACATGCCTTCTCATGGTGAAGGAAAAGCCATGGCTGCAAAAGATAAGTGTTTTCCTACTGCGGATGAAATAATTCCACGATCATAAATGGCAGGGTCGGACTTCTCCAAGCAACTTGAGATGATCCTAAGCATGTTATCTATGAGATGGATGTGGAGGCCCTTGTTTAATTTAGGGCCAAATGGCGAATCCAAGACCATATCGACCTCATCCTGGCTGGTGACGACGTGGGATAAATTCATCGCCCTGGATATTGCGCATTCTACGAGTATCCATTTACCATCGGCTATTCGCTTCCTCATCCTTCCTTGGCGAAAGACTTTTGCCGCTATTATGGCGTCTTCCCGACCCAGCTCTCCCCGTACATTTATAAGCTTTTCCTTATGCTGCTAAAGTATGCGGAGCTAGCCAACTGCAGGATCTCTTTTCGTCATCTGCTTTATCTCTTCACCCCAAGTTTTCACAGGGGTATGATGATCAACCTTCGCCCCTGAGGGACCAAGGGACTGGTTATGAGGATGGGCGATAAGAAAAATCATCGTTTTTGGGTTACCTTCTTCTATTTTAAAACAGAGCACGTGGTGTCGAACCCCAACGGATTTCTTGAGGAGTGAACTTTGGTTGTAAGTGTTTTGCAAACTGTATAATTGTTGTTTCTCTTCGGTAACTCATTGTTCTTCCCCTTTTATTATATTCAATCGATAAATCTCCTCCTTCGTTGGTCGGCAATACTCATGACTGGGTGAGCCAGATTTTACCTCAAATAGTGGGGATCCATGAGTGGTTGCAGTTCAATAAGAAGCTTTGACGTAAGCCTTCTTCCACCTGTTAGTTATCTTGTTTTGATCTTAGTTCCTTCAACCTTCGTACCATCTTTTTTTACTTGTCTTTCTTTGTCGATAGGTCGGAGGGATCCTTGGAGTGAGAGGGATCCTAGTCCCTCTTTTCTTCAGTTAGGTGCCTTGATCGGGTATCTGCTCGTTATGATAGCAGGAGAGTCCGCTAAGTTTGTTGTTCCTTCTTGGACCCCGGCCACGCGTAGGCCTAGCCATCAGGCTTTTGCCCCACCAGTAGAGTCTCTAGCTACTCCAATATTACATTTAGTGGATGATTATTCCTATGGCGATGAGAAGAGGATCCGCTAAAAGGCGGAGAATAGAGATTGGCAGCGAAGCGACGGAGAACGAAGGGACAACAGGGTGTGACCCCCAGCTGACAACGACCGAACCATATGGCGACATGGCTTCGGTTATAGAAGCTGCGCCCCATTCGAATGTGGGGATTTCTTTCATTATATGGGTAATCATGGAGAGAGTAGGGCAATCAGAGGTGGCAGAAGTCATTTCGAGTAGTGATGCGTCGATATCGAAGTAGGCTAGTGTACCTTTGTCTGCCGAAGATAGGGGGAAAAGTGGATGTGGATGGCGACGAGTCTTGTTTCGACATCAACCCCGAAGAGACACTTTGTTTAATGAGGGGTTGACTCGGGTGGAGGTGGGAACAGAGGGATCTGCTCGTGCTATCATCATTCCCTTGGACTGCATTCTGTTGACGAACACGAAAAGCATATTTCCTTCTTTGTTGTCCCTTTGTACTGGCGCCCAAAACAGGACCTTACAGACATTCAAGGATGCCGACCTGTAATTAGACATATCTGGAATGGCTTTGCGAGGTAAGTTTTTGGCTTTTTGATTTTTTGTACCTTTTTGTCCTTTTCTTTTCATCGTTTATTTCTGTTGTCTGATTTTTGCGCCCCTCTTTTTTGTTCATCAGACCCTCATATTGGAAATTGAATGTGCCTGGCAAGAAGAGAAGAAGAGGGTTTTGTTCAAGAGAATGGAATCTAAGTACAAAGAGTATCGTGCCAAGCACCGTGAGTTATGACGCCGATTCGACGTGGATCGTAAATTCCAATATATAATGGATTAGCTGAAGGAGAAGGATGATGAGCTCGTGAGAGTCATCGCCGGATGTACCTAGCTCGAAGAAGCGCCTAGGGCTAAGGATGACGAGCTCCAGGAGAGCAGGGGGTTGCGACCAAGTGCGTCGATCTTCAATCTCAAGCGCATCCTTCCAGGTCGAGCTCGAGCAGAGTTTGATCAGAGCCAGAGAGAGACCGGTTTCAAGCCTTAGCAACAAGTTGCTGCTCTTGAGGCCGAGAAGGTGCATCTACTAGATCAGTCGTCCTCCTCTCATACTTCTTCTTTCCTCGACGTTCCGTGGCACCTGTACGAGATGCGAATCCACATCAAGGGTCAGCTGGACATCCTTAAGAATTTGATGATGCCAGGGAAGGTTCCCGATGCCAATTTTGAAGATGCTTGTGTCAAGGCTCGTGTATCTAGGAGTGCTTGTGGTTATGAACCAACTACAATGGGGCCAGCGACGACAAATGGGTGGAAGAATTGGACGAGCTTGAGCAAGATTCCTAGCATGAAGATTAATTTCCTCAAGGCGATGATGGAGATGGCGTTGCTAGGCCGGTTGGTGAAAGCGTCTGCGATGAAGGTGGGGACGACGTGGACTAGTACTTTGTACTTAGTTGTTTTTTTTGCTATCTTCTTATTTCTCTTTTTTTGTAGGCGTCTTTCTAGACTTTGTAAGATACTTATTGGAAATGAATGATTATAACCCTTAGATATACGTTATTACGTCTTCTATTTTTCATCGAATCGTTCTTCAAATCGTTTCTTTAGTAGAATTGTGTCGGCATGTGTTATCTGGTACACGGTCGAGTATATCTTTGATTGAATCTGGGTGAAGTCCCATGTTGTCATAATTAACTTTAACGAAGTTAACTTGTAAATTGAACTCAATTCAGGTTGAGTATGAGTTGAATTCGATTTTGTCGAATATAATTCTCTTACTAATTTGAACGAGGCCAAATGCGAGTCGATCCAGCAATGTCCAGTATCACTTTAATTAATTCGAAAAAGGTCGAATGTGGGTTGATTCGAGCGAGGTCGAATTATCACTTTAATTATTTTGATCAAGGTCGAATGTGAGTTAATTCGAGCAAGTTCAAATAATCACTTTAATTATTTCAAGCAAGGTCGAATGTGAGTTAATTCGAATGAGGTTGAATATCACTTTTACTTAATTCGAACAAAGTCGAATGTGAATTAATTTGAGTGAGGTCGAATATCACTTCAATTAATTCGAGTGTGGTCGAATATCACATTACTTAATATGATCGAGGTAGAATGTGATTGCACTGGTTTGTGCGGAGTCAAACTTGGTAGAGACAAGCAACATCATCTGTTTTGTATGTTTTGCTTATGTATATATATATATATATATATATATATATATATATATATATAGTTTTACAGGCTGGCATTCCAGTTCAGTCTATCTAGTGCCTTCATTGGGCGACCTGGAGAAGTATTGAGAGGTCGGGTAATGAACACATCAATCTGCACCTTCAATGTAATTTAACTCGAAACGTCCTCCTCGTTGCCTCATTGAAAACCTTCCTGAGAAAACCCAATTGGGACAAAACTCAGGTGAGGGAAAAAGAGTACGGCTTGGAAAACATTTTTCCTTAGAAGTTGAAGTATTTGAGGTGAGCGACATTCCAGTTGTTTGGAAGTAAATTCCCTTCCATCGTTTCAGTTGGGACGACCCTTTTCTTGCTCATGCTATAATTTTGTATGGGATGTCCCAATTAGTCCCCAGCTTTCCTTCTCGTGTGTCCTTGCTCACCTGTGTTTTGGCTTTGAGTATGTAGTCCCTTACTTTGAGCAGTCTGACCTTGGTCTTTTTGTTAGAGTATTGTGCTGCCTATTTTTTTTTTGAGCGACCAACCTTATGTAAGACATGTATCTTCGTTCTTCGACTTTATGAAGGTCTTGCCTCATGCTCTCGTTGTTAATCAGCCTGCTCTAGTGTGAGTACCTCAGACTTGGTTCTCCGACATCAATATGTATTACTGCAGCAGTCTTATTGACCAACGAGTATGATGTTTATCCTGTGCATGTTTTTGGCATTGCGCGGTATGCCCATAGCACTTCCGACATCAATTCCAAAAAAATCCCTTGGAGCTCTCGAGCTTCTTCTTTAAGATGTTCAATATAGATTTTTTGGAGAACTCCGCCTGATCATTGCCCGTCAAATGATATAGCATGGAGAGTATTCTCTTGATGTGTCATTTTTCAAAGAACTCAACGGTCTTTTTTCCAGTAAATTGGGGCCCGTTGTCAAAACTGATTTCTTTGGGGAGCCCGAAAAGGAATATGATATTCCTCCATATGAAGGTAATCACTCTTGCTTGCGTATTTAAGCGAATGCACCATCTTCCACTCACTTTGAAAAATAGTTAGTTAAAACTAAAAGAAATCATACATTACCTCGTCCTTCTTGGAGGGGGCCAGCGATGTCCATCATCAATTTGATGAAAGGCCAAGGTGAGGTAGTAGAATGGAGAGGCTTGCTTGTTGATGGATCATAGGGGAGTATCTTTGGGGTTGTTCACATTTTTTTACGAATTCAACAACTTCCTTTTTCATTGTAGGGTAGTAGCCTCCTCGTATAAGGCATCTAACTAGGGCTCGATTTTCGGGGTGACTCTGCAGTGACCTTCGTGGATTTCTTCTAGGACATGACATGTTTTGTATGATCCTAAAATATTTGCTAGTGGGCCGCCATACATCCTTTTGTACAGGTCGTTATTTATGACGTTATACTTGGCTACTTGCATTCGAAATTGTTTGGCTTCTTTTTTGTCGTTTGGAAGCATACCTTCCTTCATATAAGTGACAATATGATTGCACTAGTTCCAAGTTAGGTGAATAGTGCGTACCTCAATTTGGTCGATCGACGAGTGGAGAAGAGTAACCACGCTCCCTTCTCTGGCTATACTTTTGGTGGCCGGCATTAGTTTCACGAGACTGTATGCTTCGATGTTCTGCGCTCGAGCTATTTGGTCGAGCCGACATTCGTCGAAGTTCGGTAACGATTTACAGATTTTTGTGTGGTATTTCTGTAGCCATTTTTCCTTGATTTAGAAAATTCCTATGACTTGATTGACGACGATTTGCGAGTAGTATCATAGGATCACTCATCATGCCCCATACTTGAGTGCAAATTTTAATCCTGCAATCACGGCTTCATATTCGGCCTCATTGTTCGTCATATTAGGGTACCGTACGATCCTAATGCATTAGAAGTACATGTCGGTTTAGAGAACCCATAGGTAGTGCATTTTGGGGGAACTATTGGCAGATTCCATTTCGACTTCGCACATTATTTTTGCACTAAAGTCAGCGACAAAGTCGCCAAGTACTTGCGACTTTATTGCCATTTGCGGTTGAGAGGTTATATCATGCTCGCTCAGCTCTATCGCCCATTTAGCTAATCTACCCGATAGTTCGGGTTTATGCAGGATACTCCATAGAGAAAAGGTTGTGACCACTGAGATGGGGTGGCGCTATAAGTGAAGTCTCAACTCGTGAAGTACGACTAAGGCTAGGGCTAGCTTCTTGAGATGGGGGTACCTTGTTTTATCGTTGACCACAGTTTTGCTAATATAGTAGATTGGAGATTGTGTACCTTTTTTTTATCAAACCAAAACTGCACTTACCGTAACATCAGACACGGCCAGGTAGCTGAGCAGACATTCTTCGGTTCTGCCTTAGCAAGTAGCGGGGGGCTGAAGAAATGTATGCCTTTAGTTCCTTCAAGGCGTCGGTGCACTCTGAATTCCATTGGAGTATGTTGTGTTTTTTAAGTACGCTGAAAAATATTTGGATCCTATCAAAGGACCGTGAGATGAATCTTGGCAGGGTGACTACACGGCTGGTCAACTTCTATACACATTGTTGGTCAAGTTCTCTAGTATTTTCTCTATACCCTTGATTTCGTCGGGGTTGGCCTTGATGCCTCATTGCGATACTAAGAAACTGAGAAACTTCCCTAAGGTTATGCTGAAGGCGTATTTCTCGGGGTTCAATTTCATGCCGTACTCCTGAGTATGTTGAAGGATTCTCTCAAATGGTCAATATGGTCATCCTTTCTTTTTTGACTTTAACAACATGTCATCTATATATACTTCCATGGTTCTGCCGAGTTGATCTTTGAACATTTTGGTCACCAGCCTCAGATACGTCTCCCCTGCATTTTTCAACCCGAACGACATAACCCTGTAGCAGTACATCCCCATGTGGGTGATGAAAGTGGGTTTTTCCTGATCTTCTTCCTCTGTGAGGATCTGTTTGTAGCCCGAATAGGCGTCTAGGAAACGTAATAGCTTGTGCCCGACCGTCGCGTTGATGAGTTGGTCAATATGGGGAAGTGGGAATGAGTCTTTCAAGAATGCTTTGTTCATATATGTGAAGTCCATGCACATCCTCCATTTCCCATTTTTCTTCTTAACTATGACGGCGTTGGCGACCCATTTGGGACATTTTGACTCCCTAATAGAGCCATTCTCGAGCACTTTTTCTACCTCATCGCGGGCAGCGTCATTTATCGCAGCATAGAATTTTCTTCTAACTTGCCGCACTAGGGGGTGGGATGGGTCAACATTCGATATATGTGTTGCTATCTCTTTTGGGATTCCCAACATAACTGCATGAGAAAAAGCAAACAGTCTACGTTATTTTTTAAGAACTGGTAGAATTTACTTGCTTCATGGAGCTTCTGGCCGATGAAATATTTCTTGCTATGGTCATTATCATCGAGTTGGACTAGGTCAATATTTTCCACGTTTGACTCTGTGGGTTCTATGCTTTCAGTGTCTTTCATAACATCTTTCCCTTTATCACCTTCCAACCCCGACTTTGTTCATAGTTATGCCTCTTCAGATTTTACCTTTAGTTGTTAGGTGTATCTATAGTCTTGGGCAAAGTATAGCACTTTCGGGCAGTGCGTCGCTCTCCTCGGATTTTGAATATTCCTCGAGAGTTGGAAATTTGATGAATTATATAAGCTGGAGGGGACGAATTTTATAGTGTGTATCCAAGGTTGACCTATGATGGCGTTGTATGTTGTATACTACTCCATGATGTGGAATGTGGTCTCTAGAGTGACACTACCTACCAGAACAAGCTGTGTGATTTCTCTGGATGTTCGTTCAACTACAATATTAAAACCCATTAGTGTAATGCAGCGCGACACTATCCTATCCTCAAGCTTTATTTGTGCGAGAAGTCGAGGATGGATGATGCAGGCGCCACTCCCATCATGAACCATAATACCTTTTACGTCAGTGTCTAGGATGCATAAAGTGATTGATCATTTGAGCTAGTGGGTGGTGGTGAATTTCACGCTATTGATTGATGTCTCGCCGCCCCTTCCAATGATCATTTGAATGGTTCAAGCTGGGGAAGGTGTTTTGGGCAGTCCCTAATAATGTTCACGGCCTCGGGCAAAGTTGACTCTTCCGCGATCGCTCATAAGCTCTTTCGAGTGCCTTTGGTGAAGCATGTTTACGACTTCTTGTCTTAGGGTGATACAGTCCTTGATTTTGTGACCTCGCTCCTAGTGGAATTCATAGAGGGCATTTGACTTTCAGGTGCTCGGGTCGGATCTTATTTTTTGAGGCCACTTCACCTTTGGGTTGAACTTCTCCAGTGCATAAACTATTTCGGTAGGGGAAACAGAGAAACTGTGAGCAAATAACAAATGGGGCATACCTCTCTCACTTTGGTGGGTTCTCTTTCGTGTCTTATATAGGTCTTCGTCATGGCGTGGAGGCGACATGAGGGTACCTCTAACGTAAAGCTAATGTCTCTCATGATTAGGTCGGGGTCCCACTAGATCTCTCATGTTGTTGTTTCTCCGGTCCTTCCTGGACTCCATTTGGACTGAGGTCAATTGTTTGGTAGGTCTATTGAAATTGTCCTCGTCAGCTCTTACCTCGGCACAGTCGGCATTGTGTATCTCATCCCAAGTGGTTGGAGGGTATTTCATGAGTCAGCTTGGCAACTTTCTAGTCTCCTTCGACCCACCTCTGCTTAGCCCATTTTGGAAAGTGGCTACCGCTATCCATTTAGATATCTTTGGAAGGCTCATTCTTACATGGTTGAATCGAGCAAAGAAGTCCGTGAGTCCTTCGCCGGGCGATTGCTTAATGGAGAATATGTCGTTCACTCTTGCTTCTGCTTTCTTAGCCCCGGCATGGGCGGTAACGAACTTGTCTTCCATCTCCTTGAATGTTTATATGGAATGCACAGGTAACTGTGAGTACCAAGTTAGCTCTACCCTGGTTAGGATTTCTTTTCAGCCATATGGATTGTTCTTTGGTGAGGTCCTTGCCTTTCACTGCAGTGACATAGTGTGTCACATGATCCTCAAGGTCTGTCATGCCGTCATATATTATTTAATACGACAGTATTTTGAAGGTTTTAGGTATGCCATATGGTGCAACTTCGTCACTGTACAGTTGTTCCACGAACCAAGCGACATCCCTTTTTGGCAAAAGCTTTGGGGAACTCGATATTTTATCTACCCTTTCTTGATGCTCTTTTATTTGGTTGCGGAGTATTTTGTTCTCGTTCTTCATCTCCTCCATCTTCTTCAAAATGGTCGTGAGGGTGTCATTACCTGCATTAATAACATTGTGAGTAATACCTATTATGGGGGGGGGGGGGTGTTGATCGTTAGTTGCTGTTGCAACGCAAACCCTTGCTTCTTCTCTGTTCAGCCTTTGAGCAGGCTTGTCGAGGAAGCTGGTTGCCAACCATTCCTCGAGTAGCTTTTTCAATACCGGTGGTGTCTTTTTTGTTGTGGATGTCGAGGCCCCTTTTTCGTGCAACGTTGTGATGCTACCCTGGGGGGAAGGGGATCTGTTTCGCCTAGGATAGGCGTTTAGTGTTACATCTTTGCCATATGTTCCATTTGCTTCATTGATGGTGTGAAGAAGGTTGGTAGTGAGGTCCGCTATCGCTTTCCTCTTTTACTCTCTGCAGCATGCCATGTTTGATTTGTGCACACAATGAAGTCTAGGTTTTTGCTAAAAAATTTTTAGATCTAGAAGAATCTAAAGTTTTAACTAGAAAGTTCACACAAACTAATTAAATAAGAAGACAATGGGAAAATCCTAGCTAAACATAATAAATTCTAGATCTGCAACGTGTTTGTCCAAATAACGTGGGATTGCATTAAAGAAATTTTATACAACGTGTATTAAATTACGCTGTTATGAGTGAGTGTGGAGTAATGATAAGCAATAAATGCAGTAAACGGCAATAAATATAGATAGAGAGAATGATTCACTCGATATCGAATGAGGTGGACGATTCCTTTTTCTTACAATGATGTAAGACAAAAGGATATGAGAATATGTGGAACTTTCTAGGATCTGATACGAGAAATGTGGGATTAACAACAAATCGAATCTCTATGGAAAGACTATATTTGTATTTTACTAGAGAGCCAACTTTTTATAAGAGTTCTTATCATATAGAATATTACATAAACTTTTCTTCTCTCTAAATTTCTATTTATATGGGATATATTCCTTACTTAACATAAAGTACAAGTGCAGAGAATATTCAATAGAATATTTCCCTAAAATATCTTGCTACAAAACTAGATGTTATGGCCAGCCTGAGTATTCGACCTCAACCTTGGTTATTCATGCTCACCAATAGGTTCCTTGCATCTTGAATACGACCTCAACCCAATTATCTCTTAGTAATCTATTTTTGAGAAAGATTCTCTTGGTCAGATTTCGACCTATATAGATATAGTGAGGCACTAATAATGTGGTTCCCTAAAAAATCATTTAAATTGCTGGAAATGTTGAATTATGAACAAATCTTGAATAATGGGTTCAATGGTTGGAACATGAATCCTGAATCTGTAATCATAATTTGAAAATTTGAATCTGCCTCTACCTGGGTCACATGATCGATCAATGCTATCTTCTTTTAATTTGAATATTATATTTAGTTAGTGAATTTATATTCTCTGTATCGATCAGGTACACGTCATGGTCATTTAACTGTACTTGCAAGTCAATATGTCAATGATAAAAATCAATTACTAACCTAGTAAAATCTAGAAATTCATAAGCATGTTAAAATTAGTGTAATATACTTTTAGTTTGTCATCGTATATAACTTCAATATATTTCGAGTCAAAGCTATCAAAAGCTGCCTATTTTGAAAAACAATAACATACCAGTTTAATCTCATAAATGAAGTATGGGGAGGGTAGTATATATGTATGAGAATTTTAGCCCACCTTGTGCAAGTAGAGGGGTTATTTTCGATAGACCATCGGCTAAAGCAAGCATAAGCACATCAATTTAGAACAAGAGATGCAAGAATAAAAAAGAAAAATATGCAGAAATAATAACAATATAATATCATTGAACTAGAGGTAACATCATGAAGTACTTAAAATCTAAGAAAAATGAAAGAATAATAATAAAACTACTTGTGTATGAAGGAAAGACTCTCGACTACCTACTAACCTTATTTCCTAATTCTTGGCCTCTATATCCTCCTATTATGAGCCATGACCTACCTTTAACTATTATCAAATCTATCGTCGGTAGCCTCTCACTCCTCCTTACTGGGGCGTTTATGCATCTCCTCATCACATGCCCGAATATCTTAGCCACACTTCCCGCATCTTGTCCACCATGTATGTCGCTCATGCCTTGACATGGATATCTTTATTCCAGACCATATCTCTTGTTGTATGTTCATGCATCCATCTTAGTATTCTCATTTTGCCACTTTTATCTTCTAGACATGGGAACTTTTAACTTGCCAAGACTATGCCCCGTATAGCATAGGCGATCTAATCACCACTTTATAGAACTATCTTTAAGTCTGGATAAAATATTCTTATTACATAAAACATCGGATGTGAGTCCCCATTTCATCCATCTCGCTAAAATACAGTGTGTGATATTCTCATCAATCTTCGTATCACCATAAATCACTAATCGTGGATGCTAAAAGCATCCTCTTTTGGAGATGACTTGTGTACCAAGCATCACTTCCACATCTGCCTCTTGAGTTATATCACTGGATTTACACTCCAAATACTTTATTTTAGGCTTACTCAACCTGAAATATTTAGACTCCAAAGCTTATTTCCAAACCTCTAGCCTAGCGTTAATACTGCTCTGCAACTCATCAATTAATACTATATTATCGAAAATAATATGTACCATGGCACCCTCCTTGGATTTTGTGTGTTAATATATCCATCGCCAGCACAAATTAAAATGGACTAAGAGTTTGTTCTTGGTGCAATCCCATCACGATAGGAAAGTGTCTAAAGTCTTCTTCCACTATCTTAATGCGAGTCTTAGCTACATCATATATGTTCGTAATCACCTTAATTTATGCTAATGGTATACCTCTAGTCTCCAGGCATCTCCATGGGACAACACTTCGGACTTTGTCATAAGGTTTCTCCAGGTTAATGAATATTATATACAATTCTCTCTTCCTCTCCTTATATTGCACCACTAATATCCTTATAAGGTGAATGGCTCATATAGTCGATCATCTTGACATGAATCCTAGCTAGTTCTCTAAAATAGACGCATTCCTCCTCACCCTCATTTTTAGCATCCTTTCTCGAACTTTTATAGTGTAGCTTAGCAGCTTGATACCCCTATAGTTATTGAAATTCTAAATATCATTATTATTCTTATACTCTGAAATCATCATACTCCATCTCTATTCCCCGGGAATACTTTCCGACTTAAAAATAATATTAAACAACCCAGTTAGCCATACTAAACATGCCATGCTCGTGATTTTTTGAAAATTTCACCAGAATCTCGTCTGGCCCAGTAGTTCTTTACTTGCTCATCCCACACATAGCTCCCCCAACCTCATCAACCTTAGCATACCTACAATATCCAATATCTCGATGACCTCGAAATTCTCCAAATTACCCAAGCATAATATGCGTGTCCCTCTCTTCATTTAAGAGTTTATAGAAGTAGGTTTTTCATCTACGTATAATATGTGATTCTTTTAACACGGTTGTGCTGTCTTCGTCTTTGATATTGTTTACTTGGTACAGATCCTTGGCCTTTCTAGCCCTTACCTTAGCTAACTTGTAAAACTTCTTATCCCCGTTGTCTTCCCTATGTTGTTGTCTTCGCTGATGTAACTTCTATCTTCGCCTCCTTCTTAGTTGTTTTATAGCACTCTCGATTCGTCTTCTTCGCCTTTTCATCCTTGCTCGTCACTAGCTTCAAATATATTGCTTTCTTGGCTTCCACTTGTGCTTGGACCTCTCTAGTCCACCACCAATTCCCTTTATGTCCACAATATTAACCCTTCGAGACACTTACCACCTCTCTAACAGCATCCCTTATGCAATCCATCGTACTAGTCCACATACTACTTGCGTCCCTACTACTTCTTCATGCCCCAAAAGACATCAACTTCTCCCCCAACTCCTGATCTTTGTTCTAAGTCTAAGCTCCCCACCTGATCTTCAATTGATCATACACAACCCTCTTCTTCACAGCCTCTTAATCTCGAAGTCCCACTACCAAGAGTCGGTGTTGATTCGTGAGGTTTTTATTCAAAATAACCTTCCAGATCGAACATATGCCTCTATCACATATCCTAAAGCGTAGGTAATCAATGTGGATCTTGTACACCATAATCTAATAAGTGACCAAGTGCTCCTCTTTCTCCACGAAGTAGGAGTTAGCTATCATCAGATCAAAGGCTTATGTGAAATCTAACAGTAAAGTACCATATTCGTTTCTATCACCAAAAACCGCAGCCGCTATGTAGTCATCATAGCCCCTAATGGTCTTCCCGACTGGCCATTGAAATTTCCTCCAATGAATGGCTTCTCGATAAGCGAAATACCTCACATGACCTGGTCTAAATCGTCCTAGAAGTGTCTTTTGACCTCCTCATTCAAACCCAATTGAGGTGCATTAGAACTAACGATGTTAAAAGTAAGTCCACCATCCACTAGCTTAATAGCCATTATCAGTTACACTCATCCCCTTTACCACATCCATGAGTTCCCTATCAACTCCATCTATGTCCTGTGACTTACTTCCCACCCATCTAGTTTCCTGAGTACAAGCTACACCAATCTTTCTCTTCTAGAGAATTTTCACTAACTCTTTAAACTTTCCCATCTATGTACCCATGTTCTAGGACCCAACTCTCAACCTAGAGGTTCCATTATCCTTTTGTATCCCGCCTCATTCAAGGATATGAACTTACTATACCACCATTCACTAGAGCCACAATACTCTAGGTTATAGTAAACTAGCACTAAACCTTACCACATGCAATAGTCTAAAAAATAGATATAAACTACTATTAAAATTCACAAATCGAGCAAACAAATAAGGGAAGTGGGGACAAATTAGGGCAGAGAAGGGAGAAAAAAATCTTTTTGAAAAAGTATTTTTGGATAATAGTAGTTTGTGTTTGGTATACTTATTTGAAAAGTACTTTTGTAATATTGATAAGCAAATGATGTTTGGAAATCTTTTCAAAAAATATTTTTAATTGTCAAATTACTAAATAAAAAAAGAATAATATCAATGTTCAGTTTATAAATTGTATTAATTAATGGAGAAATTTAATATAAATATTTATGATAAAATAATTATTAAAATTTTAATTTCATTCAATACAAAACATGAAGTAAAAATATATATTAATGATTTTAATCAATATAACCTATAGTTATACAAAAGCAGTAATATTAAGTATTTATAGTTATTATTTACATGATGATTTGAATATTTCAAACCTAAATATGGAGAAAAAAAAAGATCTATTTATAGTAGAGAGATTATCCTAAAGAGGAATAGAGAAAGATAATAATAGTATGGTAAAAACAAAAAAAGAAACAAATTAAGGGATAGCAAAAAAAATAAAAAACAAAAAAATCAAATTAATGAGGTATAGTTGAGAAATAAAAATTTAATTAAGGATATTTTTATTTTAAAAAAATTAATTTCCTTCTTCTGTTCTTGGAAGAAGGTAGAATTTGTAGACTTCAATTTGTGTGGGTCCGGGTGAGTCAAATTTCTTCGTACATGTTTGAGAAGGAGAGAGAATAAAGGTAATGAAGTCGCTAGTTCGACAACTGGATTATAAGACACCAGCAAGTGATGTTGGGCATCAATTGGTCAAACAATCTTCATCCTAGTTAGAGACGAAAATGGAAGAATCCTACATGGAATTTAATGAATTTGTTAACACGAATCCCATGTTTCTCAATATTTTAAGGGGACTATGTGTATCTACTGCTGCATTATTTTGATACTAGTCGACATTTTGTCAAAGGACTTTGATAGATTTACTGTAGTAAGGAGTAGCATAAACTGCGTTAGTCATGGATGGCTATTCTAGTTTTATATATAGCAGAGGACTTTTGGAAATTAGATGACTATTTATATATCCCTGGAATTAGATAAGGCACTGATAATGTTTTCTTAATTTGCTTTTAGGTCTGTTGGTGCTTTTGGGTTTCTAACATCTTTATACACCTTTATATATAAGGTACATCAAAATATAGAAAGATCAGTGTATAATGGTAGAATAATTTTGCCACTTGAAGTGAAGGAGGAGCCTATGTATGTAAATGCCAAACAATACCATGGAATTCTAAGGCGAAGGCAACTCCGTGCAAAGGCTGTGTTGGAGCAAAAAGTGGTAAAATCTAGAAAGGTATTTACTCTTCCTGTATTACATATATATATTTTTGTTGGTGAGAGCTCAAGCCATCACTTTTTACAATTATCAATAAGAAATACTATATACTAGTAATTAATATATAGACATGTCTAACTTGACATGGTCTGATAGAGGTGAATTCAGGATTTAGAGTTAGTGTGTGTCAGTAGATGAGTGTTTTTATATTCATATGTGTGCATAGTTTGACTCGAAAGTAATAATATCAGTTGAACGAGAAATGATATTATTTCTTCAAATGCATGCATACCAGCCTTATCTTCATGAATCTCGGCACCGACATGCGATGAGAAGAGCTAGAGATGGTGGAGGCCGATTTCTCAACACAAAAAAGAAGATCCAACTTCCTGCTAATAATATTATTAATGCAACTACTCCAAGTAGTAAAGGCAAAGGTTGTGCAGCCTCGGAAGTCAGTTCCATGGATTCTGATTTCTCTCAAAATTACATGCTCAATTCTGGACATATTGGATCATCCAATACTAGTGTTGAAGGATTCCAGTTCCAAGGAATACATAATACAGAAAATCCTCAGGTGGGTTGTCATTATCAGTGGAATCTTAATGACAACCATTGCAATTGCATGCAGTCAAGAGCTTCTAATCTCCAACCATTTTGAGAAAAATGATAGAGTAACTCTAGTATTCTCTGATTTGGTCTTCAACCCGTATGAATGATACACTAGCACTAGTTTCAAAAGATGAGAGTTATGTAAATATCAAATATCCCTGCAGCTGCAACTTTATCTGTTATAAATACTACTGTAGTAGTACAAGTTTTGGAGTTTGTCACTATGCTTTAAAGTACTGTCTAACTTTCGTTCAACGGATATATTAATTTGAAGGAAATTTTATTCATCCATGTAAAAACAAGCAAATATTAAAAATTGAAGGAAAGGTAAATGATAATGTAAAGTGGTTTCTGATTTTCTTCATTCGCCTTAATTTGCTTACATTCTATGGCAACTGTGCCTACTTTATTATGAGCATGAGTGAGTATTAGACAACAATCATTACACACCTCAATTCCAAATTCCAAACAAGTTGGATCGATGAGAACGTAAAATCCCATACACCACTACTACAACTGATTAAAATCATTGGATTTCCGTTTAATCTCCAGCGTCATGATTAGTTCCATACCTAGGAAGCTTAGGGGCATTTGAACCTGTATTCAGTTTTGGGTTCACAATTAAACTTATATCTACTTTACAAGTTTATTTATTTTAAAACTATCTTCATACTTATTGAGTTTGAAGTTAAAAAAATTAGTTTGAACTGTAATGTACATAAAGCCAATTAAGTGTAAAGTGTAAAAATTGCACTTAAGATGCACTTAAGACCAAATAGGTTCAACTAATGTTTTCATACACTTAAAGGCAAAATAGGTCTAAAGTGAAAACATGTAAAGAATTTTTCATAAAGCACCATCATTTAGGTCTACTTAGCCATTTATAGATATCATTTGCTATATTACGTGTTATAGATACCTTTTATATTTTTATACAATGTATTTCATGTATTTAATCTTTTGTATTCATTAATATATCATAAAATAGACGCAAAAACGGGAATTTCAGATAAATTTGATATATACTTAGTTTTATTCAAGCGGCATTAACGTGAAATACAGTGACGTATCTGCGCAAAATCTGGAAGTTTAAACTGGTTAAAATGGAAGGAAATAAAATCACATGATATTCTCTTAATTTAACTCAACTAAATAAAACGATCCCTTATTAATATGTATTCTGATCAAACAAAGCAACCTAGAAACGTTAAAAGAGTGAAAACCAGAGCAACATCTGATCGAACTTCTCCCTTTCTCTCTCCTTTTTCTCGATTGATTCAAATTTTATACAAAATAAGGTATAGTTCCTCTATACATATGACAAGTTTAAAGGTTCTATTGCGTCATTCTGGCAAGTGGAACGATGAGGGCAATTGCATCAATTTTTCAATTGAGAGAATACTGATAAAGGAGTACGTGTCACGACCCGGATTTCCCATCCTCGGGAGTCGTGATGACGCCTACTAATGGAATCTAGGCAAATCAAATTTAATTACTTTTCCTCAACCACATAATCCTTTTTAATAATCATCAACAATAATATAAAAGCAACTGATTTAACTAAACAAGTGGAAGACTTAATATTAATGCAAATTGAATAACAACGCGGAAATTCAACATAGTCTCTACCCAAAATCTGGTGTCACATAACTCACGAACTACTAAGATTTACGAAATACAATGGTATGAAAAAAAATCTAATTGTTTGTCTCGAAATACATGAGATACAGGTTGAAATAAAGATGAAGGAGACATCGGGCCTGCGGACGCCCGCAAGGCTACATTGGTGTCTCACTGGACCTCCCAGACTATTGCTGCTGCTCAAAAGCTGCTCCAGTATATGCACATAAGTGCAAAGTGTAGCATCAGCACAACCGACTCCATGTGCTGGTAAGTGTCTGGCCTAACCCCGGTGAAGTAATTACGAGGCTAGGACTAGACTCTAGATAAACCTGTGCAGTTATATAATATACGGCGAAAGAAAATAGCAGGAAATAAAAAAGTAAAACTGGGGAGGGGAATCATGCTCTGGGGATAGCAAAATGAACAAAATTCGCAGAACTGACAAAGAAGCCAACTATAAAGCTACTAACACGAATAAGAAGATAAACAACTTTCACTTTAAATGCTCATATCGTTGCAGGCGTGCAACCCGATCCCATTTAAATCAATATCTTGTGGTAGGCGTACCACCCGATCCTATTTCAATCAATATCTTGTGGTAGGCATACCACCCGATCCCAATTCAATCAATATCTTGTGGTAGACGTACCACCCGATCCCGTTTCAATTAATATCTTGTGGTAGGCGTACCACCCGATCCCTTTGGGTCATCAGAGTATGCCTCTTTTAGTGATATGGTTACTTTAATTTCTAATGAACTGGGTTTAGATTTGAGCTCAAAGACCATTAAAATACAATATAAAGTATAAGAAAATTGCACTCAAATGGAAATACACAATGATATAGGTTACAAAGTGTATGTAGAATTGAAAAAAGAGAACCAAGAATTTGGGATATATCCTTTGTGCATAACAACTATCGAAAAAGATCTATATGCGGAGGTAGTTTAATTTCAAGGCGCTATTGTGAAAATAGACTAAGCAGTTCAAAGGTACGATTCCGATACAGATTACTCTGGCTCTAGATTTTGTCAATTCAGGAGAAGCAATTAGAGTGTTCGAACTCCACAAGGATTTGATAATTTCAAAAACTAATCAAAAGGAGGTTATATCTGGACAAGTGAATAAGGATAAGGCTATCTTGAACGAGGTGATGGAGAATTATGCTATAGCTCGAAGGTTTCAATTCCGGGTTGATAGGTCTAAAGCTGTCAGGTTTGCAGGTGTTTCTCTTTTTTTTTTCTTCGTATTTTTTATTATTGGTTGGAGCTTTTAGTTTAACGTTGTTGTATTTATGCACATTTGTGTATTTCCTCTTGATGATCACAGATGAAGTAAATATATGTTTGTTTAGGGGCTTTAAATACATGTATTCATATGTATTTTACTGGTATAAATACACATTGGCTGTAAATATTTTCTTTTTTTTGTCTACTATGGTATTAATTGTATGCATATACAAAAAAGTGTATTCAGTTGTATTAATTGTACTTAAACGCATATAACTATAATGGAATTCAGTAGCATACAATTGTTTTTTTTATATGTTAGGATGTATCTATGTTAGATTGTATTCGTCTGTATATAAGCAGTATTTTTTGTAAACACTTCTGCTAATCAAATGTAAAATGATTAATTATTTGCAGTTATGCATTATTATGTATTTCAGAAGACTGTGAATGGAGGTTTAAGGCTTCAAGCATTAACAAATCAGAACTATTTAAGGTGAGAGAATTCAATGATAATCATACATGTCCGCTGAAGGACAAGGCGTTTGAGAAGCGACATGCTAGTAGCTGCCTTATAGGTGGTATGATACGGCCTAAGCTTATAAACCATAAGACGAAATACACCTCAAGGAATATTATTGATGATGTGAAATCAGATTTAGGTGTAGATGTTAGCTACGTGGAGGGCTAAGAAATGGTAATGAATTTTCTGAGAGGTGAACCGTATGATTCATACAAAAAATTACCAGGATACTTATATACAATAGATATGACATATCCAGGTTCCCACATCAGAATGGTAAAATCGCCAAAAAATGAATTCATGTACGTGTATATATTCTTGTATGCCTTTATAGGGGGGTTTGATTATTGTAGACCCATTGTTGTTGTGGATGGAAGTCACCTAAAATCTTACTATACCGGGACATTCGTTTCAGCAAGCACGTTGGATGATGCAGATGGGTATCTAAATTATAATATTGTAAATATTGAAAAACAACATCGTTAAAAATAATTCTATTCAATTGTATTTACAGGTCATATATTTCTACTAGCATATAGTGTTATTGATTCATAGAACGATGCTGCTTGTACATGGTTCTTAAGCAATTCAAGATAGCATACGGTGAAAAGGAAAACATGTGCATCGTTTCAGATAGAAATGAGAGTATCATTAAGTCTGTATCGAGAGTGTATCCAGATATACCGCATTTTGCTTGAATATGGCATCTATGGAACAACGTATATAAGAAATTCAAAAAGAGCCATGCCAAGTTGAGCGAGATATACTTCTCTATGGAAAAAGCATACACATAAGATGAATTCGACAGTCTGATGGAGAAGGTGGAGAAGGTAGATAGTAGGTGAAAGAATACTTAGAGTTAGCTGGTTACGAAAAGTGGGCTAGGTTGTATGCACCTTTTAACAGAGGATGGACAATGACGTCAAATATTGCTGAGTCAGCAATGCCGCACTAGTTTCAGCAAGACGTTTGCCAATATACGACTTCCTCAAAGAAGTTAAGAAGATGTTTGGACGTTGGAATTGTAGTAACCTCAAAGAAGCTACACAGACATACATGATTCTTGGAAAAAAATACCAGGAGATGCTGACTTTGATGAGGCAATGTCTACACGTATGGTTGTAAGTTATATTTTAATGTCATTGATGTATATAGAGTAATTGTTTTCAGAAATAATTGCATGAATACAACTGAATACAATCATTTTAAGTAGAACTACCATTACTGCATATGAATACAACTATATTCAAACACATAAAAGACATATTTTTCCGTAGATCTAATATGAATACAACAAAATATACGTAAAAACCCACTGCAGAAACTATTGGAATACATTAGAATACAACTAACAAAGCTGTATTATATGTAATTTTAATACGTATGATTCTAATGGGTTTGTTAGCATCCTGTTGCCTAAAGTATAGTAGACTTTAGATAAGATATGCACTTCTCACAGTTGATGGTGTAAATATATGATGTATTCACATATATGCGAATGTTTTAATTGTATGTGACTTATTAATTCAACATTATACATTTGGTAATTCAGGTATATGTGCTCAATACTTATATTTCTATTTTTAAATATAGATGGTACCATCAACTAAATACTTACATACAATTAAACGATGGTGGGAGGAACAGTATGCTTGTTAGAGAGAAAATGTGTCTGTGGGAGGTTCCAAGTTGATGAATTGCCAAGCCCACATGCTTGAGCTGTATTGAACAGCAAGTTTCTAATGCCAGAAGAATATTGCTCTAACGATTACAAATCAAATACACTTGTAATGACATACGATGTGCTAGTCTACCAGCTACCGGACAAAAATGACTGGAATAGACAAGAACATGTTGTAGAGGAGGTTGTACTACCACCCAAATGGAACATGTGGGCAGGGAGGACATAACAAGAAAACGTGTAGAAATGCTCCACGTAGTAAATAGTTAACACTCTGACATTTATTGGTGCTTCAACGATTTGTCAATACTTATGATGACATTGTTAAGTATCTTATTGACAAGTAACACTTTTGTGAGTTATTTCTGAATACATGTAGTTGAAGTATTTTTTATACAGATAAATACATATGAAATATATACAGTTGAGTATAAATGAGTGTAGATAAATACTAAAATATACAACTGGATACAACTTATGTATTTGTATGAATAATACAGTTGAGGAGCACTGTTAGTAAATGAATACACCAAAATATAACTAAATATAGCTGCATAATACACTTAAATACAACTTACATACAGCTGAGTACATCTGAATACAAGTGATTACTTACAACATGTTTAATATATTTGAAATTGTGTTCTTTAATATGTATTATCTGAACTTGAAAGATACATCTGAAAGAATCCTGCTGAATACAACTGAATATAGCTGAATTTGACAATTAAATACAGTTGAATACAACTGAATCCAGAAAAATACATCTGAATTCTTTTATATAACCTACCATCAGTATATATAAAGTTTCTGAAATTGACATTAACATGTTCATTAACTAAAACCTGTTCAAGCAAAGTTAGTTGGTATTAATACATACTTGAATCCTACAAGATAAATATGTATTCAAACTGAAGAAGAAGCATGAGTACTCATGAACAAACCATTGAACCAGTGATTGAAAAGTTGCAATTGTCATACACGAACAATGTTGATAAAGTGCTAAGTTTTTCAAACTAATATGAACTACACCAAAAACTACTCAAAACAATATTCTTCTTGAAACTACACTGCAAAACTACAACAACCTAAAGCTACCCTAACACTATCTGTATCTTTGAATCTAACTCCGTTATTTGCCTAGCAATCTTTGAAGGTGCTTCATTTTCGCTTATGGCATCAACGTCTATCTTCTGCATAGCATAGTCCCAGAGGAGAGCACCATATGTTTGATGGAGTAGATTGGAATCTAATGTTATTTGTGGAATCTCACCAAGAGTGCTCAGAAACGCTGCGTATGCTGTGACATGCACCCCACAATCTCTAAAAAATAATCGATTGAAACAATTAAAAATAATTCAAATAATTATATTTGTATATAACATACAATAATGATTCTTGAATACTTACATGCTCCCAACTTTCTGTTGAGGCATATCTGAAATGAAAAAAACTTCAAAGGGATTATTATGTGACTTGGTAGTGTATGCTGAGTAAGTAGACCAATCTATGCCTTGACAATCTTTGTAAAAGCCACTGATTAATAGATACAGAGGTACAAGCTTAGCTAGTTTATCAATGTCAGAAACTACATGAGCATCATGACCAGCAGATATGTACAAGTCATACACTTTTGTACATCTCTCCTTGAATGAGACAACAACCAATACCCAGTGTAGTTTGTCCTTCAAATTGACTGTTTTCATGATATTATCCACAGTATGCCAAGGTACATTAGCATGCAATCTTTAGCCTTTTATGTACTCACATACCATATCCTCTTCTTTGGGTACATTAGCATCACTATCTGTATCAGCATACCTGTCGAATACTTTTGCGATTCTTGTCTTGAATATACAATCAACAGTTGTATACTTGAACTTGCTTGTTTTTATTGTACTTTCCCTTCTTTCTCAAATAATAGAATATGATGTCAATATGCTATACACAAAAGAGTTCAATACATGGTGTGAGTCCAATTAATCAAACTATTAAAGAATATAGTTGAATATAGAGAAATACATATAAAAAATACAGTTGAATGCAACATCTAATTACATCTTACTACATTTGGTTACAAAATTTAGGTTTTTTAAAAACATGTGAAGCTGAATAATATTGAATAATACAATTGACTACTTATGATTTAAACAGTTGATTATGACTGTCTAAAGTTGAATACAACTGAATATAGATAAATTAGGTTGAATACAACTGGCTACAACTGATTAAAGCATTTGAATTCAACTAAAATATAGCTAAATACATCTGAATGTAGATGTTGAATATACTTGAATGCAGATTCAGTTTAATATAGTTGGATACAACTGAAAAAGCATTTGAATACAGCTGAATACAAATTCAGTTGAATACAGCTAAATACAACTGATTAAAGCATTTGAACTTAATTGAAATTAGCTGAATACAGAAGATTACAGATGTTGAATAAAGCTTGAATATATCAACTGACTCTAAGTGATTAATACAGTTCAATTCAACTAAATATAGCTGAATACAACTACATACACTAAAATATAGCCGATATAGCTGAAAAATACAACTGAATACAACAACATGTTGTTATTCAAATAAAATTAGTCAGTTAAGGAAAAAACTTATATTGTCATCCCATTGCTTCCCGTCAAACGATAGAAGGCAAAACAAATTTTTTGAATTAACTTGATCAACTCCAAAATATAATGATATATGAAGTGTTGACTTGTTCTTCTTGTAATGGTCTTTCAAATTACTTCTACAAGTATGGTATACAAAATATTATATACATTTTTATAATTATAAAAGTTACTACAGATACTGGGGGAAAACTCACCTCTGATCATGTCTAGCGAGAAGATCATCATGAACCCATTTGTCATATTCTTGAATGATTAACATAGGATGTGGCCCCATTATTGAATCATCCTCAAAGGGGTGTCTTTTTTCTTTTTTTAAAAAAGGGTTTCAACTTTATTGAGGTACCTGTTGTTTATCTAATTCGTGATTAGAGACTATTAAATTTAAAAAACATGAGGAAAGCTGAATCTTATGTTTATAAAATCACTAACCTGTAGAGTCGAAGTTAGAAACATAAGGAGAAGTACCATCTACTTGGTCTCCGATTCCTATGAGATGGTATTTGGGTTGATTCATCTATTTTTGCACGGTTCTGAATTACAATTCTAGTTTCTGGATTTTTACTGGGAAGAAACTTGTTGTTCATCTCAAAATGAGTTACATTGAATTCTGTAGATACGCCCTCTTGACCTGTAAATGGTATGTTGGACATCACCTCTGATGTAAATTTTCCTTCTCCTTTGACTCCAAACATTGATCATTAACCACTTGTTTCTGTTAGTTGTATGTATTATAGTTAGTGTAGTAACTTAATTTCAGAATACAGTTAAATACATATAAGTATAGTAAGAAAATAGATTTTGGTAATGGAAATGGGAGTTTGAAATACATCACATATATTCAAGAATAACAAATCAAAATACATCAAAATATAGCTGAATACATTTAAATACAATATTTAATTCCATTTACATATTAAGATTAACACATATGAATACAACCAAATACATGTGTTGATTGATGCATTTATCAGTTTAGTGAGGCAGTTAAATGCTAGTTGAATACATACAACTTTTATATTACAATTATTTAAGTATAACAACAAGCAGGAGATATAAACAAATTCTCAATATGTTAAGAATGTTAAACCTCAACATTATCTCCGACATCTGTGTCCATGCCATTATCACGTCTCCCTATGGGTTCAATTTACTGGTTTTGTTGAAGATGTTCAGAAAGCTTCTTGAAGTTATCATTGATCAACGTTCTCAGCAAATTGAACTGTCCCAGAACCTAATAAGACAAAAATAATTAGAAGATTGCGCCAAAAATATATTAATGCTAAGCATTAAACTGTAATGTTTAATTTGAACAAATGCATACTCGCGTATTTTTTGAATGAATTTAGGTCTTTCCTCAAAGAATCTACTTCGTCATTTTGGAAATCTGGCAGCTAATTGTCATGCAAAACTTTATGTCCAACTTCAGATACACAAACGAGGAATCGTGGGCTATTCTGTTTCATTAGGATGCCTTTCCCGTTCCATACGCTTTTTATAGGGCGGTGATGAAGATGGACCAACACTTGCAACATGTTTATTCTTACATTGAAGATCGAGTGTAGGAGAAAAGTCATCCGAATCCTCTCCCGAGTTGTCTGAATGAGTAGGAGTAGGTCTGTTCTCAACATCGGCGCCTATAAGAGGAATCTGAATAATGGAAAGCTCTATATCGCTTGGATGGATGTCCTTGTAAACAATCTGAAAAACGAAATACAATAAAAGTCTTACTAGAAACATACATATGCAGATCTGGAATACAAAATGAAATTTGTATTATATATAAGGCAGCACTAATGATTTGGAAATAATATGCATATGTATGAAGATTTAATAATGAAGGCTACAACAACTATATATTGCTGTATGCATATGAATGCAATTGTATACAGTATATATATTCAAATGTATGCAGTTTCTGTATACATTGGTATACAAGTGTATATAGCTGGTTATTAGTACCTATGCATTTGTATACATGTATATTGAATTTGTATGCAAGTATTTATTTCTGTATGCATATATATCCAAATGTATGTTGCTGTATGCATCCCCTGAACATGAATACAGCTGATTATACAAGTAATATGTAGCTATATCTTGTATCTGTATGCAATTAATTATACAAGTATTTATATTTGTATGTATTTGAATAGAAAAGTATTCTTCTGTATGCATTCCCTAAAAATGAATGCAGCCTATTGTATGAAAATGTATGCAAAATCTGGATGTATTTGTATGCAAATGTATGCAACATATTTGTGAGAATATGACAGCAGACACTACATCAAGTATCACAACATCAAAAATGTATCTGAATACAACTACATATTTCTATATTCAAATGTATACCTATTAATTATTAATAAAATCTAAACTATGTTCATCAGATAAGCAAAGGTTGGCTGATTTCCGGTGGTTTTCCAATTGAGTATTCTGGGGACCACGTCATCAACTCGGATTGCAATTTTAGAATCAACATCTGAACAACACTCATAAAACTACACTTGCATAGCTAGGGGAATCCCAGTTATCCTGTAATACTTCTTCTCAGCATCCATCTTCTTGCTAATTGATTTTGTCTGCATTTCAAATGCTTTTAATCCCCAATGTTATTCACAATAACACCCACTCTCTACCAAGTCAAAATGTAGCTTTTGTATAGTTGTACCATTCTTCCCTGATGAAAAAATGAAGGTATGAATGAAATACAACAAATATATCTTCAAGGCATCACCATCATTGTCGGGACCCAATTTCTTGTGAGCAAATCATTTCATCAATTATTTCTTCTTGACAACATTAGCACCTCCAAAGTAGGTCTCAATAAGCCGGTTAGGAACCTTTTCACTAAACTCAAAATCTTCATCATTACCAAGACATTTGAGGTCAGTTACAAGCGCAAATTCCCTTAATGTAACATGTAATGAAGCACCATTGACATGTGTTGCAAATACATTGTTAAGAGTGCCTTCTAACTGGAGAGCCATGAAGCATCTAAAGAGTTGATGTTGAACTTCACAATGCTTCATTTGAAGAAATGAGCCAAAGCATGTATTGCTAAGTTGTTGGTACTGAACATGAGTAAGGTTCTCTTTTAGCTGGGAGACTATATCGGTGTTAGTATAAAAACTGATTTGGGGTGCAATTTTTGGATGGTTTTTCACCAAAAAATTAATTCCATGCATTTACAATAAAACTGACATGAATACATGCGAATACAACTAATATAATGACAAGGCTAAATACATATTAAAATACTAGATACCACACACATGACATAAAAAATAAGTAAGCTGAATATATATAAATACAATTAAAAACTTATTGGAAAATTGAATAGTTGCAAACTATAAAAATATATAAGAATACATATGCATACCTAAAAATACAACTGAATACAGTAAAACCACATAGCATAAAAATGTAAAATTGAATAAAAGTAAATATGTTTAAATACAAACAGATGCATACGAATACAACATCATACATGTAGAATTGTTTGAATACTTATGAATACATATACGTTTTTTTGAATGCATATTGAAACAATATCAATTATCTTTTCATGTCGTGTATCTGATATTTTTTTGCAGCAACTTGCTTTAAAAATTGACACATGAAGAATCATTCATAGGTTTTTTCTTCTTTGAAGCAACTGAATTTTTTGTTTCTTTTGAAGATTTCTTAACTTGGACTTCTTTCGACTTGTCATTGTGTATTTTAGTTTTTTTCTCTAAAACTAGACGTGGTGATAAACTTGCAAAATCCGACTCCACTTGAGTTATTTGCAACGAGAAAGAGGGCCCATCAAAATTGAGAATTGTTGGTATACCTTTGATTATCATCTTGTGTGACGTTAAATCCGTCATTGGAGAGAAAACCCAAAGCTTCCTTGAGAGTAAACAATACCAATGGTTATTGTTTCAGAAATTTATGAAAAATCTGTACAAAAATTATGAAAACAAAATAATGATAAAGCAATATCGAAGAAGATAACTTACCAAGCGTATAAAAATCAGAACTAAAACAGTAAATCCCAGAAGATTTTGAATGTGGAATTGATAATGGCCGAGAAATAGAGAATTTGGATGGGAGAAGATTTATGAAACGTAGGTTTGTGGGAGAAAAGAGTAAAGTGTATGCAAAAAGAGACAAAGAACATGGTTAGAGCAGATATATGGTGATTATGTGAGAGAAAGTACAAAAAAGGAGAGAGAAAAATATTATTTAGCATATATGGTGCCATAAATGTAAGATTTAACTATAATTAAATATTTTGCTATAAAGGATAATCGGTATTCATAGGATGTAATATATTAAAATGGTATTTATTTAAAATAAATAGGGTAAAAAGGTTTTTTATAGGGTATAAAAATTTCCAAAAATGTACTTCAGATGCACTTAAGCCCAAATAGGCCTGAAGAAAAATACACTTCAGATGCAACGAAGACCAAATAGGTCTGGAGTACACCTAATGTTTTTATGCAGCTAAGGCGACGTAGGCCCGAAGTGCAAATTGCCCAGAAATAGAAATTCGTTCGTCCAATTTCGACAATCCAATATAGGATTTAATATCTAAATCTACTCAAGATGAGTTCATATTTGACACATAACCTCCAAATATCATGAAGAACAAACCTAAATCATCAATTTTCCAAAATAACAATAAATCTAATTAACCATTTTGCAATTAAGAAGAAGAAGAAGAAGAAATCCTAAGTAATAGTATAAAATAAAGCGCCACAACAGCTTACCACTGTAAAATACCATAACTACCTTAAGATATGCTCAAAAATACCATATGAATTCAGTATCAACTTTATTTTCACAACAAAGAAGAAGAAGATGATGAAGCATAGGAAAAAGGAAGAGGATTAGAAAATGGCCTGACGTTATCCAAAATTTGGATACTAGTTAAAAAAATTTAAAAAGTAGATACAAATTAAATGGAGGTGACTAAATAAAGCACCCCGTAATTTTTACGAAATTTATGCACAAAAAAAAAAGAGGTACAACTTATCAGATACTTATAGGTCTTTATTTTATTCATTGTAACATTTAACGTTCCAACATAAAGTCAAAAATAAGTATTGCGGTGCAAATCAACTTTTTTTAAAAAGTTAACTTCCTCCTACCCACTATTCACATTTTTGCCTCTTAAGCAAAAGTCATTCAAGTTTGAGGTATGCACCATTAGATTCCAAAGAACACACAAGTATACACAGTTCATGTCACGATCTAAAATTCTAACCAGTCGTGATAGCGCCTAACATGATACTAGGCAAACCACTATTACGAGATAATTTCAACACTTTTAATAGAAAATAGATTAAATCAATTTAAATAAGAGTAATTCTCATAACAAGGACATAAATCTAAAATTTTACGCGAAAATTCTCAAAATCGGGGTGTCACAGAATACATGAGCATCTAAGTATCACAAGTCTAGAAATATTGTCTATGATAGACCGAAATTAAATACAATAAGCGGAAGGATAGGGAAGGAGAAACAAGGTCTGCGAAATGTCGAGCAACTACTTTGAGATCTCCAAAGGATCAACTGCGCAGTGAATCAACACCCATCGTGTCTAGAAACACGCTGGATCTGCACACAAAGTGCAAGGTATAATGTGAGTACAACTAAATCAGTAAGTAATAAGACTAAATAAAGAACTGAAAGTAGTGACGAGCTTCAATGTTGAAGTTCAATTATAGTAATTTCAATATAGGAAGGTAGGTATGCTTTCAAGTTTGACAATAAAGGCCAAAAAAGTTAATTCATGTAAAGTTCAACTTAAAGAGACATAACGTCTTTCAAAAATGCCAAGACAGTGATATATGATAGCTGAAGTGCAATAATAATGAAGTCAATGCATCCTCTCAGAGTAACAGTCACTTTATCCGCCCATTCACTCCAACCTCACAATCCCTCCGTCCTTACTGTCACTCATTCCTCTCAATCACTCAATACTCGCTCGCACTCATTAGGCACCTGTACTCACTGGGGGTATGTACAGACTCCGAAGGGGCTCCTTCAGCCCAAGCACTATAATATGTCAGCATGACATAAATCAATAAAACATGATATGGCGTGCAGTCCGATCCCATAAATATCCTCACAATCAATCGCTCAGTCTCAATGAGTCATCAACCTCTCTAGTCTCTCGGGCTCTCAATAAACATGAAAACCAGCCCAAACATATATGATATGATGTACCAACAGGGAACAATAGAGACTACGATATCATATGCAAGCAAATTGAGACTGAGTACAAACATCAATTTAGCAGATAATTTATCACATAACACGACCTATGTGGGTCCCTACAATACTGACACATAGCCTAAACATGATTTCTAACATGGTTTGCACTCTAATTGCTATAATACATGGAGAACATACGAATAGACAACAGATTATTCGACAATACCATCCCATGGAATTGCCCATGTCACATTTCATTTGGTGCATGCCCACATGCCCGTCACCTAGCATGTGCGCCGCCTCAAAGCCAATTAATAACACATAATCCAAAATTTCACATGCTCAAACCAAATTTAGAACTGTTACTTACCTCAATCCGAGAAAATCTCTACTCCAATACACCTTTATCTTGCGAATCGGCCTCCAAATAGCCTGAATCTAGACACAACATTACGATACAATTAACACGGGCTAAAGGAAACAAATCCATAAGGAAATACTAAATATTAATTAAAAGTCAAAATAGACTCAAAAGTCGACCCACGGGTCCACGTTTGAAATTTGATAAAAGTCACAAAACTCGGAAGCCCTTCCATCACGAGTCTAACCATACCAAATATATCAAAATCCAATACCAAATCACCATCCAAATTCCCAAATCAAACTCTCTAAATCCCTTGTCTCAAACACCCAATTTACACCGTAAATACACACTAAAAAGGTGGAAAAATCAATGGGGAAGCAAGAATACTTGTCAAAAATGAGCACAAGGGACTTACCTCAAGAATCCCCTCAAAACTTCTCTCAATAATCGCCAAAATCGGAGCTCAAATTGTTTGCAATGAAGCAAAATTGCGAACCCTTGTATTTAAGTGTTCTGCCTAACACTTCTGCTTTTGCGGAAACTTAACCGCATCTTCGCAATCGCAGAAGAAACCATCACCTGTATCTGTGGCTCCTTTCGCTCATGCGGACTCGCTTCTGTGAGTTTCCGAGCCACTTCTGTGGAACCTAGCTCCCCAGCCTCATTTCGCTTGTACGGTCCCCCTGCCGCATCTACGCTCATGCAGGTGCAGTAATTCCCTCACACTTAAGACCACTTGCACTCACCCCTCCAAACTCGCACATGTACATCCCAACCCGCACCTACGATCAAAGTTCTGCAGGTGCGGTTACACTCGCGGAGTCCAACTTCAGCAATCTCCCAATTTAAACTTTTGATCCGTTAATCATCTGGAATTAACCCGATCCCTCGGGGCCTCAACCAAACATACCAACAGGTCCTAAAACATAACACGAACTTAGTCGAGCCTTCAAATCACCTCAACCAACATCAAAAATATGAATTGCACCTAAATCCAAGCCTATTGAAACTTAGGAATTTCAACTTCTACAATAATGCCGAAACCTACCAAGTCATGCCCTACTGACTTCAAATGTTGCACAAAGTCACAAATGACACCATGAACCTAGTCCAACTCTCGGAACACAAGTCCAACCCCCATATCAAAAAGTCCACTTCCGGTCAAACATTCTAAAAATCCAACTTTTCGCCATTTCAAGCCTAATTCAAACACAAAAACTTCATAACACATCTGGATACGTTCCTATGTCCAAAATCACCGAACAGAGCTAATAGAACTATAAAAACTCCATTGTGGAGTTGTTTGCACATAAGTAAACATCCGGTCAACCATTCAACTTAGGCTTCCAACCTTGAGACTAAGTGTCTCAATTCATTTTGAATCTCCAGACCGGAACCAACTACCTTGGGAAGTCACATGACACTAATAAATACATAATGAGAAGTAAATGAGGGAACATGGTTACAACTCTTGAAATGACTGGTCAGGTCGTTACATCTTCCCCCATCCCTTAAACAAATGTTCGTCCTCGAACGAGTATAGAAACGTATCTAGGAGTATCAAATAGGTACGGATAGCTTCTCCGTATCTCTCATTCGGTCTCCCAAGTAGCCTCCTCAACTGGCTGACCTCTCCACTGTACCTTCATTGAAGCTATGTCCTTTGACCTCGACTTTTGAACTTGCCGATCCAAAATGGCCATCGACTCCACATCATAAGTTAGATCACCATCCAATTGAATCGTGCTGAAATATAAAAAATGAGACAGATCAAAAAATACTTCCAGAGCATAGAACATGAAATACCGGAGGCACACTCGACAAACTAGGTGGCAAGGCAAGCTTGTAAGGCACCTATCCAATCTTCTGAAGTACCTCACAGTCCAATATATCGCGGGTTCAACTTGCCCTTCTTCCCAAACCTTATAATACCCTTCATGGGTGAAACCTTGAGCTAAACCTTCTCCCCAACCACATAAGCAACATTACAAAACCTCCTACCCGCATAACGTTTTTGTCTAGAGTGTCATGCGAAGCCGCTCTTGAATCAATTTAACCTTGTCCAAAGCATCCTGAACCAAATAAGCACCCAATAGCCTAGACTCACTTGGCTCAAACCAACCCACCACAGATCTACACCATCTCCCAGTCTCATACGGAGCCATCTAAGTGCTTGACTGATAACTATTATTCTAGGAAAACCCTGCGAGTGGCAGAAACGGATCCCATAAACCGCCAAAATCAATAACACAATCGGGTAGCATGTCCTCCAATATTTGGATAGTGCGCTCGAACTGTTAGTCTGTCCGTCTGAGGGTGAAATGTTATGCTCAACTCAACCGACATGCCCAACTCTTGTTGTACAACTCTCTAAAACTGCGTGCCGAATTTGAAATGATAGACATTGGCACACGGTAAAGGTAAACAATCTCGCGGATGTAAATCTCGGCATACCACTATGAAGAATCAGTACTACCAACTAGAATGAAGTGCGTGGACTTGCTCAGTTGATCGACAATCACCCAAATAGCAAAGAACTTATTCAAAGTCCGTGGGAGCCCAACTATAAAATCCATGGTGATCCACTCCCATTTCCACTCTAGAATCTCTAACCTCTAAAGCAATCCATTCGGCCTCTGATGCTCATACTTTACCTAATAACAGTTAAGAAATCGAGCCAGAAACCCCACTATATCCCTCTTCATTATCCTCCACCGATAGTGCTACCTCAAGTCCTGGTGCATCTTCGCGGCACCCAGATAAATGGAATGCCGTGAACTGTGGGCCTCCTCAAGAATCAACTCACTTAACCCATCTACATTGGGCACACATATCCAGCTATGCATCCTTAACAATCCATCATCCCCAATGGAAACATCTCTGGCATCACCATGTGTCGCGCCCCTTTTTTCTTTCCTTCCATATATGGGGAGGAGGTTCGGGTTTCGACATTCATTGGGTGTAGTGACTCATTTCCTTTTAGGAATTAGGTATTAGAAGAGTCGCCACCTAATAGATTATGGTGCGTTAGGGAACCTAGAGCGATTAACTCATGGGTTGGTTTGCATTATCAGAGATTAAGGTAAGAGCTCAAAATAACCTCGAGGGGAAGGTGTTAGATACCCCTCTTGTCCACAACTATGGGTCCTGACTGAATTTATATTTATACATTAGTCCATACAAATAGTTAAATCAGATAATTTGTAAAAATCAGTGAACAAAGTAGTGAAATAAAGGTTTGAACAAATTATATAAACAAAGTTTTTTTTAAAAAGGAGAGGATTTTGGGGTAAGGAGGGGTCCTAGGTTGTTTATCCTATAGGATCACCCCACGCAATATCTGGTAAACACTTCTCAATGAGGAGCTACACGGGATATTAACATGTACTCATCATATCCCATGTCTACCCTTCGAATCCCCTTATTGGTCATGCAAAGCAAGTGTTTGGTCACTAATTCCTATTGTGTGCTACTATCCGTCCCTTCTTATTAGTCCCGGTGGGAGTTAGGACCTCTACCTATAGGTGGTTCTAGACGTACCCCTAAGGTTTTAAAGGCAAGAATCTAAGGCGAAAGTCTAAACCTGTAGTACTTTCACATAATGGGAGTAGATTAAAAGGCTCGAGTTACCTTTTCAATTAAACATGCAAGCAACATAACTTAATCATAGTTAAGGTCTTTATTAATCAAAGTCTAAAGCATGATCTCTAAGTGATTTTGTAGAAATAGACAAAACTTTTATGCCAAGAAGTTATAACCTAGTAGTTGCCCAGGGATTTTTTTAAAGGTTTATTGAATCAGAAACATTGAATGGCAGAAACAACTTCAGAGAAATGTAGATTTTGAAATTGCCCTAAGACTTGCCTATGTGCAGTATCATGTCTTGTTAATGCAGAAACAAATATGTTTTCAAAATAGACCCTTTTAATATCTATAGGCAGGATATCTAATTAGATTAATGTTTTGAAAGAACTAGTTGCAGGAAATGTCGCTGCTTAATAATACCAGTTATAAGAAAATGAACTAGGCGTAATGACATTTATTCATTAGGCTAATCAGTTTATCAAACATAACTACCAATAGAAATCCCTATAAGCATGATTTCTAAGTGTATTATTGACTGTGAATGATTTGCAGGCATAACAACATACATAAACACAAATTGAAACTGAAATTGGATTAGGTCCTACAGGCATGGTATCTATTCTTGAATTGATTTAAGATGTGATGGCTTGGAACCTATAACATAGCTTCTAACATGACAAATGCAGAATTCATGAACAAGAGTTCTATCTGATGTAAACAGAATTAAAAGACATTAGAAATGAGGTCTTTATAGGCATGATTTCTACTTGATGCAAAGGAAATTAGGAGTGGAATCCTATAGG
Source organism: Nicotiana benthamiana (assembly GCA_034376525.1). Taxonomy (NCBI): domain Eukaryota; kingdom Viridiplantae; phylum Streptophyta; class Magnoliopsida; order Solanales; family Solanaceae; genus Nicotiana; species Nicotiana benthamiana. Next base: position 60,913,686 of record CM067337.1, read on the forward strand.
CATGATTCTATATTTTGATGCAAAGGAATTTAAACGTGAAGTCCAATAGGCAAGATTCTATTAGGCAAAAGAAAGCAATCAAATTCAACAAGAATAGAAACCATATGGACATGTCTTCTATTGAGTGAAGTAGGTAGATTTGAAAATAAACCCTAAGAGTTAGATTTCTACCCATGTTACTCCACAAAGTATACATCTACCCACCCTTTTACTAATACCCCAAATATCTATTTACAAATTATTACAGGCCAATAAATGAATTACATAAAGAAATAGAAAAATCACAAAGCAATTCTATAGAGAGCCTGCAATTAGTCCCAGGTTTCCTAAAGCCTCTAATGGTCTTTCAAACCTCATTTACATACACAAATCAAAGTCTAGGTGTATCAAATCCCCCTAAGGGTCTCAAGGACCTCGGCAATTCTTACACCTAGACTTAGTATACACGCAATAAACAAATGCCTTGTGGAAAGGCCAACCTCAGTATGCAAGAGTTCAGAGGGTTCTCAAGAGGATTCCAAAGTAGTAGATATACTAGAGAGGAAGAACTTATTAACTAAGAGTAGAGTGAAAGTGCAGGACACAGGTTGAAAGAAGTTTACTAAAGACTAGACTTAAAAGTCTAGTTTTGAAAGCAATCAGTAAGGTAATAGATATTGGTTGGAATGATAAATAAAATCAAGAACTCAGGATGAGATCCCACGCAGAACACCAATGAGTTCAATAGTAACACCAAAAGGATAGGGATTTGGGGATGCACAACCATTGACTACAACATATAACCCTGGAAAGGCTATTTGGACTAGCTTGGACATGCTCAGCAATAACTGAAACTGGCATAATCACAAAATAATTTGGGAGAATATAAACACATAGGGGTATATGGAGTTGGGGACTCATATGAATGGTAAGCACACAATAGGTTAACAAACAATTGTCCAGGCACGCTTGAATCACACAAGGGAATACATGAACTTAAAAGGGAGTGGAACTTAGTATGTCTAACTACAAACTTCACAATAGAAACAAGTAAAAGCAGGCTAGAAATAAAAAGCTGAAACAAGAAGAGAAGCATGTTGTTGAGGCTTTAAATTAAAATGGGACATACCAGTGAAGATAAAAGTAAGTAGAATGAAAGAACCAAAGAGCACAGATTATTAGCCTTGGCTTGCAGCCTGCCAATAGTAGCAAAATAACACAAGGAAGAAGGGAGTATAGAGATTTTATTACAAGAGAGAAGTTTTTGAAATCCAACTATCTGTTGTCTTGTTTGTGAAAGACAGAGTATTTATAGTTGAAAGTAGGTAGTAGAATAAGGTAAAAAAATCATAGTATTACGCTAATTTAAGAACTCAGAATCAATATATTAGAGAATCAAGTAAGTACTTCCTTAAGTTCAGGGAATTAAGATGAAACAGAAAGATTCAGTACCATATATGGCAAGAAGAATTAGTGCATGATTAAATAAGGAAAGGAGCCAGAGTTCAGTAGGCATAAAGTAGTAAAATACGACCAAATTCAGAAAGACCCAATTAAGGAAATACTAAGAAAAATAAAGTACCATAGTAAATAAGGTAATGAAATCAGTTAATTCAAATAGACGAGTAGAACCCTACGTCTTTGAAGTAAAATATTTCAATTACCAACGGTGAAAGAAAGTCAGAATCAATTATGGGGAGTCATGATTTTGCACATTTCCACATATAAATAGAGACGAACGAACAGAAGTAGCAAACAAACAAGGTCAATTACATAGGCGGAAAGAAATAAGAGATGAGCAATCACAGTCATATAGAGGTGATATAAGTAGGCTAAATATTCAGCAAAACATATTCGAAACATGGTGACCACGAGAGATTAACAAGACCAAGGCAAAGAAAATCATGCTAACATACAGAGCCAAGGCAAAGGAAATCATGTTAACGCACCAAGCCAAGGCAAAGAAAATTATGCTAACACACAGAGCCAAGGTGAAGAAAATCATGCTAACACACAGAAACATGGTAAAGAAAATCATGCTAACACACATAAATTATTAAAGAAAAATCATGCTAAAACACAGAAACATATAAAGAAGAATCATGCTAACACACAGAAACAAGTAAAGAAAAAAAAGTCTTTTTTCAAAAAATTAGCGCTTTTAACAGAGTTGAGTTAAAAAGTAGTAGGAACATAGAATCGGTCAAAATAAACAAGGGACAAAGGTTTGACCATGAAGAAATCGGTTGAAACGGGTATAGAAAGAACTATGAGAAAATCCTAGTTTTCAAAGAAAGTAAAAATTGTTTAGAATAGAGGATCTTTTAGAAGAAAGCTTGAGAGTAAGTAAATCATAGAAGGAAACATGCTTAAAGCATGAAAGTAACCTAGATCTAAGAGATCCGAAGAGAGTTAGGCTTTCAAAAGGAAACCTGAGTAGAAATTGAAAGAACATGTTGTAACTTCACAAATCATAACACACATGGTGTGACTTTACCCAAAATCACACCAGAGAAGACTCGAACAATAGAATTAGAAATCCTAGGTCCAAATTTTCATGGCCCAGGACCCTTGAGATCCTTAGAGTTGATGAGCAAAGTGGTGGAGTGACAATTGGAGGCTTGGGGTTTGAGAGATAGTCACTGGTGATGACCGGAGAAGGAGGTAAGTGGAGGAGTCTAGGATTAGGTTTGAGAGAAAACTAGAGATGAGAGAGCATCTGAAGGCGGCGCCTTTGAAAATATGACTTAGGGTTAGGGGTCATTTGGAAATTAAAAAGGAAAGGGGGAGCAAGGTCCGTTGATCTCAAAGATCAACAGCCAGGATTTATGATGGCTTGGGAATAATTAGGGCATGGGTCCGGTTAATTGATTAGGATATTAGGCTGGTAATTGGTCCGATTTTGGCTATTATTGAAAGCTAATTTTGGCTATAATTCAAATAGCCAATTTTTCCTATTTTTATTTATAAAAAATAATCGGTAATTTTTGGAAAATAGTTTAAGGTCCCAAAACGATTTAAAATACATAATTAACAATTTACAAATACAGGGTCCAATTTTATGCATATAAAATATCATTATATCTTAAAATGGCCTAACATTGCAATTATATGCACTTTAGCTTTAAAAATACTAAATATAATTTTAAAACTATGTAAAAATGACATCAGCCAACTTTTAGCATAAATATACAAATCCAATAAGTGAATTATCAAAACAACAATTTTGGAAATAACTATTGAGGATTTTATGGATAAAAAAGGGAGAAAATAAGTTAATTTAAACCTTAAATTTATGGGAAAATAATAAAAGCATTGTGCATGCTTATATATGCACATATATACTATTTTGATAGCTTTTTGGAAAATTTTAAATATATAGGGAAAAATTAGGTATCAACAGCTGCCCATCTTTACCCGGGATGGATAAAAGAGTTCTCGGGTAAAGAAATGATGGACAATTGTAACCGGATTGGATGTTTTGAAAGACAAAGGCCGAGCTCCGGTTTTCAAGTTGCCTACATATCCCTGGTTTTACAGGAATCAGGCCATGTGTAGTTCTGGATTCTCCTGCGGAGTATGCCGATGAAACTACTACAAGAACGGACGGGAGATGTGGAAGAGTCTATGATCGGGACAGTTATAGGGAACTAGAGCAAGATCGCTCCTACTAAGATAATGTTTGCTTGTTGGTTACATGTAGATAAAAGAGTCTACAAGTGTATTTGCGAAAATTTAAACATGATGCAAATTTCCTTTGGACAATAAAGGTTGTCTTCGGGCGGTTAAAGATTACGTCCTTGGACCATGACATCCTAGGCCATAAATTGTTTAATAGTGATTCAAGGCCATGAAATGATGTTCTTGGGCCATAAAATGGTGCCTCCGAATCATGAAGCATTTGAATAATGATATGTAGGCAACTTGTGGCATGAGTATGATGCCTTCGGACTATGACACCCTTGATCAAATTGGTGATATTTCAAACCATGAAATACAATAATATGATGCAACAAGACAAGGATTATTCTTGTGAAGTGGAGGGCAGAGCTTAGTCCGATTGAAAAGCAGGTATAGTAGTAGCAAATAGAGCAATATTGGTGCAAAGAGGAACAATGCTTAGTCCCGTGAAATTGGAGAGGCAAGGATTATCATGATGTAAATTATGAGGCAAGGATTAGCCTCATGCAAGTATGGAGTCAGGGATTAGACTCATTCAGTATTGAAGATAGAGCTTAGTCTCATACAAAGAGAAGACAAATATATAACTAGAATTTATCCTCATGCAAGATGCTGGACAGGGCTTAGTCCCGTGCAAATATGGAGTTAGGGATTAGACTCCTGCAAGATGGGAAATAGAGCTTAGTCTCATGCAAGGAGAAAACAATGTTTAGCCTTATGTAAATATGGAGGTAGAGCTTAACTGTATGCAAGATGCGGGACAGGGCTTAGTCCTAAGAAAATAGAAGGCAGTGCTTAGCCTTATGTAAATATGGAGGTAGAGCTTAACCTCATGCAAGATGCGGGACATGGCTTAGTCCTAACAAAATAGAAGGCAGTGCTTAGTCTTATGCAAATATAGAGGTAGAGCTTAACCTTGCAAGATGGAGGACAAGGCTTAGTCCATGCAAATAGAAGGCAGTGCTTAGCCTTATAAAAATACGGAGGTAGAGCTTAACCTAATGCAAGATGCAGGACAAGGCTTAGTCCTATGCAAATAGAAGACAATGTTTAACCATATGCAAATATGGAGGTAGATCTTAACCTCATGCAAGATGCAGGACATGGCTTAGTCCCATGAAAATAGAAGGCAATGCTTAGCCTTATGTAAATATAAAGGCATGGCTTAGCCTCATGCAAGTATGGAGTAAAGGATCAGACTCGTTCAGGATTGGAGGTAGGGCTTAGACTCATGCAAGTGGGGAGTAAGAGATTAGACTCATGCAAACATGGAGTCACAGATTAGACTCATGCAAACTTGGAGTCAAGGCTTAGATTCACGCAAATATGGAGTCAAGGATTACACTCATAGAAATTTGGAGTTAGATATTAGACACATGCAAATATGGAGCCAAGGCATAGACTCATGCAAATGTGGAGTCAACGATTGGACTCATGCAAAGATGAAGTCGAGGATTATACTCATGCACATATGGAGTCAAGAATTAGACTCATGCAAATATGGAGTCAGAGATTAGACTCATGCAAATGTGGAGTCAAGGATTAGACTCAAGAAAATTTGGAGTAAGAGATTAGACTCACGCAAAGAGAAAATAACAGATAAAGATGGAGTACATATCTTTTCTAGGATATGTTTAGCGTCTAACGGTTAGATGGGTGGTGAATTTGGTTTGGGTACGAATTCTATCATCAAATGTTCCTGCATTCAAAGAAAAATCGTAAGTTTCATGGGGGTAGGTTGGTTCTTGCTCCGTCTGCCGGCCTTGCTTTGCTCCGATCTGGAAGCCCCCTTTGAGTTCCCCTAGGTAGCACCTGACTGTTATAAAAATAGAATTTTCGAAAAATATGTATTCATTGATAAAATAGAATTGTTTTGGAAGTGTATTGATATATCAAGTAGCTTTGATGAACTAACGACTGTGACACATTTCAAAGGCATTGCAGCTCTCTTATATTGAAATTTTTAGGGTCCTCCTCAAAATTGTGCCCCAGTTTGATAATCGTTAGTGGATGATGGACCTTCCTGAATCTTCCTTGAAATTTTGAGAATCTTTCTCATGATTCTTCCAGTTTTGGACTAATGACTAACTTCCTGGCATGGGATGGTGCTGGCTAGACTTGTCCTAGAATTTTGAGAACCCTTCTCAAAATTCTGCCCTTCTCAAGAAGGTAATATAATCCACACCATGGAGGCGACCACCCCCTGTACTCTTGCCATGCATACTGGCACCCGAGCCCAAAGGTGTTACCATGGCTTTTCAACCGTATCGGCTTGCTTATACCCTGGAGGTTCTTTCCCTATACTCTTGATGGCACTGACCCATTCAATGTGATGGTAGGTTTCCTTTCCTAGCCTCCTTTTATGTCCACTGGCCGGAATGGTCTGACTCGTTTAGATGGGGTTATTCCCATCTCCATGAATGATTACCTCTTGACGGTTCTATTCAAATTTTACAGCTTGGTGTAGTAAGGTGGGCACGACTCCAGCAGCATGGATCCACAAGCGGCCAAACAAAAGATTATATGAGGCTGGTATGTGAAGTACTAGGAATTCAACATCGAACCAAGTTGGCCCTATCTGCAATCAAAAGTTGATTTCCCTGATTGTGTCCCTTTAGGACCCATCGAAACCTTTCACATTCATGCTTCTAATAAGTATTTCATGAAACCTTTGTCCAATCTTTTCATGGTATCCAGTGGACAAATATTCAGACAGAACCTCCATCAACCAGGACCCTGAAAAATGAATTTGTCTTCAAATTGTATTGTAATATGCAATGCTCGATCGTGATTCAAACCTTCGGGCGGTAGCTCATCTTCATGGAAGATAATCTTATTGCTCTCCAGCACCTAACCTGACCATAATGGCCATTTCTCCGCCACTGCTATTATTGGGTACACAAGCCTCGCTTAGAACTTCCATCAAGGTGTTCTTATATGCCTCTGAATTCTGTAGTAGTCACAAGATAGATATCTGAGTAGGGACTTTGTTCAGATGGTAAACAACAGAATAATATTTTTCTTGTACTTTTCTCCATACGTCAGCCAGTCCAGTCTCAATAACAGGCTGCCTAGCAGTGGCATCCTTATTTGAACCTCCCAGGTGTTTAGGTGTATAGACTCTTCCAGTTATAATATTCCCTTGTGCTACGTTAGATTCCTCTATCTTAGTCTTCCATGTTCGTTGAGCCTTGACAACATAGTCTCAGGATATTGCTTTTGAGTTGAATGATGGCGTGGTTGACACCGTCACACTAAAAGGTGTGACCATTTCTACTTCAAATGGAGCGGAGGTGGCTGCGGACAGAGCTACTTCTACCTTGAATGGAACAGATGCAGTTACCGCAATGTCAATAGGTGCCTAAGTCTGAACCACGATAGGGGTAAGTGTGACTACAACCTTGAAGTCATCACCTTTCCTAATGAGCCCAATTGACCCCTCAGGGTCCCATTCTTCATTTGATTCTATAACCTGTACACCGTTACCTCTATGATCAGAGAGGGAATTATTGCGGACATTAGATGTAGATTCCTTCGCTTGTATGACCTTATTGTCTATGAATGTCTGGATCTTATCCTTCATTCGGCACTCAATAGTGGTGTGCCCTTTCATACGGAATGGTATGCAGTTTTTTTGTTCCGATTGACCCATTGTTGCGGCCCCTTTTTCCTCCACAAAAATCGGGTTTATGACATTTTGAGGGATAACTCATTCATTTTACGAATTGGGTTTGCATTTGAAGAGTTGTCACCTAATGATTAGAGTACATTAGGCCACCAAAAGAGTTTGATTTGAATAACAAGAGATAGGGTAACGTTTTGAAATTATCCCAAGCAGAAGGTGTTAGGCATCCCTTAAGATACATTAGTGTGGTTCCCGGCAAGAATTATTATGAATTGGAGTTGCAAATAACATATAAGCAGATAAGGCTCAAATAAGAGGGGATTTCAATACATAATAGTTCAGAAGTAGACAAAATTTGAAAGAATAATTAAAAGAGCTGATCTTTAAATAAGGAATTGCAATACTAAAAGAAAATAAAGAATAAAGGAAGGGGATCCTAGGTTTATTACAAATATGGATAATATCAATGCAATGTTCAAGAGAATTCTATATGAAGAACGTGGTTCATCAATATGGGTTCATTTTAAACTAAGATATGTTTTCTATACTCTGCACAATTAGAAATATAAATTTTTAAATCATGAGCAAAAGTCCTAAAATTGTTCAATTCCTAGAAAACTCTATCTGCTAGATTTGAGCCAGTTCCGTCTGCCTAGAACTCTAAACCAAAAAATTGCCTAAAATCTAAGGAAGATAAACCGATCATTCAAACCTGAAAGTTAAGGTTGATTATTCCTCTAATTGACCACTTCTGAAGCTGTCGTTACCCATTAAATATGTATTTCTCTTTAAATTCACATCATTCCTTCTGCCAACTCCATAATTCTAAACCGTAAAAAATGTCTCTTCACTTTTACTTTCCTTCTTCTTCTCCAAAATTCTAACTCACTAATTCTCTCAGAATATTCAACAATCATGACCAACCCACAAGATAATCCTGGAACTCCTCCACAACTCACTCCATCTGATTCATCTCCCCCTCCTCCACCCAGCACAACTCCCAAACCTAGGCTGAGAAAGGTTTAAATGCTTGCTCGAAATGCAGTAGCAACTGGAGCTATCAGGAAGAAATTAAATGAGAAATTAATGGAAATCCAGGCCCCAGACTCCGACTCCAGCTCTGATTCTGAGTCATACAAATTTGCTAAGTGAGGGAGAAGGAATTGGGTCTTCTGACTCTGAAAAGACTCAAGCATCCCCTTCTAAGGTAAGTTCTTCTATGTCATAAAATCTAGAAACTAAGTTTGTTGTTGTTGGACATATTAAGGATCTATAATTACCTAAGTTATGAAGAAGATGAGGTAAAAAGAATTCAGAAAAACGAAAAAAAAGGTGCATGTGGCGAAGAAAGGGGAAATGGGAAAAAGAGTAGTTGATCATTCACCCAATATTGTTGGGCTGTCTATGCCTGCTATCTGTGGGGTTGAACAAGAATTTGTAGAAGAAAGTAGAAAAACGTCAGGGGGAAGTGCTTCTAGTAAAGCTGCTGAAGGGTTGGTTAACTTAATTTCACAAAGAGATGAACCTGGTTCATCAGTTGAAGAAATCCTAGCAAACCTTTTGAAAAGGTTGGGATGAAGTATGATCCAAAGAAAAGATGACCTACCATACCAGAATCCCCCAGTGATCCAAATCTTATAATAAAATAAGTGCTTCCTCCCCAACATCTACTGAAACTTCCTTGCTAAAGGGAAGAGCCACAAGAAGCATGTAAAATAGAGTGAGGCTGACCTACAAAGGGCTTTAGCTGAAAGTAAAAAGAAGAAAATGGATAAAGGAAAAAGGGAAGGTTGTAGATTCCTTAGAGGCTGCTAAAGCTGGGGAGATGGAACATGTCCATCAAGAAAAGGTTACACCAGTGGAGGTTCAGATCCCCAAGCCCAAAAAGCCCAAGAATTCTTCCAAGAAGTCTTCCTCTATGTTTGAGGCTGTTGAATCTTCACTAGCCAAATGGACAAGGTTTGCAGTGAAAAACAAACAGGCAAAAATTTCTGAAGATGAGGAATGGAGTGGAGAAGAAGTAGAAGATGATTTTAATGGTGGATAGGACAAGCATGCCATGTTTGGAAAAAGAAATATCTTAAAGGGTAGACTATTAAAAGACCTAGTGGAACCAGGAATGATAAGAAAGGTAAATGCCTTAGCTGCTCAGATATGGAATGACACGGTCCTTCACATGGATGGTAGGCTAGGCTGAAATGAGCTAATTGAGTTTATGGAAAATGCAGAGGTTAAGGATGGAAAGGTTAGTTGCCTGGTGAAAGGAGTTCAAGTGTCCTTTCATATAGAAAAGCTGGGAGAGATCCTTGGCATACCCTCTAAAGGGTTTGACGACAATACAAGGAAAAGGTGACCTTGCCTGGACTCCCTCCCTACTGCTCTTGCAATTACTAGGAGGTTTTGCAATTTTGAAGATATGAATGAAGCCAGGCTGTGAAGAAAAGTTAATTGAGGCCTAAGCCCAATGTCTTGTTTGAATTTATCAATAAGTGCTTATTGCCCAGACATGAGAGAAGGCATACTGCCAATTACATAGATCCAGTTCTTATTGAGTGTCTGGAAAGTGGAAGGCAAATTAATTGGTTCTACCTTGATCATCAAGCTGCTGGACAAGGTCTTTAATGGCTCAAAGGCTCATGCTGCCCCCTATGACTTTTTTCTAACGACAGTGTTGGATATGTGCAATGTGCCTCTAAAGAAATGGATAATAGCCTAGAGCAAGGACCACTTTGGCATTAATACTCTGATTGCTTGTGACTATTTAGTTAATACCATCCCAAATGAACCTAGTTCATCCAAGAAGACTGCCATTAATAGAAAAGTCAGGGCTCTGGTTCAGGAATGTGAAACTAAGGTTGCTGAGATAGCTAGGCTCAAGGCTCGCGTAGAAGAGGTAGAATCGAAGAAAGATATTCTCAGAACTGAGCTTACTAAAGAAAAGGAGAAGAATGATGGAATTCTTCATAATATGGTGAATCTTCTCCAAGCCCAAAACCAACTCTCTAGCTCCCCCAAGCCTTAAGACCCCTAGCTTTTGTCTCCTGAACCTATTCAGTACCTTCAATGACCAAGATTAGGGATTTTTCTATCTTTTTTTTACTCATGTTTTGAGTGTTTTTTCTTTTTTATTGTAGATTGTGGTGGCAAAGTATCTTTATCAATGATAACTACTGTTTTTCTCTTGTTCAATGTTAATATTTCCTTGATAGTTTAAATATGTTTGCTTGATTACTGATGATTAAATCATAATTGCACTTACAGTTTCCCTAATAGCTTTGAGTACTGATTAAAATCTGGGACTCACACTTTCTATGCACCTTTTTGATGATGCCAAAAGGGGAAAGAGATATTGTGCTTTACACATTCTAAATAAGTGATATTTGTAACCTAATTAACCTGGTCCTTGATGATAAGTGAATTTTCTAACTTTCTATTGATGATTGAGCTGAGTTCTTATAGGATCCAAATAAGTAAAAAGCACAGAGTTGTCATCGTCAAAAGGGGGGAACTTGTTGGCCCAAGATCAGGTGAAGTTTTGAAGATTGACAAAAGAACTCAGACATAGACTAGGTCCATCTTGTGAAACACTGTCATTATCAACGTATACATATGAGATGCACATGAAGGAGAAAAGTCTAATTGATCGAGCAAAAATATCTACTGACCTGATCAAAAAGGTTATATATTGGATACGGAGAGAAAGACTCCTTACATTAAGAAATACGGTTTAGGATGAGGATAGTGTTAGAGTTTAAGATTGTTATTAACTCTTCTACGATAGAAGAGTAGAAATTGAATCCCAGTCAAACTCTGATAACTAACATATTAAATATCAGTGTTATTCTCTTTTACGGATAATACACATAAGCAAAAGTTAAACTTAAATTGAGATCAAAAGAGAAAGGCAATTTTGCAAGCGATTTATATGTGATTTGAGTGTGCAATCCTGAAGCTACTTGAACGAGATAGAAGAACCAGTTCTGTGTGTCTATATTTTATTCTAGTTCAATTATAGTAGGTGATTCTACAATGGACCTTTCAGCTTTCATAGAAGCAATTGTATTAGGTACCTTTAGTGTTCAAGTTAGGTTAAGTTGAAGTTGTCTCAATAATTGAGGTTGTGTTCCACAACGGGATTAGAGTTAATCCTTAGGTTTATAAAGAGTTTTTGTAAATGTTATTTTAGCTAGGTGATTTTAGTGGAAGTCTGGAAAATCCTACAACGTAGTAGGTCGTGATTTTTTCACATTTTGAGTCAAGTTTTCCACGAAAAAATCTTTGTGTTCTTTAGTTTCAGTGTCTATTATTCCACAAACTATAGTAGTTGGAACACCTAGAAGAACCAGGTTCTTCTATAGTTCAGTTAAGCAAAAATTGGGTACCACACAAAACACACCCCTCCCCCCCATATGTGGTATTGACGCTTAAAACATCATAATTAACAAGTAAATTATAGATATCAAGTAAGAACATGTAGCAATTAAAACATGCAAAAATAAATAACATGGAATAGATGAAGGGATGGAAGTAAATAGCCCAATCCTATATGCTTAATCGTATGACAGTGGATATACACCTGTCACCTCGCATATACACCACTTCCATACATAATTCATATAACAAATAGTTGAAAACCTCCTAATTCTCTAATGTCAAGGTTAGACACAACACTAACCTCTTTGCGCAACCAACCCAGCAATAATCAACGGCTTTTCCTTTCGAACAAGTCTCCAAACTAACCTAATCTAGCTAAATATAGTTGAAATAATTCAAAATGAGCTTTAGAAACTACTAACACATTAAATATATTAATCTTTATTTAATTTGGGAAATGTTAACAAAAGTCAAGCCCAAGCCCGCTTGATCAAAACCCGAGATTTAGACCAAAACTAGTTACCTATTCACCCACAAGCCTGATTATGTGATTTGTTTCGAAATTTGACATTAATTTGAGGTCTAATAAGTCACTGAATTGTCACGATCCAAAATCTAATCCAGGTCGTGATGGCGCCTATAGTGTTACAAGGCAAGCCTATTTCCCAAAATATTACTACTAAAATGATTATAAGAGTTTAATATAATACATTCAACATTTAAATTTCTCACACTAAATCATATCTGAATATTATCAATATAAAATATGAAAACGATCCCCAAACATCAGAGTGTCACTAAGCCATGAGCGTCTAAAATAGTGAACTGAGAAATATAAATTGTCTAACTTTCCAAAAGAAGAAATGACAAAAGGAGTAACAAGGCCTAACAGACGCTAGCAGCTACCTTGCAGTCTCTACTTAAAGTCGGTCTGAACTCAATGATCGCCGCGTTCTAACTCAGCTAAATCTGCACATAAAATGCATGGTATAGTATGAGTACAACCACCTCAGTAGTAACAAAAATAACTAAGGAAATGAGCAGTAGTGTCACTCTATTACTCATCATTCGCACTCAGCACTAGAGAGAATGTATTTCCACCTCAGCAGGTATCACAACCTTAGTTCCATAGACTAAGAGGTATGGGGTCGCTCCTACTTACGTACGCACCGTGGTGTGGTATCCTAATAATGCGAAAGGCAACTTTTCATACCATTGCCTGGAGCTCTGAAATAATATTTGTAAAAACTTCTTGATGTTTTTATTTGCTGCTTCGACGGCACCATTAGACTTGGGTTGATAAGGAGTAGAGTTCCTATGCGTTATCGTGAATTGTTTGCATATCTCCTCCATCAAATGACTATTCAGGTTAGCCACATTATCTGTGATGATTGTTGCGAGAATACCAAATCGACAGATAAGATTGGAGTGCACAACATCTAATACCGCTTTCTTGGTGATAGATTTAAGAGTGATGGCTTCGACCCACTTTGTGAAGTAATCAATGGCAACTAGTATGAACTTGTGCTCATTTGAAGCTTTGGACTCGATTGGCCCGATAACGTCCATGCCTCAAGCGGTGAATGGCCTCGGTGCAAACATAGGATGCATTTGCATGAGCGGTGTATGAATCAAATCACCATGCACCTAACACTGATGGCACTTTTTGTCAAAGCTAAAAACAATCCTTTTCCATAGTTATCTAGTAATTGCCCGCTCGAAAAATTTTGTTTGCCAAAACATACCCATTCATATGGGGCCTACACACTCATGCGTGTACTTTGTGCATGATCCTTCCAGCTTCTTCAGCATCAACACATCTTAAAAAATTGAGATATGGGGTCCTTTTGTACAAGACATCACCATTAAAAAAGAAACCACTCACGCGTCGTCTAATGGTTCTCTTTTGATCTCTAGTGGCTTGCTCGGGTACTCTTGTGCTTTCAAGAATCTTTTGATGTCATGGTACCATGGCTGAATACTTGGTTCTGCCTCAGTTGTATTACAATAACCATGCCTTTTTCCTGATATGGATTTCCACGGGATCAATGTGGGCATTGCCTGGGTAGGGCAATATCGAGGCTAGAGTGGCGAATGAATCAGCTAGTTCATTGTGACAACGAGGGATGTACCTGAACTCTATCGACATGAACCGCTTGCTAAGATCTTCCACATGCTGCTAATAGGGAATAAGCTTAACATCTCGAGTTTCCCATTATCCCTGCGCTTGCTGAATAATCATATCTGAGTCTCCCATAATCAACAACTCTTCGACATCTTGGTCGATTGCCATGTTCATACCCATGATGCAGGCTTCACACTCGGCTGTGTTGTTTGTGCAGGAAAACCAAAGCTTGGTTGTGACCAGGTAGTGATGACCAGTGGGTGAGATTAAGATTGTCCCAATTCCCACACATCTTACATTCACTGCTCCATCAAAGAACATTTTCCAAGCAGTCGTGTCCTCAAATATTCCCTCAACCAATTTTACCTCTTCATTTGGGAAATAAGTGTTTAGAGGGTTGTATTTATCATCAATCAGATTTTCCGCCAAATGATCAGCTAGCGCCTGGGCTTCCATGGCCGTGCGGGTGAAATAGACTATGTCAAATTCAGTGAGCAGGATCTGCCATTTTGCTAATCTTCCCGTGGGAATTGTCTTCTGGAATATGTATTTCAACGGATCCAACTTGTTTATGAGGTAGGTGGCATAGGCTTGCAGATAATGTCTCAACTTTTGAGCGACCCAAGTTAAAGCATAACAAGTTCTTTCCAACTAAGTATATTTGGCTTCGTAGCTGGTAAACTTCTTACTCAAGTAGATTATTGTCTGCTCTTTCTTTCTGGTAGTTTCATGTTGCCCGAGGAAACAACCAATGGCCTAACTAGTTTGGGTGGGACCAAGACTAGTGGGTTGGATAGATACACTTTGATCTTATCGAAAGCTTCCTGACTTCATCTGTCAGTTTGACTGTTGCATCTTTTTTCAGTAATTTTAATATGTGTTCACACGTGGAGGTCAACTGAGAAATAAACCGGATGATATAGTTCAATCTCCCCAACAAGCTCATCACATCTTTCTTGGTTTTTGGAGGATGTAATTCCAGAATAGATTTTATCTTTGTCAAATCAAACTCGATACCTCTCCAGCTGACTACGAATCCTAAAATTTTGTCCGACAGGGCCCCGAACGCACATTTTGCTGGGTTTAATTCCAAATCATATCTATGCAACCTCTCAAAGAACTTCCTCAGATCTCGCACATGGTCATCCTGAGTTTTGGACTTGATGATCACGTCGTCCACATATATCTCTATCTCTTAATACATTATATCATGGAAGATGGTGGTCATGGCTCTCATGTAGGTTTCCCTGGCATTCTTCAGACCAAAAGATATGACCCTGTAGCAATAGGTTCCCCAGGGTGTGGTAAAAGCTGTTTTCTCTGCATAATCTCAATCCACAACACCTAGTGATATCCTGCGTAACAGTCCATGAAGGACTGTATGTCATGCTTGGCGCAGTTATCAATAAGGATGTGGATGTTTGGCATAGGGAAGTTATCTTTGGGGCTTGCCCTGTTCAGATCTCTATAATCCACACACACTCGGGTTTTCCCCTCTTTCTTTGGCACTGGAACTACATTGGCCAGCCATGTGGTGTACCGGATTACTCGAATCACCCCTGCTTCCAATTGTTTCATGATCTTTTCTTTGATTTGATCACTAACATCAATTTTAAATTTCCTCTGATTTTGCTGGATTGGGGGAAATCGAAATAAGTTGGTAATTTATGCACTACCAAATCAACACTCAGTCCAGAAATATCATCTTATGACCATACAAACACATCATTAAACTCAAGCAAGAGTTGGATTAATGTGTCCCGAGTTTTCTCATTTGCATGGATACTTATTTAGGTTTTCCTGATTTCTTTGGAACTGCCCAAGTTAACCGGCTCAGTGTCATTTAGGTTTGGCTTAGGTTTATTTTTGAAATGTTCCAGTTCTCCATTTATTTCCCTAAAATCCTCTTCTCCATCATATTCCGGTTCTTGGTTTATTATTTCAAAATTAGACGGCATGTTTGGATCTAGGCACAAAGTACGCAAGCAAGTCATGTTAGTTAAAGCCGCATTACTAGAACTGAAAGAAGAAATAAACTAGAAAATAGCAAAAATCAGAAAGAATAAAGGAAAATGAACGATGAAATATTAATTTCATTTCTTGGAATTTGAAGATAACAGGGTATACATTCGCAAGTTAAAAGACAAAAAACTAAAGAAAACATCCGATTTACACCCCGAGATAACTCGCGATGCAGAAAAAGTGGCAGGACTAGTCTATCGGGTCTCCTGCCTGATGGGGAATGGTGTAGCCTTCCAATTCTGCAATTTGGCCTCGCATCCCATGTACATCACCTCAGCAGTGCTTGAGCCCTCTCCTAGCTGAACCATGTGGGTTTCATACAGTATCTTTTTCATTGCCCCACATATTTCATCAATCTCTTTGGCCGTAAAGGCCTCGTCCTTTTGTTATTCATTGTATTTTGGCCTGACAAATGTTTCGTACAGATATGGTAGTGGTTGAGGCAGGACCCATCCACCACGTTTTCTGTCTTTTTCCCATTTTATGTCATTTGGAGTTGGTCGGAAACCTACCCCGATGAACTTTTCAGTGGCTTCAGCTATTCCTTGCAGGGGTTTCCCAAGTCCCTTCCCTAGTTTGAATCCATGTCGTGTAATTTCTTTTTCCATCATAATTGATGCATTGGAAAGGAATGGTTTGGGGGCAGGGGTTTCCTTCTTTGTACTGGATGCCACCACAACTTCAAAGGCTTGATAAACTATGTGCTCGATGCCTTCTCTCGCTTCAAGGAATGGGATTGAGGGGTGTCGATGGATTGATTGTTCATCCTCCCCATGGAACACAATTTCTTGATCCTCATGCTCAAACTTTACCATCTGATAAAGAGTGAAAGGGACAGCCCCTGCTGCGTGGATCCATGGTCTCCCCAAAAGAAGGTTATAGGACATGTCCATGTCTAAAACTTGGAAAGTCACCTCAAAGTCAACTAGACCGATGGTCAGAATTACATTGATATTTCCAATCGTGTCCCTTTTGAAATCATCAAAGGCTCGTATGCAGACATTGTTGGGACAAATCTTTTCAGTTCTAATCTCTATGCGATGTAGTGTTGAGAGCGGGCAGATATCCACCCCATAACCTCCATCTTCCATAAATGTTTTCACATAATACTCTTCACATTTGGCAGTTAGGTGTAGGGCTTTGTTATGTGCAACCACTTTTGGAGGCAAGTCATTTTTGCTAAATAAAATCTGGTTGATAGCAAAAAATCTTTCCGTCATTCTTTCTAATTGCTCCACAGAGGTCTCAGCAGGCACGTATGCCTCATTGAAGGTCTTGATTAGTATCTTCTGGTATTTGGGGAATTTCATCAACAGATATATCAAGGAGACTTATTTAGCTAACTTTCGAAGCTAGTCAACCACTTCATAATCCACCATTTTAATTTCTTGAATGAAAGCTTCCGCCTCTTCGACACTCACTAGGTTTTTAGCTGGGAAGCGCTTCCTGGTGGCGTTGTTCACTTCTTCCAAATTGGAGTACTTTTTCGCAGGGTAGTTTTCTTCTCCTGAGATTTCTTTCCCTTTATACGTCACCATTGTTTTGAGGTAATTCCAGGGCACCGCAGAAGGATTCGTCATGGGACTCTGTGGCGCGTGACCAATAACCACGGGCTCACTTAGCCTTGGTGGATTAGTTGGCCCCGCCACTACATAATCTCCCTTAGGCACATACATTTGGGTGATTTTATTTAGTTTGAATCTCTTGGGAGGACTCAAAGTTGACCGCTTTTCCTTGCGGCCTTGTGGGACATATAGAACAGCGTGTTTGGCGGGCGTTGCCCCAGTTTCTGCCTCAATTTTATTTTCTGATTTGGGGTGTGTGGCTTTGTTCTTTTTCTCTCCTTTATATTACTTTGGGGAAGTTTTTGGCTTTCTCTCCACATCGGCAATGGCAACTATGGCCTTCAATACCGAGGTGAATTCCTTGCCTTCATAGATCATTCTGATTACTAGCCCGTTGTTGTGGGCCAACAGTGGGTTGTTGGTCACGTTAGGGATGTCCTTGTCCCTTAACACAATCTTCCTTTGTTCTACAAAATACTCTATAACTTTTTTCAAGGTCCAACAGTTTTCTGTATCATGTCCCTCATCTCCTAAGTGATAGGCGTATCAGGTGCCCCGCTGGTAGGAGGGTGATTCCGGGTTTTGCGTGCTTGGAGGTACAAGCTATAGCAGGCCCATTTGGACAAGCTTCAGAAACAAACTAGAGTAGGATTCTCCAATTGGTTTAAAATTTGTCCTTCTGGGTGGTTCACGAGGACGGAAGTTATTTTGCGAAGGACGAGGATTGTAGTGGTTTTGGTGAGGAGTCTGGTTTCTTGGGAATGGAGCTTGGTTCCTGTTGGCTTACTGCTGTGGCCGGACAAAAGTTTGAGCATTCATGACTGCATACAGGTGAGGAGCATAGGCCATATCTTGGTTAGGGTAATAATGCTGAGGGATCCTCTCTAGGAACAAGGATCTAGGAGCACCGATTCTTCTCGCACCTGATGTTACCATGGACATTTCTTCTTTTTTTTCCTTGCCACATGCTACTCCTCAAGACCCGCCCTGAATGGATTGGGAGGTTGCTCTGATAGTGTATTGTCTTAGAAATCTGCCTATTTTTAATCCTTTTTTGACCATTTCCCCAATTTCTATAGCTGCTGCAAATGGTTTACCCATAGCTAACATCATATTCTGGAAGTAGTAGGCTTCTTATGCAAAACTGTGACCATTTCAACCTCATCCATCAGAGGTTTTACTCTAGATGCTTGTTCACTCCATTTGATTTTGTATTCCCTAAAGCTTGCCAAGGACTTCTTCTTCAAGTTTGCCAATAAGTTTCTGTCTGAAGCAATGTCTATATTGTACTGGAATTGTCTGACAAATTCTCTAGCAAGGTCGTCCCAAATGTGCCAACGAGACATGTCTTGATCCATATACCACTCTGAGGCCGCACTGGATATGAACACCTGAGGGCGAGCCTCAGAAGGCGTTCCCATGAAATGAGCTGATGTAGTTGGTTGTCCTAGTGGGATGTTTGGTGACCTATTGGGACATTGGAGGTACCACTCGTTCTAGGGTAAAGTTCGGGGAACCCCGGGATTGTGCTTGGTGGCTCTTTTCCGTTTGCCCAAGCGTCCTACATTTTCATAACCCTAAGACGCAGTATTCTATTCTCTTTGGCAATCGTCAATTTAGAGGTCGGGATGCTCGAGATGGGGCCATCATCAACAATGGGAACCGTTGGTGGAGTCATTTCTAATGACATTCAGATGCTCCCCTTTGATCTGGTAAAGTATGAGTGTGAAACCAGGTTACCACGAAAACCAACCACTATGCTATAAAAACCCTGGACTGGATTACAGCAGCAGACGGTTAGTTTGTGACCAATAACACACAGGTAACCGCACGTTGGGGGTATGATGCACCTATGTAGTTAAATGGGTTTCTACATGTTTTGCACCGGTTGCATGCTTCGTCCCAGTTTTCCTTATTCCTTCCCATTTCCTCTCTTTTTGATTTCACTCTCTTTTTCTTGCTTTTCTTTTCCTTTATACTTTTCCCATTTTCTTTTATTATTTGAGTTATTTACAAGATTATGATCAGATCCGATGAGGATTGCCTATGTATCACGACGCCGCGTGAATCAGATCATGCGTAGTTCGGGAAACTAAATATGAAAAGTAAACAATTAATTTTTTGGAAAGTTTCGATTTTCATTGATAAACTTCTATTACAAAAGATGTTAACTACTCTTTTTCTTGGAAATAAAACTACAGACTTAAAATAAAGCAAAAATACAGGCTCAGTGATTGAAATCTCAAGAATACATTAATGTTTTAACTACTGGGGCCCGCGGGGCATCATGCGGCCTCGCCACGTGCTTATGTACGAGATCCCTTGTAATTTCTTCAAATCACTCATAACATGACGGACAAAAGTCATCATCGCGGCAAAGAAGGTAGTACGAGTCATGTCCTTGCATGCTTGGCACTTCATGGTAATGTAGTTAGTGGGTGATGATCCTTTCTCTAATTCTGCCTTTTTCCTGAAGTAGTCGCCCTATCTGCTAGTTTCAGGCTTCTAACACTTGGGAGTCATGAAAGTGTTGATCTTGCATTTGTTGTATTTCTTCCTCCATTTTAGACATCAAATTATAACATTTATCCCTATCAGCCTTGAATTCTTTAGCTCATTTGGTTGCCTCATCTTCAAGAGTGATTACCTTTCTCCTTAGGCTGGTAATGGTCCCTTCATAATTTCTCTTCATTTTTTGCACAAATCGTGCCCGTTCTTTTTCTTTCTTTGTCCATCGTGCCTGGATTTTTGCTAAACTATCTTCAGAATTTTCCAGGTTTTCTACACATTCAAGGACTTCCATTTTTAGTCCACTTATAAGTCTCTCATCAGCCCGACTTCTTTTCGGGTTATTGGCAGCTATTTTCATCTTTGTGATCTGAGCTTTAACGGCCATATTTTTCAGGATCAGTTTCTTCTTTTCTCCCTCGTAGGCTGCGGTTTGAACACCATTTTCAAATTGTAGCTCCATGACTTGCCTTTCCAATTTGCTTATTTTGGCCTTGTAGTCATTCTCTTTGGTCAACCAGTCCTATTGCGGTTGTGCCTCAACTGTGAATTGTTGACATGCTGTCTTTTTGCAGGCCTTTCAGGATTTGGAATTTCTTGACGAACCAGTCAAGGTACTTAGGGTCCACTTCACTTTTAGCTCGGTCTCGCACTATGGTCGTAGTTTCAAGAAACCTACACTCATTCCACATTTGGAAAATTTTCCCTTCTGGAAATGTAGCTTTTGGACCCAATTCAATGGCATGTTTACTCAAATCTTCATCATTGTGGATGGTTTGAAATCTTCCTAGTTGGCGCAATACTCTGTAGGGAGCATAGGGTTGGATGCTCTGAATGCCCATCAAGAGGAAATAGGATACTTCAGCCGACATGTGCACCGCTTCGGTGACGGGAAGCCATCCAAAGGCCCACTCAATTTTATCGGCGGTCAAGGATCTCAAATGTAAAACTCAAGCTTCAGTACCGATAGGGAATTAAATACATGCTACCCAGCTTTCAAACTCTTCAATGCAGCTCAGACCGGTTAAACCATAATTCATGTACCCAACCCGGTGGTAGAGGTGTTCTTGCTTCCATAATTGAAGTAGTAGATTGCAACCCTGTAAAAACTTTCCCTTTCCCAACAGATAGTCAAGGCTCGGTAGATTTTGGCAACGATCAGAGGAACCAGAGTGCTATTAGCTTTCTTGATTGCAACATCGATCATTCCTACAAGACCTATCTCTATATTCCCATCTTTTTAGGGACAGACCAGAACACCCATAAAGGCTACCATGAAAGCTAAACCCCTTGCCTCCCACTTGTCTTTATTTCCGGCATGGTCTAGCCCAATGTTTGGCTTTTCGAAACCTCGGGGATTTCCATATCGTTGATATAAAAACTGGAGTGTGCAATATCCTTTGGATAGATTTCTGTCATGAACATCTCGACTAATTCTTAGCAAGTCCAGGAATCTGTGGGGGGATACCGGTCTTGGTGACAGCTAATATCGACTTCTAAGATTTCCATTGAGGCTCGCATAACCCGCAACACACTCCAATGCAGGCTTGAGCTCAAAGCAGAGAAACAGAACATGTTGCAAGTCGGGTCCCAGAAAGGTATTAAAGCTTCAATTACGCCCGACCTCGACTTGATGTTTAATAGATCGACAAGGCCTCCCAGAACTTTCACCACTGTATCTTTATTGCCCTTTGCTAGATCATTCCACCACATATGGAGCTTCATGAGGATCTCATTAAAGACTATGAAGGGTTCAATTTCGTTCATGCTCATCCTGCACATTTATTAAGGTGATTCAATGACTTATTTTAAGATATAACAATAAATTTTTTTTTCAAAAATTTCATTTTTCATTTTTCTTTTTTTTCGAAAAAAAAAAGAACCCTGGCTTTGCCGATACGGTCTTTAAGCAGTTCTAGGAAGAAGATTTAAAGGTTGTGCCTGCTAGCCACTGGAAATGACCCAAGGTGGCAGTTCTTGCAAAAACAGCCTTTTGGCACCCTTTTGGGGACATTCGGCTTATTTTAAACAAGAATGGCATCACCCGACTTATTTGTGACTAAGGATAAAAATTTTTGTTGTTTTTGGCTATTTTGCAAAAAAATGGGAAGTTGGACCCGATGGGGGTTGCCTACATATCCCACATCCGGTGAAAATTAAACTGGCGTAGTTCGGGAAGATTTGACAAAACCAACTAGGTTTTTAAAAACGAAACTTTTCTTTTTTCCCCTTTTTTTATTTCAATTTCCCTTTTTTGATAAAGATTTCGGCGGTGTTTCGGTATGATTTGGGTATAGTTTTTCTCGAAAAAGGTGATCACCCTCATTTTGCTATTCTCTTTTAAACTCTCTCCCATTATTCATAAGCCGGTCAACATGCAGATCCGAAACAAATAAATGCACAAGTAGCAAGTAAGATGCATCAGGATGGTCTTTTCATTTAAGGTCACCTGTCCTAAATGGACCCAACCCCTGTGTTGAGTCCCCTAAGTATGGCATGAGGTTTTGTTATACTAGTTTTAAAACCTGGATTTATTGTTCTAGACCTGGCTTACCCTAGCTGACAACTCGAGCTAGGGGGAGGGGGCAACATACCGAGGATGCTGAAGCTCCGCCGACTTAGCAACTTGTTTGAACCTCATTCTAAAATGGGATAAGACTCTAAATAGAGGAGAAGTCACACAAAGTGCACCCTTCTCCATGATGTAGAAGACTCAGCAAGAGTAAGGGTTTCGTAGCAGTTTATATATACAATTCATCAAAATATCAAAGGGGTAAAACATTTGGCACATCAGAATGAAACATGTAGGAAAATCAGATAAAGCCAATTATAACAGCTATTATAAGCTCAAATTCTTGAAACCTGAACCAAAGTTCCGGGTTTCCTTCTTATCCCAAGCAGAGTCACCAGAGCTATAATACATCCTTTTTTACACACTACCCTGAAGGATAGTATATAAGGGAGCTTTTTAAATTTAAGTGACATTATTCGATATGGGATCATTTATTCATCTTTATTCAGAGTCACCACTTGGGATAGTTTAGTTTCTCGTGTCCCAAGTCACCGGTTTATTTAATAATCCTGAATCGAGAAAAAATCGACTTTCG
Source organism: Nicotiana benthamiana (assembly GCA_034376525.1). Lineage (NCBI taxonomy): Eukaryota > Viridiplantae > Streptophyta > Magnoliopsida > Solanales > Solanaceae > Nicotiana > Nicotiana benthamiana. Next base: position 60,936,672 of record CM067337.1, read on the forward strand.
TTTTGAAGTCTGTGAACTAGGAATTCTGAATAAGGAATTTTGTTAACCCGAGGGAAGGTGTTAGGCACCCCCCGGATTCTGTGGTTCTAGCATGGTCGCTTAAACTATCATAATGGGCATATAATCTGATTTTAATACATGTTTCAAAACTATGGTGCAATTTTTAAATTATTTACTGCTTTTAATTATTTTAAGGAAGATTGAACGTCGTTTAAAACGTGTCTTCGGATTGCGTCACATGAATGCACCTGCAATCTGGAACAAATCTTATTCAACGTTTTGGGATTTGTATTTGGATCACATGAGATGCGCATTCGAGTTAGGAAGGTAAACATTATTAAATAATGCGCCTAAAGCAGGACAAAATGACTTTGAACTTCAGATTAGGTGTTTGAAACAGAATCTTCCTAATTATTCATTAAATGCCAGAATATCCTTAGGATTAAACACCATAACAATAGGAGAAAGCTATGATGTTACTCTTAATTACAAAATTGACTACCCAGTGAAATGAGCATGGGTCTAAAATCTGAAAATCATAAGTGCACATGTTTATCAAAAGAAGATCTGTATAAGTTACTATATACACAAGCCATCACTTAGCACCCCAAATAAACAGAGCTAAAACATAACTGATCTTCAGCATGAGCTGAGCAAAGATCAGTGATTCCTACCATTAAACCAAAATAAAATTAAATGTGCCGAAGTCCAATGCTCATTTATCATTACAGACCCAAATTTAAACCTACTCACACATAAGTTCAAAATATCCCATCCTCACATATAAATTCATAATACATCAATAAGTAAAACAGAATACTGATTGACATTTGTAGCTAGGGATTTACTATAAGGTATTGAGAACAATAGAAGAAACAGAAAAACAAAATAAAATAGTTTGTATTCATTCAAACTTCCATAGACTCACATAGCTAGTATTCACTTGTTTCTCATAACAAGAGGAATACCTGGAAGTAGAAAAAATCAGCAAATGAGAATCAGTAGCAATAGCAACAGGCAGTCAGCAGCAGAAACCAACCAGATTCAACAATTAAAACGCAAAAATCACCTCAAAATCCAACAGAAGATTGATCCTCGATCAGCTTGATTCAAAAAACTTTTAACAACCAAACAAAAACCCATGGTGAATATCAGAAGGGGAACTGTTTATTTTTTAGAAGAAAAAAAAATTAAGGTTTCAATGGAACAGTAGAAATTTCTAGCTGTTTTTTTTTTGTCTTTTTTTTTTTAATGCTATCTCTACAAGTCTTCCAGATTTTCAGAATATTTCAGGATCTCCAATTCCCTCCTCAAACTAAGGCCAAGAAGTGATGCCTTTATAGGTAAGCAATTAAAGAAAGCTTCAGATAATTGTTTTAGCTATTGGTCCCTTTTTAATTTTATTTTTAGCTTAGAGGCCCTTCAGTTATTACTGTTTTCCAAGCTAAGTTACCCAAAATCAAAAAATTGAAGTTGGAACCCCAACCTAGAAGCTTCTAGAGTTGTTACCAAAGATTCCCTAAAGCTAAATACCTAACTACCCCTGTATTTACCTTCTAATTTCCTATACAAGATTTATCAAAAAACTGGGGTTCAAATGGATCAAACAATTCTAGAAAAAAAAATGCAGAAAAACAATCATGGAAAACCAATTGTCATGAATCTAACATGTAATACTCATACCAATAAATTCGACTACAAGACTTATCATGATTAAGCTAAATATTAATTAAAACCAGTGTAAAAACTTAGATTAACCAACAAACAAAACTAATACAGGTTTAGTTTAAACTTAGGAATTAACATGGAAATCAACTCAACAAGAAAGGCTAATACAACTCGAATCAAACCTAATCAAACTCGGGTATTTAATAAATGAAATTCAAACCAACCAACAAGACCGATACAACTCGAATTAAACCTAATAAACTCATTAATTTAAAATAAAAGACTGATACAACTAGAATTAAACTCAGGATTTTAAACATAAAAACCAAATTAACATAAAAGAGATGAGGCTGAGGGAAATTTAGAAGGGAAAGATAGAAAACTTAGCTTATTAATTGGCATCGAACCCTGGACTTGAGTAGAACTCTTCATGCACTGTTTTGAAAATACCGGAAACCATAGATTTGAATTTTGAGAAATTGTGGAGATATTCGAGGGAAATAAATTGTGGATTCAGCATGAGGGTGTTTTGGTGGTTCTGTGGTATTCATTTGGTGAGAGGACTGGTAGTGGTAGGGTCTTGCTGGGGTTTTTAATTCAATATTTGAGAAGAAATAAGGGGATTCGAATGAATACATGTTATATATATGGAAGAAGAGGAGCATGGTGAGTATGTGGTGTGATTTTGGAGCGGATTGATGACGGTGGCGCCGGACATGGCGGGGAAGTCAGAACTTCTAGGCAAGATTTGAAGAGTTTGGTTAAGATTCGAGGGACGGGGTTAGGAGATTTGGAAAGGGAAGAAGGAGAGGAATATGGTGTGTTAATTTGGTGGCCATCAGAGCTCCGCCTTCGTGAGAAATTTTCGGTCGGTGGCGGACGGCAGTGGATGGTGGAGACGGCGGGGGTTTACTAAGGTTTACTAGTGTAAGAGAGGAGAGGGATTTAGGTGTGGGGTAAAGTTTGGATACTAATATACCTAAAAGACCTTAGCTTTCCCACCGTTGGATCTGAAAATCTCGATGGCCAGGATTAATTTGAGGCTAAATGAGGTCGTTTTGGTTATTGGGTGGGGGATTAGACTAGTTCTTGGGGCGGACTTGAGCTAATTGGACGGGTTTTGTGGTTTGGGGCCTGGATTATGGGGAAATTTGGATGGTTTAAGGGAATGATTAATTGGGCTAGGGAATTTTAATTAAAAGGGCCCAAAGTTGATCTCTCTTTCAATTCTTTTCTTTTTATTTCTTTTTAAACTTAAAATTATAATTAAAATTGTAAATAAAACTGAATTAAATCCTAAAAGTTACATTAATCTCATTAATTATATTAAACCCTAGTTAACTCAAATAATTAAATATCAATTTAAAGGAAATGATTAAAATTCAAAGCTAAAACTAATCAAGGCAAGAATAAATCAAAATTTTGGTTTTTGTGTTTTCTTTGTAAAATCCTAATTATCAATTAATACGCAAAGTCAAATCCTAAACGCAAATGCAATATTTTTTTTTTGTATTTTTTATGAATTATCACAATTAAGAAAGCATACAAAATACAAACAAACACGAAAATTACATTTTATGATATGAATATTTACAAATAAATATTCCATTTAAAATTTTCCATTTCCTTTCTTCCTTCTTTCAAATAATTTCGAATTAAACACGAAAATTACATCTTTATATGATATCAAATATTTTCAAATAAATATCCCAACTAAAATTTTCCATTTCCTTTCTTCCTTCTTTCAAATAATTTTTGTTAAACAAAATCACCACATACAATGATCCCTCATACCGGTAGGGCATATAATTTACAATTGAAATCAATTATTTAGAAATTACATCAAACTCATTGAATTGATTAACAAAAGTCGCTTTTAGTCTGACAACTATTTTTAGTGACCAACACATAATGATAGACATAGTTATCTCTATATAATCTCCAACATAAGTATTCACATACGTAAATTTTGATGTTACGAAGCTCACTCATGAGTAGAGCATATTAGGAGGACTTACCTCGATACTCATAGCCAAATCAAGTTAAGAAAATTGTTCCTTTATGATAACTCGAGTTCATACTTGTAATGACTCCATCTAGTGTAGATACCTCAGCTATACCATAGTAAATATATTAATGGGTCAGGCCTCCACCTCCTAGGAACCATCTATCCGCTTTTCCTCCACCCCTAATTAGAAGTGTAAGTTGAGTAGTAACTGCAATGGAGTATGTGGCATGTGTGCTCTGATGGAACAGCTTTCTCCCAAGTATAGGACAATTTTCTCAAGATTTTCCTAGTATCACCATATTCATAACAACCCATCCGCAGTTCGACTGCTCATACTAAGTCCGTACCGGATAACTTAAATAACCATTGCAGGAAATTCCATGCTACTGGTACATTAAAATATGACCGCCCCTCGCGAGTGTTGTGATTAACTTAGCTCTACGAGTATACTGAATATATTTCCATGATCCCGCTAATACTGAAATGTAGAATTATTGAGGATGCGAGAATACCAAAAGTTCCATCATCATCCCATTCAAATGTCAGCTCTTAATCATCTACAAGTTTCGACAAACCTTTCAATACCACATATACACAGCTCAACCCAAAACTAATATAACAATGACCCCGCAATCTGATCGTTGATAGTGGACTCCCCACACTTGGTGCGAAATCATTGGACGCATTTCTGATGATCCACAATACTAACCTTTATCGCTCGTACATCACCAGTCATAAGACACCTCAATCCATTTACTTGGCACTTGTCATCCTCATGACAGTTAAACTCACTTCCTCTAAGGACTTCGCTTGTTAGTAAATATCATTTGCTAAATAGGAATCCTGTAAGAAATACATAGCCTCTAATAGACCAACTATAATATTAGATCTACATCCACCTCTGATGATTAGGCAAACAATTAAACCTTCTTAAGATTGTACTTATAAACCAAATGTCAAAAATCTTATGCACCCACATGCGCACGACTGAAAGATTTCCTTGCATTCTTGTATCCTCGATTCTGAGCAACACGTGGTATCAATGGTTGAGCAACCCTAGCCCTCTTATAACCCTTTTACGGTATCACAAACCATTGGCGCAGTGTGAAATTCCATACATGAGTGGATGCAAAAGAATATAAGATATATGCTTCAAGCTGAATAAATACCGCACAATAAGGAATGAATGACGTGGAAATCTTTCCTACTAGTTCTGTAGCCTCTCGAAGATAAGTACAGATGTCTCTATACTGATCCGCAAGACTCTACTAAACTCGTTTATGACTTGTAATACCTATGAACCTAGAGCTATGATACCAACTTGTCACGACCGAAAAATCCCTCCGAAGGAGTCGTGATGGCACCTAGTCTCTAAACAGGTAAGCCTAACAATTACTGAAAAAAACATTTATATTTATTAACTTCAAATGAAATTTCTCTAAGTAAATTACAATTCCCAAAACCAGTAGTCTAAGTCATAAGCTTTTCTAAGAGTAGTTATACAAATAAATACATCATTGTTCCGTATGAAAGGAACATAAAGAAATAAGTACAATTGAAGGTGACTCCGAGGACCGTGAACGCTGCGGCATGTTTACCTTGAGTCTCCATCTCTTACGAACATCTACTGTTGATAAAATACATCATTATCTTTGATATTTTTTATGTTCTTAAACAAAAATTGTCTTTAGTTAACTTGATGCTAATTCGAGAATTAAAATTGTTTTATTTTTTTATTAGTTAACTTGTCTTCATGAATTTGTTTTTAGCACCTGACAAGTTCAAGGAAAAAAAACTGAAGAATTATTCTTGATATTGAAGTCTAGTTATTGTTGACATGGAGTACAAGCAACCTATGAAAATAGTTGCAAAGTTAGAAGATGAATATTATCACAAGTCTCTTATTTATTTTAAATATTTGGAAAATCATATATGGGTTGACTGTCAAGCAAGTAAGCGTTCCTCCTATGGTTCATCTTTTGAAAAGTCTCACTTTGTTTCTAGTTCGGATAGGTATGACGTTTTATATAGGCCCAATTTTAACTCTGGTTAAGAAGAATACGCTTATTATGTCTGGAATGAAAGTGAAGCGATACAGCCAGCTCAAGAGAAGAATGGTAGTTTAGAAGAGTTTACTTTTTAGTTTATGGATAGTGTTGAAGAGAGACTTATACAAAATGATGAAGCAATTAAGAACCTAACAATGCAAGTGAGTCATATAGTAAGTATGTTTTCAAAAAGGTCATTGCATTATAATGGTGAATATATGGAAGAGATACCCTATGAGAATCAGCCTACCCAAGAGGATGAGCATCTGTAGAGAGAATTTGTGATTCTACAATAAGACTCTAATTCAGTTAAGGTGATCGAATATGAAGCTTTTGTTGATTGTGAAGCAATAAAAGAAGACTTCAAACCACCATCTAAATGTTCACATTTACAACCTTTGGAAGAAGAGAAAGATAAATAAATGGTCTCAGACATATGAAAGGAATATTCACATGACCCTTTTCTTTGATTTATTATTCTATCATTGATCATGTGGATTTTATATTAGGGAATTTACAAAAAGATACATGGATTGATCATGCGAAAGAAAGCAGGAACAACTTGAGGATGATCCTATAGGAATAATTTACCGCTCAAATAGAGGCTAGGAAAGAAAGAAAGATTGGGTCTTGCACATATATCTTTAGAGGACTTCGGCCTAATGAGTTATATAAAGAATCCCAAATATCGAAAACAAAGAGTAAAATCATAACTAGGCATTGAGTTCATAAGTGTCACGACATAAAGATCCCTCCGAATGAGTCGTTAAGGCACATAGTCTCTAAACTAGGTAAGCCTAACATTTACTAAAAAAAATTATATTCATTTACTTGAAATAATTTACAATTTCCCAAAACCGGTAGTACAAGTCATAAGTTTTTCTAAGAGTAGATATACATATAAATACATCACTTTTTCGAACTAAAGGAACATATGAAAATAACTACAATTGAAGGTGACTCCGAGGACCTCGAATGCTGTAGCAGGTTTACCTTGAGTCTCCATCTCTTACAAACATCAACTATCGATCAAATACCTGGATCTGTACACAAAATGTACAGAAGTGTAGTATCAGCACAACCGACCCCATGTGCTGCTAAGTGCCTAGCCTAACCTCGGCAAAGTACTGACGAAGCTAGGACCAGACTACCAAATAAACATGTACAATATAGCGTACAAAATAATAGGAAGTAGATAAAAATGATGGCAACGATGATCAACTAGTGATATAAATAGCAGGCAAAAAGAACACCATAAATGTTTCTCAACAAATAATAAATACAAGTGCAATCAATTAATCGAGTCGTTCAACTATAAGTCCTTCAAGTAATAATCTCTAATATAATATGCTTTTCAATGAATATATTTCGAATATATATCCTTCAAATAAGTATCTTCCAAATATAATTCTTTCCAGTAAAGGTCACCTTGTGACGCCTCATTTCATAATCTTAAATAACATAGGTCTCAACCCACTTTCATATTTTCACAATACCTCTTGCCCACATATTTCTGTATCATATTACACAATAATATCCTCATATTAATTATTTCATAGGTTTCTTGGCCGCGGACCACGGACTTTTTTTTACCGCCGCGCTAAAACCACCGCGCCCATCACTAAATCCACTACGCTCAGCGCTAAAATTTCTGCCCCCATCCGTTTTCTAAGTTTCGGAATGTCCGGACTCGTTCAAAACTCTCCCGAAATACACCCGAGGCCCTTAGACCCCAATCCAAACATACCAACACCTCCCATAACATCATTAACACCTAGTCGAGCCTTCAAATCACTCAAAACAATATCAAAACACTAAATCAACTTCGGATTCATACATAAGAACTTAGAATTTCAAATTCCATAAACAACGCTGAAACATATCAAATCAGGTCCTATTGACCTCAAATTTTGTTCACAAGTCATAAATGACATAATGGAGCTATTCCAACTTCTTGTTGGATTTCAATCTCTATATCAAAAAGTCAACCATTTGGTCAAATTTCCAAACTTCGACTTCTCATTTTTTGTCATTTCAAGCCTAATTAAACTACAAATTTCCAAATAACATGCTCCTAAATTCAAAATTATCATACGGAGCTATTGGAATCATCCAAAATTTATTCCGGATTCGTTTACTCATATTTCACCTTCCGGTCAATTTAATTCAACTTAAGCTCTCTTCTTAGAGACTAAGTGTCTCAATTCCTTTCAAAACCTTTTGGAACCAAAATAAGAACCATGAAGAATGAATTTAGCAGTATATGGGGAAACGAGGTTGTACTTATTCAATATGATTGGTCGGGTCATTACAATAAGTTCTCGAAAATGGGAAAAAATTAAGAGAGTTTCATTTAACTCATGCTTCTTACTTGTCTGAGATTGGGACATGCCACAATTGAAAGTATTGGGTGAGGGATGTAAATATGTATATGTGTGTTTATTTTTCTTATTTTTATCTTTTGCCTTTTTTTTTTAGTATTTTTTAAAAAAAAATTTGACTTTCCTGACGATGGATCTCTTAGACAGTTTGCTTAAGGGATTAAAGTCGACAACAACAAAAAATTCAAAAACTCAAAATATGTCTTTTAATTTTTTTTATTTTGTAGGTATTTTAACAATTTCCCCTTGATTTATCTTTGTTTAGCGGTTATTCTTCACAAATTATTACTTGAACAGAGTTTAGTATGGTTTTCTATTGGTAGGAACGAAGAGAATCTTGTATCGTTGTGTTAAGTGAAGATATTTGTATCGACCTAACTGGTCAATTTGAGCAATTACACTCCGTTCAGCTATTTGAAGTGTTGAGTAGCATCATATAATACATTGTGACTGTTTGAATCAATGGTTTTAGTTTTCAAGTATTTCGGAATTAGTTTGGAAGGATGAATTTCATGATTCAAGCTTTAGTTTAGGAGAGTTGACCAAGTTTGAAATTTTAGTATTTGACATCGAATCAGATTTTTGATCATTTCGTTGGGTCCAGATGCTGATTTTCAACTCGGGCATTTGCAAGAATTTCATTTGGATATTTCTGGAAAGTTTCGACACTAATTGGGAAAAGTTGGAAATCTGAAGACTTGGAATGTTCATAGGTTTGACCGAGAGTTGACTTTAATGATATCGGATTCGAATTTGGTTACAAAAATTTCAGTAGTTTTATATGTCATTTGGGATTTGTACACAAAATTTGAGTTAATTCTGAGATGAATCGATATAGTTCGCCACGAGTTATAGAAATCGAAATATTGAAGGTTCATTAAATTTGAGTTGTAATGTGATTCCTCATTTCGATGTTGTTATGTATGATTTGAGTCATCGAGTAAGTTTGTATTATATTATGGGACTTGTTGGTATATTCAGACGGGGTCTCGAGTGTCTCAGGGTGAGTTTTAGGGTAGGTTCAGACTATATGTACGCTATTTTTTGTTGTTGGTTTTTACTATAGCAGTGTGCATTACAATTGCATAGAATTGGCAGCGACTCCGATGAGTAAAATAAGAAAAATTGACCTGTAAATCGCGATCGTGGAAGGATTTTAATGATCGCGTAGAGAAACTTTTGATGTCACTCGCCCAACTTTGAAAACTTATACCTTGCTATAAGAAATTTGGAGATGATCCAAAAATAAAAGTTGTTGCCTTTGATGAGTTTTCAAAAAATCAAACCATTTGTGGTTTAGAGTTATGTACAAAACGTTATGGCTATACACTATATGCTATCTGAGAGGTGTAATAGAAGTTTTTTCATCGCGATTGGGGGTAAATGGTTGTGTTTGCATAGAATAAAATTGTGGGTAAACTCCTAGGCAGTAGAATTTAAGTCCTGAAAATGAGATGAGTCTCATTTTTCAATATTTATAATTTTTAGCTCGGTTTGAGGCGCTATCTCGGGAGATTTTCAAAGAAAATATTGGAATAAGAATTCCTAACTCGATTTTGGTTAAATTACATCAATCTAATATTATTTTTATCAACAATATAGCGAATTGGGTTGAAAATGGTAGAAATTTTGTAGACTTTATATTAAGGATTGGAGGTCGAGTTGATGTTGGAATTTGAGAAATTTAGTATGGTTGGGCTCGTGGTCGAATAGGTATTCAGTTTTTGTGACGTTTGTCGGATTTCGAGATATGAGCCCTGAGTTGACTTTTTGGTTAACTTCGGGACTTTTAATAAAATTTAACATTTATTATTTAGAATTATTTCCTTTGGCATTAATTGATGTCATCAAGTTGATTTTTGTCTAGTTTTGAGCCGTTTGGAGGTTGACACGTGTAGAATAGAATTTCTAGTGTATTTTTTATCTTGCTCGACATTGAATTTGGCTTGTCTGATGTAAGTGTTTTGCCTAACCTTATTGAGGAAATTATTCCTACTAATTTTCATTATTTTCTACATGCGGGAATGATACATATATGAGGTGACGAGTGTATATGTATGTGTCAAGGTTAATTACACTCGAGGTCCATTATACAAATAATTGTGCCATAAAATAATATGTGAAATTCTTATTTCATGACTTTCTTGACTTCTAGATTACTATAAATATAAAATTAAATGCTAGATGCTATGATTTAGCTTATTATAATTTGATAAAAATGTGGCGGACTTTTGTAAAACAAATTGATGTACTAAATCTTGTTGTTATTATACTTAATCACACATACGACACTACGGCCGTTATTCTTGAGATTTTGAATTCTATATTTGAGTTTGAAAGTCATGATTAATTTTCAATTGGTACATTCACTTAGACCTCTCTTCGATGTTATTTATTCTTCGTATCTTGCTTATTAATGATATACATGTGCTTGGTAAGGAAGAGTGTTAAGCACGAAGGGTGATGTCGTGTCATTTCATATACATTACTATGTGAGGGAGAGTGTAAAGCATAAAGGATGACATACCATTTCATCTACATAATCATGTGAGGGAAAGTGTAAAGCACGAAGGAAAATGTCGTGCCATTTTATATTCATTATTATTTGAGGGAGAATGTAAAGCACGAAGGGTAATGCCGTGTCATTTCAATTATATTATCATGCTATCATGCATATTATAATATGAGGATAAGAGTAAAAAGTATGAAGGATGATGCTGTATCATTTCAGATATATTATCGTGTTTTATATTTCTATATGTTCATGGCACTAATGGTGATTCCGTGCAGGTGAGAACGAAGGACATGCATTATGTTGTGGTATATTTTTCTTGTGTATGTATTCATGACTTTACCTTGACTTTTAATGCTACACCTATGTTTTGTATATAGTTGTCGATGTTGTTATGACCTGTCCTTTATTCATTATACTGCCTTCTTCATTATTGCTTCGTGTGTGTCTCCCACTTTATTGTTATTGTTATTGGCAATTTCTCCCACCTAGTTGGCATTATTATATGTATGCTTGGGAGGAAGAGATAAATGCACGAAAGTTATTGTTGTGCCAAGTTATCTTATATACAAACATGCACTGGGTGAGAATGAGATATGCATGAAGCTATTACTATGTCATCTGATTTGATATCTTGAATATATTCGTTACACTAGAACAGTTATGATTGAATGACATAAATGCACGAAGGTGGTACCATGCCAATCGATGTAATATGTTGAATATACTTCTCACACTAGGAAAATTATGAATTTACTTCTGTGATTTCTCCTAGTAATCATTTACTACCGTGCATAGTTATTTTATCGTACCTTTCTTTGTTATGTCATATAATTGTTTCTATTACTAGTCTATTGCACAAGTTATAACAATGAGCATCTTTTAAATTAAAAAATCGTGTCACTACTTTGACGAGGTTAAACAACATACTTACTAGGTACATGGGGTCGGTTGTACTCATATTATATTTCTACACCTTGCCTGTAGATTTTGGATGTTGATATTTCTGTGTATAGCACGAGCTTGCACTGGGGATGTACGTGTGATCCGGTTACAACTGCCTCTTGTCCTTGATAGCTTTGGAATATTAATCTGATCACATTTATTTCAACAAAATCTGTATTTTATTTCACACCAACTTTGTAAGTTTTAATCTTACAAGCTCATGATTTGTATTACCCCATTCCTTGGGGAGTGTATAAAAGTTTAGTAATTTAATAAATTGTTTTCTCAGCAAATCACATTAAAATGGATTGTTGCTAATTGACTTACCTAGCGGGTTGAGTTAGGTGCACTCACAACTAGTTAGATCTTGGGAGCTCCAGGTTTAAAGGATATACAAGTCATGAGCAAATCTCTAGTAGAGTTTTGTGGACCAGTGGTATAATGTACATATTTATGTTTGAGAGCCCACAAGGCATTTAGGATAAACTTCCCATCTTTCTATCTTTATCGTGCAACATTGATTCAGCTTGAAGCATATATCTTTGAATTCCTTTCACTCACTCATATGAGTATGTGAACACTTGGTATAGTTGTACATCGATGACTTGTAATTCCATGAACGAGGTATGAGATGCATTTTTTTGTATTTTGGTGATGGCCCATTCTGGAGGACTTGAGTCCAGGCTTGGACAACATTTTAATATCGGTAGTTTCAGTTGTGTGAGCCAATGATTTTGGTCTTCTACGTCTAGTCGTATTCCTAGGAATCGGATTGGTTGCTCGGTGAGTGGTTGGATGGCGATATGATAAGTATAATGTGACTGTGGGATATGTTCAGATGGTTGGAAGGTGACAGGGAGATCAAATGGGATGTAAAAAGGGTTGTTGGGTGCTTGATTTTTGTGGATGTGTATACGTTCTGAATTTAAGAGGATTTCGAGGGATTCTTTCATGTTACATCATTTGTGGGATGAAGTAGATTTTCATGCCTTGTTGATGAGTTCAAACTCAATAAGATTAAGTGGTCGCGAAGTAGTTGTGGCTATGAAAGGATATAGAAAGATGTCAGTTTGAGACAAGTAGGTGGTTTATCTCCTGCGGAGTGGTCTACAGAAGTGTGATCCTTGTAATGTTGTGTGGATCCCTTCTTTTCTACCAGTAGGTTATAGGTGTTGCAAATTGAGTCTGGATTGGTTGGGGAAGTTGACTTGGCTGTCGCGAGGATGAATGCGAGCTTAGTAAATTATTTGAGGTATTATATGGTTTGTGTTAGATGAGCTTATGAAGGATTTAATTGAATTTCAGTATGGTATTATGGCAGTAGTAGAGTATGGGTTTGTGAGTTAGCGAGTGCTTTATTCTATGGATATGATCCAAGAGGGGGCTACTATTATCAAATGATCGCATGGTTATGCAGTAAATATTAGTTTTTTGTCATATGTGTACTTGTGGATCGATTATGACTTGTAGAGGTTGAGATCGAGGATGACTCGAGAAAGGAAACTCCTAGATACGGGTTATATTGCACTTTATGAGTATATGAAAATAATGGAATGATTGAGTTGTTATTTTTGAAGGCTGTAGTGCACATGGAGTATGAAATTTATAGGTGGCGTTAAGGTGGGATTTACTTCTTTGGGTATTATTGTGCTAATGGGGCACAAGTCATTTGGTTGCTTGGGTGGTACAATTGAGATTTGAGAAGAGTGGATGACTCTCGAAATGTTTTCAATGGATTCAAGATGTATATGTAGCAATTGAGAATTCTTTTGAATTGTATATGGCTAAGACCTGAGACTTGCATTAGATGGTTCCATGACTTGCGGTAATTTTGCATCACTATGAGTTCTAAATTTCAGTATTATAAAGCTAAAAGAATAATTTTAAAAACACATATGGTCTTTTCACAGTGGGTGTCTCAAATGTTGTACTTATGGGGTGCTTACGAAGAAATACAATGGCTTATGGGTCTTGGAGCAGTGTGTTTTTATGTTAGGATCTCTTGTGGTGAGCTTTAGGTAAGATCCTATCTAAACTTGTTGAGACACTAGTTGGCTAAATTAATTGTGATAGCCATGTGCTATGGGTGCGCATATGTGTAGGGCTTGAGTTTATGTGCGAACAACAAGGTATGTATTCATGCTCGGGAAAATGCTCAGGCTATGATATGCCTAGAATTGATTGTAAGCTTAAGGTTATAATGTTCTCTCATAATTGTACCATTCTTGTGAGCTATTTTGTCCATACTTGAGGCTACGAAGATGTTAACTCCCTAAATAAATTTGGTAGTTATAAATTTTTGTGCTAACTTGCCGATTTAAGCTATGATAACACACATTACACATGAATACACTTTAGCATGTCATTGTTACCAGTCCAGGAGCATGAGAATCTTATTTCATTCATCACATACATGTATACTTGTTTAACTTCTCATGTATGATATGTTTCGACTGGAGGCATGTGACTATGCCGAGCGGATTATATTAGAGCACGTGAGTTGTTTGTGCAGTACGTGAGTTGTCTGTGCAGATGATATTGATGTGAGCTCTAGGAGAGCCGGTTAGTGTTATTAGATAAGGTTGTGTGCCGCAGCTATACTATGATGAGATAAAATTCCTTATGCTTATTTCATGTGTTTTCCTCTTACTTGTTTGAAAATAGTTCATAGGAAAATGTTAAAAATTTCCTTGCTTGCTTAACTTGATCAGTAGCCCACTTATTAATGTTCTTACTATTATCTGTCATTTCTTAATTATTACTTGTTCGGTGTACAGAATCGCGTTATATGGGGCTTTATATGAATATTAGTGTGTTTGTCGGTTGGACTTCTTATATCGTCTGAGATAAGGTTTCTAGACCTGAAGGTTTGCCCTATCCTATTGGGATAAGGAAGGTTTAGAAGAATGATTACCATATTTCGGCTAAGAATTTAGGGAATGGACCTTGTCAGGCGAGTGAACTTCTCGGATTATTTATTAGATAAGTAGTTAAGAGATTATGCGTGTTTTTTCATCATCAGCAGTGTATGAAGGTTTTGAACGAGGACTTATTGGATATGAGGTTTACTACTGATATCGGATTTGCTTTGGGCTAATCTGTAGTGGTCAGGAGTTATTGTTATGAGTATCTGAGTAATGTGGTGTATCATGTGATTACATATTGAGTCATGGTTATGGCTTGGAACGACCTGGTCAAACTTATTCAGTATGTAAGAGAGATTCGGGTGTTGTAGAGAATTCCAGATACTGGAAATTGGGTTCTAAGGTTTACGGGCTAAGGTTGAAGTAAAGATCTCCAATATTTTCACATTAGCAGGCATATATGGAGTGGGGTGATGTGGATTCAACCCCGGGTATGTACATGGAAAGGTTACACATATATTTGACGGCTTAGGAATAACACTTGCCATGTTCGAAGACGAACGTATGTTTAAGTAGAGATAATTTGTAATGACCTGACTGGTTGTTTTGAGCAATTTCACTTTGTTCACCTCTTTGAAGTGTTGAGTAGCTTCGTATAATGAATTGTGACTGTTTGAATCATTGGTTTTGGTTTTCAGGTATTTCGGGATTAATTTGGAAGAATGAATTTCATGATTCAAGCTTTAAGTTGGAAGAGTTGACAAAGTTTTACTTTCTAGTATTTGACATTGGATTGGAGTTTCGATGATTCCATTAGGTCTGGATGGTGATTATGGACTCGGGCGTATGCCCAAAATTTCATTTTGATATTTTTAGAAGGTTTCGGCACTAATATGCGGAAGTTGGAAATTTGAAGGTTTGGAATGTTCATAGGTTTGACTGAGAGTCGACTTTGATGATATCAGATTCAGATTTTGATTTTGGAAATTTCAGTAGCTTTGTTATGTCATTTTGTACTTATACGCAAAATTTGAGTTCATTCCGAGCTAAATTGATATAGTTCGGCATGAGTTTGGAAATCAAAAGATTGAAAGTTAATTAAGTTTGAATTGTGGTGCTATTCGTCAATTTGATGCGACTATGTGTGATTTGAGGCTTGAGTAAGTCTGTATTAAGTTATGGGACTTGTTCGTATGTTCGGATGGGGTCCAGAGTAGCTCAGGTGAGTTTCGTCGTGGTTTCGGACCATTTCTAGGCCATTTTAGTTCTTATTTTTTAGCTACATCACTGTGCATTGCGATCGCATAGAACTGGCCGCGATCACGATGAGTAAAATTGGAAATTTTGGCTTGTGAATTGCAATCATGGAAGGATTTTCACAATCACGTAGAGAAAACCACTGTCAATGACCCGATTTTGAAAACTTGTTTCTTGCACTCTATAAAGAATTTTGAGATGATCCAAAAATAAAATTTGTGGTCCTTGGTGTCTGGTTTTCAAAAAATCAAACCGTTTACCATTTCTAGTTATGTAAAATACATTATGGCTATCACACTACATGATGTCTGAGAAGAGTTTGTGAAGAGTAATAGAAGCTTGTTCATCGCGATCGCGGGGAAATGGCAGCGATCACATAGAATAAAATTGTTCTGGAATTTTTTTTGCTTTGTGATCACGTAGAATTTTCCACAATTGCGAAGGATAAATCCCTGGGCATCAGAATTTAAGTAAATAAGACTTTGTATCATTTTTCCATTTTTGGAGTTTTGAGCTCGGTATGAGACGATTGCTCAGGAGACTTTCAAGGAAAATATTGGGGTAAGAATTTCTACTCTATTTTGGTCAAATTACACGAATATATTATTGTTTTAACAACAAATTAGTGAATTGGGTTGAAAATGGTAGATATTTTCTAGACATTACATTGAGGATTTGGAGGTCGAGTCGATGTCGGAATTATATAAATTTGGTATGTTTGGACTCATGGTCGAATGGGTATTTGGAGTCTTAGATGTTATGTATGCTTCCTACCTTTCTTTTAATGATATATATGTGTTTGGTAAGGAAGAGTGTAAAGCATGAAGGATGAGGTTGTGTCATTTCATATACATTATTATGTGAGGTTGAGTGTAAAGCACGAAGGGTAATGTCGTGCTATTTCATCTGCATAATCATGTTAGGAAAAATGTAAAGCACGAAAGATGATGCCGTTCTATTTTATGTTCATTATTATGTGAGAGAGAGTGTAAAGCATGAAGGGAGATGTCGTGCCATTTCAATTATATTATCATGCTATCATGCATTATCATACGAGGATGAAAGTAAAAAGCACGAAGGGTGATGCCGTGTCATTTTAGATATATTATCGTGTTTTATATTACTATATGCTCATGGCACAAAGGGTGATTTAATAAAGGTGACAACGAAGAACATGCACTATGTTGTGGTATCTTTTCCTTGTGTATGTATTCATGCCTTTACCTTGACTATTACTGTTACACCTATGTTTTCTATGTGGTTGTGGATGTTGTTCTGAATTTTCCTTTTTTCCCATTGATGTTGTGTTGTCCATAGTTTCTATCTATTTAACTTGCAATATCATGCTTTTTCCCTTGTTGTCTCATCTATTTATATACATTTTTTCCAATCTGTTTCCGTTGTCCATATATACTGCCTTGTTCATTATTGGTTTCTATGGGTCTCCCACTATATTGTTATCGTTATTGGCATTCCTCCCACCTAGTATGTACTGTTATATGTATACTTGATGAGGAAGAGATAAATGCACGAAGGTTGTTGCTTTGCCAATTGATTTAATATACATACACTGGGTGAGAATGAGATAAATGCACGAAGGTATTACTATGCCATTCTATTTTATATCTTGAATATATTCGTCACGCTAGAAATGTTATGAATTGAATGAGATAAATGCACGAAGGTGTTACTGTGTCAGTCGATGTGATATCTTGAATATATTTTTCACGCTAGGAAAATTATGAATTTAGTACTGTGATTTCTCCTAGTAATCATTTACTGCCTTGCGCAGCTGTTTTATCGTACCTTTATCTGTTATGCCCTATAACTGTTTCTATTACTAGTCTACTGCACATGTTATAACAATGAGTATCTTTTTAACTATAAATTCATGTCACTACTACGACGAGGTTAGACATATACTTACAAAATACATGGGTCGGTTGTACTCATACTATACTTTGCACCTTGCGTGCAGATTTTTGATAACGTAACTGTGTATAGCGGGAGCTAGCATTGAGGATGTATCTACGATCCAGTTAAAGCTGCCTCTTTTCCTCGATAGTTTTAGAATTTTAATCTGTTCACATTTATTTCAACAGATGATGTATTTTATTTCATACCAATTTTGTAAATTATAATCTTAGAAGCTCATAATTTATACTATCACTCTTTGGGGAGTGTATTAAAATTCATTGATTTTGTCACACCTCCTTTTTCACACCCCCAGAAGGGGTATAAGGGAGTTTTTTCAATTTAACTGACAATCGAAATTAAATTATTTGTACTAAAATCAGAGTCGCCAATTGGGATAATTAATAGTGTCCCAAGTCACCAGTTTAAAACTCCGAATCGAGTAAATTAACGCTGTTTTACAGTCCGCGAACATAGAAATCCGGGTAAGGAATTCTGTTAACACGAGAGAAGGTGCTAGGCATTCCTGAGTTTCGTGGTTCTAGCGCGGTCGCTCAACTATTGTTATTATTATTAGCTTAATTATCTGATTTTAAAACACTTTTCAACCTATGTGCATTTTTAACTTTTTAGCCGCTTTTATTATTTTGAGAAAATTCAAGGTTATTTGAAACTAATTCAAGGCTAAATAAATTCAAATTGTAAAATAAAGCTAATTATCTAACTATAATATTCATAAAAATTAATTGATCCTAAATTAAAAGAGAAAAATTAATAATCCAAAATTTAAAAGCTAAGAATGTAAAAAGTGAGCCATTTTTGTAATTTTTATTTTTAATAAAGAAATTAATTAATTAATTAATCCTAAAATTTGAACACAAATCTAAATGTAATGCATGATATTTTTGGTATTTTTCATAATTTTAATAAAAGTAAACATGCAAAGAAATGCAAACAATTAACAAAAATCCTATATAATTGCAAACAATTGGGAAAAACCTATTTCTTTAATTTGTAGGAGTATTGCACATAGGATAAAAATCACATGCTCACAGTTGTCTCTCTTTGCCCGGAAACATAAAGAGTTTTCGGGCAAAGATAAAGTGAGCAGACACGAGCGATTTTTGCCCATTTGGATACTCCGAGGGAAGCATGTTTTGAAAGATTTGACCGAACATTTCTTCTGAGGTTGTCTACATATCCTTGGCTATAAAGGAATCAAGTCAGTGTATTCGGGAGTAGGAACAGTGATGGAGTGCCTAGGTGGAGAGTCGGTCGAGGTGCCGTTCCATCGAGGTTCCAATCTACGGTCATGTTATTACATCAGAATCAAAATCTAAAAGAACTAAACAAACCTATTAGCTATGAGTTACAAGATTCATATCTATGAGTCTTCTGAAGCTTGATCTTGAGTGTTGGTTGGTTCTTCATGTGGATTCTAATCTGAATCTTGATGCTTCTTAGCTGCAGGTGCTAGTTCTTTCCTTTTTCAACTTCTTGGATCAAGGCGGGACATGCAATGCTTGTGACTTTAATCACGTCTTGGCAATCCACATCTTTTCTCTGCTTCTACACTATAAATTCACTTCTTTTGTTTTCTTCTTTTTCTTTATTATAGATTGAGACTCATTCTTTTGGTCATGTCGAACCATGTGCCTCGAGGTAAAACATGCTCAGACACCAAAACAAACAAACGAACGGAATATTTGTTCCCTAGTTTTCACTAGAAAAATTTCGTGAGTTATTGTAACTAAATTCTAAACTACTTTTTTATTGAAAACAATAAAAGTCATGATTTTGTATCCTTGGGGAAAAAAGAAATTAAGGAGTGGGGCTCTATATCTATAATGAAATCAACCATGGAGTGGAGACCCTATGTTCGAAAGGAGACTAGGGAGTGGAGATCCTATGTCTGAACCAAAATCAACTAGGCAGAGGAGCCCTATATTGGAAAAGTAACTAGGGAGTGGAGACCCTATGTTGGAAAAGACTAGGGATAGGAGATCTTATATTGGAAAAGTGACTAGGGAGTAGAGACTCTATGTCTATAATAAAATCAACCAGGTAGTGGAGACCCTATGTTGGAAAAGCATACTAGAGAGTGGAAGATCCTATGCCTAAAATAAATTAACCAGGGAGTAGAGACCCTATGTTGGAAAAATGAGACTAATCAATTATGTACCTATGCTTAAAATAAACCATGAAGAATTTTTTTTCTTCGTTTTTAAAAAATTATTTTTTTTATTGAGAAAATCATTCTTTTAGAAAAATTGCCCTAATGCCATTTTTTTTAATGGAGACATCCTTTTTTTTATCCTAGGAGAAAATTCGTCAGACTAGGTTTTCTATCTTAGGAAAAAGATCCATCACACTAAGATTTATATCCTAGGAGAAAATTCATTTGACAAAGTTTCCTATCTTAGGAGAAAGATTCGTTAGACTAAGAATTTGATCCTAGAAGAAAGTTCATCAGACTATATCTCTTTTCTTATCTTAGGATAAAAATTTATCAGACTAAGATTTTGATCCCAGGAGAAAGTTCATCAGACTAGGTCCTTTTTTCTTTCTTTTTCTTTTTTTTGGGTATCTTTGGAGTAAAATTCATCAGACTAAGATTTTGATCCTAGGAGAAAGATTCATTATACTAGGTTTTCTTATCTTAGGAGAAAATTCATCAGACTAAGACTTTGATCCTAGGAGAAAATTCATCATACTAGGTCCCTTTTTTTGTTATCTTAGGAGAAAGATTCATCATATTAAGATTTTGATCCTAGGAGAAAGTTCATCAGACTAGGTCCTATCTTAGGAGAAAGATTCATCAGACTAAGATTTCTATCCTATGAGAAAGTTCAATCAGAATAGGTCTTCTATCTTAGGAGAAAGATTCATCAGACTAAGATTTCGATCCTAGTAGAAAGTTCATCAGACTAGATCTTTTTTTTTTGGTTTGGTATCTTAGGAGAAAGATTCATCAGACTAAGATTTCGATCCTAGGAGAAAGTTCATTTGACTAGGATTTATATTAGGAGAAAGATCCACCGGACTAGGACTTTGTATCCTAAGAAGAAAAATGCAAAAATCAATGGCACGCTTTTATGCACAATAGCAAGATAAATAAAGGCAAATATTTGAGAAACTTCCCTTTGTCGGCTCTTCTTTTTTTCTTATCTTTTTGTTTGTTTTTTTCTTCTTCTTTTTTTAACCACTTTCCTTGTTTGCTTTGTTCCTGTATCACACAAAGAAAAATTTGTCAATTTTGAAAATGGTGGTCGGTTTGCAGCATTGAATTTTGAGTAGCTTGGCTTTCGCTCGATCAACCTGACTCGGTCTCAAGGGACTTTTTGTTCTGCACCAACTCTGATTGTTTCATACCCAATACCATTTGTGTTTGCAGCTCAAGTAGTCTTATTCCAATTGTAGATCTTTGCTTAGGTGACATTTTCTTATATCTTGAATGACTTCCTGCTTTTGAGCAATTTGTCTATTAGAGAGAATAACCAGTTATATTTCATATGCCTAAGTAGGCTGACAAGAGTCCTTTTTTGGAAGCATTTGCATGAATCCTCAAGGTACATTGACAGTAATAATTGAGTGTTGGCCAAATTTACTTTATGCAACATAAAAGTTGGTAGAAAATTTTAAATCTTTTCTTGCTTGTTTTGACAAGGACTGACTTAGGGTAAATGACATAATGACGCAAAGAAACAGTATTAACAAGAAATGCCCATGTTGGAAGGATAGAAAGAACAGTTCTTTTTATTTTCAATAACTAGCCTTAATGGTCATGACATGCATTTTGGACTCAACGGCCTGATCAATCAAACTAATCTAATCTTTCCTTTTGTCATTCTTATAACCTTGAAGTCGGGCTTGTTCGTGCCAATCCTTTCCATCAGCTTCACGATTCACTTTCAACTAGTGGTGCCCCGAGGTGTTTTCACCAACAAGTCTCTCGCATTTATTTATCTCTACTTACTGTCGCCTTATAATGCCCGTGAAGGTTTTCACTAGTAAGATTCTCCCATTTTTCTTTTTCTTTTTCTCTTTCTTTTTCTTTTTCTTCCCCTTAATTGTGAGCAACTTGACAGTGTTCTATGTCGCGTGACAACCGTTGCTTATTGCATGCCTCTCTTGACATTCTTGAAAGCATATCAGGAGGTCTTTATTTGGAAGGTTTTTGGATAGGGTCAGAACGAAAGAACGTCATAAAGGCTCAAAAAGGACTCAAAGTAAAGGGGGTTTTAGACTTACAACTTTAGGAATCGACTCTTTCAAAAATGAAATAAAATCTCTGCCCCGGTTTCGGATACTGGGGGTTTTTTTTTCCTTTTTTGAATTCTTATTTGGTTTGACCGAACCGTAAGGCTTCCTACGTATTATTTTTTAAAGGAATTAGGTTTAATATAGTTCAAACATCTGACCTAAACTATTTTTTCATCTTTGTTTCTATTTCTCTTTTTACATTTTTTTATTTTTTCTCTCTTTTTTCAATTTTTTTTTGTTTGCCCCAGCTTCTATTTTTGAGGGCATGGACCTTTGATAATTCTTTTCTTCTTCTTTTTTTTCACGTAGAACTTTCTAAAGCTTCCCCAGTTTGTACTCTTGGGGATGGACTTCAATTGCTATTTCATTTTTTCAGTTTTTTGTCTTTTTACTCTAAATTTGATTCCAAAAAAGAGTGGCCAAAGAAAATTACACAGGCTCAAATGGGTGAAAAAGGATGTAAAGTGTGTAAGTAGCAGAAAAGGGCCTCCCAACCTCGAGAACGCCAAATATAATATCTTTTCACGATTACTGCATTGACGAACGTGTCTGTCTTCTTGATGTGTCATGGTCACAAGACACTTTCCATCCCTTAAGATCAAACTTTCCAACAAATTTTAATTGATTTAACACCCTCAATCCCGATCTTCACAATGATTTAAAGGTGAATTTCACTCGACCTTAATTCCAAAGTATTTCAACTCTTTATTTATCCCCAAAAGTGTTTTTTCAGCTATCTGATTCCTGATTAAATCAACTTCTAAGATCTGGATTTCCGGATGCATGTCATGTCATTAGACCTAGCGAGAAAAAAACTAAGAACCAAATGACACAAATGGACAAACTGTATTTTATTGAGTAAAGGATGAAAGGGTTTGACAACAAGACAAACAAGCTAAGATCCGAGTTAAAAACCTAAACTAACTCGGATAATGAAAATAGCAACAAAATAGACATACATAACTCATACAAATAGAATAGAAGGATAGAAAGGTTTGACTCAATAAAACAAATAAAATCTGGGTCACAACCCTGAAATAACCCAGATAACAAAAAAAAAATATCAAAACAAGCTATCAAGATGACTTTTTAATTGCTAAGCTTGACATTGATCCACATATTTTCTTATCAGAATCACCATGGCCCTCTCCAATTTTAGTCTTCCCAAGAGGATTCTCATACTCCATGTCACCACACATCACTCATACGAAGTGCGCATCATCATCTACAAGTAAAGTACTCTGCGCGACACTCTGGATGTCACTGTCTTGGATCACAATCAGTTTTTCGTAGATCATCATTTCTATTTATCAATTAAAGTCTCGACAGCTTTCAACATTGTTCCCTTGGGCATTGGAATGGTTTCACACCTCTTATAATGGTCAAAGCTTCTTGCACGTGGATCCACATGATTTGAGGAATAGGTGCAATCATGTCATGATACTTTAACTTCTCAAATAAGCTTGCATACGACTCTCCTATTGACGTAAAACTATCTTTCAGCCTTTGTTCCCTTCTATACCCCTAGCTTGGACATGGGTTATAGGGCATTTGAAAATTTTGTGAAGGCTGGTGGAGATTTTGCAGTGTTGTCACCTTCTGGGTGTTTTGGTGGTTGGACAACATACTGAGGTGGAGCAACATAGTATTCTGAGTTCTAAGGTAGATAGTAGTGCTCAGGAACATTATCGGAAGACAGACGAGGCTGGTCATACCTTCGGGATGATCTCCTAGGACCTCTTCTCGACACTGATGTCATCATGATTTCTTCGTCCTTCTCATTTGTGTCACTAAAATTATCATATTCAATCTGGACCACATGAGTTGCGGCTTTGAGAACTGCTTGACTTATAATTTTGCCTGTCTTTAGACCATTCTCAACCATTTCCCCTATTTTTGATTGTTTCCGAGAAGGATTTACCCACTGCGGACATCATGTTTAGAAAGTAATTGGGCTCTTGAGCTTGAAGGAAGACAATGATTAACTAGTGGTCATTCAAGGGTGGCTTAACTCTTGTCGATTGCTCTCTCCATTTAATGGCATATTCCCTAATACTTTTAGCTGGTTTCTTTTTCAGGTTTGAAAGGGAATTATGGTCGAGGGCAATGTCGATGTTGTATTGGAACAGTTTGCCAAAGGCATGTGCCATGTCATCCCAGACGTACCAGCGAGATGTATCTTGATCCATAAACCATTCGGAGGCTGCTCCGGTAAGACTTTCCCCAAAATAATCTATTAACAATTCTTTATTTCTTCCCACACCTCTTAGTTGATTGCAATACCTTTTCAGGTGGGATATGGGGTCTCCATGTCCATCATACTTTTCAAATTTGGAAGTCTAGAAACCAGGCAACAAGTGAACATTAGGGAATACACATAGATCCTTGAAGGCAATACTTCTAACCTGCCAACCCTTGCATAGTTTTCAACCGTTATTCTAAGATTTTCACTCTTTGGGTCATTTCTTCTTGGCCATCTTTCGGCCAGGCTCCTCAATCTTTGCAGGAAGATCAAACAAATACGAGTGGTACTCAGGAGAGTGGTACTACTCTTGCTGGGTAGCAAATTGTGACTCATGACAAGGTTATCCTCGGCCATTGGCCCATGCTTGACACATTTTGGTCATTCGCTGTTTCGACCGTGAGTCTCTTGAGCACTTGTAACAGCTTCGATGTCAGTTATCATTTTTCCTTGGATCTTGTGTTGGTCGCGCACCACAAACCAACTACCTCAAACTCTCTTCACAATTCAAAACAAAACACACGTTAGAATGGACTCAGTCAGTCCTTGTTATTATCAACATTTTTTCATTATTCAATTTTTCATTTTTTTCTCATTTTCCTTTTCAATAGTTGATCGAATATGATGTGGGTTGCCTACGTATCATGTGGAAACATGAATCAGATCTTGCATAGTTTGGGAAGAATAGAAAGAAAGTAAATAAACTATATATTTTTTTGGATTTTGAATTTTTTTCATTTTATTTTTCGAAAAAAAAAACTTATAAAGAAGAAAGAGAATGTTTTTGGATTTTGATATTTCTTCAAAATTTTAAAGACTTCTAAAGAAAAGAGGTATTTTTTTTTAATATCGACCCTTTTTGTTTGCTTTTTGGGATTTCGAAAGAAAAATTTCTAAAGAAGAAAGAAAATATTTTTGGATTTTTGAAATTTTATTTTGACTTTATGAAAGAAAGGCTTCTAAAGAAAAAGAAAATATATTTGAACCTTGAATGTTCTTTTCAATTTTTAAAGAAGAATGAAAAATAGTTTTAGATTTTGAGAAGAAATTAAAAGAAAATAGTTTGTATATTTTTTCAAAAAAATTGGGGTCTATTTTTAAAACTTCATGTCACTACTTCGATGAGGTTAGACATATACTTATTAGATACATCGGGTAGGTTGTATTCATACTACACTTCTGCATCTTGTGTGCAGATTTTGCATGACGTAACTGTGTATAGCGGGAGCTAGCATTGAGGTTGTATCTGCAATCAGGTTACAACTGCCTCTTGTCCTCGGTAGTTTTGGAATTTTAATCTGTTCACATTTATTTCAATAGATGATATATTTTATTTCACACCAATTTTGTAAATTCTAATCTTAGAAGCTCATAATTTGTACTATCAGTCTTGGATAGTGTATTAAAGTTCATTATTTTTGTCACATGTCCTTTTTCACATCCCCCGAATGGGTATAAGGGTGTTTTTTCAATTTAAGTGACGATCGAAACGGGATTATTTATGTCAAAATCAGAGACGCCACTTGGTATAATTAATGGTGTCCCAAGTCACCGGTTTAAAATTTTGAATCGAAAAAATTGACTCTGTTCTACAGTCCGCAAACACAGAAATCCGGTTAAAGAATTCTGTTAACCCGGGAGCATGTGTTAGGCATTCCCGAGTTTTGTGGTTCTAGCACGGTCGCTCAACTATTAATATTGGCATAATTATATGATTTTAAAATACTTTTAAACCTATGTACATTTTTAACTTTTTATCTGCTTTAATATTTCGGAAAAATTCTAGATTATTTAAAATACATCATAAGCCACGCTACATGAAATGCACTCGTGGTTCTAGACACATTCTATCTAACCTTGTTGGTAATTGAAATCAAGTGACATGAAATGCACACTCGGGTTTGCAACATATTTATTTTTTATTATTATTATTCCAAATTATTGTAGAGTCACATGAAATACACACCCTAGCCACTTTGATCTAATTTGACGTAGTTCAATTGAAGAATAGCAACCCAATTTCTATACGGCGATAAAATTATGTTCAGCTATAACCAATCCTAGTAAACGTATGAGAGGATAAATAAGTGAGCAAATTCAAAACTATGAAGAGCAACTTCACAAATAACGGGATCATAACACCAAACAAACAATTAACATTAAGCTAGAAGAAAAATGAGTAGAGGAAGGAAGAATTGGACCTCAATTAATATTGTTAAACACAAAAACTCTAACAGCATGGACGATCTTAGACTTGGATTCTTGCAAGGTATTCAAATTGGAACTAATGAAATGGCAACCTCGACTGGGCAACAAATCAAACTCCAATGACCAAACACTCATTTCACCTCCAGTCCATTCGAAATCAAAACAAAAAGAGAGCATAGATTTCATTATGCATAAGTCCGATTTTCTTTAGTTCCTTTTGGTCCAGATTTCTTTTGTTTTGAATAGATTCTTTTTATATATGTGAGATTTATAACATATTATACCAAAAATGTTATCTTAGCCTTGGATCTAACATAGGAATGACAGCTTCATCTAAGTTTGTAAACGTCCAAAAAATGTGAGATGAAGCAGTGAAATTTGTTGCTCATTTCAGTTATCCTTTGTTCTCGTTCGTTCTCCTGTTCCTCTTAAGCTTTCATGTATTAATTTTTCAGGTAACGCCGTCGGCGATGGTGGGCTGCTGATGTTCGGGGTTACTAGTTTTAGGGGGTAAAGCAGAAGGGTTTGTTGGTAGGTATTAGCTAGGTGGCGCTATGGAGGAGCTCCGGTAGGTTAGAGGTAGTGAGGGTGGTGGCAGAGAGATGTTGTTGCCGGAAAAGTCGCCACTCACCGATGATCAGCTCCGGCGAGGCAGCAGCTATTTTTAGTGTTGGCTGGTCAGTGATGGAGGGGAGCTTCGATGGAGTTTTCTTGATGTCCCCATGAAGAAGACGATGGCGAAGCTAAGTAGGAGGGTCTATTCAGTATGGTTTGCGGCGCCTGATTTCAGTGTAACTAGGTTAGCCCTCTTTAAATCTTGGGCCTTATTATATTAGGTTAATTAAGAAGAATAAGAGTTTGGGTATTGGGTCGGGGTCGGGGTCGGGGTCGGGTTTCTCGGTTTTGGGCTAGGTAAGGAGATGGGCTAGTTTAAGTGAAGAAGGGATATTGAAAGATTTGGGCTCACTCATTACATGGCCCAATTTCAAATTTAAGACCAAGCTTTTCAATTTCTTTTTATTTTTGTTTTCTTTTCTTTTTAATTAAATAAAAACCCAAATTAAATTTCTAAATCAATTCAAATTATAAAATGAAGCTAATTATCTAACTATAATATTTATAAAAATTAATTGATCCTAAACTAAAAGAGAAAAATTAATAATCCAAAATTTAAAAGCGGAGAATGTAAAAAGTGAGCGATTTTTGTAATTTTATTTTTAGTAAATTAGTTAATGAATTAATTAATCCTAAAATGTGAACACAAAATTTAAATGCAATGCATGATATTTTTGGTATTTTTCATGATTTTAATAAAAGTAAAAACGCAAAGAAATGCAACCAATTAACAAAAATCCTATGGAATTGCAAACCATTAGGGAAAAATATATTTATTTCATTTGTAGGAGTATTTCACATAGGCAAAATTACGTGCTCACGAATTTTATAAATTATTTTCTCAGAAAATAACATTAAATTGGATTGTTGCTAATTGACTTGCCTAGCGGGTTAGGTTAGGTGCCATCACGACTAGTTGGATTTTGGGTTGTGACATAATTTTTCTTGACTTTATTGTTGCTTAAGGCTGTGAGTACCCTAGTTATGATGCCTAGGCTCAATTCTCGACTCATGTACAAGTGTCTTAAAATATTTGATATTTATTTCTCTTAATTTCTTAGACTCTAGAGTCGGGATAGATCTGGTTCTAGTAAGTTAGGTGTCATGGTGTGAGCAAGGTTTGTTGATTTTTTGTGCATGTTAGTTAATGTCTATAACTTGCCTCGTATGTTTGTAAAACGAAATAGTAATCTTATTTGGCTTAGGAAGTGATAGAGGCGTTCTATGTTGAGCCAGATATATGCTATTACCCACCAAATTAATGTGTATTTTAGTTACCCTATTTGAGTCTGTAATTCTATTTCTTTGATAACCACACAAGAGCCCCTTTTTTTGAATTGAATATTTATTTGAAACTTTTATCTCTCCTTAGTACTTGAATTATTATGAGCGTGTTAAAAGTTAAGTAGAGGTAAGATTGTATTTTTTTTTAGTGGAACTACAGAAAAAGTGGTGTATTATTTTAAAAGAAAAAAGTGAGAGCCACTTGTAAGAAATTGAGAAAAAAAGCAGAGAAAAACATTTAGAATTTAGAAAAGAACAAAGAGTTGGTGTTATATATATTAGACAAAATTAGTCTTTGCTAGTGGTAAATCTTGTTTTATTATGCTTAAAGAGCTGGGAGTTTGGAGCTACTATTTTGTAAAAGGTTAGGATGTTTTCTAACACAAGTATAGATTTTGAATTAGTAATGTATATATACTAAGGTGCTTAGGGATGTGTACTTACTATATTCAAATGTATCATACATGTTTTATAGCCTATATTATAACCAAATTAAATTCTACTTGATTTTTGATGGAATAAACTCAAATTACTAAAGTATTACACTACAGACAAGCCTATGATATGTCTTCTTTGGCACATGAATCTTAATTTTGAAAGTGGGTGAATTCTTTCTATCTTGAGTTACTATTTGTTCTTGAACTTTATTATATGCGGAACTCTCTATTATTTGTGTGGGGGCACATGGCTTGCGAAGGAAAGATAATGTCTTTAGCTCTGTCTCAAAGTAAGTAAGTAGTATTTGGAAAATATGATGGTGCTTATGTTGAGTTTTGAGGATAAGATGTTACGGTATGGTACTTAATAAGCTTTAAATATTATTGGCATGATGAGTTAGGGAGGTTGTTTGATGAGAATGTCGTTGTATTTAAAGTGTGAATATATTGTTTGAGGACGAGTAATGATCTAAGTGTTGGGTGTTGATAATAGTCTACAATTATGAACTTTTAGCTACTTTGCACTTGTTATGGCGCTATAATTTAATTTTTTTGAGCTAAAATATGAGAAATTTATACTCATTAAGTATTTTTTTTTTGTTTTGTAGGACATAATTCTGAACTAAGATGAGTTTTTTTAGCTAAAATTAATAAAATAAAAGTTTGAAGTCCGAGTAGAAGTTTGAAAGTTAAGTTGCGATCAAGTACAAAATCGAGGATCGTGTATGTATGTGTGAATACAACAATAACAATAATAACTATCAAATGAAATTTTATTAGTAAAGTCTGAGGAAAGTAAAATATACATCTTATTCTTATTTTGAAAAAGTAAAAAGGCTATTTTCAAAAAGTTTACGGCTAAAAAGATAAAAAGACAAAGAAGATAATTGCTCAAGGCCAATTAAATGGTCTATGATGGCATGACAAGCGAGGTGTCACACGAGGTAGCTTCCAAAATTCTCATCATGTTAAGGAATTGAATCCTGTAAAATTGTGACATGCAAGTGACGTGTCCACACTATGTGGCTGTCCAATTCATCATTAGGCAAGAGAAAACAGTAGCAGAAATGAAATTAGCCAAGTCTCCGAAAAAATGCGGTGCGTAGTGCGTCGCCCAGTGTGGCGCACCAGTACACAATTTTTCGCCGTATTAATCTTACTTTGGGTTAAAAAGGGTATTTCAGTCCACACAATAAATATAGTTTTTGAACGGAATTTGACCTGGGAGAGTTTTGGAGAGCTACTACGACTTAAAAACATCAGATTTTATTAATATTCTTGCCAACAATCGGTGCTATATGGGAGTTTAAATTGTAAAGTTGTCTTTAATGTTTATTATATTCTTAAACTTATCTGTGAAGATATTCTTCATATTTGTGGAGTATTTCTTCCCTAGGGTTTTGATGAATATGATGCTGAGCGTTGTTTGTAGATCTAACTCCAGTTTAATTGTTTGAATATGCTTATGGATTTTTTAATTGATTGTGAAATTATTCATCAATTTATTTAATCAAACAAGGAATATTTTGGTGATTGTATTTGTATTATTTGGTTTGATTTAATTTAATAATTCTTGCAAATAATCGAGAGAGATTTTTGAAATGTTGATTAAATCAAGTTAGGATAATATTCGAGAGACGTTTTCCTAAAGACTAATCCACTGCTGTGTTCTTGCATATCTTCACGGTGTTTTATATTAGTTCATTTTGTAGATTATAAACTTAATCGAGAGATGAATCTTGACATTATGTTTATGTGTCACGGCCCCAAATACCTCGGTCGTGAATGCGCCTATCACAATACTAGGCCAACTGAAACAGCACGAACAATAGAAAAGATCTTTTGTAAAATTTGTATTTTCTAGACAGATTAAGTCTCAAATCATTCATTTGTAAAAATACCAAGAGAAATACGAGGAAACAAGTACGAAAATATATCAATACGGACCGAATCTGGTGTCACTAATCATGAGACACTACGAACACCACCTCGCGAACGTGATGCCTTACTTAGCTTAGCCTGTGCAAACGCGTCCCTCTGGCCGCAAACGTGAAGCCTTAGGGCCTGATGCCCAAGCCTGCTTCACCCTTATATGCAAATGCGAACTATGCCACGTGTTCGCGATGCACATTCTGACTCAACCTTCGCAAACACGGGACCAACATCGCGAACACGAATGGCAACTCGCCTGAATTACTCAAAATCACTTCGCGAACACGAGGGCCCTCTCGCAAACGCGAAGAACAAATCCCTGCAACAAAAATACAGAAAATCTACAACTCTCCAAAACCAAAAATTGGTCTGTTAACCACCTGAAACTCAACTGAGGCCTTCGGGACCTCAACCAAACATGTCAAGACATCCCATAACCTCATTCAAACTTGTTCAAACCTTCGGAATGCTCAAAAAAAATTAAAACATTAAATAACCCTCAGATTCAAGCCAAAGAATTACAAACTTTGGAGTCCCGAATTCGATCAAAAAGTTTATCAAACCTCGTCTGAATAACATGAAATTTTTCATACACGTCACAAATGACACTAAGGACCTACTCCAATTTTCAGAATTCCATTCTGATCTTGATATCAAAATTTCCACTACCAACCAGAAAAGGCCAAAATTCCAATTTTGTCAATTCAAGCCTAAATCTGCCATGGACCTCCAAAATACATTTTGATCATGCTCCTAAGTTCCAAATCACCTAACGAATCTATCTGAACCATAAAAGCCAAATTCTGATATCCTTTACACACATGTCAACTTTCGGTTGATTTTTCCAACTAAATGGCCAATTTAAGAGACTAACAGTCTCATAGTACTCCAAAACTACTCCAAACCCGAACCAACCGATACAATACAATGAAATGAAGTTGAACAATACATAAAGAAGCAAAAATGAGGGAAACAGAGTGGTAACTCATGAAACGATATCGGATGGGTCGTTACATCCTCCCCCTCTTAAACAAATCTTCGTCCTCGAACGAGTCAAAAAACATACTTGAAGCCTCAAATAGGCGAGTGTATCTACTCCACATCTCCCACTTGGTCTCCCAGGTAGCCTCCTCCACGGGCCGACCTCTCTACTACGCTTTTACTGAAGGTATATCCCTTGATCTTAACTTTCGAACTGACGCTCCAAAACAACTAATGGTTCATCATCTAATTGAACCGTGGTGAAATCCAGAACATGAGACGGATTGCCAATATACTTCTAGAGCATAGAAACATGAAATACTGGATGCACACTTGAAAGGCTGGGTGACAAAGCAAGCTTATAAGTCACCTCCACAATCTTCCAAAGCACCTCAAAAGGCCTAAAGAACCGAGGACTCAATTTACCTTTCTTTCCAAATCTCATAGCACCCTTCATGGATGAAACCTTCAAAAGAACTTTCTCCCCAGCCATGTAAGACACATCACGGACCTTCATGTCACCATAACTCTTTTATCTCGACTGCGTTGTACGAAGCCCTTCCTGGATTACCTTCACCTTGTCCAAAGCATCCTGCACCAAGTCTGTACCCAAAAGTCTAGCCTCACCAGGCTCAAACCAACCAACTGGATATCTACAATGTCTCATATACAAAGCCTCATATGGAGCCATCCGAAAGCTAAACTGATAACTGTTATTATACACAAACTCCGCGAGCGGTAGAAACTGATCCCATGAACTACCAAAATCAATAACACAAGTGCGCAACATGTCTTACAATATCTAAATAGTCCGCTCGGACTACCCGTCCGTCTAAGGGTGAAATGTTGTGCTCAACTCAACTTGAGCACCCAACTCTCTCTGCACAGCCCTCCAAAACTACAAAGTAAACTGAGTACCTCTATATGAAATTATGGAAACTGGGACAACATTAAAGCGAACAATCTCTCCAATATAGATCTCTGCCAACCGCTCTAAATAATAGGTAGTACATATTGAAATGAAGTGCGCGGACTTGGTCAGCCAATCCAAAATCACCCAAATAGCATCGAACTTCTTCAAAGTCCATGGGAGCCCAACTACGAAATCCATGGTGATTCTCTCCTACGTCCACTCTGGAATATCAAATTGCTTAAGCAAGCCAGCCGATCTCTAATGCTCATATTTCACCTGCTGACAGTTGAGTGTTGTCTCAAATCCTGATACATCTTTATGGCACCCCGATGGATAGAATACTGCGAGTTACGGGCCTCCTCCAGAATCAATTCCCGAAGCACATCCATATTGTGCACACATATCCGGCCTTGCATCCTCAATACTCCATCATCACCAACAGTCACATCTCTAGCAGCATGGTGGTGAACCGTATCCTTAAGGACAAGCAAATGAGGATCATCATACGGGCTCTCTCTGATGCGATCGAATAAGGAAGACAGAGAAACCATACAAGCTAAGATCCAACTGGGCTCCGAAATATCCAACCTCATAAACAAATTGGCCAAGGCCTGAACATCAACTGCAAAAGGTCTCTCCCAAATAGGAATATATTACAAACTGCCCATACTCACCGCCTTCCTACTCAAAGCATCGGCCACTACATTGGCCTTCCCTGGATGATATAAGATAGTGATATCATATTCCTTTAGCATCTCCCTCCATCTCTGTTGCCTCGAATTGAGATACTTCTATTTGAACAAGTTCTGGAGACTACGGTGATCAATAAACACCTTACAAGACACACCATAAAGATAATGCCTCCAAATCATCAACACATGAATAATGGCAGCCAAATCCTAGATCCTAAACATGGTAGTTCTTCTCAAAGGGCTTCAACTGACGAGAAGCATAAGCATTCACCATATCCTCCGGCATCAACACACACCTAATACCAACCTTCAAAGTATCACAATACACTATATATGAACCTGAAGCTGATGGAAAAACTAACACTAGAGCTATGGTCAAGGCAGTCTTGAGCTTCTGAAAGCTCGCCTCACACTCATCCAACCACCTGAGTGGAGCACCCTTTTGAGTCAATTTGGTCAAGGTTGATGTAGTAGATGAAAATCTTTGAACGAACCGATAGTAACAACCCGCCAAACCAAGAAAACTGCGAATCTCCGTAGTTGAGGATGGTCTGGGCCAACTCTCTACCGCCTCTATCTTCTTCAGATCAACATGAATACCCTCACAAGACACCACGTTCCCTAAGAAAGCCAGTGAACTGAGCCAAAACTCACATTTGGAGAACTTTACATAAATTTTCTCCTCCCTCAATATCTGCAACACAAATTTCAAATGCTCTGTGTTCTCTTCCTGACTACGCAATTACACCAGAATATCATCAATTAAAACAATCACAAACAAGTCGAGATAAGACCAAAACACGTTGTTCATCAAATGCATGAATGTTGTTAGGGCATTGGTCAGCACAAAAGACATCACAAGGAACTCATAATGAATGTATAGGGTGCTTAAAGCCGTCTTAAGAATATCCGAGTTCCTGATCTTCAACTGGTGATACCCTGACCGGAGATCAATCTTGGAGAACACTCTCTCTCCTTGAAGCTGGTCAAATAAATCGTCAATATGAGGCGAAGGATACTTGTTCTTGATTGTAACTTTATTTAACTGCTTGTAATCAATGCACATTCTCATTGTGCCATCCTTGTACTTCACAAATAGCATAGGCGCCACCAAGGCGACACACTAGGCTGAATAAATTCTTTATCATGAAGTTCCTAAAGCTGCTCCTTCAACTTCGCTGGTGCCATACGATACGGTGAAATAGAAATGCGTTGAGTGCCAGGCACCAAACCGATATCAAAGTTAATATCCCTGTTCGGTGGCATACCTGACAGGTCTCGAAGGAAATACATCGGGTAAATCTCTCATTATGAGAACAAAACCAATACTAGTAGTCTTTGCACTAACATCCCTCACAAATTCTAAGTATAAAAGACAACGTGTTCCTACCATCCGTTGGGCCTTCAAGAACGAAATCAACCTACAGGGGACAAAATCAGCCGGACCTCGCCACTCAATCCGTGGTACACCCAGAATAGCCAATGTCACTATCTTAGCATGACAGTCTAATGTAGCACGACATGGACATAGCCAATCCATGCCCAATATCACATCAAAGTCTACCATACAAAGCAATAAATGGTTCCCTCAAGTCTCTAGACCCCCAATAGTTACCCCACACAATCGTTATATACAACCCACAACAATAGTATCGCGCAGCAGAGTAGATATAGGAAAAGATGAAATAAGAGACTCTCAGGGCGTATCCAAATAATGAGCAAAATATGATGACACATATGAAAAAGTGGAACCAGGATCAAATAATACAGATGCATCTCTGTGGAAAACTGAGACAATACCTGTAATCATGATATCTGAAGCAATAGCATTTGGTTTGGCTGGGAGTGCATAGAAACAAGCCTGAACACCACCTGATCGACATATCCCTCTAGGGCGACCCTTAGCTGACTGAGCCATACCCCTAACTGCCTGAGCGGGTGGTGAAGTAACTGGAGTAGAAGTCAATGGCTGACTCCTCTTTTGAGACGAACCCTTAAGAAGATGAGGACACTGCCTCCCTGTATGCCCAAACTCTCTACACTCGTGAACACTACCTAGTGCGGGGAACGGGGACTAAAGGGAACCCCTGGCACCAGAATGACTAGTAGAAGGACATAGCATAGAGTAACCCTGAACCGATGGAGCATGGGATGAACTTTGGGCTGGTAGGGCCCTGAGTGATGAATGGCCCTGATGTGAGCTGTGAGGACCAAAGCCCAATGATGCCCCACGATGAGCTGGGCAAGCTGAATAAGCATGCTTGAATAGACGGCCTCTGTCGTTCTGAAACTGACCTCTCAAATGAACCCCACCAAAACTACCAGATCCCCAAGGCCTCTTGGCCTCCCTCTCATCTCGCTCCTAGCAATGAACCGACTCAATATCGCAAGCAATGTTAACAACCTCCTCAAAAGTAGCACATGACACCCTATCCTTAGTCATAAGAATTCAAAGCTGATATACGAGGCCATCAACGAACCTCCTGATCCTCTTTCTATCTGTAGGAACCAGCCAAATACCATGATGAGCTAACTCCGAGAACCTCATCTCATAATGCGTCACAATTGTCACACCTCATTTTTACACACCCCGAAGGATAGTATAAGGGAGTTTTTCCAATTTAAGTGACATTATTCAAAATGGGATTATTTATTTAATTTTATTCAGAGTCGCCACTTGGGATAGGTTTGTTTCTGGTGCCCTAAGTCACCGGTTTATTTTAAATCCCAAATCGAGGAAAATTCGACTTTCCTTGTGAAGTCTGCAAAGCATAAATTCTGAATAAGGAATTCTATTAACTCGAGAGAAGGTGTTAGGCACCCCAGGATTCCGTGGTTCTAGCATGGTCGCTTAAACAATTACAATTGGCCTACTATCTTATTTTAATACATGTTCAAATCTATAGTGCAATTTTAAATTGTTTACCGCTTTTAATTAATTTTAAAGAAGATTGAATGTCATTTAAAGCATGTCTATGGATCGCGTCACATGAAATGCACCCACAATTCAAAACACATTTTATTCATTATTTTAGGATTTTGGTTTGGGTCACATGAAATGCGCACCCGGGTTTAAGAAGGTAGTATTATTAAATAACACGCCTAAAGCAACTAACGCATTGTTAACTTTGCGGGAGGACATGAAAATTCGCTAAATGGCACGTCCCGAGTTCTAAATATTTAAAAAGAAATAATTAAATGAGGGCCACACATCTAATATTTTGTTTGGAGCGGCGCACCTCAATTCTATTTTTAGAGGGTATTCAATCTAAAAGCTCGGAGGGCCATAAACTATATCTTATCTAGTATAGCTCACC
The DNA here is from genome assembly GCA_034376525.1 of Nicotiana benthamiana. Lineage (NCBI taxonomy): Eukaryota > Viridiplantae > Streptophyta > Magnoliopsida > Solanales > Solanaceae > Nicotiana > Nicotiana benthamiana. The sequence goes on from CM067337.1 coordinate 60,973,153, forward strand.
TCCCAATCAAATATAAATAAGCCTAATTAATTAATTAAAGAAGACCAGAGGAATTTATACCTATTTTTAAACAAGCATTTTGGCATGCTACCTAATTAATGATTATTTAATTAAAAGGCATTGGACCCGAAAATCCACTTCAGGGCTAATTCTGAGTTTGGGCCCCAAAGTACCCAACAACCGAACTGGCCTCGAACGTCTTGTTACCACTGACGGCCCAAAATGAAACCCAAAACAGAGCCTTGTTTCGATGCAAAACTGAGGCTGGGAACCAGGATTGCGTCCTTCTAGGGCATGGAACATACAAACTTCAACTTGAACTTCTGATTCAACTATTTTAATTGGACTGATAATATAGCATTATGGACAAAGATTATACAATATATCAACCATGCCAAATTGAATTTGCAACACCTTGACAACAGCAAATGAGTGCAACATTGCATTGATCAACTAATTTTGGTAAATTGCCAAACCACAAACTCATTATTTGAGTCCTAATTCTCAAGACCATAAATGCCTCTCTCATATTTTCAAACAGACGATGAAGATTAAGATGTAAAATTCAGGTTCTAAACATAAAAATATGTGAAGCCTGAAATCACTTTTAAAACTTGATCTTAAATAAAACCAAGAAGCACGTCCGGATTCCTACTGTATACGAGCAGTCATGCATATGAGCCAAGTTCAGGAACAATAGCATTGTCCTTTAGCCCAACTTGCATTTGAGGTCCACATTACAGTAGACTCTATAACTTGTCTAATACGTATTCAAGAGTCCATAACAGCATAAATTATGCCATGCTTATACGGTTTGAATCCAAATCTTAGACAAAGATGAGCAACATATAATAATTATATTTCAAAGGCTTCAATCAACTTAGCAAACAACATATGATGTGTTGAATATCAATTTTGTAGTTACATATTTTAAAAATAATAAAGTACAGGAATCAAAAGTAATCAAAGAAAAACAAAAAGCTAATTATAAACACAAATACTGAGGCTAACAATCACAGGTCTTGACTTCCATTTTCAATTCCCAAGTCCAACTTTACATTAAGTAAGGTGCAAAAACATGTACTTGGAATAATCGAAACAAAGATGATGTTCAACAGATGAGAAAAGCAGCATCAACACAACAATGGTATTAGCCCAGAAATAAACAAAGAAAAACCAGCTTTGAAGCAATTTCGAACTAGCAGAAATTTCAAAGGATGTTCAGCAATCAAAAGACAACCGAAAATTGAACCAAAAGATCTTCAAAATTAACTAAAAACAAGTCATTTTTAACCACTGATTATCCAGAAATAATTTCAGAAATGAGAGCTTCAAGGATCAACCAACTTTTAATGGAACAGTGTTCTTCTAGCTATTTCTCATCTGTTTTTGCTACTTTTTGATTTTTTTAGCTCTTAAAGTTCTCTAGGTTTTTTTTTTCTAAAAAATCTTTTCTTGAAAGGAAAGAAGCAATGCCTTTATATGCAAGAAAGTAGGGCAACTACATGGTTTTTACTTTACAAATCAGTCTGTTTCAGCTTTTCTTTTACCTTAGAAATCCTTCATTAATGACTTATTACCCAAGCAAAGGCCTAAAATTTACAGGAAGCCCCTTACGAGAAGCTTCTAAAAACAGTTAGCAAAGATTCCATGTGTCCTATTTCCCAAACTACCCCTAATTAACCTTTGTGACCCTGTTTTTACCTCCTAAACCTTAGACCAAAATATAGGCCATGTTGAACCTAGATGAGCCGCTTAAAAGTCCAGCCCAATGCTGAAAGCCTGAAACTTCAAAGTAGGAGGCTCAATTCCAAACAACATCAGACTTAACAAACGAAAACAAAATAAAGAAAGCAAAAACAATTCAATCACTTCTGGAAATTCAATTAATGTGACTAACACCTAATAAACTGCAACTAAATTACTAACAAACTGCATAAACTAATTAAAGCAAAGAAAAGAGAGCTTCTAAAACTAGCACACGTATGAATGATACTCTGAAACTGGAAGGCTAAAAGGTTCAAAATAAAGTGGAGAAGCAGATAACCATGGAAGGTAAAACAAAAGAAAAAGAAAAAAAGGATATAACTAACAAAATAAACAGGAAAGGAGAGATACCTACGGAGACCTCAACGTATGAAGGAAGGAACCAAAACTTCTGATTCTTTGGATTTTCTGGCCTCTTACAATGTTAGTCATGTATTCTTAATAAGAACACACGAATAAAATCGAAATTGGCCCAAATCTTCAAACAACGCTGAACTTGAGACCTCTTTTGGAATAAGGGCTTTCTTCGATTTAAATTTCGAACGGTTTGAAAGGGATACGAGAGAAGCCAAATGGGGAGTTGGGATAAGGGAGGAAAGGGGGATCAATGGTGTGATTTTAAGTATTAACAGAGATGGCGCCGCCACCGAAGCACAAGGGCGGTGCTAGGGTTTCCATTTTAAATGAAGATTCGAGGAATTCTAGGTATGTTTGAGGAAAAATAATTGTGGATTCGAGATGAGAGGGTGGAGGGGAAGCTACGGTGTAAATTTGGTTTGGTTTGGAGATTCTCCACCGCCGTACGCGATTTTCGACGGCGGCACACGGCGAATATGGTGGCGTTTGGGTTTGTCTATGATGTGAGGAGGAGAAGAGAGATGGGGGGTAGGGTGACGTTTCGGCATATATATGTAAGTGACCCTAAGTTCGTGGCCTTTAGAATATGAAACCTCCATGGCCAGGATTGATCGACAGGAAACGTGGTCGTTTTGGGTGATAAGGGGAGCTTAGACCGGGTTAGGGGATTTTGGACTGGGTAAAAGGGGTTATGGATGGGTCTCAGGGTTTAATTTGGCTGAGATTTATTTGGGCCAGCCCAAAATTGGGCATTTTATTTTAAAACTCAATTTCTTTTCTATTTTCTTTTCTTTTTATTTTTAACATTAAAACTAAACTAAAATTAAACCTTAAAGCTAAATTAATTAACATTATAAATAAATTAAAACTCATAATATTTACAAAACTTAGTTAAGTCCAAAATTGAAAGCAAAATATAACAAATTTAAAAAATTAAAAGTAAAAATGCAAAGAGGACTATTTTTGTTATTTTCTTTCGTTTTTTATAATATTAAATAACTAATTATCTTAAAAAATAGAAAACTATATCCTAACTACAAATGTACTATTTTTTTATATTTTTATGAATTATATATATTAAACATGCACACAAAAATACAAACAAACACAAAAATTATGCAATTAATTCCTACAAATCAAATAATTAAAGGAAAATCCTAATTATAAGAATCTTGTAGGAGTAAATCATGCGAGGCAAAAATCACGTGCTCACAGCTGCCCTTCTTTGCTCGGAGACATGAAGGGTTTTGGGGAAAAGATATAATGAGCAATCATGAGGGATTTTTGCCCGCTTGGCACTCCATGAGAAGCATTTTTGAAAATGTCTGACCAAACCTTGCTTTAGAGGTTACCTACATATTCTTGGCTATAAAGGAATCGGGTCAGTATAGTTCTAGAAGTTTTGATAGTTGAGACTATCGGGTGTTATGATTTCACTGCCGCTACTATTGGTATAGCTTGCTGAGCTCCTTATTACTCCTAAAGGAAAATCAAATGCTAAGCTAGCTAGGCATATCAGCTAGGAGTTACAAGATTCCTATTTATAAATATCTTGGAGCTTGACCTTGAGTCTTGGCTAGCTCTTGCTGCAGACTCTGATCTGAATCTTGATGCTCGTCAACTGCATGTGCTGGTTCTTTCTTTCAGCTTTTGGATCAAGGTGGGACATATGAAGCTTTTGACTTCGATCCAGTTTTGAGCAGTCCGCGTCCTTATCCACTTCAGCACTTTGAGTTTACTTCTTTTGTTCTTTTTCTTCTTTTCTTTAATCTGGATCATCTCAAATTTCGTGCCTTAAGGTAAAACCTGCTCGGACACCAAAACAAACAAAAGAACAAAATTTTCTGCCCTAGTTTTTACTAAAAAAAATTCATAAGTTATTTGCAACAAAATCTAAACTATTTCTTTATCGAAAGCAATAAAAATCAGGGTTGTGTATCCTTAGGAGTTGGGAGGGAAGCCCTAAATTGGAAGGATTGACAAGTTATGTGGAACACCAACTAGGTTATGCCATAAAAGAAAAAAGGGTCCTCGGGTTATGCCGGGGAGGTTCACTGGTTATGCCAGGATAAAAAAAAGGTCCTTGGATTAAGCCATGGAGGTCCACGGGTTATGCTGGATAAATAAAAAGGTCCTTGGGTTATGCCAGGGAGGTCCATGGGTTATGCCGGGATAAAAGAAAAGGGTCATTGGGTAATGCCAGGGAAATTCACGGGTTATGCCGGGATAAAAGAAAAAAAGTTCTTGGGTTATGCCAGGGAGTTCCACGGGTTATGCCGGGATAATAGAAAAGGGTCCTTTGGTTATGCCAGGGAGAGCCACGGGTTATGCTGGGATAAAAGAAAAAGGTATTTGGGTTATGCTAGGGAGGTCCACGGGTTATGCCGGGATAAAAGAAAAATGTCCTTGGGTTGTGCCAGGGGGTCCACGGGTTATGCCGAGATAAAAGAAAAGGGTCCTTAGATTATGCCAAGGAGGTCTACGGGTTATGCCGGGATAAAAGAAAAAATGTCCTTGGGTTATTCCAGGGAGATCCACAGGTTATGCCCGGATAAAAGAAAAGGGTCCTTGGGTTATGCTAGGGAGGGCTACGGGTTATGCCGGAATAAAATAAAAGTGTCCTTGGGTTATGCCAGGGAGATTCACGGGTTATGCTGGGATAAAAAAAAAGGTCATTGGGTTATGCCAGGGAGGTCCACAGATTATGCCGTAATAAAAGAAAAAGGTCCTTGGGTTATGCCAGGGAGGTCCACAGGTTATGCCGGGACAAAAGAATATTATCCTTGGGTATTCCAGGGAGAGCCACGGGTTATGCCGGGATAAAAGAAAAGGGTCCTTGGGTTATGCCAGGAAGGTCCACGGGTTATTCCGGGATTAAGAAAAGGGTCCTTGGGTTAATCCAGGGAGATCCACGGGTTATACCAAGATAAAAAAGGTCCTTGGGTTATGCCAGAAAGGTCCACGGATTATATCGTGATAAAAGGAAAAGGTCCTTGGATTATTCCATGGAGGTCCATGGGTTATGCCGGAATAAAAGAAAAGAGTCCTTGGGTTATTCCAGGGAGAGCCACGGGTTATGTCGGGATAAAAGAAAAGGGTCCTTAGTTATGCTAGGGATTTCCACGGGTTACGCCGGGATAAATGGAAATGTCATTGGGTTATGCCAGGGAGGTCAATGGCTTATGCGGGATAAAAGAAAGGGGTCCTTGGGTTATGCCAGGGAGATCCACGGGTTATGCCGGGTTAAAAGAAAAAGGTCCTTGGGTTATGCCAAGGAGATCCACGGGTTATGCCGGGATAATAGAAAAAGGTCATTGGGTTATGCCAGAGACATCCACGGGTTATGTCGGGATAAAAGAAAAAAGGTCCGTGGGTTATGCCGTGAAGGTCCACGGGTTATGCCGGGATAAAAAAAAAAGGGTCCTTTTGTTATGCCAGGGAGATCCACGGGTTATGCCGAGATAAAAGAAAAGGTCCTTGGGTTATGCTAGGGAGGTCCATGATTTATGCCAGGATAAAATAAAAGGGTCCTTGGGTTATGCCAGGGAGATTCACGGGTTATGCCGGGACGAAAAAAAAGGTCTTTGGGTTATGCCAGGGAGGTCCACGGATTATGCCGTAATAAAAGAAAAAGTTCCTTGGGTTATGCCAGGGAGGTCCACAGGTTATGCCGAGACAAAAGAAAATTATCCTTGGGTTATTCCAGGGAGAGCCACGGGTTATGGCGGGATAAAAGAAAAGGTCCTTGGGTTATGCCAAGGAGGTCAACGGTTTATGCCGGGATAAAAGAAAAGGGTCCTTGGGTTATGCTAGGGAGATCCACGAGTTATCCTGAGATAAAAAAAAGGTCCTTGGGTTATGCCAGGGAGGACCAGAGATTATGTCGGGATAAAAGAAAAAGATCCTTGGGTTATGCTAGGGAGGTCCATTGGTTATGCCGAGATAAAAGAAAAGGGTCCTTGGATTATGCTAGGGAGATCCACGGGTTATGCCGGAATAAAAGGAAAAGGTCCTTGGGTTATGCCAGGGAGATCCACGGGTAATGCAGGAACAAACTAGGGAGGGGAACCCTATAATCGAAAAGACTTCCAGGTTATGGGTTGTGGTGATTAGGGGATGGAACCCTACATTACTATGATTTTGAATTTTCTTCTTCCTTTTTTTTTAGTTTCAGAAAATGTGTAAAAATGCAGAAAAGAATTTTGAAGAAGGACTTCCTTTTTGGATTTAATATTGCTGCAGAGCTATTTCTAACCCTTGTGCGGTTTCTTCTGGTTGCCACTGCTTTTGGTACGGTCGCTTGGATTGCACCTATTTCAAATTTTAACCAAAGAACAATTGTTAGTTTGAAACGGTGGTTGGTTTTGTGCCCTTGATCATCTCAATTGCTTGATCTCGGCCCAGCTTCTGTTGAGAGCCTTTGATGTTTGCTGGTTTTGAAGATTAATCTCTCTCTCAAACCGAAGGGCTCAACTTTTAAATTTTCATGACGACTTGCCTGCGTGGGGCTTCGGCCCTTTTACTTTATTCTACCTTTAGGACTTTTGTCCTTGACTTTCTTTTCCTTTTCAATAACTTTGCTTTCAGAGCATCAACCATCATGGCCAGTCGGGATCGGCTTGATGCACCCCCTGAGGCTGGGTACCTTTCTTCAGCTTTTGTAACGGGGAGCCCTGTAAAGCCAGTCTTGCCACATTTTCTTTGTATTACTTTTGGGAATAGAGTTAGACCGAAAGGGATTCAAGAGAAAAGTAAGCAAAAGGCACAAAAAATGAATTTGAAGAGAAGTGTCCCTTTCAGAGAGAAGGGAAGTACTTATCTGGGGCGCATGCCGGCTTCAAATAAATATGACATGCTTTTTGGACTGGGTGCCTGACCCGCACAAAATTCTCCAACTTCTCATACATTGACCCTTGTTTCAAAACCATGGGATCTTGCCAAGACTCTTTCAGTGGTGAGAAATGTTTTCTATGACCGATGGCTCCCTTTGCGGGTTTTCACCGATCGACCTCTCTAATTTCTCTTCTCATTGTCGCCCGATAGTGCTCTTTATGAGTTTTCACTAAATGGACTCTCTCGTTTTTAATTTCTCTGCTCACCTTCGCCTTATGGTGCCCGTAGGTTTTCACTGATTCGACTCACTAATTTTATTTCTCTCAGTTTGACTGTATCAAATTCCAACAATGGTGTTTTCAATTCCGATGCCTTTGCCAATTGATCTAAAGGACTTGGACAAGGTTTGGGCAAAAAGAATCTGGATGGAATTACAGCTTTAGAACCATTCTGATGGGCTTATTGCCGAGCCATTATATATTTGCCATGGTTTCACTTTTGGGAGAATTTGGATTTTTTTTGGGTGTGACTGAATTCCTGAGAGAGGCTGCCTACGTATCCTTTCGGAATCAAGTCAGACGTAGTTCAAGAACTTTTGGTTTTGGTCCTTTTCTCTTTTTATTGTTTTTTCAGTTTTGTTTTTTTTTCTTCTTCTCTTTTTTCAGTTTTTCTTTTTTTTTTTCTATTTTTTTCATATTGTTTTCATTTTTCAATAACACTTTCAGGTTCCAAAGAGGGTAATCAAAGAAGAGTAACCGGCTCAAATGGGTTTGCAAAAGGGTTGATAGTGTTTGGATAATAATAATGAAAACCTTCATCATCCCAATTTTTTTTTCCAGTTAAACCTTATATTTATATATAGCAAAACAAATTTACAAAGTCTCCCTATAGTAGTTGTTTGGACTACCAACTACTCATTTTATTTGCATTCACTATGCTAACATATTCACCAAAAGAAGCGCAAAATCATTTAGTATAGGGAGAACTAAGGGCTATACTAAGGAAAATTATTGAGTTGTCGTAGCCCAATCTGCCAGCTTCTACTGTGCCTTCCTCGTATGTGAAGGAGCAGAGCAATTTCTCTGGTTAGTCGATCTTCATCATATACTGAACTCTTAAATCGAATGTTCCTATCCCTCCATATTAAAGCAATGATTGTTGTAAAACTAGTTGCAGTAATTGCGTTGTGCCATGCACGACTACGAGCTTTACTACAAATCCATTCCAACTCATTGTCCCAATCAAGATTTGTCTGTGAATACCCAGCCAGCAGCACATTCTGGACCAAAGACTCCTAGTAATGCAGCATTCGAAGAAGAGGTGCTGGAATGTTTCATTCTGCTGCTTGCAAAATACACACAGTGGACGAACTTGAATGCCATATTTCTCTCATCTGTCCACAGTGGGAAGCCTTCTCTGTGCAGCCAACCATGCAGTAAATTTGTGTCGAGGTTGGACATTTGAAGTCAAGAGCAGATTCTTCCAAGCAACCCTATCAAAGTTAGGAAGCATGGCGAGATACAGTTTCTGGATTTGGAACTTGTCCAAGCAGCACACCGCGTTAAGTCTGTCATTAAGTGTGCCTTGTAGCTGTTGATTCTCCATGAGATCAGTCCTGCAGTCCATGATCTTTCTAATAACCCAGGCAGCTTGCCTGGGTGTGGGCACAGTGGCTATGTCATCCCTTTTTATGTAGTAGCAATGAATCCATTTAACCCATAGACACTCCTTCTTCCTGGCTAAGTCCCAAAGCAGTTTAGTGATGGCTGCTTTGTTCCATACAGTCATGTTCAATATGTTTAGACCAACAACATTGAAAGGTTGCAGATTCTGTCCCAGGCTACTAAAGCTCTCTTAGATAAGTTGGCATTACCTGTCCACAGGCAGGTTTGACAGATTGTGTCAATGGATTTTAGTACTTTTTTGGGATAATGAATACCTGAGACCAATAAGCCTGAATGCCAAAGATAACAGATTTGATCAGCTGACATCTCCCAGCATAGGATAGCAATTTAGCTGACCAGCAAGTAATTCTAGCTGTAATCTTTTCAATTAGGGGCAGAAGATGATGCATAGAGAGCTTTTTGGAATCCAGAGGTACACCCAAGTATTTGAAAGGAAGATGGTTTTCTATGAACCCCAAAGTCTCTGTCATTTCTTGTCTGAAATCCTGCTAGGTAGATAGCACTTTTGCTAGCATTAGCTACCAGCCCAGAAGCTTCAAAAAATTTAAGGATTCATCCCAATTAAACAAAGTCATTGCTGCAAAAAGCCTAAACATAGTACCTTTTTTCTGCATCCGCATTCACAACTGCTTTAGGATCATCTCCTTCGATACCGCCCAGAAACAATACTCCTCTCGGCAATATCTTTCTGATGATGTATGGGCCTTTCCAATTAGGAACAAGCTTTCCTTTTGTTTGATGGTAATGAGGAAGAATGTGCCTTAACATAAGTCATCCAACTTCAAAATTCCTAGGCCATACTTTGCTGTTCTAAGCATGGGCCATTCTTTGTAGGTAATACTGCCTGCGGCACACCGCAGCCATCCGCTTTTCATCAATTAATGTAATTGTTCCAAACGAGTCTTGACCCACTCAGTGTCATCAATTTTGGCATGATTCGGAGACAAGGATTTCCACCTCCACGGGTGTTACAGCCTCATTTCAATAAACTAAGAGGTATGGGGTTGCTCCTACTGACGTGCGCACCATAGTGCAATATCCCAGTAATGTGAAAGGAAACTTTTCATGACATTGCCTGGAGGTCTAAATCATCTTTCTCAAAATTTTCTTAATGTTTTTGCTTGCTGCTTCGACGGCACCATTAGCTTTGGGTCGATAAGGAGTAGTGTTGCTCTGTATTATTTTGAATTGTTCGCATATCTCCTCCATCAAATGACTATTCAAGTTCGCAGCATTATCTGTGATGACGGTTGCAAGAATACCAAATCGACAGATAAGATTGGAGTCACAAGAGCTATCAAACCTTCTTCTTACACACCCCGAAGGATAGTATAAGGGAGTTTTTCCAATTTAAGTGACATTATTCAAAATGGGATTATTTATTTATTTTTATTCAGAGTCACCACTTGGTATAGGTTTGTTTCTGGTGTTCCAAGTCACCAGTTTATTTTAAATCCCAAATCGAGGAAAATTCGACTTTCCTTGTGCAGTCTGCAAACAAGAAATTCTGAATACGGAATTCTATTAACCCGAAGGAAGGTGTTAGGCATCCCCAGAATATTGAACGTCATTTAAAACATGTCTATGGATCGTGTCACATGAAATGCACCTACAATCAGAAACACATTTTATGATTTTGGATTGGATCACATGAAATGCGCACCCGAGTTTAAGAAGGTAGTATTACTAAATAACTCACCTAAAGCAAGTAACGCGTTGTTAACTTTGCGGGAGGCCATGAAAATTCGCTAAATGGCACGTCCCAAGTTCTAAGTATTTTAAAAAAATAATTAAATGAGTGCCACACATTTGAGATTTTTTTTAGTGCGGCGCACCTCAATTTCAGTTTTAGAGGGTATTCAATCTAAAAGCTCGGAGGGCCATAAACTATGTCTTATCTAGTATAGCTCACCTCCCAATCTGATTTAAATTAGCCTAATTAATTAACTAAAGGAGAACCGAGGAATTTCTACTTATTTATAAACAAGCATTTTGGCATGCTACCCAATTAATGATCATTGACTTAAAAGGCATTGAACTCGAAAATCCACTTCAGGGCTAATTCTGATTTTGGGCCCCAAAGTACCCAACAATCGAATTGGTCTCGAACGTCGTTGTCACCAATGGCGGCCCAAGATAAAACCCAAAGAGAGCCCCCTTTCGATGCAAAACTGAGGTAGGGACCCAGGATCGAGTCCTTGCAGGGCATGAGAACATACAACCTTCAACTTGAACTTCTCATTCAACTATTTTAGTAGGAGTGATCATGTAGCATTATGGAATAAGATTTTAAATAAATCAACCATGCCAGATTGAACTTAAAACACCTTGACAACAGCAAATGATTGCAACATTGTATTGATCAACTAATTTGGTAACTTGCCAAACCACAAACTCATTATTTGAGTCCTAATTCTCAAGAGAATAAATGCCTCTCTCGTATTTTCGAAACAGAGGATGAAAGATTAAGATGTAAAATTCAGGTTCAGAACATAAAAATATATGAAGCCTGAAATCACTTTTAAAATTTGATCTTAAAGAAAACCAGGAAGCACGTCCGGATTCCTGCTATAAACGAGCAGTCATGCATATAAGCCAAGTTCAGACACAATAGCAGTGTCCTTTAGCCTAACTTTCGTTTGAGGTCCACATTGCAATAGACTCTATAACTTGTCTAAAACGTACTCAGGAGACCATAACAGCATAAATTATGCCATGCTTATACGGTTTGAATCCAAATCGTAGATAAAGATGAGCAATATATCATAACTACATTTCAAGAGCTTCAATCAACTTAGCAACCAACATATGATGTGCTGAATATCAATTTTCTAGTTACATATTGTTTTTAAAAAACAAAAAACAGGAATCAAAAGTAATCAAAGAAAAACAAAAAGTTAATTATGAACATAGATACTAAGGCTAACAATCAGTACCCTTGACTTCCATTTTCAATTCCCAAGTCCAACTTTACATTAAGTAAGGTGCAAGAACATGTACCTAGAATAATGGAAACAAAGATGAGGTTCAAGAGATGAGAAAAGCAGCAGCAACACAGAATGGTATTAGCCCATAAATAAATAAGGAAAAACCAGCTTTGAAGTAATTTTGAACCGGCAGATATCTCAAAGGATGTTCAGTAATAAAAAGAAAACGAAAAATTGAACCAAAAGATTTTCAACATAAACTAAAATCAAGTCATTTTTAGCCACTGATTATCCAGAAATGATTCCAAAAATGAGAGCTTTAAGGATCAACCAACTTTTAATGGAATAGTGTTCTTCTAGCTATATCTCAACTTGCAACTTTTTGATTTTTTAGCTTTTAAAGTTCTTTAGGTTTTTTTTCTGAAAAATCTTTTCTTGCAAGGAAAAAATGCAATGCCTTTATAGGCAAGCAAGTATGGCAACTACAAGGTTTTTATTTTGCAAATCAATCCTTTTCAGTTTTTCTTTTAGCTTAGAAATCCTTTATTTAATGACTTGTTACCCAAGCTAAGGCCTAAAATTTACAGGAAACCCCTTACTAGAAGCTTCTGAAAATAGTTAGCAAGCATTCCCTATGTCCTATTTCCCAAACTACCCCTAATTAACCTTTTTGACCCTATTTTTACATCCTAAACATCAGACCAAAATATAGGCCATGTTGAACCTGGGCTGACCCGCTTAAAAGTCCAGCCCAATGCTAAAACTTCAAAGTAGGAGGCTCAATTCCAAACAACATCAGACTTAACAAACGAAAACAAAATAAAGAAAGCAAAAATAATTCAATCACTTCTGAAAATTCAATTAATGTGACTAACACCTAACAAAATGCAACTAAATTACTAACAAACTGCCTAAACTAATTAAAAAAAAAAAGAAAGCTTCTAAAACTAGCACGCATATGAATGATATTCTGAAACTGGAAGGCTAAAAGGTTCAAAAGAAAGTGGAGAAGAAAATGACCATGGAAGGTAAAACAAAGAAAAAGTAAAGAAGGATATAACTAACAAAATAAACAGGAAAGGAGAGATATCTACGGAGACCTCAATGCATGAAGGAAGGAACCGAAACTTCTGATTCTTTAGATTTTCTGGCCTCTTACTATGTTAGTCGTGTGTTCTTAATAAGAACAAACGAATAAAATCGAAATTCCCCCAAATTTTCAAACAGCAATAAACATGAGACCTCTTTGGGAATTAGGGCTTTCTTAGATATGAAATTCGAAACATTTGAAAGGGATTCGAGAGAAGCCAAACGGGTTTTGGGATAAGGGAGGAAAGGGGGCTCAGTGGTGTGATTTTAGGTTTGAACAGAGACGGTGCGGCCACTGGAGCACAAGGGCGGTGCTAAGGTTTCCATTTTTTAAACGAAGATTTGAGGAATTTTAGGTATGTTTGAGGAAAAACAATTGTTGATTCAAGATGAGAGGGTGGCTCCGGTATAAATTTGGGGTGGTTTGGAGACTTACCGCCGCCGTGGGCGATTTCCGGCGGTAGCAGACAGCAGAGACAGTGGCGTTAGGGTTGGTCTCTGATGTGAGGAGGAGAAGAGAGATGGGGGTAGAGTAACATTTGGACATATATATGTAAGTGACCCTAAGTTCCTGGCCGTTAGATCATGAAACCTCGACAGCCAGGATTGGTCAACGGGAAACGGGGTCGTTTTAGGTGGTAAGGGAGCCTGGACCGGGTTAGGGGGTTTTGGGCTGGTTAAAAGGGGTTCTGGACGGGTCTCAGGGTTTAATTTGGCTGAGTTTGATTTGGATCAGCCCAAAAATGGGTATTTTATTTAAAAACTCAATTTCTTTTCTATTTTCTTTTTCAGATTAAAACTAAACTAAAATTAAACTTAAAAGCTAAATTAATTAACAATATACATTAATTAAAACTCATAATATTTACAAAAATTAGTTAAGTCCCAAATTGAATTAAAAGTAAAAATGCAAAAAGGGTTATTTTTGTTATTTTATCTTATTTTTTTATAATATTAAATAACTAATTTTCCTTAAAAAATATAAAATTAGGTCCTAAGTGCAAATGTACTATTTTTTTGTATTTTTATGAATTATACAAATTAAACATGCACATAAAAACCCAAACAAATGCAAAAATTATGCAATTAATTCCTAAAAATCAAATAATTAAAGGAAAAATCCTAATTATAATAATCATGTAGGAGTAAATCATGTGAAGCAAAAATCATGTGCTGACAACAGTCATATCACCCTAACGCCGGTGCTCGAACAACCTTCGCAGCTCTTCCTTGCAAGACTATGGCACTGCTCTTCCTTGCAAGACTATGGCACATACTTCTCTAAAAAGAGAAAGCAGAGCTACTGCCAGGTAAAGGGCACTGCATCAACAGGCCTACACCTCTCATAATCCTCCCACCAAGTAAAGGCAGCTCAAGAAAATTGAAAAGTAGTCAATGCTACCCCGATGGTCTCCAGAATACTTGATGTACGACGAATCTTCTAACACTTGTCCAACATACCCTCGGCACCCTCCACCTCTACACCACTAAAAGAAGGAGGTTGAAGTCTACCAAATCTCTCCAATCGACGCTGCTCGTCGTCAGGCATAACTGGTACAACATAATCCCGGACTGGTAAAACTAGTTGGGCTAGAGGTGCCCCCGGTGTTTGGTCCCTGCACAACCTGCTCAGGTGTGCGAGCAACGGGAGTCTGAGTACCTCCCTCAACATGAGAAGTAACCGCGGCCGTAGTAACTGAGATCGCCTGAGCCAGGTCAGTGCACACTGATAAAATCTGGGTTAGGGCCTTCTAAAGGCCTGGAATCACAATAGGCACAGCCGATGCCTGAGCTAGTCCTACTGGAGCATCCGATACTGGGACCTGATCATGAACTGGGGCGGCTGGTGGATCTACATGTGCTTCCTTAGCTGCGGGCTACACTCCTACACCTATCATGGCCTTGACCGCGACCTCGGCATTATGGCCCCAACTAGTGGTACTGGTGATCGTCCATCCTAACCGGTAGCACATGTCCTCACTATCTGTGAAAGAATAGAATAACAGAAGTTTAGTACCAGAATCAATAGATTCAACGATAGGAGTTTCAAGAATGTGAAGTTTTCCTAAAAGTTCTGCAGCCTCCCAAGGATAAGTACAAACATCCCAGATTGATCCTGAGACTCTACTAAACAAGCTCATGATCTGTGAGACCTGTGTAACCTAGGTTATGATACCAACTTGTCACGATCCCAAATACGCTGATCGTAATGGCGCATATCACAGTATTGGGACAGCCAAAACAACACGAACAATATAGATAATCTTTTGTAAAATTTGTATTTTCTAGGCAAATTAAGTTTGAAATTTTTCATTTTTAAAAATACCAAGAGAAATACACGGAAACAAGTGCGAAAATACATTAATACAGCCTGAATCTAGTGTCACTAGTCTGATCCACTACATACACTCGACACTGTCTGCTCAATACAAAACAAGTCTGAGATATAAAGTACTAGAATAGGAAGGAGAAATGCAGGACTGTGAATGCCGTGCAGCTACTTTGCGATCTCCTGATAAGACTCTGAGAGTGCTGGAAGCTCTCACTCTAATGCTCGAGCACCTGGATCTACACATAAGGTACAGGGAGTAACGTGAGTACGCCAACTCAGTAAGTAAATAAAGTCTAAGTAGAGTGACAAGCATTTAAAAACCATATGCATACTTTATAAGGAATCTTAACAAAATATCAAAGTCAAATCGGCAGTTCAATAATAAAATACCTTATAAAGACTCCAGTTTTAGTGAAAATCCTTTAAAACATTTATTCAACATTTTTAAGATGCTCAATATAAAAGAAGAGTGAAAACAGAAAATCTCATAAAAATCCCCTCGTGAAAAGTATCACTTATAAGTATAGCCTCTCGGGTATGCTTCTCAGTCGCTCGTGACTCAGCTTTTGCCAATCATTACTCACACTCAGCACTCCGGCTCAATAGATACCTTATAATAATAATAATAATAATAATAATGATAATAATAATAATAATAATAATAATAACTGCTGCGGTATGCAGGCTGATCTATAATATATAGTCGACTACGCTCATTGGGGGTGTACAGATTCCGGATAGACTCCTATAGCCCAAGCGTCATATCGTTGCTGTGTGCAGCCCGATCAAATATATATCGTTGCAGCGTGCAGCCCGATCCATATATATTAAATATTGTTGTGGCATCCAGCCCGATCCATAACATATATATAAATATCGGTACGGCGTGCAGCCCGATCCATATCATTTATATAATCCCCACCACTAGGTCTTCAACCTCTCAGTCATTAACCTTACAGCCACTCGGGCATATCAGTAACAATAAGGGAAACTCAGCCTAAACAATTTTCATATATCAAGAAGTAGAGTAATGAAATCGGATTAACAATAAACAGATAAAACATGACTGAGGATATGCTTTCAAATCAAAACACTATGAGAAAAATAGTAAAATACCCCTAAGGGTATAAACAGTTTGGCACAAAACCCCAAACATTGCATTCAGCCTAATTTAACAAACAACTTCCTAAAACACATGGATATCATATACAATATATCAAAATATGCAATTATACAGTCGCCACGGGATAGACCAAGTCACAATCCCTATAGTTGTATGCCCGCACACCTGTCACCTAGCATGCGCATCACCTCATTTATCAAAAGAATACGAATTTTTGGGGTTTCATACCCTCAAGTCTATATTTACAATCGTTACTTACCTCAAACCAAATGAAAGACTACTACGCGATACCCTTGCCTCTTAACTCAGCCACAACTCACATCTAATCTATCTAAAATCAGAATCATAACATCAATATATGCTAAGGGAACGAAGCCCGTGCGGAAATAATCAAATTACATAAAAAATCCCGAAATTGGTCAAACCCGACCTAGGGCCAATATCTTGGAATCCGATAAAAATTGCAACAATAGAATCCTTAACCTCCCACGAGTCTCTATATACCAAGAACATAAAAATCGGACCTCAAATGGTCCCTCAAGTTCCCAATTTAGATTCTCCAATTTCAAGTCATAATTTTCCAAATTTTAGGCTTTAAATCCCACTAATTTCATATTTAATTAGCTAGAGATCATCATAGAATCGAGTATTGAGTTCAAAAACTTACCTACAAGTGTTTCCCTTTGATTTCCTCTTCAATCCCTCTCAAAAAGCTTCAAAACGGCTCACCAATGGTGGAAAATAGGCTAAAAATCGTGAAGGCAACTATTTAAACCTTCTGCCCAGGCATTATTTCCTTCGTCAAAGCCTCTCGTTCACGAAGCACAAAAATCACAACTCAAACTTTCCTCTTACGCGAATGCGAGCACCACCTTAACGTGATGCCTTACTCAGCTTAGCCTACGCGAATGCATCCCTCTAGCCGAGAACGCGATGCCTTAGGGCCTGATGCCCAAGCTTGCTTCTCCCTTCTACGTGAACGAACTATGCCACGCGTTCGCGATACACATTCTGACTCAACCATTGCGAACGACGAACCAATATCGCGAATGCAAAGGGTGACTCAGCTGCCTCACTCAACACCTCTTTGCGAACGCGAGGGTCTTCTCGCGAACGCGAAAACAAATCTTTGCAAGAAAAATACCAGAAAATCTGCAACTCTCCAAAACCAAGAATTGGTCTGTTACCAACCCGAGGCCCTCGGGACCTCAATCAAACTTGCCAACACATCCCATAACCTTATTCAAACTTGTTCCAACTTTCGGATCGCTCAAAACAACATCAAAACATCAAATCACCCTCGGATTCAAGCATAAGGATTCAAAACTTCCAAATTCCGAATTCGATCAAAAAAGCTATCAAACCTCATCTGAATGACCTGAAATTTGCACACACGTCACAAATTACACTACGAACCTACTCCAATTTCTATAATTCCATTCCAACCCAATATCAAAATTTTCACTACCAACCAGAAAAAGCCAAAATTTCAAATTTGTCAGTTCAAGCCTAAATCTACCACGGGCCTCCAAAATACATTTTGATCATACTCCTAACCCCCAAATAACCTAATGAATCTACCGAACCATAAAAATCAAATTCTGAGATCATTTACGCACAAGTCAACTTTCAGTTGACTTTTCCAACTAAATGGCCAACTCAAGAGACTAAGTGTCTCATTAAACTCCAAAACTACTCCAAACTCGAACCAACCGATACGATACAGTGAAATGAAGCTGAATAATACATAAAGAAGTAGAAATGGGGGAAACCGAGCGGTAACTCATGAAACGACCGGTCGGGTCATTACATTATGCCATTGCCAATCATCGAGTGAATTCATGAGAATCATCAGAATATTAGAAGAAAATTCAAATAGAGTTAGATCCCGAGTAGCTATCTTACATCTATCCTCTCGCGACTCTCATTTCTCATACTGCCTATAATCTGATTTAGTTCAACTCTCACTCTTTGTGATCAATTTCAATTAATGGTAATCTTAACTTAGTAGTTAATTGTAGTTAGTAATTACCTCAATCAAGTGTTGATCATCCTATATAGAAAAAAACCATAAGATAGTTGAACATTGTTTAAATTCAATCTATGTGGATGCTATAGTTCTGCTACACTACCTTTGGATAGCGAACATTAATTATGTATTGTGTTTTGCGCTCATCATCATCATACATGTGAAACACAAGTCGCAAATGAAAATTGTGCCCCCAACTTGCATAAGTTGCAAATGCGACAAAAACAACGCATTTACAATAACCTATCCCACCGCAAATGCGAAATTTTGCATTTTCAAACCTACCAAAGTCTACTCCTCAGTCGCAAATGTGACCAAGCCATCGCAAAAATGAAGCCTGGGATGTCCACAATTGCAAACATTTCTTTACAAATACGAAGACTACCCTGCCTAGTCCCTCGTCGCAAATGTGATCATTTGATTGCAAAAGCAAGCTCGCAAATTCGAGCTAGATAACCAACTAAACACCAACAAATGCAAAACATCAGTTACCTTCAAACCATCCAAACTCATCTATAATGCATCTGAAATAGACCCGAGCCCCTCTTGCTCCAAATCAAACATGCACACAAGTTTAATAACATCATATAAACTTGCACACTATCTCAAATCAATAAAATAACATTAAATTACAAGAATCGATTATCAAAACCCATGAAATTCAAAAGGAAACTCAAGGGTAGCTAGAAACACAACCAAGCGCTTGATTCCTATCAAACCAACTCGGAATTATACCAAAATTTTCAGGCATTTTAAATAGTGAAACTAACCTATTCTAAGTCCCAAAACTAAAATTTGAACCCGATAACCGTAAAGTCAACGTACGGGTCTAACCTAGGGAATTTCCAAACATTCAATTTGCTAACTTTCAATAAAACAAATCAAATCAACCTAGGGACCTCCAAATTCAATTTCGGGAATACGTTCAACTCCAAAATCACAATACGAACCTACCGAAATTGTCAAAATACCTATCCAGGATCGTTTATCCAAAATATTGATCGTAGAAAACTCAAGTTACTTTTAAAACCAAAAGTCACCTTTTTAAATTTTTATATAAAAAATTCCGGAAAGCAACACAAACTATGCACGCTAATAAAAAAATATCAAATGAAGCTATTAGACGTCACGGAACATGAAAATAAGGGCTAGTACTCAAAACGGCATATCAGGTCGTCACACCTTCACTTCATTCTTTCTCTTTCTGAAGCTTCAATGTAAAGATTCCTCTATCAACGCATTTAGCTCCATTTGTTAGAATAGTTTCCGTTAAGTCCCTGTATCTGTCCTTAATTTTTCTGGACTTTTGTTTGTTTTCGAACAGCAGGGCCATAACTGCCACCGTTTATCATTATAAACTATCGACACCCGCCACCACCTTTCTCAATCATAACTACAACTACCAATTACCACTAGCTACTACCCAAAATAGCCATCAACCAAAACCACCACCAACCACCATTTTCAGTCGGCATCCACAAGCACCATCGTTAGCCATCATCACTGCTATCATATTATTTTTAAATGTTTTTTTTTTTGGTAATTAAGGATTTTCATTAATCACCAATGAAGTAGCTTTACAAAACCACAGTCGAGCTTCAACCCAGCTGACTGTCTAGGAGCTAACATATAAACTATATCTACTTTCCTAACTATCTAACATTACTATATGCGAAGGTGTTGTAATATTTTTCTAATTCGTGGGGAACCTCTAACATTACAATTATACACTATATCTCTTAGTAGGGCAGTGTTACATCGGAATATTTTGTTGAAGACTCTTGCATTCCTTTCCAGCCAGATAGCATATGCAAATTCAGCTGTAACCATTTTGAAAGTGGCAGCTCGAACTGTTCGACCTTTGGCTTTGCTAATTAAAAATATTTTATTAATAATACTAAATTTATTACATTTTATTTGAATTTATAATTTTGTAAATTTTAAATATAAATAAATTTTATACATTTAGATTTTGAAAAAATAATCAGTCTTAATTAGTTTTTATATATATATATATATATATATATATATATATATATATATATATATATATATATATATATATATATATATATATATATATATATATATATATATATATATAAATTCAAATATTTAATTTTAATATCTTTTTTAATATTCAGATGGATACTCAAATTCAAATTAAAAAAACGAAAAAGGCCTAGTAAACCAATTAGTACCCTAAAATAAAATTGCGACACAAAGAGTTAGAAAACGAAGAAAAATAACAGTATTCGGTATGAGAAATACGTAAAATACAGTTGACAGAGTAAACAAGTTCGACTTTGACTCAGATTTCGATGATTGTGTTCTCCCGTCAGTCAAGGGAGAATAGGTTTGCGTGGACTTTGACCTAATGCACTTTATTCCACTGGGCTGGCAATGCCAAATTGCCAATTGAATACGCTAGTTTGAATTAGTCAATAAGCTAATTGGATGAGATTATTCAATTATTTAAAATATTTCTTTGTTATTTTGTGGTAAAAAAGAGGAAGAAAAATTCCACAACATGCCAATTTTGACTTAAGCAGCTAAGTTATACAAATGAGTGTCAACAAAACCAGAAGGTCCCTAACATTATAAGAGGGAAATTTACCCCTTTTATATATCATGGCAACCAAAAACTAATAGAAAGAAATTAAATCTAATAATTTCTTGTTGTTTACTTAACTACTTCCCGTTTATATGTTTTGGACACTCTTAAGAAAGATATTTAAAATTTTACTGATAAAAGTATTTATGTAAACTGCAGTTTATCTTACAGTTGATTAACACTTCACAAATATTAGAGCTGTCTTCTTCTTCTTTCTCTTAATAAAAAAGGAAATATCATATATTGAATACGCTATTGCCTATAAGCCTTCTGCCTAAGATCAAAAAATAAAAATTAGCAAAAGGATTCAGAGTCCAATTCATTTGGATCGGAGTCAGGAAAATATCACTATTATTACCATTATTACTATTTTTGTCTCAATTTATATGATATTTTTTTACTTTTCGTCAGTCCCAAAAAATTAATTTATTTTTATATTTAGTAATAATTTAACGTTAAAATACTTATTTTACTCTAATGAGATAATTATAACTATTTATCTTTTTCCTTTTAATTTTTGTGTCCGGTCGTACAATGTTACATAAATTAGGACCGAAAGAGTATTATTATTGTAAGCACTGTATCCAAAGTCAAATTCCTCGAGTTTGTTTGACCAATTCGATACAGCTTGCAGCCATTGAGGAAGCAATGATTCTTAAAGAAACGGCGAAAAAATGACTAAAACACCCTTTTAGTGTGTGTATATATATATGTATAAAACAAGAATGAAACAAATTTTGTATAACAAGATACTCTTTCGTTCATTTTTATTTGTTCGCTATCGATTTTATACAACTCTTAAAAAAAAATTATATAATTATCATGATACACATATTAATTATCATATAATTTTAGTGAATTTGAAATATAATTTATAATGAATAATTAATGCTAAGAGTAAAATAGAAAAAATAAATTATTTTCTCTTGATAAACAAAAAGTGACAAGGAAAATAGTGTAATACAGTACTATACATGTCACGGACTTAGGACTGAAGCTAAGAACGTGCGGCGCTAGATTGGACCTGCCTGCGGAAAATGGCAGTCTAGCAAGCCTTTTTGCCTAGAATCGTACTAAGGGAACGCTGGATAGCAACACAGAAACTTCAAAGGGAAAGTAAGCTTTATTGCCTTTGGAAAGAGCTATACAATGCTGAAATTACAGAGATGAATGGATTCGAATGGATGCCTTACAATGGCTAAGTCTTATGCTATTTATACACTATACAAGGGGTAATTGAACAGTCTTGGCTGGCTGTATGGGCAGACAGGCGTGCTGGTCATTGATGGCTGGTGCTGGAGTGTGCTGAGGCGCATTGATAGCTGGCTGGTAAGTTGTGCAAGCATGCTGTGAAGAGTCTGGCAGACAAGGCATGCTGGCGTGGGCAGACAAGGCTGGCGGGCATTGAATGCGGCATTGAATGCTGGAGCATGCGCGTGGTTGTGCGGATGTGGAGGCGTTGGACGCGTTAGAGCGCTGATTCTGGCTAGAATTGGCGCGGGACGTGTCATGCTCCCCCACCTGATGATGCGACGACCTCGGCGCATCCTGCATCTGTATGAATTCGGCTGCCTTATCCCGAAATTTGCATTTGGTTGTTGTCGTGATGGCAAGTTCTGCCTTCCGGCTTAAGGCATCAGCCACCACGTTGTCTTTACCTGGCTTGTATACAAGTTTGTAGTCAAACTCGGCGAGAAAGTCCTGCCACCGAGCTTGTTTCGGAGTGAGCTTCTTTTGTGTCTGAAAATAGCTCGTTGCTACATTGTCCGTCTGGACTACAAATTTTGACCCTAGCAGATAGTGCCGCCAAGTCCGGAGGCAGTGAATAATGGCAGTCATCTCCTTCTCTTGGACGGTGTACCGCCTTTCTGTCTCGGTCAGTTTTCTGCTCTCAAAAGCGATGGGGTGCTGGTTCTGCATTAGCACTCCACCTATGGCAAAGTTAGAGGCATCAGTGTGTACCTCAAATGGTTGGGAGAAGTCCGGCAGAGCGAGGACTGGTTCCTCCGACATGGCTGTTTTAAGGCGTTCAAAAGCCTCTTGGCACGCATCGTTCCAAACCCATGGATTGTTTTTCTTGAGCAGATCCGTTAGTGGCACGGCCATGGCAGAATATCCGTTGATGAACCCGCGATAGTAATTTGCAAGCCCAAGGAATGATCTGAGTTCGGTTACCTTGGTGGGTGCCTCCCACTGGACAATGGCTTGCACCTTTGCTCCGTCCATCCGAAGTTGTCCCTGACTTATAATGTGGCCAAGGAAGTGAATTTTGGTTTGTGCAAACTCGCACTTTTCCTGCTTGACAAACAGTTTGTTTTCCCGTAAGACCTGAAATATTTGTTGGAGATGCCTCACGTGCTCCTGTAAGGACTGGCTATAGATGACGATGTCATCCAAGTACACCACAACGAACTTGTCCAGATAGGGATGAAAGATTTTGTTCATCAAGGTGCTGAATGTGGCGGGTGCGTTGGTTAGGCCGAAAGGCATTACCAACCACTCGTATGATCCATATCGGGTGACACAAGTTGTCTTCTCTTCGTCCCCTTCGGCAATTCGAACTTGGTAGTATCCCTTTCTTAGATCCATTTTGGAGAAATACTTGGCTTGTCCCAACCGGTCAAACAAATCTGCTATGAGGGGAAGAGGGTATTTGTTTTTGATGGTTACCTTGTTTAGCGCCCGATAGTCGATGCAAAGGCGCAGGGAACCTTCCTTCTTTTTCTGAAATAATACTGGTGCTCCGAAGGGTGCTTTGGACGGTCGGATATGGCCGGCCTCAAGAAGCTCTTTGAGTTGCTTCCTAAGTTCCTCCAGCTCCGGCGGGGCCATACGATAGGCTGGGTATGCTGGTGGTTTGGTGCCTGGCACTAATTCAATCCGGTGGTCTACTTCCCTCCGTGGCGGAAGCTGTCTCGGCAACTCCTCAGGCATGACGTCTTGGCAGTCGTCTAGGACCCTTTTTAATGCAAGCAGGGATGGTTTCTAAGGCACCATGGCTTTCATTCAAACTCCCGATGGTGGCAAGAAACGTTGGCTCCCCTTTTTTGAGGCCTTTCTCAATCTGCATGGCTGAAAAATGGGAGACATGTGCTGTTTTGGGCATGTCAATCAGTGGAACCATAAACGACTTGCCCTTTTCCAGTATGAACATTTGTTGGGAATATGGAGATATAACCGATTGGTATTGGCGGAAGAATTCCTGACCAAGTACAACTTCAAAAATATCCAAGGGAGCAACGACAAAGTTTGTTTTACCTTTCCAGTCGCCTACCGTGATGTCAAGGTTGCTGGCAACACCGCTGATTCGAGTCGGTGGGGCATTAACTGTTTTGAGCCGACCCTCGCTTGGACGGTATTTGAGCCTCAATTTTTCTGCTGCCATCTGAGTTATCACATTGGCCTCTGCCCCCGTGTCCACCAAAGCACGGACTGAGTGTCCATTGAGGGTGATATCCACGTATTGTGTTGGGAAGGCATTCAGTTTTCCGGCAGGTTGTGTGGTTGCGGCGCAAAGTCCGATCATACCTACCTTTGCTGGAGTCTCGGAACCTTCTCCTTGTTCCTTGACTGATTTTTGCTGGTGATCTTTGATCATGGCACCTAAGCTTTTCATTTGAGGGCAGGTTACATACCAGTGCGGTCCTCCGCAAATGTGGCATTTTGTTTCCCTGCGCTGCTGCTGGTTAGGCTGAGTTTTCTTCTCAGCAAGCTCCTGTCTAAGAGACCCCCTAGGAGAGCGGATATTTCTGCCCCGCTCGCGTTCTGCTCCGCTGTTGGCCTGGTTACTTTTAACTTGCTTCACCGTGCCGCGGTCCTGTGAATAGTCAGTTAGACTTTCAGCTTGTGCAATAGCCTCGTTGAGAGTGGAAACCTGTCTCCGCTCCAACTCAGATTTGGCCCATTTTGATAGACCGTCTTTGAAGTAAAACAGCAAGTCCCTTTGGGTGAGTTCCGGAAGCTGAAGAGTGAGGGTTGTGAACTCCCTGATGTAGGCCTTGATAGTGCCCGTTTGCTTCAGTTCTCGTAGCCTCCTCATACCCTCGTCATAGACGTTGCTGGGGAAGAACATTTTCTTCAATTCTGTTTTGAATTGCTCCCATGTATCGAGAGTGCAATCCCCCTTACTGATATCTTGATCCATCCTCCTCCACCATAGCATCGCGTTCTCCGTCAAGTAGAGAACCGCTGTTTGGATTTTCAGCTCGTCGCTGCCTATTTTGCTGAACTTGAAATAGTTCTCAAGATGCCACAGAAAACTTTCTACCTCTCGGGCATCACGGATACCTTTGAAGACGGGCGGCTTCGGAGCGTCGATCCTCACTTCGCGCTCAATGACTGGAACAGCATCTTTCTGTTGGCGTACAGCTTCCTCAAGTTCCGTCACTCTGGCATTTAGAACTTCGACCAGATTCGTGAGTTTTTCAATGGAAGCTTGAGTCTCTTCCCGTGCTTTCCGCTGCTCATCAAAGTCCCTATGAAAGTTATCATTCTCCTCGAGCACAGACTCTTTGAAAGACTCGTATTCGCCTTCGAATCTGTTGAAGCGATTGCCCAGCAACTCGGCTGTTTTGTGGGCTATTTCGACCCTTGTAGCCAAATCTAACTCTGGAGTAATGTTGGTGGGTAACTCATCTTGTTTCCAATCACTCACGTCTGGAGATAGAATGTTGGCGGCATCACTTTGGACAGTATTGATCGGCATCTTACCAGCTTTCTTTGTGGTCTTTCTGCTCTTGGTTCATTTTGTAACGTTTGCAAGGACTTTGGCAGTTTGGGTTGCAAAAATTTCTCCGTCGCTAGCCATTGTTTCGCACTTAGAACCTGCTCTGATACCACTTTGTCACGGACTTAGGACTGAAGCTAAGAACGTGCGGCGCTAGATTGGACCTGCCTGCGGAAAATGGCAGTCTAGCAAGCCTTTTTGCCTAGAATCGTACTAAGGGAACGCTGGATAGCAACACAGAAACTTCAAAGGGAAAGTAAGCTTTATTGCCTTTGAAAAGAGCTATACAATGCTGAAATTACAGAGATGAATGGATTCGAATGGATGCCTTACAATGGCTAAGTCTTATGCTATTTATACACTATACAAGGGGTAATTGAACAGTCTTGGCTGGCTGTATGGGCAGACAGGCGTGCTGGTCATTGATGGCTGGTGCTGGAGTGTGCTGAGGCGCATTGATAGCTGGCTGGAAAGTTGTGCAAGCATGCTGTGAAGAGTCTGGCAGACAAGGCATGCTGGCGTGGGCAGACAAGGCTGGCGGGCATTGAATGCGGCATTGAATGCTGGAGCATGCGCGTGGTTGCGCGGATGTGGAGGCGTTGGACGCGTTAGAGCGCTGATTCTGGCTAGAATTGGCGCGGGACATGTCATACATGTGTGCATTGGCTCTAGCATGTTTACACCAAAAATAGAAGCAAAAAGAGAAGGGAAAAAAGAAAGAAACAATACAGATCCTGTAATGCCATCTAATGGAGGAATAATGAAGTGAACATTTTCCATAAAAGGCGACATGCTTATTTACAAGTAGATATAAATTGCAAACATAAATTTGCTACACTCATTATCAACTGGACTCTTAATCTTTTAGTGATATCAAAATCTCATTTACGTTCTTTTTTCCCATTTTCGACTCATGGATGCAACAAGCGGCAAGCGGGTTGGGTCGGGTTCAGTGGCGGATGTATATGAATATTTGTGGGTGCTTAAGTATTTAATAATTTTGATTATATTTAGTAAATTTACATAGGTAATAATATAAATTTTAGATAAATATTGAGTGAGTATTTATAAGTAAATTGATTTTTGCTCTTCTTTTGAAGTCTTTATCGATGAGCACTCATAACTTTAAAAATTCTGGATCCGCCACTGGTCGGATCAGATTATGGGTTGAAAATAGGTAATGCAAAAGTGAATAAATTATCTGACCCGATCCAATTTAATATGGATATTCATATTATTCACGACTTCTTGAATATGATCACTTTTGGGAGAATTCCTAGTCTCCCAAACTTGAGGAACCCTTAATTTAAGATCTTACAAATGTAAAAGTTAAACCTAGTAGTTATCCATTGATTATCCATTTTCTAAATGTATAATATGGTTCTTATTCATATTTGACCCGTTTTTAAAAAGTTCATTATTCAACAATTTTTTTCGTGAATAATACGAGGGGATAACTGTTTTCTTTATCTATTTTGTCATCCCTAGATATGACTTTAGATGTAGAAAAGGGGCATATGCAAAACTTTTAGTAATCGGTATCAAATTTTAAAAGTGAATAAATGAATGAATAAATCACTATAATGAAAAGTGATGTTATTTTTTATATTTATACCCAATTTTTTAATTTTGTATAATATCTATAGATACATATTTAATAAAACTCCCGACAAAGTGATGTTACATATCGCCGCTTGCCGTATGGTGTATCCGCCCTTGATGGAAAGAAACAAGAAAATGATGCATTGTCACGACCCAAACTACCATGTCGTGATGGCACCTATCGTGGAACTAAACAAGCCGACTTTTTACCAAAAACAACGCGGTATTTCATTTTAAAAGATAAATTCACACTATTAACTAATAAAACTTCATAAAGAAAAATCTGAATAACGAAAGTGCAGAAAGAAAAGCCGACATCGGGGTGTTACTAGTCATGAGCATCTACTAAAATCTGTCCAAAAATACTGAGACTAACACAGTCTGAAAATGTAACTACAAAGCAAACTATAGGAAGATAGGAGGGAGAAGAGCAAGGTTGCGATCGCTGGCAGCTACCTTGCTAACTCCGAGAAAAATCTACATCTGGAATAGTCAACAGCTGCTACCGAGTCCTGATACGTCTGGATCTGCACACAAGGTGCATCGAGTAACGTGAGTACATCAACTCAGTAAGTAACAAAAGTAAATAAAGGTTGAGAAATAGTGACGAGCAATAAAACATATAAAGTTCATATCATGAGATCTCGATAAAACACAACAGGCTTTTAAAAGCAGAGTTTGAATCAAATCATTTCATTTAAACTCATTTTTAGTAAAAAATTATATGAAGATATTTTTTAACAGTTGTCAAACAGAGGCTCAATGCAATAGTGAGCAAAAATGATAAAATCATAAACAACCCATCGGGCAAAATATCACTCATGTACAACCTCGGGCAAACCCACAATCACTTGTATACAACCCATCAGGCATACCTCACCATCACTCACGCTCAATGAGTACCCGCGCTCGCTAGGGGTATACATACTCCGGAGGAACTCCTTCATCCCAAACGCTATAATAAATCACCTCGTGACATAAATCAATCAGGACCTCAGCCTCACTCGATCAAGAATTAGTATCAACATATTCTGACGTGCAACCCAATCACATAAATATCATCACAAATCAGGCCATCGACCTCACTCAGTCATTAACCTCTCAAGCCACTCGGGCTCTCAACAAAAATAGGGTACTCAGTTCAAAACAAACATTTATATACATAAAAAAAAGAGTAATAAAGACCGAGTTATGAAATCAATAAGTATAACATGACTGAGTATAGATCTTCAATCAAAAACAGTGAAAAAATAGTAAGACAAAGGCCCTTAAGGGTCCAAAAAACTATGGCACAAGGCCCAAATATGGCATTCAACCCAATTTATAGAAACTCTTTCTAAAACACATAAGTATAATATAGTTTTAACCAAATACGCAACTTTATAGTTGCTACAGGACGGGCCAAGTCACAATCCCCAACAGTGCACCTCCACACGCCTGTCACCTAGTATGTGCATCATCAAAAAATATGAAATCAGGAGTTTCATACTCTCAGGACTAGATTTACAATCGTTATTTATCTCAAACCGGTCAAATTCCTACTCCACGATGCTCTTGCCCCTCAACTCGGTCTCCAATCACTCTGAATCTAATCACAACCAGAACAATACCATCAATATGTGATAATGCAATAAATTCCACAAGAAAATTATCAAATTAGGCACAAATTTCGAAATTCACTCAAACCCGGCACCCTAGCCCACGTCTCGGAATCCAATAAAAATTATAAAGCTAGAAAGCCTTTTTACTCACGAGTTCATACATACAAGATTTATCAAAATCCGACTCCATTTGACCCATCAATTCCTCAATCAAACTCGTCAAAAATCCCAAGCCCTAACCCCTCATATTCACCCCTAATCTTTACTAATTACATGATTAAACAACGAAAAATTACCATAAACATGAGTATTAGGACTCAAATAACTTACCTCAATGAGAATCCCTTCAATTCCTCTTCAATTCACTCCCCAAAGCTCTAAAATCAAATGAAAATAATGAAGAATGACCCAGAATTTGCGAAGCGCACAGTTTATACTTTTTGCCTAGAACTATCGCATCTGCAGTCCAACTGCCGCTTCTGCGATGCCGCACTTGGGAAAAATCCATCGCAGTTGTGATTCCCATTTATTCCTCAAAAACCGCTTCTGTCACAATATCGCACCTGCGGCTCCTGTCCACCTCTGCCTTGGCCGCATATGCGACTCCTTCTCCACTTCTACAGGCTCGCACATGCGGTCCCCACTTTACAGGTGCGGTTTTGACAGCTGAGTTCAACTTCAGCATTCCTCAAATTCCAACCATGTACATGAACCACTCGAAATCAACCCGAGGCCCCAGGACCTCTACCAAATATAGCAATAAGCCATATATCAACATACGAACTTAGCTGAACATTTGGAACACTCACAACAACATCAAAATACCAAATTACCTTCAGATTCAAGCCTAAGAACTTCTAAACTTTCAAATTTCGCAAACTATGCTGAAACCTACCAAACCTCTTCTGAATGATCTGAAATTTTGCACACACATCACAAATGATACTACGAACCTACTCCAACTTCCAAAATTTCGTGCCGACCCCGATATTAAAATTTTCACTATCAATCAAAATCATCAAAATTCTAATTTTCGCCAATTCAAGCCTATTCTACTATGGACATCCAAATACACATTCCGGACGCGCTCCTAAATCCAAAATCAACTAAGGGAGCTAACCGAACCATAAAAATTCATATCCGAGATCGTTTACTTATAAGTCAATATTCGGTCAACTTTTCTAATTTAAGCTTTTAAATAGGAGATTAAGTGTCTCATTCCACATCGAAATTACTTCGGACCCGAACCAACCAACACGATACGATGAAATATAATTGAAGAACATATATGAAAACAAAAATTGAGAAAACGGAACTATAACTTACAAAACGACCAACTGAATTGTTGCATGCATTCTTGTACAAGTATTACCACATCAAAAGCTAACGCTTTACAAGAATCAAATTATGAAAAAATAATGAGAATGTTTAGTTAACAAATAAAACTTTATCGGAGATAGCGAAAGGGAGAAGGGAAATATGACTCTCTTTTTCACTTAGATTCTATAGAACTGTATTGAATTTATTTTCGATTTTAAACCTTATAAAACTAGAAGAAAAAAAAGTATTGTTATGAAATCTCCTATTTAAGGTGAATGTCTATAATTAGAGAGATTCTAGAGTTCTATTCTTGGTAGATAAATCATCCCCCTCCCTATAAATAAAGGGGTCTTCTACCATTGTAAATTACTCCTAACATTCTCTAAGTATCAATAAGAAGAACTCTCTCTACTCTTCTCTCTATTTGCTCTTGTTCTTGAGTTATTGTTCTTGTCTTTTATATTATTTCATAACACGTTATCAGCACGAGACTCTACCGTCTCAAGAAGCTCTTTAAGAAGATTAAGCCGCCGTCAATTTCTCCGCATCGGAGCCGCCATCGTCTGCATCAGTGGAGAAAAGGAAGAAAACATTGAAAATATAATTGGTATACCTTAAAGGTAAGTAATTTACTTTTCCCTTTCAAATTCTTGAAATTCTACGATTTGATTGAATATACAAACAAAGTTTGATTATAACTCTAATGGAGTTTGTAAGAAATTATAACCACATGAAGTGGTTAAAACTCTATGTCCTGCCATGATTAAATTCATGTATGATTGTGGGCAAATAATTGAAAATCCGTCCCATTGAATTTGCTCCATTCCCTTTAGAGAATGTGGAAGCAGTATATGATAAGTCTGAAAGAAGACTAAAATATTACCATGAAGGTATCAATGAATGTGGACGTGGCAAAGAATTCCGTCCAATTGAATTTGCTCCATTCCCTTTAGAGAATGTGGTAGCAGTATGTGATAAGTCTGAAAGAAGACTAATTACCGTAAAGGTATCAATGGATGTGGACATGGCAATAGACGAAGTTATAATCGTCATTATTGTGGTAATGAGAACAATAAGGATTCTCAAAATAATCTTTCACTTTATGAAAGTAATATTTGACATGAGATTGTGTAAAGCACATGATTTTGATCCATTCCCTGAAGTGAATGTGATAATTGTAATAGAGCCCGTAAGTATGAACACGCTCTTGATGTAATTTTGGTTTATGTCTGACATTATGAAAAGAAAGTTCGTTGCCCTTGAAATTTCGGGCAAGAACTATATGATATGGGTGTTGGATACTTAAATCCATTTTGGATGCTATGGGTCTTGGAGACGCCATTAAAGACAGAAATAATGCATCCACCCAAAACCATGCTAAGGCCTTGATTATCTTGCGCCATCACCTTGATGAAGGTTTGAAACTATGCTAAGGCCTTGATTTTCTTGCGCCATCACCTTGATGAAGGTTTGAAGATTGAATATCTCACCGTCAAGGATCCACCTATCTTGTGGAATGGCTTAAAGAAGAGATATGACAACCTGAAGTTGGTCACTCTGCCACAAGCACGATACGATAAGAATCCAAAAGCAAATAGTTTATAAACTATATATTATCATTGCGGTGGAAACGGGCACTGGTCAAAGGCTTGCCGTATACCATGACATTTGGTTGACCTTTATCAAGCATCTCGAAAGAGTAAACGCCCTGAAACGAATTTTGTCTCTGACGACAACTTTGACATCACCCACTTGGATGTGGCAGACTTCTTTGAGCAACCCGAGGGGAAGATAGACCACCTAATCGGTGATGGATCCGTGATGAAAGAAGATGGAGCTGTTTGATTTTATTTGTTTGTATTAGTGAATGAATAAACTAATAGCCTTTAGTATTAGCTCGTATTAGTTAATTCATAATATAATGTTAGTATTAGTTCTTTAGAATGTATCAATATGCTCAAATATCAATAATATTTTTACTTTCCAGTAGAGGTAATCGACTAACCTGAAAAACTAGTCGGTTATCTCATATTTCGCATAAAATCTGCAAAACACTCGATTGTCAATGATCAACAATCGATTGTCTTTAAAACAGTGTGATCTGGAATTTTTCAAAAACAGTTAACAATCGATTGTCTATGTTTAACAATCGATTGTCCTTAAAACAGTGATCTGGAATTTTTCAAAAACAGTCAACAATCGATTGTCTAGAATTTTTCAAAAACAGTCAACAATCGATTGTCTATGTCTAACAATCGATTGTCGTTAGACAGTGTAATCTGGAATTTTTCAAAAATCATCCACAATCGATTGTCTATGTCTAACAATCGATTGTCGTTATACAGTGAGGCCTGGAATTTTTCAAAAATAACCAACAATCGATTGTCTATGTCTAACAATCGATTGTCTTAAGACAGTGTGATCTGAAGTTTTTCAAAAATAGCAAATAATCGATTGTCTATGTTTAACAATCGATTGTCAATGTTCAACAATCGATTGTGTGTGTTTAACAATCGATTGTTTTATGAAAATGCTTAAACTGAAATTTTCAAACTGCAAAGTAATCAATTATGGATAACATATCTGATTTTGTTAGTCAACTGTTAGCAGCAGATTTTGAAAATATTATGTGACACAAACGATTTGAAGTTGTTTATTCTCATGTTCGTATATTTTCTTTTATATGTCAAACCATGGGAAGTAAATTGATTGAAGGCTCCGGAAGAGCAACTGTAACTCTGCCCAAAGGCATGACGTTTATCTTAGAGAATGCAATATTCTCCTCCAAGTCTAAGAAGAACTTGTTGAGTTTTAATGATATCAATGTTCTCCTCCAAGTCAAAAAGGAACTTGTTGAGTTTTAAAGATATCATTCAAAATGGATATCATATTGAGACAATAGATGAGAATAATCTTGAATTCTTCATGAAAACGAGGCTGCCCATTTCGGTTTGGGTTCACGCCATTTTGCATGCAGCAATGCTAGTTTGTCGGCTGCCCACTTTGGTTTGGGTTCACGCCATTTTGCATGCAGCAATACTAGTTCGTCGGCTGCCCACTTTGGTTTGGGGTCACGCCATTTTGCATACAGCAATGCTAGTTCGTCTCTGACTGACGAATTGACACAAATATTCCCCGTTGCAATTGGTTTTGGGTCATGGACCCAATATATCCCATTTAAGAATCTTTGGATGCGCAGTATATGTGCCTGTAGCACCGCCATCCCGCACCAAAATGGGTCTGCAAAGAAGGTTAGGAATATATGTTGAGGTTGAATCGCCCTCCATTATTTGCTACCTCGAAACATTGACAGGAGATTTGTTCACTGCACGATTTGCAGACTGTCAATTTGATGAGACACTTTTCCCAAAATTAGGGGGAGAAGTTGGTGAAACCAAACGGGAAATTTTGTGGAAAAATGCATCATTATCTCATCTTGATCCACACACCTCTATTTGTGAGAAAGAGGCACAAAAGATTATCCATTTGCAAAGAATAGCAAATCAAATGCCTGACGCATTTATAGATTTGAAAAGGATAACAAAATCACATATCCTCGAAGTGAATGTGACAACATTTGATTCACGAAAACATATTCATTATTGGAAGAATATGAACATGAAATTGGTATTAAATATACCACACTCACCCCTAGAAGGAGGTTTGAGATGATATATGGCATGAATGATCGTTGGTCACGTACCTATTGTACTCCAAAGTATTTTGGAAATATGACTATTAAAGGACAACGATCATGCAAGAAACATATCTTGCATATAAGTTTGACATGACCATAATGGTATAAACTTTCTCTTTAAGAAAGATATTCACCACATGGATGTTGATGAATCTGTGGTAGTACAAAATTAATTGAGAGCTCTAGAAGAGCCAATTATTACTATGTTGGAGAAACACAATTGAGTATTGTGCTGTAGTAAGTCTCAAAGAAACTTATTCAGTTTCCAAAGTACACGCGAAAGCGATTGATTATATTGAGACTATAAATAAAGGAAAGCTTTGATATCTCCTATTACTACAACTTGTAGCGGGGTAATTTGTATATGAAAAGCTACCCGCTTTGTTCTCCAGTTTGTACTACACAAAAGAAAGAATGCCACAATAAAGTGGATATCTATTGGTATAAAAACCCATGTCATAATAAACCTGAAGTTTATTAAGTGCACATGTCATGGTGTAAATTTGAAGTTTACCAATATTGATAATTTATTCAGTTGGCATTCGTGTTAGCCATCTCATTTTATGTATGATGTGCAAATTCACATAGGTGAATAATAAAGAACTAGAAAGTTCTTTACGAATTCTCTTGTATCACTTGTTCTCATTAATGAACTGACCAACTAAAGAGTTCGGGTTGAAGCCCATAAATTCTGGAAATATCAAAGGTGAATATGGGCCCATTCACCTGCCATGTATACCACATATGATGCATCTATGATATGGTTACATGCGCAATTGTTATTAACCCGCAGCCTGGCCGGTGCTTGCGAGGTAAATTGCTCAGTAATCTAACTTCGAGCATAATTTCCAGTTTTTCTACTCAAGATAGTTCATCTTGATAAGTTGGTTTATATCAAAGTTGGTTTAGCAAGATAATTATTGAGTGCTTCCACTTAATAGCTACACTGTTTCTTATGAGAACAAAGTTATATATATCAGTTTGATATACGTTGTATACGAGAGTATATTATATTCTCCCCTCACAAGTGGTTCAGGGTCAGGAACCAAATAATTTCATCTTATTATTAATGTGCTGTGTATATTGACATGATAATGCACAAAGATGATTTCCCAAAGTTGAGGAAACAAGTTAGCTTTACTAACATGAGGGGGAGACATGATAAACACTTGAGAAAAGGTTACATGGGATGAATTATCATTTGTATATGTATATCCCCGAATATCATGATATGAACCTGAAGTTCATAAAAGGGATAATTCAATTGCAACATATTGCAAAGCATGCTATACGCATTTGCTGACCCAAAGAAAGTAACTAAATGGAAGAGATACAATTCAAGAAGAATTGATTCCATATGAAAGACATGTAGTTTTGAACCTATAGTTCAAATGCTTGAAAGTATAAAGTCAAAGGTATGTATAATCAGTTTTCGATATCTTATTTGTCTAGCATGACATGGAAAACTTGATATGCATCTAAAGTCTATTATATGGCTTATATGACTTAACTTGAAAGATTTAAGTTGCTTGAAGCATATGCAATTCTTGGTCCTGAAGTACCACATCCTTAGTACAATTTGTGTACATATGTATCTTGCTATAACGATAAGCATGATGGCATTGAGAATGCATTTATGGAGATATTGAAGAGTCATTCCACGACATTATATGAAGATGTTCATATCTATCAAGAATGATGATTTCAAGGTGCGGAATATTTGTTCAAGTCAATATGGTTGATTTATTTATCAAATATCTACCAAAGATCGTTTTGAAGATGATGCACAAGATTGAAATGCAAATGCTCAAGGATATAAATTGATGTACTCTTTAGGGGGAGTTAATGCGCGTTGCACTCTTTTTCCCTTACAAGGTTTTGTCCCACCGGGTTTTCCTTGCAAGGTTTTTAACGAGGCAACCAATAGGCGCATATTCAAACATGTGTACTCTTTTTCCTTTACTTTAATTTTTCCCATTGGGTTTTGGTTTTAAGGTTTTAACGAGGCACATTGTTGAATAGACATTCAAGGGGGAGTGTTATGAAATCTCCTATTTAAGGTGAATGTCTATAATTAGAGAGATTCTAGAGTTCTATTCTTGGTAGATAAATCATCCCACTCCCTATAAATAAAGGGGTCTTCTACCATTGTAAATTACTCCTAACATTCTCTAAGTATCAATAAGAAGAACTCTCTCTACTCTTCTCTCTATTTGCTCTTGTTCTTGAGTTATTGTTCTTGTCTTTTATATTATTTCATAACAAGTATTGCCTGCTTGAGGCCAGCTATTTTAGATTTAAAAGGTAAATTACTCTCTACTAAAATTAATTTTTCAAGGCTCATAATTTTTGATTAAAAAAAATTAATACTTATCTCACGCACCTGTTTGGCCCAGCTGCAAAAATCAACTTATTTTGATAAATAATTTTATCAAAAGTGTTTTTATCAAAACCACTTTTGATGAGAAACAATTAGTGTTTCGCTAATTATATTGAAAAGCACTTCTGAGAAATAATTATTGTTTGCCAAGCTGTAAGAAATTACTCCTAAGTGTGTTTTCCTCAAAAGTGCTTCTCAAAAAAATACTTTTGGAGAGAAGCTACTTTTTTTCTACTTCTCCAAAATTACTTCTGCTTCTCCTCAAAAGCATTTTTTTTCCTTCCAAAACTTAGCCAAACACCTCAATATATGACCAAAAGTATTTTTGGCAAAAAAATATTTTTCACCAAAAAAAACTTGGCCAACCATGCTATTAGTACTAGTGATGAACACTTGTACAAAAGAGACGAGATGGAGCACTTTTGTGAAGTAATTTATTACTCCATCAATTACGTGAATTCATTTAATTAGGCATAAAGTTTAAAAAAAATAAAAAACTTTTAAGTTTGTAGTATAAAATATGATACACATATTATATATGATTATAAATTATTACATAAAATTAAATTATTATAAAATAAAAAAATAAATCATTATTTTTATTACATACTAAAAAGTAAATACTTTCAGAAATACGGATGGAGTAATAACCAATGTTTTTTTACCCATATGCATTTGTGACAAAAGATGAAATTTTTAATTTCCATTTTGTTTATTCCAATGTGGTCCTTAATTGGACAATTTAGGAAACAAGAATAGGCTGAAAAACACATTCACAGATTGTGGAGCAACAGGCATAGGAGGGAAGTTTCCATGAAACCAGTTTTGACCATTGCTCTCTCACTCCTCTCTTGGTTATATTGAGTTTCTTCAAACGTTAAATTCCTATTCACATCCTCTTCTTCATCCACAAACTCTCCCTATTTCATTTCTTAAAATCCTCCTTTCAAGAACTTCAGGGTTTATTGCCCCCTTTACCTGAAAGTTTGAAAACCCAATTGGGTTTGTGGAGATCTGAGATTTTGAACTTTTTCAGATTCCAAGGAACCCAACTCGTCCTTTTTCTTGGATTCTCTGTAAATCACTTATCAAAGTTGGATCTTGATTGCTGTTTGACTAGTGCCTAGTGGCAATCTTGAGACCCTTTTGGGTGGAGATCAGCATAGTAAATATTGGTGCTTTATCTGTGAAAGTTGAGATTTTTATGCTCATTTGGTGGGGAAAGGTAAAAATTTGAGACTCTTTTAGGTGAAGATAAGCTTGGTCAAGTTTGGAGCTTTACCTGTGAGAATTGAAGCTTTTTGTTGTATTAGTTTGGTGAAAAAGTTATCATCTTGAGACCTTTTTGACTGGAAATTTTGAAGATATTGGCTTTTGAAGAATTTATTGTATTAGTTTGGTGGGAAAGTTAGGATCTTCAGACCCTTTTGGCTGAAATTTTTGAAGAAGTTGGGTCTTGAAAATCCGTCTCATGGGTAATTGTTGTGCAGCACCAAAAACTTCAGATACAGAGGGGAAGAAAAGGGGAAAAAATAAGCCAAATCCATTTTCTGTTGATTATGCCCCTGGGAATGGTGGATACAAGTCCTATGTGTTAGACAATCCAACTGGAGCTGATATTGAGGCAACATATGAACTTGGTCGTGAGCTTGGGAGAGGTGAATTTGGGGTTACATATTTGTGTACTGACAAAGCAAATGGAGAAGTGTATGCTTGTAAATCAATATCCAAGAAGAAACTCAGGACTCGAGTGGATATCGAGGATGTAAGGAGAGAAGTTGAGATCATGAAGCATTTGCCTAAGCATCCCAATATTGTTACTTTAAAGGATACTTATGAGGATAGTGATGCAGTCCATATAGTTATGGAGTTGTGTGAGGGGGGTGAACTGTTTGATCGGATCGTTGCAAGGGGGCATTATACTGAGAGGGCTGCAGCTGCTGTGACTCGCACAATTGTTGAAGTGATTCAGGTGAAGATTTGATTTTTCTTTGTTTTGAAGATAACCTGTGTTTTATTTAGTCTTCATAGTGTTGTTTAGATTGAACTTTCTATTAGCAATGTATAATGTGATAATTGTCTCAACAATTTATTATTTGCCATGCTTGATTTTAGGGTGCTAGTGATATAGGAATGTGTTTAATCATGTCGAGGAATGAGAAAACTAGTGTCATGCTAAGTAGATCAGCTTTCTATAAAGGGAACTATCTCTTGGCAATTAGGATTTGTAAAATTAAAAAAGGAGTGAGATAGCTTGAGCCTTTCCTCATTTTGTCATAAATTGCCATTTCCGAGTCAGTTCATGGTGTAAGCTGTCCCACAGGGAAAATGACTTTTTGGTGGAGTAATTGGCTTATGGTTTCTTTGCACCATTTTTCCCATAGATCTTGTGTCTATTGAGTAAACAAAGATCAATTTTCCGGCACCTGTAAAATGAAATAGATTAACTGCTTGACAAGATACAAGTTTACCATTTCTTTTTGACATTCTTCTCACCATTTCTGGTTAGTTACTC
Organism: Nicotiana benthamiana; assembly: GCA_034376525.1. NCBI lineage: Eukaryota > Viridiplantae > Streptophyta > Magnoliopsida > Solanales > Solanaceae > Nicotiana > Nicotiana benthamiana. Next base: position 61,011,750 of record CM067337.1, read on the forward strand.
AATATTGAATAACTTTTTTTTGGGTTACAGATGTGCCATAAGCATGGGGTCATGCATCGGGACCTCAAACCTGAAAACTTCTTGTTTGAAAACAAGAAAGAGACAGCACCATTGAAGGCAATTGACTTTGGTCTCTCAGTATTCTTTAAGCCTGGTAATTTCCTAATATTTATATATTGCTTCATTTGAATAATTGAACATTATGCTCATTGTTAGCTGTTGTGTTGGTTTTACAGGTGAGAGATTTAATGAAATTGTGGGAAGTCCATATTACATGGCTCCCGAGGTGCTGAAGAGAGACTATGGTCCAGAAGTAGATGTATGGAGTGCTGGAGTAATTCTCTACATCTTGCTGTGCGGTGTTCCACCTTTCTGGGCAGGTTAGTGTCCTTACTCTTGAAGGGTAAATTATTGGTGATTCACATTACAAAATAGTTTGGATGTTGCTGTTCTACTGCTGGAAAGATCCGACAAATTCTCCAGCCAGAGGGCAGCCTGCATCCCATCCAACTCTCCATGTTTCAGTATTAGGATCATTAACTCTCTTTTTTTCTGGGGTGGAAGACACTAAAGGGGACTTACTACTCCTTGTTACATCTTAGAAAGAAGAGTGCAATTTCACCAGACTATTTGGTGATGCAAACTCTTTATTCCATATTCTCTTGTTGCTTATTTGTCGAGGGAAAGTAATTCTTCCACATCTGTCTTGTCTCTGATGAGCAGAAGAATTCTTTAAATGAGATTCTTAGAGTCAAAAGGGACAACTTTTGGTGATGTAGATTATATGGAGTATTATTTCTCTGAATTTTTGGGCCAGGACACATGATATTTACCCTTTGAAAATGACTTGCTGAAATGTATCTTGACTTTCCATCAGTACCGATCTTTGCCCTATAAATTGATACTTAAAACTTCCAAAATAGCTTGCTCTTATCTTATATAGTAAGTATTCATAAATAAACATTGTTGGTCAATAAATTTCTCATTGGAGTTTCTTTTGCTATATTAATTGTGTGTGATCCGAATCTGTTTACAAGCAAACTGTGATTGACTAATAAATTATACTAGCTCCTTTAGTTTATACTCCACGATAACTGTTGACAGGAAGAAGGTTATTTAAGTGATGCGGTTATAGTACTTTATCTAACAACTGTTAACTTACACCATTTCTTTTTGTATCATTGCAGAAACTGAACAAGGTGTTGCTCAAGCGATCATTCGTTCTGTTGTGAATTTCAAAAGGGATCCTTGGCCTAAGGTCTCTGACAATGCGAAAGACCTTGTGAAGAAGATGCTTAACCCTGACCCTAGCAAGAGACTTACTGCTCAAGAAGTTCTAGGTAAACCACTGTCTAAAATAATTCAAGTGATTTACTTCTTATGCCAAGTGAAAATTCATCACTCATAGTGTAACTTTTTTTGGTCTCTGACTGCTTACAGATCATCCGTGGATACAAAATGCAAAGAAGGCTCCAAATGTTTCTTTGGGCGAAACAGTGAAAGCAAGGCTCAAGCAATTTTCGATGATGAACAAGCTAAAGAAAAGAGCTTTAAGGGTGCGATTTCAACTCTTTGTAAAAGTAGCAAGAAATTGATATTTCTTCTTTTCTTTATTTCTTTCGTTCTTTCTTTACTGTGAATGTTTTTCTCATAGCAGCTGCTAATATTCTTCAATAAATTGCCTTTCTACCTCACAGGTGATTGCTGAGCATTTGACAGTGGACGAAGTGGCTGGAATAAAGGAAGGATTCCAGTTGATGGATATAGGTAACAAAGGGAAGATTGATGTTAACGAGTTGAGAGTTGGGTTGCAGAAACTTGGCCATCAAATTCCTGAAAGTGATGTACATATTCTTATGGATGTTGTAAGTGTTAAAATTCTATTTGACTTGTGTACCTCTTTTATTACCTAGTTGAATCCTTGAACCATCTAAAACACTTAAATAGACAAAATAAATCAATATTCTACTGTTGTTGCATCCAATCAAAGTACGTTATATAATGTTACTTGGGTGAAACACAGGAAACTAATCAGTGATATTTCACAGGGTGATGTTGATAAAGATGGATATTTGGACTATGGGGAGTTTGTTGCCATTTCAGTCCACCTAAGAAAGATGGCTAACGATGAGCACCTGAAAAAGGCGTTTGAATTTTTTGATAAGAACCAAACTGGCTATATAGAGATTGAGGAGTTGAGGGAGGCCTTAGCTGACGAGATTGAAACCAACAGTGAAGAAGTTATCAATGCTATTATGCACGATGTGGACACAGACAAGGTCAGTAATATATTCATGTCATAAAACTCATCTGGCCTCTTTCCTTGTATGTTTTGTTTACTTGTGGATGATGCCGTGTTGATTCTATGGACTTGGGAAAAAGAAAATGGTGTCGTCTGTTTTATGTGCTCACATTTCATTCTCATGCAGGACGGACGGATAAGTTATGATGAATTCTCTACAATGATGAAGACTGGCACAGATTGGAGGAAGGCGTCAAGACAGTATTCACGAGAACGATACAATAGTCTCAGCTTGAAATTAATGAAGGATGGTTCCTTACAAATGAACAACGAGATTAGATAACTTAAGGCAGAGTATGACATCTCGAAGAAGAGAACTCGCCTTTTGGTTTTCTAAATTTTTATGTTCTTTCCAGTTCAACTATCATTTTGCCAATTTTTGTTGTATGTGTGATTTCTCCTCTGGGGGTGGATAACTATCAGGTCCCCAACCTCCACGTGTTCTTTAAGTTGTGATTAATTATGTTGTTCTTTTCGTTTTTTTTTAAAATTTTATTATCGACAACTTGAAGAAATATGGTGAAGCATAGAAAGGTGGTTATTTTGTTATTGTATATAGGTTGGCATGTATCATTGTATTTAGTTATGTAGACTAATTATTTTAGGATCAACATTTCAACTCGTTCCTTCCTTTTTTTTGTCATGGGGTTGGATATGACAGCCAGTATGTTTTGGAACATAATGTTTGAGGTGATATTAATCCCACAGAGCACTAGTGACCATGAATGAGGTGTTACATTTCCATAGATTACTAGCAAATAAAAGGTAATAATTCTTCATCAAATCTTGTTTACTACAATATTATACATTAATCAAAACTACCTATAATTTTTAAAAACCAAGAAGCTGAGTATATAGAGTGAATTAAAAACAGAAACTAGTGTCAGTTGCTTCCTATTTTCTCTTGGTCTCTTGCTTATGTGCATCAGCTTGTCTGTTGCTATTCGAGGAGCCTGTCTACTTACTGGTCATCCAACCCAAGTCTGCTGCAATAACATCATCATCATCAGAACCCAATAACTCCTCCATTGTGAAGCACTCGTCGCTGCTTATAACTAAGGATAGCTCAGCATAAAAATCAGATGGTGTTAACATATCAGTAAAAGTGATAGGTGCTCTCTCTTCAATGCTCTATTGACCACCGATCAGACACAAATCCAGCATTCATGTTTTCTTCATTAACCATGGCAGTACTACTTCCTTGAGCCATTTGACACATGATGTTCTGCTCATCAATGCAGATAGGCAACTGGGGTTATGCAGTATTTGATTTTTCTGCTAGCAAACTACCCATGTACTCGTACACTTTCATATCCACATGATCAATATTGTTCTTTATCTCAACCAACGTTGATGGAACAGTAGCCCTATCATCGCATTCAATATTACTATGGTATTGATTTGAAGTTGTCGAAGAACTTCCGACATATTCAACATGACTTTGAACTGAAGGTGCCATCTCTTCAATATTCTGCGCTTGCAACTGATCAAACGCATTATTATTTTCGGATGATGTGAATTGATTGGAACGACACAAATCATGAAAACCTGTCCCTTCATCCTCTGAAGAAGTTGTAACTCTGTCAAGCTCATGATCTTGAGTTGTCAAAAGCATGGTATTCATAACAGCAACAACGTTGTTTCCACTGTCCGCTATTTCGATATGCTCTCCTAATTCCTTATGATCATTAGCATGTACAATTTACGCTTAATGCAGCACAAAACATAGTCCTCATGCTGAATTATATTTCGTTGTCTTAAAAACTTTAGTATGTTGTAATTAAGACTATACTCTTTCATATTCCAAACAATATTTTGAATTCCTTGATCGACACTTTTCTCAGTGCGGCTGTCTTTTTCAAGATATCGAAAACTTTTCTTGAACCCAACCAACTTTGACCCTTTAAAAACTGATTTGTTTTCCAACAGCCTCCTCCGATCAGTAAAGATTCTGCGCTTTTGTTCTCTTCAACTTAGTAAAGAAATAGTTTAACTTTGTATCATCTCCCAAAAAATTGCTTTCGAATATATCCCATGGCTTCTTATTCCCGTAAAGCTCACACGAGAAACTCTTGCACGAAACGAATTTGAGTAGATAGCGAATAAGCTCTTCATCAGTGGGTCGAAACCTGAATCCCAGTACAGGATTTGGACCATAATTATGGCTGCTGCTAGTCATGTTTTTTTATTTCAATGGAAGAAAACAAAAAGAAAATACTTTCAAGAATGGCACTGGACAATGGGACTGCTGAGGGTTTATTGTAATGTAATTAAGTTGTTACTACTTATATAGGTAGGGTTGAGCTCTAGGAAGAATTAGGAAATTTTCAATTCCACGCATTTGTAACAAACACCCCTATAATATTTATTTTGTAAATGTAATGTTCCTTATATTTCAAAATTATCTATATTTATATTAAAAGCATGAAAACACTTAATAGAATGTCATTGTTTTTGTTGTCCTTTAAAAATAGAATTCACAATGAACAAAATAGTTTCCTAATATTTAAAAATATTTATTTAGTTAATTTCCTAATATTTGGAAATAATCAATTAATTACTTTTCTAATATTTTGAAATTTAATATTTGAATTTCCTTCCATTTTAGGAGTTCAATGACGTTCAATTCACACTAGAAAAGCTTAAATCTTAGAGAATTAATTTAATTTTTCAATTCCTTCATTAGGAAGTTTACTTGTTTTCATTCCTTCACTAACAAAGTTGGAAAGTTTCGTTCTTTTTCAAACCCGTAAAAATAATAACTTAGTTATTTCCTAATTTTATTACTTTAAAATTAACTAAAATTTTGGTTATTAAATCTTTCCTAATTTAAATTATGCATCTCTTTATATAACGATATTAAATGCAGTAAATTTCCTTTTATAAACTACTTATATTTAGGAGTTTGAAATTATTCTCAACAAAGTTCACCGTTAAAGTCTTTATGGAAATAAGTTTAAAGCCTACTGTCATCAAAGTATGCCTTCTAAAAATTCTACCAAATCTGCTGACTTTGTTTTCACCTAAACACAAAATTTACGGAAGGAAATATTTTCTTTTTCCATTAATTCCACCAAACGACTTAATATAGTTTCTCATATTTAAGTTTTTTGTAATAATTTATAAATATATATGAAATTGTAATAAAAGCATATGGAGTGACAAAATATCCATAATTTTAGATTTAATATTAGCTCACAAATAATAACAATTTTTAAAAACTATAGTTAAAGGATCTTTTTTTTTTTAATAAATTCATGCAAAATCGATAATCAAATCTTTATGTAAAATTGAACAACCTCTTAACCTTAAAAACAAGCACTCATTCTATAACGTTTCCAAGGCCGTTTACTAAAAAATCAAACCTTAGTAAATTTTTTCAACTTAAAACTTTCGAAATGAGAATTTTCTTTCCAAATCAATTTCGAACTTCCCAAAATTCAATTCCCACCATGTGTGCAAGTCATAATGCCTCAAGTGAAGCTCTCATAGCGTCAAATTGCCGAACGACGCGCTAGAGCTCAAAACGACCGGTCGGGTTGTCACACCGTCCAACTGCACAAACAAGTCCATAAATTTAATACGGACCTGCTCGAACTCTCGAACATAAAACAACAACAAAACTAAGAATCGCACCCCAAAATAAAAATGAATCAGGTTACGAGCTTCAAGTTTTCAAATCACTCCTAACGCCCGAAATCATACTTAGACTACTCGATGATACCAAATTTTACGTGCAAGTCTTATATCATCATACCAAACTATTCCCAGGCTCGGAATACCAAACGGACCTCGATAACACCAAAACCTATGGTAAACTAAATTTAAAGAACTTAAAAACCTTCCATGAGCCAACTTTCACTATTAGGCGTCGAAACACTTCTGGGTCATCCGAAATCCAATTTGAACATAAGTCCAAGTTCAAAATCATCATACGAATATATTAGGATAGTCAAATCCCAATTCTGAGGCCGTTTAATCAAAATATTAACCAAAGTCAAACTTAGACCCAAAATAAGGAACCGCGTATTTCAATTTCAATCCGAACCCTTTCAAATACCAAACTAACCATCCCCGCAAGTTACAGCAGTAAAAGAATATATAGGGAGTTTGATTTATGGTAACAAGATTCTAGAAAGAAAAACAATCGGTCGGTTTGGTACAAGAATGAACACAAGAAAAGTGGTTTTCTAACAAAGAGGTAAAATTTGAAGCTTTAGTGTCATGATTTGATTGTGACGTTGATTAACTGGTATTTGAGAACTTGAAATAAAATGATATTTTTATGAAGTTATTGGTGATTCATATGCCTCGGAGTAATTGTTGGTACCAATTAAAGTCACGTGTTTATGCTTAACGTAGATTTATTGACTTGGAATGATATTGATGCACTATTGAGTTGATTACTTAGAAGGAGATTTTGTGCTTTAATTGCTTGAGGACAAGCAATAGTTCAAGTTTTGTGGTTTGGTATTTTACCAACTTATCTCGTCTTTAATATTAGATTTTTGCTATGTTTGATTGATAAACTAGTGTGTTTAATGTCGTTTACTCACTTTACAGGTTTTATATGATTTAGAAATAATGGGGAAGAAATCAAATGAAACGAGTCAAAAAGGAGCTAAAATAAAAATAAAAACAGTGATTTACCCTTCGAGATTGTGAAGGCGATAGTCAGCTGATCAACGAACCTTCGGGGCGCGCAAAGGATGAATAGCGAATGCGATGATAAGAAAATTTCTTCTTCGCGAATGTGAGGCCTTGACCGCGAACACGAAGAATAACTAGGTTGAAGAACTTCGCAGATTTGAAAATTCACATTTTGTTTCCAAACCATTTAATACCAGACCCGGCTCATTTGGAACAGATCTTTGGGATTCTTTGACTACAGAATGCAAGTCTTGGAGCTACGGTTCTCGCACACACTTGGGGCTTGAAGATTTAAAGTTTTTAGTTGAGATTTTCTTACCCATTTTACTCATTTTTTATTTTCTTGCTTTGTATTTAATACTAAGTGTGTAACATTTATTTCAACACTTGAATATTATTTATGGAAATATTTATTATTAAAGTTTGGATTAAATCGCTTGTTGTGATTTTGTATTGAATGATTTCCAGTAAATATTTTATGAGTTATTATTTCTTTAATTATTCTTGTTCTTTAATGTTTCCAAAGGGACTAGCTAATCCTAGGACTCGTCCATTAACTTCTAATTAATCTTGAAAAAGATAATTTGTGGTTGGGAAAGATTAATTAACAAGAAGTTGAGGCGTTAACCCCGATTTTATAAATTCTACCTAGGGATAAGATTGAACTACTTGTAGCTAAATTTAGTGCACTTAATCTCTTAATTTTTCTTAGGGATAATTCAATTAGGAAATCTTGTTAATCTTCGAAAGAAGCTAATAAAGTATTAATATCCGACGCTAATTAATTTAAACTCGCTCATATTTGTAAAATCATTAAATACATTGGATCGTTACTTGAGTGTAATTCTCCGTGTATCCATACTTGTAGGCATTGATCATTTTACTTGCTTCCTAGGGTAGTTTGTATTTTTGCATTTAGACATAATATTTTTTCAAAAGCCTTTTGAATGTTTGGCTTACCATAATAAGCGATAATTTTCTTACATTGTCTAATCGCCTACATGTTGTTCTGTGGGATTCGAACCCGACTCATAGTTGGATATATTTTGACCGTATCCGCTTACTTTTTAGTAGTAGATTTGGATGTCATAAAAAATTCACACATAATTTAGTTACTTAAACGGGACAAATTATTATTATTATTGTTTAATAATTTTGATGTTATAGTGAATAAAATTTAGCGGCCGTGTGTCATATTAACCTAATTTTTGGTGACTGTAGTTTAGGAACGTCAAAAGAAAGGGTTAGTTCATTTACAGTGTCACAAACAGAACTATCTACTTCATGATGTAGTTTTAGCACTAAGTTATGTACAGATAATAAAGCTTGAAGCAGCTTCCAAATGGAGCATATGCACACACAAGACATGCTTCTTTAGGACATTTATATAATCAAATAAAATTACTGGACATATCAAATAGTAATAAAGATTAAGCCTTTGATTTGGCTATACATAATGTATATACTTAAGCAGTTGGATAAGAGGCATCCATGGCAATCCCGCATAGCCCTTCTTTAGCATCAATGTCACGTTCCATCATTATATATCCATTTTCACCCCAACTACTACCCTAAGAGTTCTTAATCAACCAATATTTAGTAACCATCTTCAGCTTTTCTATATCCGACTGCTGTAACACCATGATCTAACTCCGTCCCACACGTGCCTGTAAAAACTCCACTCGTGTAGAATTGGAAGGAAAAGTCACTGGCATCAATTGACACTGAAATTGGCTGATTTGCTACAGCATTGAGAAGTGCTTTCTCATTGTATTTGGGTACTTTTTCGTAGCCTTTGATATCTGCTACATGTAAGGATTATTATTCCAACTAAATATAACAACCTTCATATTGAACAATTCGGAATTAAACTACATGAGCGGAAGCTAACCTGAATCCATGTGTGGAAATTGTTGAACCTCCTTTGATGATTGTCCTTTAGTCCTTATGAAGATTGCTCCTTTGATCCTTCCTTCAAGAATGTCTTGAAGATGTATGACACCACAAGAATACTTCACAAGGCTTAAACAATATTTGAATTGACCCACAACAATAATAATATGACAATGATCAAAATGGTATATGGTTTTCCACAATTATTTGCAAGACAACAATGGTGTTTTTGCTCTTGATTCAATGGGAGGAAGAAGAGTTTGTCTTGCAATAATGTGGGAACCATAACCCCCACTTTATAACAAAAGAGTTACATAACCCAAGAGTCACAAGAGTTACATAACTCAAGAGTCACAAGCTTGTAACCATGGTTACATATATGTAACCTTAGTTAGCCCATCATTAACTAAGGTTATCCTTTTGGGTATTTACACATTAGTCCTACACTTTATATGACAACACATTAGCCCCCTTAACATAATGTCCATAAGACCACAAAATTAGGCCAAACCAAAAGATAGCACATAACATATAATTTATCCATATATTGTTCATATGTATGTAGATATAAGTCCATATATCTTACAATCTCCCACTTGGACGAGATACACAAACATATGTACAAACCTTAGTATTATATGTTACAAAATAACCTTAGGTGCGCAAAATTGCTATCACAATAAAATTGTCATGAACAATCCGGTCCATCAATCATACCAACATAGGAACTAAGTGCTCTTTGTTACTCATTCGTAACTAGAACCGGCATAGATCACGTATATCAATATAACCAACGACATGGATCAAGTGTAGGTATGTAGCATGGAAATAACATAAAGTGTGGTCAATAGAATGTCTATTTCCAACTGGTTCTCTTTATTGAGATCAATCATAAATTGTAAGAGTACAAAAACTTTAAAACTGAATATCTGCAGATATAACTGAATTACTGAATTTTTGAATATAATGAACAATACATAAATGTACAATACAAAACTCCCACTAAAATACATAATCCTTATCTGATTTGACACCCATACAAGCAATATGCTCATGAAATACTTTTGGTGTCAATCCCTTAGTGAGCGGATCCGCAAGCATGGAGTTTGTACTAATGTACTCAATGCACAATTGTCCATTTTGTACTCTTTCTTTAACAACCCAAAATTTGACGTCCATATGTTTTGCTTTCGTCAAACTACTGTTGTTATTAGCATAAAGGACTGCCGATCTGTTATCACAAAATAGCCTAAGTGGCTTTTTGATGCTATCAACAATTCGCAGTCCACCAACAAAATTCCGCAGCCATAATGCCTCATTAGATGCTTCATAACATGCCATAAACTCCGCTTCCATGGTGGAAGTGGCTGTAAGAGTTTGCTTGATACTTCTCCAAGAGATAGCACCGCCCGCAAGCATGTAAATATAGCCTGAAGTGGACTTCAAACTATCCTGACATCCAGCAAAATCGGAATCGGTATACCCAATGATCTCAAGCTGGTCCGATTTCCGGTATGTAAGCATGTAATCCTTTGTTCTCTGTAAGTATCTCATGACCCGTTTGGATGCCTTCCAATGGTCCATTCCCGGATTGCTTAGATATCTGCCTAACATCCCAACAATGTATGCTATATCAGGTCGTGTACATACCTGAGCATACATCAGACTACCTACCGCCGAAGCATAAGGCGTCTTCTGCATTTCCGAAATTTCATAATTATTATTTGGGCACTGTTTGAGACTAAATTTGTCTCCCTTAGCAACAGGGGTGTTGCCTAGTTTACAATCCTGCATGCCAAATCTTTTCAGAACCTTATCGATATAGCCCTTTTGTGACAGGCCGAGAACACCTTTAGAGCGATCTCGTTGTATCTATATTCCTAATACAAAAGAATCTTCACCAAGATCTTTCATTTCAAATTTCTTTGAAAGAAATTTCTTAGTTTCAAGTAATAATGCTATATCGTTACAGGCAAGCAGTATGTCATCGACATATAAAACCAGAAAAATATACTTACTCCCACTGAACTTATGGTATATACAGTCATCAGCAATAGTCGGTTCAAAACTAAAAGATGTAATGACTGCATGAAACTTATAATACCATAGACGAGAAGCTTGCTTGAGCCCATAGATGGATTTCTTTAATTTGCAAACCTTCTTTTCTGATTCATCCGAAACAAAGTTTTCAGGTTGCACCATATAAATTGTTTCCTCAATGTCACCATTGAGAAATGCTGTCTTAACATCCATTTGATGAAGCTCAAGATCAAAATGTGCTACTAATGCCATTATAGTCCTGAAAGAGTCTTTCGATGAAACTGGAGAGAAAGTCTCTTTATAATCAATGCCTTCCTTCTGAGTGTAGCCTTTTGCGACAAGACGAGCTTTATACTTAATAACATTGCCCCCTGAATCCCTTTTGGTTTTAAAAATCCATTTACAACCAATAGCTTTAGTACCTTCGGACAATGTAACAAGCTCCCAAACGTCATTATCGCTCATAGACTTCATCTCATCATTCATGGCATCAATCCACTTTTGAGAGTTAGAACCCTTAATGACTTGACGGAAGTTGATTGGATCATCTTCCTCAAGTCCAATATCACTTTCTTGTTCTTGGAGAAATACTACATAATCATCCGAAATTGCATTTCTCCTCTCTCTAGTGGATCTCCTTAATGGCATTTTAGTTTCTTGAGGTTGTTGAGTTTGATTTTCATTAGTTATATCAGGGTCCTGATGGGAGAGATTTTTGAGATTGTCTTGAACCGGAGTTGTGTGATCCGTGTCATGAAGACCAAGATCAACAACTTGAGGGAAAGACACATGTTCTTCCTCAAAGACAAAATCTCTAACAACTTTATCTCCCCACCCCCCAAACTCAATATCCTCAAAGAACCTAGCATTACCCGTCTCAAAAATAGTTTTAGAAGTGGGATCATAAAACTTAAAACCCCTGGATTTTTCAGAGTATCCTACAAAATAGCTACTAACCGTCTTAGCATCCCGTTTCTTTTCATTCGGCCTATAAGGCCTTGCCTCAGCTGGACAACCCCAAATGTGTAAATGCCGAATACTGGGTTTATGCCCAGTCCAAAGTTCATATGGGGTTTTGACTGTAGCTTTTGTTGGAACTCTATTAAGAATATAAGCTGCGGTTTTTAATGCTTCACCCCAGAGTGAGTCTGGCAAAGTTGTACGAGAAGTCCTACTTCTTACCATATTCTTAAGGGTCCGATTTCGTCTCTCAGCTACACCATTCATCGTAGGACTGCCTGGCATAGTATACTAAGGGACGATCCCACACTCATCTAGAAATTTAGCAAAAGGCCCTGGACGTTGTTCACCGGAACCATCATATCGACCATAGTATTCACCACCACGGTCAGATCTAACGGATTTAATTCTTTTGCTTAGTTGATTTTCAACTTCAGCCTTAAATGATTTGAACACGTCTATGGATTGGGACTTTTCATGAATAAGAAATAGGTACACATAACGAGAGTAATCGTCTATGAATGTGATAAAGTATTGTTGACCATTCCGACAAGGAGTAGGAAATGGCCCACAAATATCCGTATGTATCAATTCTAAGACGTCCGAAGCTCTCTTAGCACCTAATCTAGTCTTGTTTGTTTGTTTTCCCTTGATACACTCAATACAAATTTCCGAATTTGAGGTATCAAGAGAATCTAGAATTCCATCTGACACGAGTTTCTGAATTCTTTGAATGGATATGTGATCCAAACGTTTATGCCAGAGTGATATAGAATTCTCATTAGTTAATTTTCTTTTAGTACCACTTAAACTTGTATGCAAAGTTTCTTTATTTGAAGTTATTGTATCAACCAAATATAAGCTATCAAATGTTGATAAAACACCAGTACCAATAAGATTTGAATTATGAAAGAGACTAACTTTATTGTCACCAAAAGAACATGTATAACCAGATATGTCCAATTGGGGAACAGAAATTAAATTCCGTCTAAAAGACGGTACAATAAAAGTCTCATCCAAATCTAAATGAAAACCGGTCTTAAACAACAGCCTAAATTTGCCAATAGCTTCAACTGGCACCTTCTTGCCGTCACCCACATAGATGTATCTTTCACCATCATTTGGTTTTCGGCAGTTCAGGCAACCCTGCATTGATATACTTATGTGAGTAGTAGCAGCATAATCTACCCACCAAGTATCCTTAGATACCGAAATTAAATTAACTTCAGAACAAACAAGAAAAAGAAATGTACCTTTTTTCGCACGCTAGGCATGGTACTTGGTACAATCTTTCTTCACATGATTAGTCCCCTTACAGAAGAAGCAACCTAATTCAGTAATTTCAACCTTAGGTTTCTTATGTTGCTTAATCTTGGGTTTTGCAACCGCAACTTCCTTACCTTTCCTCTTCTTAGTTTCCTTAGAAGAGGATGCCAAATGAGCACTTTCTGTCTTATCTAGCTTTATCCTTTCCTCTTCTTGCACACAATGTGAAATGAGCTCATTAAGAGTCCATTTCTCCTTCAGGCAGTTGTAACTGACCTTAAACTGATTAAAGTGTGCAGGAAGAGATATCAAAACAAAGTACACAAGCAGTTTCTCAGGTAAATCCAGCTTGAGTGACTTTAGTTTCGAAGCAAGATGAGACATTTCCATAATGTACTCCCTAATGTTTCCCTTGCCCTTATACCTCATGGAAACAAGTTTACTCAATAGTGTACTTGTTTCCGCCTTTTCGTTTTGCATAAAACGCTGTTCAAGGTTTCCAAGGAAAACTTTGGCATTAGGTTCATCATTCATAGTGCCCTTGAATGATTCTGGAATTGCACGTTTCATAATCATTAGACTCATGCGATTCGAGCGTTCCCACTTCTCCATCACCCTCCTTTTATCAGGAGAAGATGTATCCTCAAGAGGAGTAGGTTGCTCGGTCCGAAGAGCAAAGTCAAGATCCATGCAACCGAGAACGATCATGACGTTCTCTTTCCATTCCTTAAAGTTTGTGTCGTTAAGCACAGGGATGCTATTGATATTGGCAGAGATCATAGAAGCAGAAGAATTAACTGAAAATAGAACAAAAGGATTACTGAATACATGCTTACAATTACTTGAACTTTAACATTACGTTATAGATTCAAAATAGGCATATCCCATTACAAGATACCTAGCACAACATTGATTTTAGTCTTTGGACAGAAAAACAACTTGTAAGAGGTACTCTTGGTGTAGTGATCAAACATAGACAATAAACTCCTGTCAAATATCAAACCTTCCTTTGGGCCGATTTAATATTCACATGGAAAACCAAATAATTGTCTCATATTTAGCACCACAAGCATGTTTGAATTCCTGCCAAATAACAACCTTCCTTTGGGCCGGTGTTAAACGCATGGAAGACTAACATCCACAGTCATCTTATATTTCAAGATTAATCAATCTACACAATAGAGGTTACTTTGGCAACATAATGCTTCAATTGATTAATTTAAAATATTAGATGCTAAAAACATCAGTTCCTTAAGCCATATTATGAATCTTAACTTAATATGTTACATGTTTTGACATGCAACAACTGAATATTAATTGTTATTATACTTGAGAGGACAATTCCAAAAATATGAAAATTGATGGACTTTAAAACAATTAATATTCAAAACTTAAATATTAATGTATAATACGTTAATAATAAAACTTAAATATTTCAATTGAATAATAATATGTCAATTAAAATCTGAAACTTAAAAGATTTGAAACGTTTTTAACCTTACTGGTCCAGGATAATCGATTATCTTAAACAGATAATCGATTATTCTGGCATAAAAAAATTTTCATAAGTTACTGGACCAGAATAATCGATTATCTAAACCAGATAATCGATTATTCTGGTATTAAGAAAATTTTCTAAGTTACTCGACCAGAATAATCGATTATCTAAACCAGATAATCGATTATTCTGGTATTAAGAAAGTTTTTTTTAAGTTGCTGGACCAGAATAATCGATTATGTAAACCAGATAATCGATTATTCTGGTATTTATAAAAACGTTTCAAACTCACTGGACTAAGATAATCGATTATCTGTCCAAAATAATCTTACCTGTGCAAAATAATCGATTATCTTGGAGCAGTGAACCTTACTGTTTTAACATAATTTTCAACAAGAATCTTAAACAAGAAAACATGTTGTCTACCAACTAAAATCATGCATAATACAATGTTTTAATTCAAGTAAAGATTAACATGATATTAAAACATCAAATTTCATCAAAACACAACATTCATAAAATCATGCTATTTCATGGTACTAGAATTTCATAAATAAAATTCTAACATTACTTGAACATGAATCCTAATATAACATGAATCTTATGAACATCCAAATTATCCAAATATGAAGGTGGCTCTGATATCAATTGTAAGGATTATTATTCCAACTAAATATAACAACCTTCATATTGAACAATTCGGAATTAAACTACATGAGCTGAAGCTAACCTGAATCCATGTGTGGAAATTGTTGAACCTCCTTTGATGATTGTCCTTTAGTCCTTATGAAGATTGCTCCTTTGATCCTTCCTTCAAGAATGTCTTGAAGATGTATGACACCACAAGAATACTTCACAAGGCTTAAGCAATATGTGAATTGACCCACAACAATAATAATATGACAATGATCAAAATGGTATATGGTTTTCCACAATTATTTGCAAGACAACAATGGTGTTTTTGCTCTTGATTCAATGGGAGGAAGAAGAGTTTGTCTTGCAATAATGTGGGAACCATAACCCCCACTTTATAACAAAAGAGTTACATAACCCAAGAGTCACAAGAGTTACATAACTCAAGAGTCACAAGCTTGTAACCATGGTTACGTATATGTAACCTTAGTTAGCCCATCATTAACTAAGGTTACCCTTTTGGGTATCTACACATTAGTCCTACACTTTATATGACAACACATTGGCCCCCTTAACATAATGTCCATAAGACCACAAAATTAGGCCAAACCAAAAGATAGTACATAACATATACTTTATCCATATATTGTTCATATGTATGTAGATATAAGTCCATATATCTTTCACTACATAGGAAGATTCCTTTTTTGTGTTGCATTTTCCGTCAGCAGCTTTGTATGGGTAAGTTGTTTCAGTTGTTACGCCTTTGTTTTTCACTATGAATTCGAATGCATCTTCCATGTAACCGTCTTCACATCCTTGATCTTCACTCTTTCTGTCACAGTCCATCAATTCTTGTTTCTGATAGCGAGATCAACTTTCCTGTTGACAGTTTGGTAATCCCCTCTGTTGCCGCTATTGCAGAAAATGCCCAACAATTCCCTATTCGTTTGTAATAGAAAAAATGTTAGAGGACCACAAATTAACGATATTAATATGAACTGATAGTGTCGCGTCACCTAAAAGATAATTACATGTACTTCTCAATAATAAGTGGAACTAGTAATCTGAAAAATAAAGGTAAGCAACTTGATACAACATGTTAGATTATATTGTCAGTGTATATAAATTAAATCCTCCATCGTTATAAAAATGTAAGGTTAGACCACTTACCACATTGTCCTTGATCCTTAATTGGTGTGACTGCACCCTTATTCCCCAATCCATAGTTGTTGGAACTGTTGTCACATTTTCATATCTGAATGAGGTAATTTTGGGTTCACAAAATGGAATCTTCAAACCATTTCGAGCTGCTCTAATTTCATCATTAGTTAAATCTGCAAATGCATTGATTCCCAACTTATAAGGCTGGTTTGCTGCATCATTAAAAGCTTCAATTCGCTCTGCATTTGCTTGAATATCTTGAAACGACTGTCTTTTTCAGCATTGTTTTTGTATACACGTCCATATTTAATCATCCATTGCTCATATTTTAGCATCAGGGGTTCATCAACAAGTGTTCTTGCTGTAGTTTTAGAAGTCCATATTCCAAGAATTGCAAATATTAAAGAAATTCTTTATAAAGAAGATAATTGTAAGCTGTAGGTGGTGTATATGTTCCTTTGGAGATACTGGTATATATAGATTCTTGAATTTGTATTTGCCTCTAGCTGAATGAATGATCTTCCATCAGATGTATTGGTATGAAAATAGCAGTAGTTTTTCTCAGTTTGCCGTGCCAAATATTGTGATTTGGACTAGCTAGTTCTTTGCCGTGGATGCTTGTTTGTTTTAGTAATTTTACTCCAACAGTAAAAGATTCATAATTTGTTCTACTTAATCGCTTCGAATTGTTTTATGTGTTTATCTCTGGTTAGAAGGATGTTTTGTCTCGAACTCGACCACTAAGCTACTCGTCTTTTTATTTACTATATATCAGTTGCATAGAACCACAAGGAAAAGAATATATATGATTGAGGAAGCCGGCAGATAAAAACCTTTTGTTGTATAATAAAGATTGTAATAAATCAAGATACTGACGCTAAGTTGAGCAGAGAGCCAAAAGGTATTAATAGAAAAAAGCCAAAACATAAGCAATCACTCATACTAGCCCAGCAGATGATGTTTGTACCCATGGGAAACAGAAACAAACTGAAGAAACATTAAACTGACATTATTTATCTTAATGACTAGAAAAATGGCAAATGTAGCAGCAGAACAAAGACATGAGATGATGAGATGAATCTGACTCAAGAATTGACAATATAATTTTGACGTCTGATGGGGTTCATAACCACGGGTGGACCAGCAGTACGAGGCCACGCCTGGAAATTTTTTGTGTCTCTTTCCACCATTCATCGGTAGCAACTGTCTTTGGAGTAGTTCCTGTTTTCAATTAAATGACACAAAATAACTCTAGTGTATTACTCAATCCCAATCCATGTTGATCCATTTACGTCAGTCTTGGATCATGATGTTCTAGCTCTAGAAATTCTTCACATTTTCTAGTGGTATATAATTCATTCTTGGCACAAGCAATTACGTAATTAAAGGGCTAAAGGAATAGAAACTTGCCTCCAAACAACTTATGGTCAGAAATAGCAGTGTCACAAACGAATGCAAATGCAACTGATGCAACCACAGAACCAACAATGTACTTCAGTGCCATTATATTGTCAAACACCATCAACTGCAACATAACCAACAACAACAACAACAATGACTACCTAGTATAGTCCCACAAAGTGGGGTCTGAGGAGGGTAATATGTAGACGGGCCTTACCCCTACCCGAAAGGGCGGAGAGGCTGTTTCCAATCGACCCTCGGCTCCGTGAAGAAAAGGAAAAACAAAAACAAAAAACAAAAAACAAAAGAGCATTAGTAACTCCAGCAGAAATAGCGTAAATAATAATCTAAACATAAGAACCATAAATAAAATAGCATGCAATAATATCAGACAGTAACTACCACAAATAACTACCATAAGGGAGATATAATCCAATACACAAATCATCTATGGATATCCCTGCCAAGCCTCACCCAACCCCGGGTGAGGATTACGGAAAACTCTAGGAGCCCATATCCTACAACCCTGATACTAGACCTCCAGACTTTCCTATCAAGGGCCATGTCCTCGGCAACCCGCATTCTAGCCATGTCATGCCTAATCACCTCTCCCCAATACCTCTTAGGCCTCCCTCTGCCTCGCCGTACGCCGCCCATCGCCAGCCGCTCACAACTCCTCACCGGGGCATCAGGACTTCTCCTCCGCACATGCCCGAACCACCTCAGCCTCGCTTCTCGCATCTTCTCATCCACCGGGCCATCCCCACCTTCTCTCGAATAACTTCATTCTTAATCTTATCTAACCAGGTGAGCCCGCACATCCACCTGAGCATTCTCATCTCTGCAACCTTCATTCTGTTAACATGACCAACTGCAACTGCAACATAACCAAAACCCAACAAGACACCAAATGCATTGATCCCCTTCACTGGAAAGTTACCCAGCATAAATAAATTAAAATCATTTTTCTTATACATATATACGATTTGAATACCCTTAACATTTTTGGATTTTTTAAAAATCCCCTTATCTGAATCCTAGCTCGGCCATATGCCGGAAACGTTCAACGTCGTTAAGCTTTTTTCTGCGCTATTTTTGCCATATGGCGGAAGATATGGACTTGAAATTCAGTTTGGGCCGAGAATTCAAAGGAATATTTGGGAGAAATTTAAAAATAGCCAGATTTATAAGTAGTGATTGAAAAATATAATTTTAAAATTAATCGAAATTTAGCCACTTTTATGTAAAGATAAATTTGAAATACTGTTCAAAATCCGAAAAATATTCCAGCATAATATACTGGTCCAGCATAATGTGGTAGAAGTTCATACGCATGTGCTCCAATCTCCAGTATAGTATGCTAGAACTTTCCGTGTATTGGAGTTCCAGTATAATATGTTGGAAGTTCATATAGAGGTGCATCATTCTCCAGTATATTATGCTAGAACTTTTCGTATTGCAGCAAAATATGGCTATGTTTCAATTACCCGTCAGAAAATTGGCTAGCTCGTGCTATTTTCTGAATTAGAAAATGACATTTATAGCCCATTTAAAGACTTAATGACCAAAATGATTCCCTTTTTGGAAACAAAAAAAACATGCTCCTTTTGAAGATTTTGACTCGATGCTGCCCCTTCCTTTTTATGTAGAGTCCTAGGCTTCAACTAGGGGTGCTAAAACTAACCCAAACTCATTTGAACCAGACCCAAATTGCCCAAGTTTCAATGGGTTTGGGCTAGAACGATTTTAAAAATAGGTTATTTTGGGCTAGCTTAAGTTAACCCATAAAAAATCATCAGCTCAAGTGGATCTATGATGATGTCGAATCTTGACCCATGAAAATGCTCCATCTTAGAGTTCTATATTGACCCAAGTGCTGGAAAATATTTTCTAATTTTCCCATATTTGTTGGTTTAAATGTTTGAAAAGCATTTTCTTTATGAATTCGTTCTTCTCCAATTGGAGGAAAATGTTTTCCTTGTCAAGAGAGGGAAAAATATTTTTCAAAACGTTTTTCAACATTTTCCATCTCTACTAACTCCTACCACCGACCCATCTCCCTTACCCCCATCCCCACCCAACCCCTACCCACATCCCCACCTCACCCCTCATTCTCATCCACCCACCCCGACCCCTGACCCTCCACCCTGAATATATGAAAATATTATTTAGAGTATTTTATTTTTAATCTCTCCCTCACTCTCTAAAACGTTCACCTCTCCATCTCCCTACCTACTAGCGGTACTCATCTCCATCGCCACTCAATTGTCAGCGAGTCACAGATAAGTCCCTTTCCCCCTTCTCTTCCCTTCTCCCTTTCTTTTCTCTCTTCTTCTCTCTTGCTTTTCTTTCTCTCTCCTCCTTTCATTGTCCTTTCCTAAGATGTGAAAGGCGCCGGTAGATTTTCGGCGATCAACGGCAACGACGATTCTCCATTCGAGTTCTTTTCCCCTATTCCATCTTCCTCTCTTTCCCCCATCATCTCTCCTTTCTTTCCCCTATGCCTTCTCCCCTCTCATTTTCTCCCCTATCTCTCTTTCCCCCCTTCTTTCTTTCCCCTCTCTTTCTTCCCTGCTACTCCCCCCTCTTTTGCTTCCCGTTTAACTTTGCTGCCCACTATATAGTGGCAGTAAAGGCAACGGGACCATCTTTTTCTTTTTTCGTCTCTTCCTTTTCTTTGTCTAGGTCAATCAGAATAGTTCTCAAGGTTTATGGAGAGGCGATTTCAACAGTTGCACCTAGCGGCAGTGGTGGTTCATGGCGGTAACCAACGCCAAATCATATTTCCAAGTTTTTTCCATCGGGAGTTGGTGCCTCCCGTTTTCTTGTCTCTTTCTTTATCTTAGTTAAATTATGACTATTTAGTTAGCATCACTTTAAGCATATTATTAGAGCACTTGTAGTTGCTACCTGTTATTTTCTAATTTGGGTACGTGTTAATGTTTTTCGGAGTTTGTCGTAGGCATAGTGGTTATGGTCTGGGATGATAGAGTAAGGTCATATGCTATAAGGGTACTGGGGATGAGAAGTGGGGTGGGGATGGGGTCATGGATGGAACAAGAGGCAAGGAAGGTATGGGAAAAGGGGGAGATTTTAGATTGAGGATCAGGTTGTAGAACATACGTAAGATGACGGGTAAGTCTAAGAGCTGGCAAAGATTCTCCAGAAGAGGAAGCTTATCATAGCATATGTCCAGGAGACTAGGTGGGAAGGGTCGAAGGTGAGAAATACGGACGGGTATACGCTGTGGTACTCTGGAGTCGTGAGGGGTAAGAATGGAGTGGGTATCTTGGTGGATCGGGATCTTAGTGAGTCTGCGGTGGAGGTTATGTGAGTGAACGATAGACTAATGTTTATTAAGGTGGTGATTGGTGAGTGCACCCTCAATGTAGTTAGCATTGTTGCACCCCTTTTTCCCTCTGTAGAGAAAGTCTGGGTTCCGATGTTCATGGGGTAATAACTCTTTTCCTTTTGGGAATTGTGTATTTGAAGAGTCACCACCTAACGGATAATGGTGCATTAGGGCACTAGAGCAATTAACTCTTGGATTGGTTTGCATTACCAGAGATTTAGAGTAATGGCTTGAAATAAGTCCACAACAGTGGGTCCCGGCCGAACTTATACTTATGAATTAGTCCTTCAGCAAATAAGTAGTTGAAACAACTAATTTAACATAAAGTATGTTGGACATTGTATGACTCAGATAATAAGACAAAGGATTTGAACAATCCGTGTACATAAAAAATGAAGTTTTAAGCGAAAGAAATTTGGAAAGGAGGGGTCCTAGGTTAGTTAGCCTACAGGATCACCCCACGAATTTCCGGTAAACACTCCTCAATGAGGGGCTACACGTGACATTATCGCGTAGTCATCATATCCCTTTCTACCCTTCCCACCCCTTAGCGGTTATTAATGCGAGTGTTGTTTAATTATCTCTACAATGTGTTATTACATGTCCCTTCTTAATGATCCTGGAGGAAATTAGGACTTCTACCTATGGGCAGTTCTAGACAGACCCTTAAGGTTTAAAAGGAGAAAATACTAGGCGACAAGCAAGAACAAATAGGACTTTAGCACATAAGGCAGAAAAGAAGCAATTAGAGGCTGAGGTTTACCTCCACAAATAATGCAAATAAGCAACACGACTCAAACACAAATAAGGGAAGTATTATTAAAAAGGATCCTAAGGCATGATTTCTAATTGAATATAAAAAATATAGAAGATAGGCAGTTTATTTTATAAACTCAGAAGTAATGGCCCTATTAGTTTGCCTACTGTTTTGAAGCCTCTTAACTATTAAACAGTAAACACATAAAGAGGTAGTTTCCAGTTTATTAAAATTTGATTACCTAGGCTTGCCTAAGCGTGGGATCATGCACAAGATTTACCAAAGTTATTAAAAACAGTTTAGAAGCTATTATTCCTAAAGTATGTTGTTCTAAGCATTGTGAATCTTAAAATACATAGAGTTATTACCAGTCCATTTTAAAATAGTAGAATTAGAGGTGATACCATCTTATGTCCTTTTTCATGCAATAGTAGTTTAACTAGGTGTGACCGAGCGAGTATGAACGAGATCCTAAACTAGGGTATCTAATATGCACATGAAAAAATGCAGAAAAATTTCTGAAGCATAATTTCTAAATGCACAGAGAGTTACAACATTGTTAAGCATGATTTCCAAATGCATAGGAGCAATAGTTTTGTGTTAATTCTATTATTTAGCCTAGAAGTAGGATTTCTAAGTGATAAATAAGGTCAAATGAGATGCTGAAGCAGTAAACCTAAAACATGATATCTAATGCATGACATGCTTTTAATTTGTTGGTCCTAGACATGGATTCTAATGCATATATAGAAAATGTAAACCTAAGGCATGGTTTCTACCCATTGATATTGATAACATATATAACTACCCTCCCATTTTCAACGGCCACCTCCAATATTCTTTTACAAAATTTATTACAGACCAACTGAATAAATTGCATAAATAGATAAAAATAAAAGAAGAAGTTACACAATATGGAGCCCGAAGCAGGCCTAAGTGATTTTCCCTAGCTTCCAATAGCCTCAAATGCCAAATTTCATAGACAATATTTTGATACTGCCAATCTTGATACATTGTAAATATTTTGATATTAATGATATACGACAGTTGGATCAAAAAAAAAAATATTATTGTCTAGGTGCGTCAAAGTTCCCTAAGGATCTTAAGGATCCCGGGTAGTACTCACACCTTGAATTTATAACCAGAACGTAGTAGGTGCAGTGTGGAAGAGCCAGCTCCAGTGTATCAGAGTTCAGAGGGATCTCATGGGGATCCCAAGACAGTCATACACTAGAAGGACAGAACTTAAGGACCTAAGAGTGGAGTGAGAGTGGTTGACATGGTTTTGAAAAGGTTTAATAGGAAAGGAGTATTTTAAAAAACTCAGTAGTTTTATAAATATGAGGGTTGTTTAGTAAAACTAGTTTCAACAAGAGTTGTATAATGAAACAAACAACATATCAAACATATAGCCAAGACAGATTCAACAACACTAAAATAACAGTCCTTCACAGAGGGGTGATGGGAATTGGGGACACATAGAGCATATAGTATACAAGAGCATAGCAATTATTGTGGTTTATGGGATTAGGGGATAGGTAGTGGCAATGTAAACATGTCAATTACATGTTGAACAACAGAACCATAGATAGAAACAAATTAGAAAATGATGAAATGAACCAGTAAAAGAAACATATTGGTTTTGGGACTTGAACTGAAATTAGAATATACCAGTAAAGAGATAGTAAAACAAAGTGAAGAATAAGAGAGCACAATAATTTGCTTTGGCTTGTAGCCGGCTAACTTAGAATAATAGCTAGTAATTAAAGAGATAGAGCAGAAAAGTTTTGAGTGTGAGAGAGTTTGAACTAGTGTGTTTGTGAGCATATATATAGTAGTTCAAAACTAGGTAAAATAAGGCAAGAATCACAATAGTATAGTAATTATGGAACTCAGAACCAATTAGAGCAAAATCAGTACAAGTACTCCCTTAATTAAGGGAATCAATTCAAACAGTAAGAACATGTAGCAAATAAGGAAAGAAATCAATGTGTAACTGGAGCATAACAAACAAGAAAATATGGCACATAGTAAACAATTAGGGCTAGGCTTAGAAAACTCTAATTCAGGAGATATTTGGTAAGAATCAAGTAGCCATGCAGATAAGGTAAGGGAAAGTTAGCTTAGGCAAGCAAATCAATCATATTGAGTATGAAGGTAAGAATCAAAAGTTTAAAGGAAGTTTTCAAATCAAACCAAGAAACAAGGAATTCAGAATCAATTAAAGAGAAATTCATGAAAAGAGTTAGCGTTTAGCATATAAATAAAGTATGACATGAATAGTCAATAGTCGTGACATACAACTCTTGCTAACATGAAAGTTAAACAATATTGATTCAATAAGAAAGAGGCAAGTCTTGAATATTCAAGATGAACACAAGCACATAGAATCAGTGTAAGTTTAGGCTAAGAAACTCAGTAGAAACATATCAAGGCAAGATAGTCGCAAGAAATCACGAAAACTCAAAAATGAGAACCAGTCAGTCATGCTAATACACAGAACCAAACGAAGAACCCTAAAAATTAGGGCTTTCATCATAGATGAGTTAATATGTAGTAGACTCATAGAATCAACCAAAATATGTAAGAAATAGAAGTTTTGGCACAAAGAATCAGTTAGACAAGGTTTTAAAAAGAAGTTTCGAAAGCCCTGGTTTTAGAAGAAGATGAAAAACATTTGAAATCACATGATTCTTGTAAAGAACCTCAAGGATAGGGTAAAAACTTCAAGAAACAAACTCAAATCAACAGATCTAGGAGGTGTAGAAAAGAAATTAGACGAAGAAACCTGTCTAGAATCCCAAATATTGTAGAAAATATAGAATGATTTCACTTGAAATCACACTGGAATAGCCAGAAACAGGTAGGAGACGAACCCTAGATGCAAGTCGGCTTGGCCCTGGGCCCTTGAGGACCTTGGAGAAGGCAAAAATGACATGAGAGAAGCCATTTGAGGCGTAAGAGACGATGAGAGGTCACCGAAAATGACCGGAGATGTGTGGTCGGTGTTTGAAGACTAGAGCTATGATGAGAGTATTTTGAGAGTAGAAAGGATCTTAGGGAATCAGGTGCATAGAAATGATTAGTGTTGGGGGTCGTTTGGAATTAAAAAAAGGTAAGCTTTAACGAGGGTCGTTGATCTTTTAAATCGACGGCCAAGATATGATGGGGGTCTTGGGTCGAGTAAGTGTATTTGGAACCTGGGCCGGGTAATTGGATCAGGAATTGGGCTGGGGTATTGGGTTGAATTGAGGCCGAAATTGAAATACAATTTGGCTAAGTTTTAAATAACCAATTCAACCATATATAATAATAAACAATAAATGATTTCTAAATAAAATAATATCTTGTGCTAAAATGATTTAAAATAGCTATTTAACATTTTGAAATATAGAAGATTATTTTATGCAAAAAATATAATTATGCATTAATAGGCTTAGTATTGCAAATTTATGAAAATTAGCTTAAAAAATACAAATACAATTATAAAATACACTAAAAGTATTTTAAGAATATTTTGGCATAAATACATAATTTAGATGGCTAAATCACCACAAAAAATAATTTGAAGGATAATTATTTGAGGTTTTATGAGTAAAAAGGGGGGAAATAAATCAATTTGAAGCCTTTAAAAAGATAGAAAAAATTATAAAAATTCATATGCATGCTTATGCTATTTTGAAAGTATTTTTATGTACTAAAAATATATAGAAAAAATTGGGTATCAACAGCTGCCTCTCTTTACCCCGGAAGGATAAAAGAGTTTTCGGGTAAATAAATCATGGCCAATATTGATCGGGTGAAATATTTTTAAAGATAGAGGCCGGACTCCGATATTCGAGTTTCCTACACATCTCTAGTTTTACAAGAATCAGGACATGTGCAGTTCTAGATTTATCGGCGGAATATGTTGATGAATTTATTACAAGAATGGACACGCGATGCGGAAGCAACTATGGTAAGCGGTTAAGGTTCGGGACAGTTGAAGGAACTGGAGTGAGATCGCTCCTGCTAGAATAGCAATTGCTTACTAGTTACCTACTGATAAAAAATGCTACAAACATGTATTTGCGAAAATTTGAACATGATGCAGATTTTCTTTGGACCATGAAGCTTGTCTTTGGACGGTTAAAGATGATGTCCTTGGACCATGATGTT
Organism: Nicotiana benthamiana; assembly: GCA_034376525.1. Classification (NCBI taxonomy): domain Eukaryota; kingdom Viridiplantae; phylum Streptophyta; class Magnoliopsida; order Solanales; family Solanaceae; genus Nicotiana; species Nicotiana benthamiana. Next base: position 61,037,824 of record CM067337.1, read on the forward strand.
CTGGGCCATGAATTATTTAGTGAGAGATTCATAGGCCATGGAATGATGTTCTCGGGCCATGATAATGGTGCCTTTAAACCATGACACCTTTCAATAATGATATGCAAATTTGAGGGATCCTCAGGCCATGGCATGGTATTTTTCGGCTATGAGGATGATGCATTTTAGATTATGATGCCTTTGAATAGGTTGGGGATATTTTAGCCCATGATATGAAATAGTCATGATGTTATCAAGACAAGGCTAAGTCTTATAAAATGGAGGGCAGAGCTTAGCCCGATCGAAAAGCAAATAAATAGTGCTAGAAATAGAGCAATATTCGTGCAAAGAGGAACATTGTTAAGTCCTATGCAGATGGGGAGGCAAGGATTAACTTCATGCATATAGGGAGGCAAGGATTAGCCTCATGTAAATAAGGAGGCAAGTATTAGCCTCATGCAAATAGGGAGGCAAGGATTAGCCTCATGCAAATAGGGAGGCAAGGATTAGCCTCATGCAGGTATGGAGTCAAAGATTAGCCGCATGCAAGTATGGAGACAAGGATTATCCTCATGCAAGTATGAAGGCAAGGATTAACCTCATGCAAATAGGGAGGCAAGGATTAGCCTCATGCAGTGCGGAGGCATGGATTTGCCTCATGAAAGCATGGAGGCAAGGATTAGCCTAATGCAAATAGAGAGGCAAGAATTAGCTTCATGCAGGTGTAGAGGTAGGGATAGCCTCATGCAATTATGGAGGTAAGGATTAGCCTCATGCAAATAGGGCGGCAAGGATTAGCCTCATGCAGATATGGGGGACAGGATTAGTCCCATGCAAAGAGCGATAGCAAATAAGAGTAGTATGTGTCTTAGCTGGAGATATATTCAAGGTATGATGGCTAGATAGATAGTGAATTTGCTTTGTGTATATATGTTTGCGAGTGCTATTGTCACGTTAAATGTGCCTACATTCAAAGAAAAATTATAAGTTTTGTGGGGGAGGTTGGTTACTGCTTTTGTCCATTGGCCTTGCTTTGCTCTATCCTGGAAACCCCTTTTGAGTTCCCCTAGGTAACACCTGACTATTATAGAAATAGAGTTTTCAAAAAATATGCAATTATTGATAAAAATAGAGTTATTTTAGAAATATATTGATACATTTAGATGAACGAGTGACTGTAACACGTCTTAAAGGCATTGCAACTCTCTTATGTTGGAATTTTGAGGGTCCTTATAAAAATTCTGCCCCAGTTTAGTAGATGATCCTTCGGCTGTTTGCGAATAATAGGCCTTGCTAAATCTTCTTCAGAATTTTGAGACACAATTTCTTAACCAATTTCTGATTTTCTGGCATGTGCTGGCGTCGGCGGGACTTGATCTTGAATTATGAGGACCCTCCTCAAAATTCTGCCCCTGTTTACGATCTTGGGTGAAATGAAAATTTTAATATGATATGACTGAACCGATAAGGCTGCCTACATATTCCCTCTTAAATGTGAATCATTTCAACCGTAGTTCAATTAAATGAGATGAGAAATGTAGAATAATCTAGGCATAGTATCTCTTGATTGCGTTTAAATTGATTGGTTTTGGCTAGACTTCTCCATCCATTTTTGCAAGTATGAGTGCTCCTGCTATCAGGACCCTATGAACCATGTACGGACCTTGCAATTTGGGAGAGAATTTCCCTTTGGCTTCATCTTGATATGGGAAGATTTTCTTCAATACCAGCTGCCCTAGTGCGAACTTTCTTGGTTTGACACTTTTGTTGAAAGCTCTAGACATTTTGTTCTGGTAAAGTTTGCCGTGACATACTGCATTCATCCTCTTTCCATGGATAAGGGCAAATTGTTCATAGAATTCTTATCCACTCTGTGTCACTGAGTTTAACTTCCTGTATGATTCTTAAAGAAGGAATCTCTACCTCGACGGGGATGCTATCCTCGTTACCATAAACCAGCATGAAGGGAATTCCCCGATTGATGTGCGAAATGTAGTTTGGTATCCCAATAAAGCAAAAGGTAACTTCTCATTCCATTGTTTGTGATTCTATACTATTTTCCTTAGTATCTTCTTGATGTTTTTATTGGCGGCTTCTATGGCTCCATTCATCTGAGGTCTGTAGGCTATGGAATTTTTGTGGTTGATTATAAATGTTTTGCACATAGAATTCATCAGATCATTGTTGGGAATGGCTGTATTATTAGTAACAATGGATTTGAGAATACCGAATCGACAAACAATTAGATGACTTTCTTGGTTACAGCATTGTAGGATGCGACCTCTAACCATTTTGTGAAGTAATCAATGGTTGCCAGAATAAACCTATGTCCAATTGAAGCAATTGGCTCAATAGAACCAATTACATCCATACCAAGGAGGCGAATGGCCAACGTAAGATTGTTGTATTGAGCTCGTTTGGTGACACTTTTACCATATTGGCATGCACCTGACATTGCAAGCACTTGCGGACAGTATTTCATAGTGACTTCTTATCCACTCTGTGTCACTGGGTTCAGCTTCCTGTATGATTCTTAAAGAAGGAAGCTCTACCTCGACGGGGATGCCATCCTCGTTACCGTAAACCAGCATGAAGGGAGTTCCCCGATTGATGTGCGAAATGTAGTTTGGTATCCCAATAAAGCAAAAGGTAACTTCTCATTCCATTGTTTGTGATTCTCTACCATTTTCCTTAGTGTCTTCTTGATGTTTTTATCGGCGGCTTCTATGGCTCCATTCATCTGAGGTCTGTAGGCTATGGAATTCTTGTGCTTGATTTTAAATGTTTTACACATAGATTTCATCAGATCATTGTTGAGAATGGCTGTATTATTAGTAACAATGGATTTGAGAATACCGAATCGATAAAAAATTAGATGACTTTCTTGGTTACAGCTTTATAGGATGCAGCCTCTACCCATTTTGTGAAGTAATCAATGGTTACCAGAATAAACCTGTGTCCAGTTGAAGCAATAGGCTCAATCGAACCAATAACATCCATTCCCAAGGAGGCGAATGATCAAGGTAAGATTGTTGTATTGAGCTCGTTTGGTGACACTTTTACCATATTGGCATGCACCTGGCATTGAAAGCACTTGCGGACATACTGGATGCAATCTGTTTCCATAGTCATCCAAAAGTAACCGGCCCTAAGTATTTTCTTAGCCAAGACAAAACCATTCATGCACGGGCCACATGTCCTAGAATGTACGTCCTCAAGTAGTTTGGAAGCTTCCTTTGCATCGACACACATTAGTAAACCCAAATCAGAAGTTCTTCTATACAAGTTCCCTCCACTGTGGAAGATGTTATTGGACAATCTCGAGAATGTGTGTCTCTGAGTGTGATTTGCATAATGTGGATATTCTCCCTTTGACAGATACTCCTTGATGTCATGAAACCAAGGCTTTCCATCTGCTTCTTCTTCAACATGAGCATAATATGCTCACTGATTATGGATCCTCACCGGAATGGGATCAATATAATTCTTATCTGAAGGTTGTATCATGGATGAAAAAGTGGCTAGTGCATCGACAAACTCATTCTAAATTCTAGGCACATATCAGAATTCTATCTTCGTGAACCTCTTTCTCAATTCCTCACATGGTGCAGATATGACAATATCTTAGAATTCTTAGTGGCCCATTCTCCTTGTACCTGGTGAACAAGCAAGTCTGAATCACCGATTACCAGCAACTCTTGAATATTCATGTCGACTGCCATGTTGAGACCTAGTATGCAGGCTTCACACTCTGCCATGTTGTTGGTGCAGGGAAATCTGAGTCTAGCAGATACCGAATAATGTTGGCCCGTTTTTGATACCAAAACTGCTCCAATGCCCACTCATTTGAAATTTGCGGCTACATCAAAGAACATCCTCCAACCATCGTATGCTTCGGCAATGTCTTCTCCTACAAATGATACTTCTTTATTAGGAGAATATGTCTTCAAGGGTTCATATGTTCCTCTTACCGGATTTTTAGCAAGGTGATCTGCTAATGCTTGTCCTTTAACCGCCTTTTGATTTACATAGACGATATCAAACTCACTTAACAGTATCTGCCACTTGGACAACTTTCTGGTCGGCATGGGTTATTGGAATATGTACTTCAGAGGGTCCATCCTAGATATGAGGTACGTAGTGTAGGCACAGAAGTAATGCCTCAATTTTGAGCTATCCAGGTCAAAGCACAACAAGTGCGTTCAAGCAGAGAGTATTGTGCTTCGTAAGGTGTGAACTTCTTACTCAATAATATATGGCTTGCTCTTTTCTTCCTATCTCGTCATGTTGTCCCAAAACACATCTGAAGGCTCCATGTAATACATATAGATAGAGTAACAAAGGTCATCCTGGTTCTGGTGGGACCAAAACTGGTGGTATGGATAGGTACTCCTTGATCTTGTGAAAAGTTTTCTGACAATCCTCTGTCTAGCTTATTTTTGCATCTTTCCTCAGCATCTTGAAGATGGGTTCACATATGACTGTGGACTGTGCTATGAAGCGACTGACATAGTTGAGACGTCCTAGGAAGTTCATTATGTCCTTTTTGTTCTTAGTGGTGGTAAATCCTGAATAGCCTTGACTTTAGATGGATCCAGCTTGATCCCTTGATGACTGACAATGAATCCTAATAATTTTCCTATGGGAACCCCCAAGGCACACCTTGCGGTATTTAGTTTCATTTTGAACCTCCTTAGCTTGTCAAAGAACTTTCTCAGGTCCACTATGTGATCTGAGGCCCTTTTGGACTTGATAATGACATCGTCCACATACACCTCTATTTCTTTATGGATCATGTCATGGAAGATAGTTTTCATAGCTCTCATGTAAGTGGCCCCAACATTCTTTAGATCAAATGGCATCATTGTCATAGTATACACCCCATGGTGTGATGAAATCTATCTTCTCTGCATCTTTTTCATCCATCCAAATCTGGTGATAACCCATGAAGCAATCAACAAAGGATTGGATTTCATGCTTGGCGCAATTATTGATATGGATGTGTATATTTGGCAGTGGGAAGTTGTCCTTGGGACTGACTCTGTTTAAATCCGATAGTCAACACCTACTTTGACCTTCCCATCCTTCTTCGGAATTGGCACATGTTAGCTAACCAGATTAGGTATTCAACCACCCTGAGAACTTTGGTTTTGAATTTCTTGGTAATTTCTTCCTTAATTTTCAGGCTCATGTCGTGTTTAAACTTTCAAAGTTTCTATTTGACTGGCGGACACATGGGATTGGTAGACAACTTGTGAGCCACAATAGATGTGCTCAAGCAGGTCATGTCATTATATGACCATGCGAAATAATCCCCATACTCTTTTAGGAAGCGAATGTATTCTTCCTTCACTGTTGGTGACAAGTGAATACTGATGCAAGTCTCCTTGACGGTCTCCGTGTCTCCCAATTTTACTGCTTCAATCTCGTCCAGAGTGGACTTAGGCTTATTCTTAAAGCTTTCAAGCTCCCTGAAAATTCCCTCGGGTATCTCATCTTCTTCATCTGAATCACTATTCTCATGTTGTGTTGCCTTATTAGATGTTATTGATTCATCACAAAAAGTAATAATAATGCCAAAAACTCGGCGGGCTCGGAATGGTGTAGCGGTCGAGTTCCTAAGAATAGCTCCTTTCGTCACGGTTCGAATAGTGAGGCCTTTTTCCGCCTCCTCCTCAATTATGGCACTGCAGTCCATGTCTTTATCGTCCAAGAACAAGTTCTTCAAACCATCTAGTGCTTCCTCGTTGTGGTCCCCAATATCATATTAGCTTGATGAAAAGCTTGTTCCAAATGTGGCACTGGTTGCTCAAGAGGGTAATAGGGTCCATGCCCTGGAGGCGACCAATTCCTATACTCTTTCCATGTATACTGGTATCCGAGCCCAAAAGTGGTACCATGATTTTTCAAATGTATCGGTTTAGTGATACCTTGGAGGTTCTTTCCCAACCCTTTGCCAGGTTCATATCCAGACCATACCAATATGCTTCTATTTTACTACTCCACCATGTGTCCTTTTTAACGGCGTTGGCCCATTCAATATGATAATAGGTTTCTCCTCCTAGCCTTTTTATGTGTCTAATAGTCGGGATGGTTTGACTAGTGTAAATGGGGTTACTCCCATATCCGTGAATGATCACCTCTTGACGATTCCATTCGAATTTCATGCCTTGATATAGTGTAGAAGGAACGGCTCAAGCGGCTGGATCCATGGCCAGCCTAATAGAAGATTATATGAGGTTGGTCTGTCAAGCAACTAAAACTCAACATCGAACCAAGTTCGCCCCATCTGCAAGCAAAGACTGATTTTCCCGACCGTGGCCCTTTAGGGCCCATCGAAAGCTTTCGCATTCATGCTTCCTACACGTATTTCATGGAAAACTTTGTCCACCATTTTCAGTGTGTCCAATATACAAATATTTAGGCTTGAACCTCCATCAATCAAGACCCTGGCAATGAATTTGTCTGTAAATTGCACTGTAATATGCAATGCCCAATTGTGATTCAGCCCCTCATGTGGTAGTTCATCTTCATAGAAGATAATCTTTTGACTTTACAATACTTGCCCCACCATATTGGCCATTTCTCTGCTAGTGATGTTATTTGATACATAATCCTCGCTCAACACTTTTATTAAAGCGTTTTTATGTACCTATGAATCTTTCAACAGTGACAGGATAGATATCTGTGCCGGAGTTTTGCTTAGATGTTAATGATAGAATACTCCTTTGCTTGTACTTTCCTCCACAGGTCATCTGGCCCTATCTCAATAAAGGGATGCCTGGTAGTGGCATCCTTGCTTGATCCTCCCAAGTGTTCAGGCGTATAGACTCTACCAGTTCTATTCATTCCTTGTGCTGCATTAGATTCCTCTACCTTGGCCTTCACTTTTTTATGATCCTCGGCAACATAATCCCAAGTTATTGCTTTTGAGTGGAATGGAGGTCTGGTTGATACTGTCACAGTGAAAGGTGACCACTTCTACTTCAAATGAAGTGGGGGTGGCTGTAGGGAGCCATCTCTACCTCGAATGGAACTGATGCAGTTACCTCAACCTCGATTGGTGAGTGAGTTTGTACCACGATATGGGTAAGTGTGACTGTAACTTTAACATTATCACCTTCTCGAATAAGCCCAATTGACCCCTCATGGTCCCATTCTTTGTTCGTCTTTATCATATGTACTCCACCACCTCTATGATTAGGGAGGGGATTGTAACGGACATTAGGTGTGACTTCCTTTGCCTGTATGACCTTGTTTTCAATTAGTGTCTGGATCTTATCATTTAATGTTCGTCACTCAGCAGTGATGTGTTCCTTTATGCTGGAATGGTACGCGCAAGTCTTGTTTGGATTGACCTATTAGGATGGGTTTTCTAATGCCAAAGTGGGAACATGAGTGATGTAACCCGCAACTTTCAACCTTTCATAAAATTGGTCGATAGGGGCAGCAATGGGTGTATTTTCTAGGTGGCTTGCAGTCGAAGTTGGGTCTTGGTCTTGGAAAATTTTGGTGAGTTAGAGGTGATTGGAAATGGGATAGTTAGGAGTTATAGGTGTGATGGATAGCGGCTTGTTGGTAATATCTGGGGCATGAAGGCTGATATGTAGGCGGTGATACTTGTTATGTGCGCAGAGGTGTTTGATATGTAAGTGGAGGTGTTTGATACGTGGGTAGGTATTTGATTTGTGTGTGGAGGGATTTGATAGATATTTTTTCCCTGGGCCACTATTACTGCTCTAACATTTTTCTTCTTCGATATGCCACATGATTGTAATGCCTTATTTATGGACTGTAGTACCTCAAAATTCGTTACCGTTCCACTCTTTGTTCCTTCTTTGATTCTTTCTTCAAGTTTGATGATATCAGAGAATTTGTGATTTTCGATAACCATCAACCTTCCATAATATTGCGGATCCTGTGCTCTGACGAAGAATTTGTTCATCTACTCTTCGTCCAAAGATGTCCTGACTTTGGCCGCTTCTGATCTTCAATGAGTAGTGTACTCATGGAAAGTAAATGTATAAAATATCTGGTGCGTACTGGTCCATGAAATCTGACGCCATACTTACCCAATTAGACCATTTCTTGGGATCTTGGCTGATGTACCAGGACAAAGCATCCCCAGTAAGACTCCTCATAAAGAGCTTTATCCGGATATTTCATCTTTCCCGACCCTGACAAGCTTATCACAATAGATACGGGTAGTTATCTATCGTCGCCTTCAACACCCTAAACTCGGGTAGTTTCATCTTTCGAGATGTTTAAACCTTTTATTCCTCTGTCGCCTTCAACACCCTAAACTCGGCTTGTTAACTTCTTAAGCTTTTCAGCCATATTTTTAATGAGCAGGTCCTTCTCGGAGGATTCCGATGTATAAGAGATTGGATGGGTAAAGTGAGGTACCTTTTTCTACGTATATAAGGTTTCTTTGATGGGTTCCAGGTACTTGATGTAGTGATGGTTGTTGGTGGATTTTTAGGGATCAGGAATGGGTTGTGGTGTCTTTTGGGGAGTGTGGAAGTGGTGGTTGGTGGGTACTGAGTTGGCTGATGGTGATGTTGTGGAAGAGCTGGTATTGGCAATGGATTGAGATTTTCGGGCGGAGTTGTGTTTTAATTTCTTGTGGGAGGATTTTGGTTTTGTGTGTTCTGAGGGGTGTTGGGTTCTTTGTGTTTTGTTGGTGGATGTCGGGGACATTTAAGGTGAGTGACAAGTTTGCCATGTTACGAACTTGCCTAAGTTCTCTTTGCAGTTCCAGTATTTTTTGTTCCAGTCTCAAGACTAGATCATTTGGGGTCATTTGAGGTTTCTGCGTTCTCAATATTCTCCTTTCGGATACTACTTAAGTCATCCATTTTTACTTTTCCACTACCTTTTATGTTGCTTGGAGGATGAGGTGGAAGTCCTCTAGATCTAGTGTGATATGTTAATGAGACCAGTATGAGCGAACCAATCTAAAGGGATGTGAATAATAGAAATAAAGAAAAAACAAAAAGGTCACAAGTTAGTGAAGATTTTGAAATGTTTGTAGCATTTAAACATATTTTGCGGGAATGTAAATTTGTGTCCTAATTTGAGAGCCTCATTGTGCCCGAGGTAGGCCTAGAGACAAATAGATTTGGAGAATGTTGGGTGCCAATAAATACTTCATTTCATAATGCAAAAATAGACGAATCCTAGAATGACACCAAGATAATAGAAAAGTAAGTCACTATTGGCTCTAGGCCTTATTACATTTAAGAAAGAAAATAAATCTAGCCTATTTGGTCTGAGGACCTTCCCCAGATTCGATCTTCCCGACTCCATCATATAGGTCCCCCAGCTCGTGCAGACCTAGTAGCAAGTAGGCTCTGGCTGATGCCCCCCTTTTAGCTCCTTTAGCATTCTGGAAATCCTCGATCCTATTTATGACTTTGCCTTCCAGCTCCACTATTCCTCGCTCCATATACTCCAGTTTCCTATTAGAAGTGACTGCCATATCTTTCCATTCTTAGTCAACCTCGCATCCCTTTCATGTATTTCCTGATGCTCATTCTCAGAGTCGTGGACCCTCTTGCGCAACCTGTTGTATTTGACATTAGCCTTAGCTTCCTCGTCTATGATCATATTCCCTCAACCAGTTCCAGGCATCACCATCCCCTTCAGATTGTCCTCCACCCATGCTAGGTAGAGAGGCTCACACCCTGTATGTTACTTTTCTGGCTCAACGATATTCTTTTCCATAATGATTTTGCAATGCCACATGTGCTGGGCTTGGAACTTGTAAGGGATGTCGTCTTCTTGAAAGTCTACCCTAAAGTGGCTCATCTTGGCAACCCTGGGTACAACCTGTTTCCTACATGTTTGCCTCATAACTCAGATAGGGACATAATGGTATATCCCTCTCAACCCAATCAACACCAAGTGTGGAGCGTCTCTGGATCTGATGATGAATTCATCTTTCGGAATCCATTCAAACATCCACCGCACTTGTTCATCGGTCAGATTGTCGAAGAACTCTACTCATTCTTTGGCACTTTTTGGCTGAGCAAATCTGTCTAGAATATAAATCATCCGCTTGTGGTGATGGAAGGCAATATGGTCATTCCAAGCCCTTTGCGAAAATTCTTAGCAGTAGTGACCCTTTTGAAAATATTCTAACAACTACAATTGCTGCAACAAGTTACAACCCTCGAAATGCTTGATCCCTCTTTGGAAGTGCTCTAGAGCCCTGTAGATATCAGCTATGATCATGGGGACTATAGTGTATGTTTTTTCATTGATATCTTCCATCAAAGTCTTGGCGACCATGGCCATCTTAGTGTGGATTCTTTCCCTTTTCAATAGGAACACTATCAGGACCAAGAAGCATATAATGAACACGAACACTCTGCGATGGATGTGACCCAGAGAATTGAGAGAGATCTCATCATGGTAGGTACGGTAGGACTTGCTATAGACATACCTCTCATACATATATTTGAAGGGTATGTAAGATTCCTTCAAGCATACCATGTCAGCATTCTTCTTCAACCTCATCATCTTTAAGAACCCTTTACTGGTACGGTTTTCCGGCACCAATAACCCGGGCTTATCCCAAGTCAATCCCGCAAGTCCTCTAATTTCTTCTAGAAGTGGTGTCATTTCTATGTTGTTGAATAAAATACTCATCTCTCACTGTCTCACAATAAAGTGGCAGCCTCGATCAACTTGTTATTTGGCTCAATGTCTAGCAGGGAAGGCAAGTTACCCGGGCACTTTCTTAGATGTTTCTTGTCACTTGAGAAAAGGTCCTCCCAACAATCTAGTAGCAATAGTGGAATACTGCTAACCAAACCAAATCTGGGGACATCGTGCCTCATTTTCTGCAAAACAAAAGGGTGGCCTTCTCCCCCTCAGACACGACTATTTATACATTCATGATTAGCATATGGGTATTTAATTCTCCAAATTAATGCACAATAACGTGATTTTGTCCGTTGGGATTATGGAAACCCCGATGGACTTTAGATACAGCTTATCTTAAAGGATCATTATGTGCAAAACATGATTGATCCTACTAGGTTTGACCATGATGCATGCATAATTTCGATCAGTGTAAGGTTACTATGGAGTTTTAGACTGATACATTCAAGCGGACAACTTGAGGGGGAAAGGCACAGAACCGTCGACTACATTATTGATCGACTGGTTTTACTGCAAATAAGCCTTTCCAAATTTAAGGGTAATAAATAAAAAGAACGCAACCAGTTATTCAGCGTTGCTATAGGATTTGATACGCACGAGTGGGATATAATGTGGAGCATGATATATGCAGCAATTAATAGTATGTAATAAGGTATTTGCACGTAGGAAAAATAAATATAGTATTTAAATAATTGAAATACAGTAATGGAAAAAGAAAACAAATAGAAAAGCCAGTTTCATGAATAAAAGAAATATAAATGCTTAAAATAGGCAGCTAAATTCAAATAAGGGGAAGGGTACGGGGTAAAACATGGTTGGATTGATTCACAAAAGACAAGTTCATTATGGTAAGAGCCTAAACGTATCTCCAGTAGATTCGCCATACAGTCGCACCCCTTTTTTCCTTTGCGGAGAAAGTCCGTTTTTCGATGTTCATGGGGGTAATAACTTATTTCCTTTGGGGAATTGAGTATTAGAAGAGTCGCCACGTAAAAAATTATGGTGTGTTAGGGCACCTACCGCGATTAATTGTCGGATTGGTTTGCATTACCAGAGATTTAGGGTAAGGGCTCAAGATAACCTTGAGGGGAAGGTTGGTAGGCACCCCTCTCGATCCAGAATGGTGGATCCCGGACGAATTTATACTTATGAATTAGTCCTTTAACAAATAAGTAGTTGAAGCAACTTATTACAAATAAGGCATGTTGGACATTGTATGACTCAAATAATAAGACAAGGGATTTGAACAAGCTGTGTACATAAAAATAAAGTTTTAAGTGAAAGAAATTGGGAAATGAGGGGTCCTAGGTTAGTTAGCCTACAGGATCATCCCACGTAATATCTTGTAAACACTCCTCAATGAGGGGCTACACGTGACATTAGTGCGTAGGCATCACATCCCTTTCTACCCTTCCCACCCCTTTGCGGTTATTAAAGTGAGTATTGTTTAACGATCTCTATTACGTGATGTTACCCATCCCTTCTTAATGGTTTTGGAGGAAATCAGGACTTCTACCTATAGGCAGTTCTAGATATACCCTTAAGGTTTAAAAGGAAAAAAATACTAGGCGACAAGTAAGAACAAATTGGTCTTTAGCACTTAAGGCAGAAAAGAAGCAATTATAGGCTCAAGTTTACCTCCACAAATAATGCACATAAGCAACATGACTCAAACACAAATAAGGGCAGTATTATTAAACAAGATCCTAAGGCATGATGTTTAAGTGAATATCAAAACATAGAAGATAGGCAGTTTATTTTATATACTCAGAAGTGATGATCCTATCAGTTTGCCAGTTGATTTTAAGCCCGTTAACCATTAAACAATGAACACATAAAGAGGCAGTCTTCAATTTTATAAAAATTTGATTACCTAGGGTTTGTCTAGGCATGGGATCATGCACAAGATTTACCAAAGTTATTAAAAATAGCTTAGAAGTTATTATTCCTAAATTATGTTATTTTAAGCATTGTGAATTTGAGAATACAAGGAGTTATTATCAGTCCATTTTAAAGAAGTAGAATAAGAGGTGATGCCATCTTATGTGCTTTTTCATGCAGCAGTATTTTAACTAGGTGTGACTAAGCAAATATGAAAGAGATCATAGAGCAGGGTATCTAATATGCACACGTGAAAATGCAGAAAAAATCTTGAAGCATGATTTCTGAATGCGCAGAGAGTTACAACAATATTAAGCATGATTTCCAGATGCATAGGAGCAACAGTTTTGTGTTAATGTTGTTGTTTAGCCTAGAAGTAGGATTTCTAAGTGATAAATAAGGTCAAATGAGATGCTGAAGTAGTAAACCTAAAACATGATATCTAATGCATGACATGCTTTTAATATGTTGGTCCTAGACATAGATTCTAATTCTCATATAGGAAATGTAAACCTAAGGCATGGTTTCTATTGATAACATATATAACTACCCTCCTTTTTTCACTAGCCACCCCCAATATTCATTTACAAATAATTATCAAACCAGCTGAATAAATTGCATAAATAAATAAAAATAAAAGAAGAAGTTACAATATAGGGAGCCTGAAGGAGGCCCAAGTGATTTTACCAAGCCTCCAATATCCTCAAATTCCAAATTCCATAGACAATATCATTGTCTAGGTGCGTCAAAGTTCCCTAAGGATCTCAAGGATCCCAAGTAGTGCTCACACCTAGACTCTATAACCAGAACTGAGTAAGGGCAGTGTGGAAGAGCCAACTCCAGTATATTAGAGTTCAGAGGGATATCATTGGGACCCCAAGGAAGTCACACACTAGAGGGGCAGAACTTAACGACCTTAGAGTGGAGTGAGAATGCTTGACATGGTTTTGAAAAGGTTCAACAGGAGAGCAGTATGTTAAAAGACTCAGTAGTTTTATAAATATGAGTGTTATTCAGTAAAACAGTTTTAACAAGAGTTGTGTAATCAAACAAACAACAGATCAAGCATATAGCCAAGACATATTTAGCAACTCTCAAATGACAGTCTTACACACATGGGTGATGGGAATTGGTGACACATAGAACACATAGTATGCAGAACCATGGCAATTCTTATGGTTTACGGGATAAGGGGATAGCTAGTGATACTAACGCAGTATGAATCTCATAACTAATCATAGAATCAGTCATTTAAAATGACATGTCAGCTTGCAAAGTAAATGCATATCAAAAGTGGATAACAAATAAATAAGCATTGAAAACAGGATAGAGTCACATTGAGACAGACTACCACCGGAGTAGAACACGTTCCGAAAGGCTCTAAGAGGGTTAGACTAGAATGCTAGATGAAGAAGTAATGTAAACATGTCAATTACATGTTGAACAACAAAGCCATAGATAGAAACAAATTAGAAACATGATGAACTGAAGAAGTAAAATAAACTTGGTTTTGGTACATGAATTAAAATTAGAACATACCAATATAGAGATAGTAAACACAAAGTGAAGAATATGAGAGCATAATAACTGGCCTTGGCTTGCAGCGGCTAACTCAGAATAATAGCAAGTAATCAAATAGAGAGAGCAGAAAAGTTTTAAGTGTGAGAGAGTTTGAATTAAGGTGTTCGTGTCTAACTGTTAATGAGAGAGCATATATATAGTAGTTCAAAACTAAGTAAAATAAGGCATGAATCACAATTGTATAGGAATTATGGAACTCAGAACCAATTAGAGAAAAATCAGTATAAGTACTCCCTTAATTAAGGGAATCTGTTCAAACGGTAAGAACAAGTAGCAAATAAGGAAAAAAATCAAAGTGTAACTGGAGGATAACAGACAAGGAAATAATTTAAACATAGTAGACATAGAGTAAACAATTAGGGATAGGTTCAAAAAATTCTAATTCTGGAGATAGTCAGTAAGAATCAAGTAACCATACAGACACGGTAAGGGAAAGGTAGTTAGGCAAGTTAATCAATCACATTGAGCAGGAAGGTAAGAATCAAAGGTTTAAAGAAAAGTTTTTAAGTCAAACCATGAAACGGGGAATTCAAAATCAATCAAAGAGAAAGTCATGAAAAGATCTAGCGCTTAGCATATAAATAAAGTAAGACATGAATAGTCAAGAGTCAACATACAACTCTAGCAAACATGAAAGTTAAACAATACCAATTCAATGAGAAGAGATGCAAGTCTTGAACAGTCAAGATGAACACAAGCACATACAATCAGTGTAAGTTTAGGCTAAGAAACTCAGTAGAAACATATCAAAGCAAGATAGTCATGAGAAATCATAGAAATTAAAAACGAGAATGAGTCAGTCATGCTAATACATAGAACCAAACGAAGAACTCTAAAAATTAGTGCTTTCAGCATAGACAATTTTAGATGCAGTAGACTCATAGAATCAGTCAAAATATGTAAGAAATAGAAGTTTAAACACAAAGAATCAATTAGACAAGGTTTTAAAAAGAAGTTCTGAAAACTCTGGTTTTAGAAGAAGATGAAAAACACTTAAAATCACATGATTCTTTTAAAGAACCTCAAGGATAGTGTAAAACATTCAAGAAAAAAACTCAATTTGTCCTAGATCTGTACAGATCTAGGAGGTGTAGAAAAGAAATTTGGGTTTCGAATGAAACCCATATAGAGATGAAGAAAACTGTCTAGAATCCCAAGGATCGTAGCAAATACAATGATTTCGCTCAAAATCACCCCGGAATAGCCAAGAATAGGAAAGAGATGTACCTTATATTCAAGTCGGCATGCCCTAGGCCCTTGAGGACCTTAGAGAAGGCAAGAATGACATGAGAGAAGCCATTAGAGGCGTAAGAGACGATGAGAGATCACCGAAGATGACCGAAGATGGGAGGCCAGCGTTTGAATATTAGGATTAGATCGAGAATGTTTTGAAAGCAGAGAGGATCTTAGGGTGGCAGGTGCATTAAAATGATTAGGGTAGGGGTTCGTTTAGAATTAAAAAAAGTAAGTTTTAACGAGGGTCGTTGATCTTTTAAATCAACGGCCATGATCTGATGGGGTCTTGTGTTGGGTAGGTGTATTTAGTGCCCGGGTCAGGTAATTGGATCAGGAACTGGGCTCCGGTATTGTGTTGAATTGAGGCTGAAATTGGAATACAGTTTGGCTAGGTTTTAAATAGCCAATTCAACACTATATAATTTATAATAAATAATAAATTATTTCTAAAAAATAATTTTATATACTAAAGTGATTTAAAATATCTACTTAACATTTAAAAAATATAGAAGATTATTTTATGCAAAAAAGAGAGATGTAATTATGCATTAATAGGGCTAATATTGCAAATATATGCAAATTAGCTTTAAAATGTAAATGCAATTATAAAAATGCATTAAAAATATATTAGCAATATTTTGGCATAAATATAACATTTAGACGGCTAAATCACCACAAAAAATAATTTTAAGGATAATGTTGGAGATTTTATGAGTAAAAAGGGAGAAAATAAATCTATTTGAAGCCTTTAAAATTATAGAAAAAATATAAAAATGATTATGCATTCTTATATATGCATATATGCTATTTTGAAAATATTTTTTATGTATTAAAAATATATAGGGAAAATTAGGTATCAACAAGCGTTTATGCGCCGTAAGCGGGCTTGGATGAGGAGGTTAAAAGACGCTTTTGGGAGGGTTTGGACGAGATTATGCGCAGTATTCTACCTACTGAAATATTATTTATTGGAGGGGATTTTAATGGCCATATTGGGTCAGCTGCTGGTAGTTATGGCAAGGTGCATGGTGGCTTTGGCCTTGGGGATAGGAACAGAGGAGGTACTTAATTGTTAGACTTAGCCAAGGCTTTCGAGCTGGTGACTGCGAACTCGACTTTTCCCAAGAGGGAGGAGAATCTAATTACTTTCTAAAGTTTGGTGGTGAAGACTCAGATTGATTACCTCTTCCTCAGAAGGTGCGATAGAGGATTGTGCAAGGATTTCAAGGTTATCCCGGTAGAGACCCTCGCGACTCAGCATAGGCTCTTAGTGATGAACGTCAAAATTATGATGAAGAGGAAGAAGAAGTATTCTCATGGCCGACCAAGGATTAGATGGGGAGCTTTAACCAAGGATAAAGCCCAGGAGTTGGATGGGAGCTTATCCGCTTTGGGAGCTTGGATGAGTAGCGGAGACGTGAGCACTATGTGGTCATCGATGAAGAACTATGTGAGGGAGGAAACAAGAGATGTGTTAGGGATATCGAAGGATTTTTCTGGCAGGCACCAAGGTGACTAGTAGTGGAATGACGTAGTCCAAGGTAAAGAGAAGCGAAGAAGGTAGCATACACGAAGTTGGCAGGGAGCACAAGCGAGGAAGAGAGGAGAGCAAATAGAGAGAGGTACAAGTTGGCAAGGAAGAAGGAAAAGCTAGCAGTCACGGAGGCTAAGAATGCAGCATTTGGCCGCCTATACGAGAAATTGAAGGACAAAGGCGGGGACATGAAGTTGTTTTGGCTGGCTAAAGCGAGGGAGAGGAAGGCCTGGTATCTGTACCAAGTAAGCTGCATCAAAGACGAGGATGGTAGAGTATTGATTGGAGAGTCCCATATTAAGCAGAGATGGAATACATACTTCTATGGTTTTATAAATAAGGTGGGGGGACTGGATATAGCGCTAGGGGACTTGGGCATTCGGTGAGTCTCCAAGATTTAGGTGTTACAGGTACATTTAAATGGATGAGGTCATATGGGCTTTGAGTAAGATGAGTAGGGGTAGAACGACTGGGCCAGATGAAATTTCGGTTGAGTTTTAGAAGTCTGTGGGTAGAGTAGGATTGGAGTGGCTGACTTAGTTGCTCAATGTAATTTTTAGGGCGAAGAGGACGTCGTAAGAGTGGAGTTCAAGTACAGTGGTACCGTTGTACAAGAATAAAGGTGATATCCAGTGTTGTAACAATTATAGGGGTATCAAGTTACTTAGTCATACTATGAATGTATGGAAGAGGGTGATGGAGGTGATGGTAAGGAAGACGACGTCTATATCCGACAATCAGTTTTGGTTTATGTCGGGTCGCTCAACAGAAGCTATCCACCTTATTAGAAGGTTGGTGGAATACTACATGGATAAGAAGAAGGATCTGCACATGGTGTTTATTGACTTGGAGAAAGCGTATGACAAGGACCCTAGGGAAGTGCTGTAGAGATGTCTTGAGGAAAAAGGTGTGCCGATAGACTACATAAAAGCGATCAAGGACATGTATGATGGAGCTAAGACTAAGGTTAGGACTGTGGGAGGCGACTCGGAGCATTTACCAATTGTTATGGGATTACACCAAGGTTCTGCACTTAGACCGTTCTTATTTGCCTTGTGATGGATGCATTGACACACTATCTTCAAGGGGATGTGCCATGGTGTATATTATTAGTTGATGACATAGTTCTAATTGATGAGATGAGGGTCAGTATTAACGAGATATTGGAGGTTTGGAAACAACCCCTCGAGTCTAATGGTTCAAATTGAACAAGTCTAAGATAGAGTACCTGGAGTGCAAGTTTAGCATTGAGTCGAGGGAAGTAGGCAGGGACGTGAGGCTTGGATCACAGGTCATCCCCAAGAGAGCTAGCTTCAAGTATCTTGGGTCGATGATCCAGGGGGACGTAGTGATCGACGAGGACGTTCCTCACTGTATAGGGGTGGGGTAGATGAAATAGAGGCTTGCATCTGGAGTCTTGTGTGACAAGAAAGTTCCATCGTTACTCAAATGTAAGTTTTATAGAGTTGTGGTTAGACCGTCCATGTTGTATGGGACAGAGTGTTGGCCGGTTAAGGACTCCCATATCCAGAGGATGAAGATAGCAGAGATGAGGATATTGAGGTGGATGTGCGGGCACACTAGGATAGACAAGATTAGGAATAAAGATATTCGGAAGAAGGTAGACGTGGCCCCTGTGGATGACAAGATATGAGAAGCAAGGCTCAGATGTTTCAGGCACGTGCGGAGGAGAAGCCTTGATGCTCCGGTGAGAAGGTGTGAGTGGTTGGCCGTGGTAGGTACGAGAAGAGGTAGAGGGAGGCCTAAAAAGTACTGGGGAGAGGTGATTAGGCAGGACATGGTACGACTAAAGATTTCCGAGGACATGGTCCTTGATATGAAGGTTTGGAGGTCAAGCATTAGGGTTGTAGGTTAGGGGGTAGTAGAGCTTTCCTTACGTCATATCGGGGGTGATGCGGGGTTGCATTTGGGTTAATCTTAGATGACTTGCAGTTTATGTTGAATCCATACTATCCTGGTTGTTAATCTTAGCCCCAAGCCTTAGTTACTGGTTACTGTTATTGCATATCATTTATCTTTTAATTGTTATACTTCTGTTACTATTAGGGTTTCTAGTGGAGTTAATAATAAATTGTCTTTTCTTTTATGAGCCGAAGGTCTATCAAAAATAGCCTCTCTGCCCTATCGGGTACGAGTATGGATGTAAGGTCTGTGTACACATTACCCTCTCCTGACCCCACTTTGTGAAATTTTACTAGATAGTTGTTGTTATTGTTGTTGTTGTTGTTGTTTTTATGATGTAGAAAAATAATTTTTTTTCTTTTCAACAAAATAAATATTTTATTTTCATGACGTAGAAGAAGTATTTTCTTTTATTTCAACAAAATAAGTACATTATTTTCATGACATCAAATAATTTATTTAACAATTGTTGTTGACAAAAATAAGCGCCAAATATGAAAAAATCTAAAAATAAAAAAGCAACACATTATCACACACACACACATACACACACACACATACACACACACACACACACACACACATATATATATATACACACACACACATATATATATATATATATATATATATATAATTTATTAGCCAGCTATTTTAGGTTTGATGGACCTCTGTTTAGGTTAATTCTTTCTTTCCGTGATCTTTTACGGAAAAGTAATGGACCATTTCCAGTTTCACTTTTTGTGCAAACTTTTTTAATGGAAAAAAGCATCAAAGTTTAATTCTAAATAGTTTCGTTTTGGGCAGAAGAAAAAACTTTATGGAACCCTAACCCTATGAATCTCAATCAACGATCCCTCCTAAACTGCCTGACATCAAGCTCCATTCTCAAGCTATCAATGAGGGAGAAAAAGTTAATCGTTTTGTCCGAAACTTGTTCAGAGGAAGAGATCCTAACAACATATTTAATGTAGACACCAAACCAAGGTTTTAAATGGATCAACCTAACAGAAGAAGATAAAATCAGAATTTACGAGCCTTGGCAATTTTCAATCATTGTGAAATTCTTCGAAAAACACATGTTACATCAATATTTGAAATGAAAAATACAGGAATTATGGAAACCAACAAATACCTTCTCTGTAATTGATTTGCAGGGAAGACTTTTTCATCATAAAGTTTACAAAAAAGGAGAATATAGAAAAGGCACTCCACCAAGGTCTATGGTTTGTTAATGGACATCATCTATCCGTCATCAAATGAAAGCCAAATTTTGTGGCCTCTAAAGAAAAACTAACTTCCTCAGCTATATTGATTAGATTGCCAAAATTTTCAACCAAATTCTATGATGGGAAAATTTTATAAAAGATTGGAAACTCAATTGGACATCTGCTAAAAATAGATGTGTGCACTTCAATTGCAATTAGGGGTTGCTATGCATGATAATGCGTGGAAATAGCACTAAATACCCATGTGGAATTCTTTATCTTCATGGGCAACCACAAACAAGCTATTCATTATGAGGGAGAAAGCCTCTATGCATCAAATGTGGAAGGTTGGGACACTCATACAACCAATGCACCTTTCAATCAAAGATTAACAACAACATCAAGGCAGTGCACCTATAAAGCAATGTGAGCTAGAGGCAAATCAACAAGGAGAATGGCAAAAGGTTTGCTTCAACAAAAATAAAAGTAAGAAACCCTTGGTAAATATACATCTGGTAAGCAATACTAATCTAAGGGATAAAGCCTAAGGTCCAGGTATTTCTTATAAACTCTTCAATGCAAATACTAGTAAGTACATTGATATGCAAGTTCTTCAATATAAAACTAAGGATTCGCAAAAAAAAATGTTGATTCTAACAAAAATTCGGTAAAGAGATCCATTTCGACCCAAAACCACTTTTCCTTACTAGAGGAGAAACACATGGTATTGGAAAATAATATTTTAAAAGAAAAGGAAAATGATCCTAAATTTCCTCATGCACCAAGCCACGTGGTTGCACACTCTTCCGACGTGGCAATGCAAGACACTAACGTGCCAACCCATACCACTAATCAAAAACTAAGCATGCAAATAGATAACTCTAAAGTTATTGTTAATCCTAATCACCCTACTAACCTACTCAACTATTCCTTCACTACTTCAATACTCAATCACCTCCCCCTTTGCTTACTGATCAAACAATCAAAAATCCTTCCATAGATTTTGCAATCCAAGATCAACCTAAGCATGAAATACACTTGGCTCCTGAACAACCAACGAGTGGCCAAATGGCAAAACACAAAATCCAGGCTTTGGATACCAAATCTAATAATATCACTCCTTTAAAAACTGAAAGCTTTCAAACGGACCCCATACAAGTTACATACCAAATTAATACCCCTACCACCAATCAGATTACTCTTAGTGATAGCCTACCACCCACGGTGGTTGATATCATCTAACACTAACCCCTCTAAATATAATGCCCAGAATCTCATCTTCCATGCGAAGGAGAACAAGACTAGTCCAAATTTTAAGAAATTTGAACAACCCTGCAATGGCAAACCAACAACAACTACCCAACCAACCAATGTAACCCCAAATAATCTATGTTCAACCTCCTCAACCCTAGGACTACCAACCACTCTCATGGATGGATGGGGTTGATGGGTCATGCGATATCGTTCAACATTCAAGTGAACGGACAAGAAGCTATAGTGATCCTCCACAACACTCAGTATCTTCCTCTACTAATCTCGAAGCGAATGGGCCTAGTAATGAGCAATTCCCTAGACCAAATGTGGCTCAACGATATCTTTAACCATCTTGCTCCCTCAATAACTCCCAACTTAGTTCAAAAAATAATCCAACAGTGGAACATGCCTCCACACTTCAACCCTCTCCAACCACAACAAATCTTGCCAGACATTCCTTTCTTTCCCTCCGAGTTGCTAACCCACCTCAACCCAATTTTCATGCCATGGGAGACCAACCCCTAGCCCCAAGAGCAACCTATGAATCACGCAGAACCAGAGAATGCCCCTCAACCTCCCCATGCAACGCCAGACCAGGGCCATGTAGAGGAAGAAATGTAAGAAACACAAAAGGAACCTCTCAACCTAGTCTTAGAGCGAGTCTTAGAATTCCTAAACTTAGACGAGGCAAAAGTGTTTCTATGCAGGGAGATGTAGGAGAAGAGGCATGTTCTCAATTGCCCCTAGCTCTCTACAAGTGTTCAATAGACATAAGACCACCACAAGACCCTACGGCGGGGAATAGGGCCATGATCCTAGTGCTTGCATTAAGGAGGAACCCTATATTTCCGGGGGGGGGGGGGGGGGGGGGGGGGATGGGGAGGCAGTGAACCAACAACCAATCTATCTAATGAATCACCCAACTAGCATTATTATATGGAATATACGGGTAGGAAACAATGGCAACTTCCATAGAAACTTTATAGAAATGTTGGACACCCATCGTCCATGCATGGTTGCTCTATTAGAAACTAGGTTGGTAAATTATGAGAGCTGGCTAGATGATTTTGGTTTCTCTGAACTCATAGAAGCTCCAGCTGAGGGGAAATCAGTAGGGATGGTTGTCATGTGGAAGCACTAGGTTGTTTCTGCTCAAAACATCACTCGTAGGAACCAAGAAATCCATGCTACCATTAAGGTACTACCCATTCGCAAATCTTGGTTATTTTCCTCCATTTATTCTAGTACTAATTATCAACATAGAAATATTCTTTGGGATAATCTTGAAAACATTTCAAATTTTTATAAAGGGCCTTGGCTAATTGGGGGGTGGGGGACTTTAATAATATAATTAGCTCAAATAAAAAGTTTGGGGGGGGGGGGGGGATAGCTATAAACTCTAATAGGAAAAATTTCCTTCTCTCAAAATTAGATAGGTGTAAGATTAAAGATCTAGGGTATAAGGGTTGTAAATTCACCTGGTCGAACAATAGACATAGGAATAAATGTTTGATCATGGAAAGGCTTGAGAAGGCCTTAGGTAACGAACTATGGTGTGACCTTTTCCTAAATCACTCTATAATTCATCTACCAAAGACTCACTCGGATCATACTCCTTTACTTGTTGAATTGATCCCAAAAAGTAGAGGACATCATGCACAACATTTTTTACTAGAAACCTTTTTGGTGCAAGCACCCGAATTTTGTTAATATTGTCCAAAAAAAAATTGGACCAATTCAGATTATCTTGCTGCAAGTAACTCTTTTACTCAAAATGTTAAAATTTGGAAGCACAAAACATTTGGTAATATAATGGGCAAAAAACAAATATTAGCAAGGCTTCAAGGTATCCAAAATTCTAGGAATTATACTAGTAGTACTTTCCTTTAAAACCTTGAAACAACCCGAAAAAGAGATTATAATGACTTATGTAGGATTGAAGAGGATTATTGGAAGTTGAGATCTAGAGTGATGTGGCTTAACGATGGTGATGCAAATACAAAAAAATTTCATATCTCAGCCACAAACAGACGCAAAAGAAACAAAACAATCTTCTTTAAAGATGAGTTGGGTAACTGGATTAATGACCATGCCTCTATCACTTCACATGTTCTAAACTATTTTACAAATATTTTTACCACCTCTCACCCTTGCTCAAATTGGAAAGAAACCTCTAATACCCCCTTGTTAATTCATCACTTGACCTTTCCTCCCTGGATGTACCACTACTTGATATTGAAATAAAAGAAACTATTTTTTTAAAACCCTTTAAAACACTGGGGCCTGATTGTCTTTATCCTTTTTTTTTTGGTTAGAAATGTTGGAAAATCTTGGGGCATTCCGTAACTACGTTTTGTCATGATATTTTCAACACTCAAACTTTACCTACAGACATCAACAAAACCCTTCTTTGTTTAATTCCAAAAGTCCCACATGGAAACAACATTAAGAATTTTCGTCAAATAGGATTTTGTAATAATATTTACAAAGTCATCACTAAAATAATGGCTAATTGTCCAAAGCCTTTCTTAGGAAAAACCATTATACCATTTCAAACAAGTTTTATGCAAAATAGGAGAGCCTCGTATAATGCTTTAGTCATTCAAGAATTAGTCTCCAACCTAAGAAAATTACAAGGTACGGAAGGCCACATGTTGGTCAAGATAAACTTAGAGAAAGCTTTTGAACGGATTGAATGTTCTTATATTTATCGTGCCCTTAGATTTTTTAATTGTCGTCCAAAATTCACTAAACTTCTTATGAATTGCATCACGACTAGTTCCATTGCAGTTCTTGTCAATGATTCCACTACCTCCGTTTTTGAACCTAGCAGGGGTATCCGCCAGGGAGATCCTTTATATCCCCACATCTTCATTCTTAGTCTAGAATTTCTAACTAGATACATTGAACATCAAGTTGATACTTGTAATTGGGACACTATCACTATTGGTAGAAAAAGCCCTAGTTTTTCTCATTATTCTTTGCGGATGATTTAACATTCATGGCTAAGGCAAACACTAGATCCCGCCTAGCTATTAAATAAACCCTAAAGTTGTTTTGCTCCTTATCTGGGTAGAGTGTAAATCATCCTAAGTCCAAAATTTTATTCTCCAAAAATTGTAAGCTTGACATTACCGACGAAATTAATTACACGCTGGGCATCAAGAAGAATAATAACTTTAGGTTTTCTAATCCTTAGTAGAAATCCCAAACTAGCTGACTACCTCTTCATAATAGAAAAATGAGATCTAGGCTTGCATCCGTGAAGATAAGATTCATTAATATAGAAGGTCACACTACCGTGGCCAAGGCTTGCCTCAATTCAATTCCTAATTACCACATGCAGTATACTCTACTACCAAAGAAAACTCAAACCCTTATTGATAAAATTCAGAGAGATTTTATATGGGGCACTAATGGTAATAAAAAAAGGATTCATCTAATCAAATGGTCACAGGTGTGCTTGCCCCAAGAGGATGGAGTTCTGGATATCCATAGTGCTAAAAATAAAAATCTTGTTAACTTAGAAAGTTTAGTTTGGAGACTTATCAAGCATCCGACTACTCCATGGGAAAATATAATCATATCAAGATATAGTGGGAAGGGTCCTTTCTTGCTTACCTCCTTCACCTGGAAAGCCATGTTGAAAGGATGAAAAATTTGTAGCCAAGGGATTAGATAGTCTCCTCATCAAAATTCGGTTCTAAACATATGGACAAATAAATGGATCACAAAACTCACTATGGATATCCCACAAGAAATTGAGCAGAAGATTTATAGCACTAAAATTCATATGAAAGGTCCTTCAGCCGACATTGCCATTTGGTCTCTCAACCAAAAAGGCATCTTCACTAGTAAAAGTTATTATAAGATTTTAGAGCAAGTTGAAACAAATCAAATTGATTACAATTGGGTATTATCTCTCATTGCCTAAACAAAATAAAGTTCTTGTTATGGCGATGTATGCATAACAGACTTCCATGCAAAATTACCTTTCCTAAATTGACATTAATATTGATAAAAATTATCGAATATGTAATAGGGAGAAGTGAAGTCCATTGAGCATATCTTCCTTACTTGCTCCATAAGCCAAGCCATTTGGAAAGAAATAGGAGGTCTCTTAACTTTTGATCCTGGGAAGAGCCAATGGCTAATCCAGTTAAAAATACAAAAAGTTACCTTAAGACACCATCTCATTGATTGGAATAGTCTGCTTTCTTTTGTTCTTTGGATATTTGGATTACTAAAACTTCTAACAATCAGAATAATATGAAAATACTATCAATCTCTGTAATACCATGCAAAAAGCTATAGAGTACAAATTGATGACTGATTTTAATCGCCTACTCACAGAAAAAACTCGTATCAATATTCAATGGCTTCCCTCCCCCCTCCCCTCCCGAAAGGATGTTATAAATTAAATATGGACGCTAGTCACAACTACAAAATTTTCATAGGGGGAATTTTTTGCGATTGCACTGGCCGGTGGGTTGTAGGTTATACAAAGCGCATGAAGGCCCTAGGGGCTCTAGATGCGGAATTAAAAACTATTATGGAGGGGCTAAAAATGGTTCTAGAATGGAATATTCTCTCACTATACATTGAATCAGACCGTACCGAAGCTACAAAAGCTGTTCTTTTTGGTCAGAATTTTTTTGACAATAATGTTTCTATGTGCAGATTGTTAATGCACTAAGAAGGAGATAATTCTCGAGCACATATTGTTTAGGAAGTGCAACAAAGTAGCCCACGAGCTACTTCGTTTCTTAATATATATTTTCCTGTTTGGTCTAAAAAAAAAACCTTTTTAATGGAAAAATGCAAAAATTATCAAAACGTCTACACTGGTCAATAGTATATCGTTTTGTTTCGTACTCTCTCCCTCTCTGTGGGTGGAAGTTTTGGTTTTTCCTCTTCCATTTTTTGTTTCTCATTCGTAGCCCATCCGTTCTGTTCTTCAGCTTTGCCTCCATACGTCGTCGCTTGCCTTTAATTCCGCCGGTGACCGGTAAGTACTATTAGGGTTAGGTGTATCGACGAAGTAGCTGATTCTTGCATAAAAATAATGTCTTTGAGCTTATATTAATGGGTTTGGATTGTTTCCTGACTTTTTTGTGAACTGGGTTTTTGTTAGTAAAATAAGCATTTGAACTCTGGAAATTTTTAGAATATGGACTCCACCTTTTGCTATGCAATTACATATCTTGTTTCTTAGCTTCCATTGAATTTTCTGTACTGGGTTTCTGTTAGCAGTTGGCATTTGAAATTGAAAGAGTGTGATACTATAGTTGAAAGTTCTTTGTATATGGCTACACCGTATGTCATGCTCCGTTAATTCTTGTTTCCTCTTTGAACATTGATTTTCCTTGCATCTGATGGAAGAATAATTGCAATAACTTTATTTCCCAACAACCGGAAGTAAATTATTGTAGCATAAAGCAATAATCAGTTTTGCTTCTCTGGATTGTGAAGTATTAGAAGAAAATAGATTACCAAATAAACATCAACATATAATAAAATTTCTTTCTTTCTTGACCTTTGTTTCCTATAACTTATCATCTGTTCAATTCCAAGTGTGTTTCCCTCCTATACTTCTTAATTGATGCTCTAAAAATACATATCTTGCTTTCTTACATCCAAACCAACAACAACAACAACATACCCAGGAAAATCCCACTAGTGGGGTCTGGGTACAATGTACGCAAACCTTACCTCTACCCTGGAAGGGTAGAAAGGCTATTTTCGGGAGACCCCCAGCTCAACAGAAAAGACAATAATATCAGAAAAGAAACAAAAGAAAAGGTCTGTCACAGCAAAAGAAGCCAGAAAGTCTTACATCCCAAACCAGCACTTTTTATTTGCCATTAGCTCTTTTTGGGGCTTATATGTGGTCATACTTCATATAACAGTCATTTGTTAAGGGGACATCAGTGAAATGATCTCTATTCTTGTCAATTGGTGCTTCAAACATGTTTAAATATTGATTACTTCTATATGCTTACAAGTTATTCTTCCAAACAATAGCCTCATGTTAGTTAATATGTTCAGGTTCTTTTGCCTTCCGGTGAATATATGTGCGGGTTATTTAGCCATTGTCATTGTTTCAAATTTATCATCAAGAAGGATAGGTGCAAAAAGGCGAGGCAGCCAGTATAACATAGTGGCCTCCAAGAGTGCAGGTGACCAGTAAAGTGTATTAGCTAGCTGTCACTGGAGCGTGTTACCTTGCCACAGGAAGTACTATGATTGCTGCTTTTGAATTCCATTAAACTGTACTATATTCTTCTTAGTTGGCTCGGAGCACGGGCCAACGGCAGCTAGTATATATAACTCAATGTTCTTATTTTCTATTGAATAACAACCTGCTGCCTCTCCCAAGACCTGAAAAGCCACAGTCAAACTGCACAAAAACAATAAAGAAGGTGATGGCGATGATCGTCAGGAGAAGCAGGAACTCTGTATGTCTCTTGCACGAAGTCCTCTCTTCCAGCCACTCACTTCCCTGCTCATACATCCAGAGGCAGACCTATGTAGATGTGTACATGAAATGGAAGAAAGACTCTTTTTTTGACTCCATTGATACCATTCACAGATCAGTTCAACTCAAGCCTTTAATTGCTCTCAAGAACTGCATAGTCTCCTCTTCACCTGATGATTATTGCGTTCCCATTTCTGCAATTTCAAAGAAAGGCTTAGAGTTAGGAATACCCATTAAGGTTGCCAGGTTCTTGAGGTTGTACCCATCTGTTTTTGAGGAATTTACTGGCCCTAATTACAATTTGCCTTGGTTTAGGCTGACCCAGAGGGCTGTTGAGCTTGATAGAGAGGAGAGAGAGGTGTATGTAAAAATTAAAGATGATATCGTTTCGAGGCTGAAGAAGTTGATACTGATGAGTGGCAGGGAAAAGAGGCTTCCTTTAAAGGTAATTCAGGGTCTGCAATGGTATTTGGGTTTACCCGATGAATTCTTAAGGAACCCAGAATACAATCTTGACAAGTGTTTCAGACTTGTAGAAATGGAAGATGGATTGAAAGGGCTAGCTGTTAATGTCGATGGAAGTGAGAGTTTTTTATCGATGATGCAGAGGAATGCAATGAGGAGAGGAGTGTATAGTGGTGTAGAGGGTGAGGTGCTAGAATTACCATTATTTCCATCAAAGGGTTTGAGACTTAAAAGGAAGATTGCAGACTGGTTTGATGAGTTTCAGAGGCTTCCATATGTTTCACCCTATGAGGATTATTCTGGTTTGGATCCAAATAGCGATATAGCAGAAAAACGAGTGGTGGGTGTGCTTCACGAGTTGCTTAGTTTGTTTGTTGAGCATGCTGCAGAAAGGAAAAAGCTTTTGTGTCTTAGGAAACACTTAGGTTTGCCACAAAAAGTTCACAAGGCATTTGAGAGGCATCCTTATATCTTCTATTTGTCATTGAATAATAAGACTTGCACCGCAATACTAAAAGAAGCTTACTGTGATAGAGGGGCTATAGAGCAACATCCTTTAGCAAAAGTGAGGAAAAAATACATCAGTTTGATGAAGGAGTCGGAGGGTATACTGAAACGTAAAAGGTTAAACAATAGACCACATGATAAGGGTAACATGAATATTAAGGATTTGGATTATACAGATGATGAAGAAGTGAAACTGCAACAGAGTAGTGCTGCTCTTTGAGGTTTGCAGCTAAAACAACAACGTTTTTTGTTTTGAGAATGGTAACATAGCTAAAACAAGGTCTTGGATCTAAAGAAGAACCGTTTTAAGTTGGCAGCGGGGAAATTTTTTCTTAATCTGGAACAGCTCCCGAGGTGGGATAAAGGCATTTTGGGCAGAAAGGTGGACATAGCGCGTTGATTCTGCACTTCTCTCATTTGTTAATGGTGATTCCAGTATGATGGCACTGACCGCAGAAAATGCAAAGGGCACATAGCATGATGTATTATCAATGATGTCTCAATTCTTAAACAAGAGTACACTATTTGCTCGCGAGATACATTATTAGATGGTTGATATGCTCTATCTCTATATCTGAAAGACACAGTGCTACATGTATGAAGTGATGTTGGATAGTTCTTGAGCTCACTGTATCTCATTGTTTTCTCAGACATCTAATTTAAATTTTCTTTTCCTTTGTTTCATGCTTTCATTGATTGAACCGTGGCCTGTGACTTGTGAGAGTGAGACCTCAACATGCTGACAATCACTTGTGGATTTATCAGTTACATATGATACGTCTACTTAAGAAGGCCAATTCCAACAGTAGGAACAAGTAAAGCATTTTCTTGATCATTTTGCTTCACTAGAACAATTAATTACCATGCTAGCTAGAAGAAATTCAGATAGTCGAGTGTCTTGACTTTGTCGAAAGATCCAGAATTCTTCTCAAAATAAAAAAGAATGTAAATGGTTGTTGTAACAAATGAGAAACCAGACCTACTAGAAAGGGATTAATCCAAGCACTAAGCTTGAAATGACTGCATACAGTATTGCTTATAGCAAGAGCAAGTTTGCTCTAACACAACGTGTCATAAACTGTTACTTCCAATTTGATTTTTATTGTCTGTTTTTTCAAATGTATAGCTCTTCAGTTAAGCGTACACAATTCCCTGATTCTAGAGCTAGGATCTTTTGGTACCTTGATAATCCTTTTTTTTGGGAAAGGTACTTAAGATAATATTTCGAGATGATGATGAAATCCACCCCTCCTTTTTCCGCTGACACTCTTCTTGATTCTTGTATGCAGTTTAGACTGTATACTTATAGCTGAAATGCATCCACTTCAGGTTAAGATTTCCTGGAGAAAAAGTTGATACATCTCCAAGTAAGAAGAATAAGAAATTCATCATCCTCGTAGCAAGAAATAGCAGACTTAACTTGAGATAGCAGTATACTAAAAAACAAAACAAAAAAAAGCAGTCCGGTGCACTAGGCTCCCACTATGCGTGGTTGCAAGAAGCTATTTTCACGGCTCAAACCCACTAATCACATGCCAACAACTTTACTAGTATACAAAAACATGTAAAGAAAAAAGAAGGGCAGGACTGTTGTTTCCATAATCGATATTCACCAGAAGCAGCAGCAGCAGCAGCAGGATCTTCAATATGTTCCCTAGTCCAAAGGTGTTGCCTCTCCTAATTAAAAGGGAAATAAAGCACAATTAAACTTCCACTTTATAGAAGGGTCTTCATAATGTGTTTGAAGAGGATTCTTAATCGTTAAAAGTATAAACGAGATGTAGCATCTATGTCTGTCTATCTTGTCCCTAAAGAACCCGGGAATGGAAACAAAAGGACATATCTTAAGCTTATTTGCAAACAAAAATTGATATGCTAAACCTCCATTTACATATGCTGCAGAAAAATAACTCTATATGATTAGAGGCCAAGTACAAAATGGTACAGATCAAGGACTGCTGCAGGCTTTTACCCTTCCCATCTAAACTCTCCTTGTTCTCTCTGATGTCATATCAAAATTACAATGACAACCCCAGCCAATACAGAGTTTTAACTATTTTGTCCTGTAGGCAATGAACAGTGAATTTCATTCCTGATACAAGTTTGATTCAACTTTGCGTAACCTCTTGAAGCATCTCTACTACCTTCTTCATTCTTGGTCGTTTTGCTGGAGTGGTGTCGGTGCACATTAATGCTACCTTTAGAGCTGCAAGCATTTCTTTCCTCCAAGCAAAAGAATTGGTGCTAAGCCTTGCGTCGAGTATCTGCTCTGGTGTTTCTCCTCTGGCAGATGCACCATGAACCCACCTGACCAAGTCAACTCCTTCACCAAAAGCTTCATCGACAGGTAATCGAGAAGTAAGGATCTCGAGCAAAACAACCCCATAGCTATAGGCATTTCCGGGAGCTGTTACTTGCATGGTATATGCATACTCTGTTGAAGAAAAGGAATTAGTCAGACACCATAAGTATAATAAAAAATTATTAGCTGTTTCTTTCGAGCCATAGAATACCTGGAGGAATGTACCCAAATGAGCCAGCAACAGCACTGATACTTGCAGTCCCTCTAGACAGATCAAGAAGTCGGGATATTTCAACTTCACCAACCAAAGGCCTGAAATTAGAATCAAGAAACACATTCCCTGAAGAAACATCAAGATGGATTATGGCCACGTGATGAAGGAACGCTAACCCCTTTGCAACTCCAATGGCGATGGAAAGTCTCGTCGGCCAATCAGGTTCATATTCAGGTTTTTGGCTAGACTCGTGAAGAAACAGAGCCAACGTCCCATTAGCATAGTATTGATGCAAGAGTAGAACGACGTCTTCATAGATTGCAACCCCAATAGGCCTAGTCAGATTATCATGACAGAGTTTACTTAGCTTTTCAAGCTCTCTGATCATTTTGTTCTGGTGATGAATTATAGTTTTGTCCATTGACTTTAACCTCTTAACAGACAAAATCATCCCAGAAGGCATGTCTGCTCTATACACATCGCTGAAAGTGCCCGTGCTAATCTTATTTGAATCTTTCCTGACTGCTTTTACAACTGCATCAAAATCTATTGCTTGCTTGAGATTCTCAACGAAAACATTCCCCACAACAATCACTGGTTTGCTACAAATTTCATCAGTGGTATGTCCAGCTTCCTTGGTGGTCTCTTCTTGTTTCTCCCTCATCATGAATAGTAAAACAACCACCGTCACAGATACAAAAACTGCCAAACCAGAACCAACCACAGCCAAAATGAGCCGGTTGGAAACTCGGTGATGGTAACCATTGTGCTCATAACCATATATATTTCCACATTCACTACTCAAAGGCTCGCCACAGAGCCCTTTGTTTCCAATAAAGCTTGAATTTAGGCTCTTCTCAAACGGTGCAAAATTAGGTATAGGGCCTGTGAATTGATTGTTTGAAAAGTTAGCCTCTATCAAACTCAGCATGCCCTTCAACTCCAATGGAATATTCCCTGAGAGCTGATTATTAGACACATCTAAAGAAACCAACTTGTCAAGTTTTCCAAGATCCTTGGGCAACTGGCCGCAGAGATGATTATGACTCAAATTCAATGAGATTTGTAAGTTCTTCATATGACCAATCTCAGTAGGGATGCTTCCAGTGAGATAATTACTCCCCATTTGCAACTCAAGCAATTTTACGCAGTTCCCAATCTCATGCGGTATGTTCCCTTTCAATGAGTTCTGTCCCAACAGCAAGAACTGTAACTTGGATGTGTTGCATATATCTCCCAGTATGGTTCCATTGAATTTGTTGTTACTTAAGTCAAGCTTGTTGAGATTCTTGCACCTAAGAACTGATGTTGGAATCTCTCCAAACAAATTATTTCCAGAAACAATCAACTCTTGCAGATTGTCGAGCTGGCCAAACTCAGGAGGAATAGTACCAGAAAATCCATTTGAAGCTAAATTAAGAAGAGTGAGATTAGCACAGTGCGCGAATTCTGAGACAATCTCTCCAGAAAGAGTGTTATTATCTGCTTCAAAATAAGTAAGACTAGTGATATTTCCAATTGCTTTAGGGATGCCACCTATGAGCTTATTATTCCCAATTCTAATATTTGAAAGGCCTTTGCAATTCCCAATTGAGTCAGGAATAATGCCAGTCAATTTATTATTAGTCAGGATCAGAAATTCAAGCTTCTCCATAGCGAAAATACTCTCGGGAATCGTCCCTTGAAGCTGATTTGAATGAAGATTCAACAACAAGAGCTCTGAGTTTAATCCTAAATTAACTGGAATATCACCACTAAACTCATTCTCATAAGCAGCAAACACTCTAATATTAGTCAAGTTTCCAACCCACATTGGAATAGAACCATTCAATTTGTTAGTAAATATTTGGAAATATTGCAAATTCTCTAACCCTTGAAGCTCATCAGGTATTGAACCAGTGAGCAAGTTGTTTGAAAGGTTCAATGCTTTAAGGTTGTTGAGCCTACCAAATTCACCAGGAATAGAGTTTCCAAACATATTAAAAGACAAATCAAGAAACTGAAGTTGAGACAAATTCCCAAATGCTGATGGAATTAAGCCATGGAAATTGTTGTTAGAAAGGTCCAGCCACTTCAATGCTTTAAGCTCAGATATTAGAGTCACATTACCTTGTAAACGAAAACCAGAAAGATTCAGCCTTTCCACCATAGAATTGTTTGAGCTGCAACTAATGCCACGCCAAGAGCAGAAATTAGAGGTGTTCAGATCCCACACAGATATTTCTAGCTCTTTACCAATTCTCTCTACAATTGCCTTTTCATCAAGAACCTGGGAATTACCAAGTTGACAACTTAACAATAAACCAAGTAACAAAGCAGTGAACAACCTCAAAGTTTCCATTTTTGAATTGTTTTTCAAGAAAACACTCTTCTTCCCCAAAAAAGAAATGGAACAATCAAGAATCAATTAGGAAGAAAATGCTAGAACCCAATCACAAAAGGGAAGTCTTTTTGAGACTCAATTAGGGGAGACAAGAAAGGGCTAAAAGGAAAACAAAGATTCAAACTTGAAACACTCA
Source organism: Nicotiana benthamiana (assembly GCA_034376525.1). Lineage (NCBI taxonomy): Eukaryota > Viridiplantae > Streptophyta > Magnoliopsida > Solanales > Solanaceae > Nicotiana > Nicotiana benthamiana. The sequence goes on from CM067337.1 coordinate 61,071,573, forward strand.
AACAGAACAATAAAGGTTGTAAGCTTTATTATTCAGAAAGAAAATGTAGCAACAAAGAAATGAATGAACCCCATGTGGAGAAAAATGTGGAAAAGAAAAAAGAAACAGAACATACTAATCTTAGTACCAGAAGAAGAAATAAGTTGCGTATTAGATTAAGGTAGCAGAGAAGGGAAAAAGAAAAGATAGAGTTTTAAGGACAAAAAATAGGAAGATGGTGAAAAAGGAAAAAGGGGTACAAAACAACATTGATTTAGGCAACTGGTGTACATGGGCCAGGTGTTTTGTGTTTTTTCCTAATGTCCTAATCTCTTCCTATAGAAAGAAAGTGTGTTGTTCTGAAAAGAGAGAAATAGTGAGTGTGTGTGTGAGAGAGAGAGAATCTATTGCAAGTGATATGACTATTTGAGTACTCAACTCAAACTGATAGTGTCACGAGAAATGAGCAGTATGAGTGAAAGAAACTGTATCAATAATCTCAGACTGCAACTGCTACTTCCAATAAAATCACATCTTCTTTTTCCTTTAAAATACATATATATATATATACTTGTAATCAAATGAATCGTGTCTTTTAAAAATAATTACTATCATAAGATTAATTTAATCTCCTTCCATAAGTTAATAATTCATTTGTTCCCTTTATATTGCACTCTTTCTTGTTTATGCCGTCCCCAAAAAGAAAAAAGAATTAGTACATCTTTTCGATATTTGAAGAATATTTGGGATGGACAGGGAGGGGGTTTTCGCCCCAGGTGTGTACCGATCGTCTTGTTCCTTTTGCTTTAGGGATGCGGTCTTAATTAGCCATGCCATGCTCTCAACGCGTTACTTTGAAAAAATTAGAGTGCACAAAGTGCTTTCTTGAGCGGATGATTTATTGAAAACAATATCTCTATTTCAATAAAGTAGAGATAAGACTGCGTACATACTACCTCCTCGAACCCACAATATAAAATTATGCTGAACTTGTTGTAATGACATACTTTTATAACCATAAAAATATCATAGCATATTTAAGAATACTAGTTCAGTTCAATAAATACTTGCTAGCACTCAATATTTATATCAAACCAAGCAAGTTAACTTTCAATTGAGAACATATCACTTAACTATTGGTTAAGTAAATGCGTATAATGGGTTTGTATAAATATCGAGTGCAAGTAAACTTTTATAAATTTAAAAGATATTATTAGTATGTGTCATAATTCTTAATACTATTACTCAATCAAATCCCATAGCCAACAATAAAAAAACATAAACAATATTGATGGAGGGAAAATATAAAACTTTCTTGGAGCTAATGTGTTCAGATTGGAGTGGAAGAAGCACAAGATTTGTCCCAGGAAATTTGCTACATATGGTATAGAAATAATTGTAAAAATCCAAGACGATGAAGAACAAAAGGAGTATCGTAAAGTAGAATATCATACATATGCCTAGGATTCCGTCCCATGTGAGATATGTCGTTTTGGTCTTCTGACCTGTCATCCTCTGATATGACATAACCAGCAAGAGAAAGGGAAAGTGGGTGGGCAAAATTAAAATCAAAATAACGATCTTTTATACTCCACTAATATATATACTTCCTTCGTTCCAAAAAAAATAAAAAATTATAATAGGAAGGCCAAATTACCTAACTTTTGATGTAGTAAATATACAATTTATTATTCTTTTAAATAAATTTATAAAAAAATTACATAAAAGTACTATAAGTTGTAATTGTTAACAATTTAAATATTTAAAAAATATTTGCAGAAAAAAAATCTTTTGATTCTCCAAATAATAATACGTCCATTCTTTTTTAAATGGAAGAAATATTGTAACATATAACATTTTATTTTTATCGAAATATTAATTATATTCGTCATATAAATTTACTTGTAATAATTTTATGATTAACTTAATTATATAATAATTTTACATCATCAGTATATAAAACTCAGAAAATATATTATTAGTAGGAGAAAGAAGTGAAGAATACTTAATGTTACGAGTCGATATCCCACTCTCGGAACCGTGATGTATGTTCCTCCCTAAAATATTACATCGATATTACGCCATGCAGTATTATATTACGATAATGTTACACGTTGCAATATTACATTACGATGATGTTATGCTTCGCAATATTAAATTACGACGATGTTGCACCATGTAGAATTGTATGTTGAATTTATCATAAGGTAATTGACATCGGTCCAAGGAAAAGATTATTTGGAGATTATAATGATTATGCTATTTCAAACAAGTGATGAGTAAATTCATGAAGGTGAGAGGCGAAACAAGTCAAAGAAAATGAATTTTCGTCCAAATTAGTATGTTGGGATAAAATACGGGACGAGCGATAATACCTGATATTTATAGGCTAGTACCATATAAGATACCATATGACCATGACAGCAGGACGTATAAAATGTATTAAAAATAAATAAAATTTTAAGTAATTTGAGACAATTTTTAATTATATAAATAATTAGTTAATTACGAATAATAAAATATTATCTATTAATTAATTAATTATTGGATAAAATTTAAAAAAAGCCCCTCCATCTCCACGAGACAGCAAGCCCCTTATTATGCAAATGACTCTTAGTCATTTCTTAGTAGGTGGCATCCTAATAAATCAATTACAAGACACCTCAAACCATAAGGCTTTTAATAACAACATTACAATTAGAAATGGGGAAAAAATATTAGGCATTCTGATCGATGATCCAAAGTAGAGTCAAGGACAGCACTAAAAGATAATGAGAACGTTAGCCGTTTCTTAGAAATTTCAACTTTTTCATTTCCAAACACTTCAACCAGGTTCTGAATATTTCATTAAGCAACAAATTCTTTAACCAATCCAACGGGAATGGTTAAAGCTTTAGCAACGTAAAATTTGTGATTTTAAGAAAGTATGGCGTAATTTTTTTTAAGAATATCATATGAATTTTCCTTACTTCAGGTATGTTATGGCTAAGCCTTTCTTTTATTTTGTCATGATCTCATAATTATAAAAGTTTGAGAACGAGTCATAAAGAAAAAATCATATCCCGAATATTATGTATATTTTCCTAGTTTTGTAAGTTATAATATTCACCTTATCAGGATTTCATATTCAATTGAGTATTTCTTTTTTTCAGTCAAGAGAGCAGAGAGTTTATATATACGGTATTAAAGTATTTTCATTACAATCAAGTTATAATCGATGGGTAAGCCCATATTGGGCAACCTCTGATCAGATGGTAAGTTATATACCGAGTCTACTATGGCCGAGCTCCTATGAACGAGTCAAATTGGTTGAGATACAGAGCGTAGTATAGTCCAGCGCCTATGAGAGAGCCTACTACGGCAGAGTAGTTATGTATGTATATAGAACCTTATAAGACCAGGCAACTATTTTACTTACTATATTGAGATAGTTGAGTTGGTATCAATAGGTAAGCATATCTTCATATTATCTTTGACTTCCAACTACTTGCAGTTATTATATTATCAGTTCAATTTCAACTTTCAGTATATTGCCTAACATACTTGCATTATTTCGTTCTAATGTCCCTTTTTTGGGAGTGTTGCATTTCATGTGTACATGTTCAAATAGACAGACGGGTAAGTCTCCTTATTAAGTGTTGCCCGAGTTTAGCTTGATCGGTAAGTTCCATGGCTTTCGGAGTTTCCGGGTCTAGAGCCTTACGCACATCTTGTATACATATGTATATATGTTATGGGTAGGTCAGGGAGCTGTTCCGATAAGAATATATCCATCAGTAAAGGCTTGTAGACATATCCTATCAGTTAGTGCAATATGTTGAGCCTGCAGGCCTTGTATGTATATTTGGTTGGTTTATCAATAGTAATAATTATGATGGCCTTGTTGGCCCAGTTTTATATTGACATTTCTTCAGTATTTGCAGTTTGTTTTCAATGTGGCCCACGGCCAAAGTATGATATCATATGTTTAATGTCCCTTAGTTGCAAGTTGGTACGCAAGGATATGCGAGGAAGCGGTATCAAAGCAATTCTGTCCTAGAGAGTCTACAAGCCGTGTCTAGTAGAGTCTTGTTTATGGATGTGTCGTTCACCACACTTATAAGCAGGAGGCTATATGGCATTTAGGACTTTCACTCTTTCTTCTTACTCTAGGTCGTGTGATAGAGCTCAATTGTAAAAACTAAATTTTCTTAACTCTATCTTATTCGTAAAACGGTGATGCCTATATTTAGAAAGATGGTTGGTAAAAGATTGAATGCGATTGCAAAAGAGTCTTAAGGAAAGGATATCTATCCCCCTTTATGATGAAAGACAATGAGAGATTTAGAAGATAAATACAAGTTTCAACAAGTAAAGAAAGTACGATGAAAGAGGGTACGAGGTACCCAACTAATAAAGATTATCCTTATTTACCATTAAGGAAGAGAGATATAAGCACTTTGAGTTTCCTTCAACAATAACAGAGGTATGTACACTTGGCCACACTGATCAGAGTTATTCTCTGTGGGAGCTAATAAATATGGTTTAAGAGAAAGACATAATATCACGATTCGGCTGGGGTTAGAGTGACCTAAAATGGTGGATGAATTGTTTGCGTTAGTTGACATTGCCGAAGGATATTGTAAATGTGCTAATAGATCTTCCTGTGAGACACCTAGATGGTGCACTCTAAAATAGCAGAGCTAGATATGAGTACTACAAAGATAGGTACTAAAATCTTGGAAGGGATAAATATTACATTAGTGTAATTTTCGTCCCTAGTAGAGCGAGGACGTTAAGAAACCCAAAGAACCAATGACTGAAGAAAGGGGAGCTAAAAGCAAAAGAATATCTTGTTAAAGTTTTCACAAGAAAGGGATATGCAAAAATATTAGCAGAGTAATGAGAAGAGAGATAAGGAAGAATTATGAGTATGATGTGATACATGGATGACAACAATAGAAAAATAAAATGAAATGATAGTATTACATAGTCGATAATTGAGGGAAGGAAAAATGAGAGGTGTCAAGTCTGGAGACAACAAAAGAATATAGGCCATACAATCTCATCCTCATTTCGAGAAATAAGTTCGCGACTCTAATGTGATTCACAGAAGGGAAAGTTAGACCCTAGAGTAATAGAAAACAGTATGGACCGGTGAACAATATAAACTAAGCATGAATTAAGAATAGAGTGATTTAATAATAGTCAGCCTCATGAGAATTTCAAATTGCGGTTCGGTAGTAATAGAATGGACAACAGAAGAAGACCCATGATGAATTCAGAAAATGATCATTCAGGAAAACACTTCCCTAATGAAAGCAACGTGAGCAAAGTTAAGCTTATCGGACTATATGTGCTAATTACACTAAGTTTCACCATTGCAAGTGAGGAACTTGTTATCCTTGGTACAGAAGGATTCAAAAGGATTACCATAAGGCGAGTAAGGGTCATTCATAATGCGAAACGACTCCAAAGATGGAGAGGAAAAATATATATAGGCAGGTCATGGTAGCTCCAAGTTTTAGTACTTCCTTAAAGGGGGGAATATGGAATGATAAAGGAAGAATGCGATAAAAATGATAAAGGGATGGGATTACAATTATCTAAATCATATAGATATACTACGATGCTATAATGTTATATAAGCACGACGTCGAAAAAGGAAGTAAGGGTTCCTGCCCAGGATGTTATTGATAGGTAAAGATCCAGTATGTGAGGTATGTTAAGACAAGGAAATAACCCAAAAAAAGATTACGTGAAATATGGCTATGAGAATGGACCGATGAGTAGTTAGTAATTAATTCAGGAAGAGCCTAGTCATGACTAGATAAGAGGTTGCATACAAATCAATAGATCATACAAGATAAAGGTAAGAAACCCCAACAAGGGGAATTCAGCCCACAGTAATGTCATTATAATACTTGAGATACAATCAAATAGGAGTCGGGTTATTTAAAGGTACTGTATGAGTGTTACGGGTATAAAAGAAAGTGCCACTGGGATGACAGTCAAAATATCAGTTCAAGAGCAACCTTACAAGCACAAGGGAATAGAGATAAGAAACTACAGATGATTATAGGCAAGGAAGGACATCAAAAGATCTGTAATAAGATCACAACTTTACAAGAGTTAATGGTTCTCCCTAAGTACTACAATGAAAGACTAGCTAAGAAAATAAGGAAGAAGGTTGCAACCTAAGCACAATAACCTAAAGAGGAGATGGTCGTGCAACAACAATCTTACAACAATGTTATAAGTACTCCAAAGGAAAGTGGCACCTACCATGGCTAATGAACGACAAGTAAAATTAATATTCAAGATCATATGAGTTGCAACGAAACCTTCGGCATGGGGAACTAAGATAAGATAAGTATGCATCAACAAGGGGAAGAAAGACCGGGAAAAGTAATAGCTTTCGTTAAGAAAAGCAAAGAAGGTATAAAGGGAATTATTCAATCAATGATCCCGAATTAGTTACGTTACAAACATACTTAAGAGTTTGGATAAGCCAGAGAGAATATATGTTGACGATCATACAGTCGTAGAAGACTCTAGTATAAGTTAAAAGAAATAATTAAGTAATGAGGATTGAATTTTTAGAAGATTGTATTTTGAACTTTAGCATCCATGAAAGGGCTAAAGTAATACCATAATCCGCAGATCGAAAGATGGCTTAAGCCTGCATAAAGGCTGATCAGAAAGAAGAGGAAATTAAAGAGTTACGACGACGAAGTAAATCAGGAGTCTGATTATTGGACCCAAAAATTATAGAAATCGTGATTGAGAATATTGTAGAATTAATCTTAATATCAAAGGTAAAAAGGAGATAGTACAATACCTATATTTTATAATGGCTTTACGATAAAGCCAGTTAGAAGAAGTACCAGCCTCATAAGAAGTCGGCATGAAGGTCTCATCGAAATGTGTATGCCTCATAAGTGCAAGTATTATAATAGAGCTTCAAGTTGTGAACTTGAATTATATCTATGTAGAAAAGAAGTCCAGAAAGAGATAAAAAAAATACGATGCAAGATTTTAAGGTAAGAAAGGTAAAGGTGAACAACGTATGAGATACTCAAGTGCAGAAGGTTGTAAATAGTTCTGATGACCCGACATGTCATCCCTTATTTTAGAAGTCGCATCTCTGTTTTGAGGCCACAAAAACCTCATGTTGTCTTAACTTGATTTGCGTGCATAGTCTAGGCGTATATCCAAAAAGCCTTTATGTGAAAACTTGAGAAAAATGATGAAGTTTGCCTTTAAAATTGAAATAAGTTGACTTCGATCAACTTTTTGGGTAAACGGACCCGGACCTGTGATTTGATGGTCCTGGAGGGTCCGCAAAAAAAAAAATAAAACTTGGCATATGCATGTAATTGCATTCCGAGGTCCCTAGCCCTAGAAATGAATTTTTAAATATAATTGTTTAGCTGAAAAATATAAGGAGTTTAGAAATTGAATAATATTTGAATTTGATGGTATCAGGCCCGTATTTTGGTTCCGGATCCCTGTACAAGTTTAAGATGGTATTAATGTTATGTCTGTAAAATTTGGTAAGAAGTGGAATTCACATGACGTGATTCGGACCCTCGGTTGTGAAATTAGTAACTTAAGGAGTTCTTGAGATATTCATTGATTTTGATGCTAAATTTGTTGTTTAAGATTTTAATTGGGAAATTTGATTGGACGAGTAAGTCCGTATGATTATAGGTTTGTGTGCATGTTTGTTTTGAAGCCCCGAGGACTTGGGTGAGTTTCAGATAGGCTTCGGGATGTTTTTTACCTAGAAAATCTGGTGTGAGATTGTTGTGTCTAGTGTATGTTGCATAGTGCTTCACGATCGCGTAGTCACTCTCGCGATTGCAAAGGGGAAATTAGGCTGGGGTAGGGTTTTACTGTGCGCGAACGCAAGGCCAAGGTTATGAATGCGGAGCATTGGGGAGAACTGCTCTACGCGAATGGGATCAGTCAACCGCGAACGCGATCGGTCAACCGCGAACTTATAGCTTTAGACGGGCTAGTTAGGGAACCTAGGGAAACCCTATGTGAAGAGAATCCCTTATCGTGAACGTGAAGGTAGGGCGAGCTAAACCTTTGCGAACACATATCCTTTCCTACAATAACATAAGTTTGTAGGAGGCTACTCTTCGCAAACACGATGAACGCTATCACCCAGCACTTAAAACAGAAGAAGAAATGGGAAAAGAGCCATAATTTCATATTTTTAAAAACTAGAAGGCATAGAGGCGATTTTCAAGAGATAAGTTCTTTCCCAAAGTGTTGATATATTATTCTAAACCCCTTTCTTTAAATTTCCCGTTGCATTTCATCAATCTTCATCCAAAAAATCTTGGGTTTTCATGGCAAAAATTGGGATTTGGGTAGAATTAGGGCTTTTTGTATAGTTGGGATTTAGACTTTTATTTGGGATCGAATATTGAAACTAATTGCATAGTCAAGCTCGTGGGTGAATGGGTAATCGGGTTTTGGTCCGAATCTTGAGTTTTGACCAAGTGGGCTCGGGGATAATTTTTAGATTTTTGGGGAAAATAATAAAAAATCCTATAATTAAGCATTGGAGTTTTAAAAAAAAAGTTGAATTCTTAAGCATTTTTTGATGTTGTTAAGTTAATTATGTCTAGATACAAGTGAATTGGAGACGAATTCCAAAGGAAAGTGGTATTTGAGGCTTGAGTTTAGCTGTTGAATTTGAGGTAAGTGTTTGACCTAACCTTAGCTTGGGGGAATAGATGTTGTGTCTTACTTGCTATATATTAGTGTTGTGTACGACATATAGGTATGGTCATGAGTATCTATACCTTGGTGTCGAGTATGCCTATGAGTCTTATATTGTGATCACTTTGATTCCTATTATGTACAATTAATGTCTAAACTGATGATTATTCATGTTGAACAACACTTATGGTAGTCTCTTGGTAATTGACCATTGTTGAGCTTTGGCTCACGCTGAGATTTATTTTGTGAAGTTGATTAATGAAATGAGATTGGTTATAGTTGTTTCCCTTACCGGGATGTTATTGTTTCTATTGTTGCTTCTCTTGCCGGGATGTTATTCTTTCTATTGTTGATTCTTGCCGGGATGTTATAGTTTCTACTGTTTGGGTGTGGAAATGGTGATAAAGCATGAAGGGTTATGTCATTCACATTCATACTTATGCATATGGTAAGGAAAAGTGATAAAGCATTAAGGGTGATACCGTGCACATTTGCATTTATATTAGTGCATATGGTAAGGAAGAGAGATAAAGAACAAAGGGTGATGTCGTGCACATTTATATTATTCATACGGTGATGAAGAGTGATAAAGCATAAAGGGTGATTCCGTGCACATTTTGCATGGTGAGGATCGAGACTAAAAGCACGAAGGGTGATGCCGTGCACATTTTCTACTTGTTATGTTCGTTTGATGCTATTGGTTCAAATGTTTTAACCACTTAAATTCCTTTACTGTTGTAATTCTTTATGTTGAAACCCCCGTACCATGTTGCCCTTTCCTGTACATTTCTGCTTAGTCTTTATTGCTTGTTACCCTTTTATTATATTAATTAACTACACAAGTTTATGATGTTCGTCGTGTCCTAGCGTCGTCACTGCTTCGACGAGGTTAGGCTCGGCACTTACCAGGATATGAGATCTACTACACTCAATAATGTTTGTGCAGATCCCGGTATTGGACCCTACAGACTGGTAGTTCGAGGTTACTGCCTTCAGTCCAGTAGAGACCCGAGATAGTCCTGTAGGCGCCCGCAGGCCTTAGTGTCCCCTTCTATCCTATTTTTTTTCTGTTTTATTTATTTTTGAGATAGATGTGTATTTTCTTTATTGAGACCACTATCTGTAGCATTCCTAGACAGTCCGTGAAATCGTGACACTAGTTCAGGGTGAAGGTTTACTTCGGATTTGTATTTGTATTGAGATAATCTATTAAATTCTGTTTTCCATATTTATTCCGCGGGTTTTCTTATGATAAATTATAAATTGTTAAAAGATAAAGTAAAAAGATAAAATAATCAATAACATTGGCTTGCCTAGCGATTTCAATGTTAGGCGCCATCACGGTCTCGACGGTAGGAAATCCGGGTCGTGACAATAGTCCATACTATGGATAAAAGGCTAAAAGCATAGGGATTCAATATCCAAGAATGATAGCAGCATCGTCAGTTGCATACCTCCCAGCCTATGGATTCTAAGTGCGATGCGATATCTCGCTTCCATAAAAGCATAAGGGAATCGATCGCAAGCTAATGTATAATAGAACGACAAGGTTTTAGAAAGACAAGAGTAAGGATACGAAGAAAGCAAGTTAAAAGGTGACGAAAATGGATAATTCCTTGGGATTAAGCCCCTGAAAACAAGGGAGTTAATGGTACCTATAAGTTAGAGAAATCTCAATATATCCTGAATAAACTCAAAGGAGTCTAAGACTGATAGCATTTAAAAGAAATGGAATGCTGCCCTAGTAGCAGAACGAGGGTGTAATTTTGATAAATAAAGGATGACGTTTGAGCCTTTGTTTAGTAATGATTTAAATTGGGATGGGGGGGGGGGGGAGGGAGGGGGAGCAGATTTCATGAATTGTAAGGAACTAAAATACGCATATAAGGTGAGTCATATTGGGATGCTAAAAAGTACGGTTATAGAAGTATAGTATCACCCCTAGGTGGATCAATCTAATTACTCCAAATGTCCTCGGTGAGACGCGAGCCCTAGCGGTGATGTTGCTAAGAAATCAAGTTATTAGTGGTAGATGATGAATGAACATTAAGGTGAATCAACAATAGATGGATAAAAGTTCAACATTATGAGATGAGATTAGACCATCGGTCTAAAGGATAAGCAATGAGAGTAATGTGGAGTTAGTTACAAACCTCAGTAACGATAAATCGAAGTTAGAACTATGGTATAATATGACCTAAGTAGATGCAGTAAAGTAATACGAATGGATAACCAGGTCTATGAAATAAGATATAGCCATATTTGCAAGTTTTACAAAGTATCGAGCAAAGAACTTCAGTACACCTATAGATGCTCAGAGAGGCATCCTATTAAGCCTTGTATATTTTAAAAAAGTAAGGTTTAGATAGCAGCTAAAAGCTAGAGAATAAAGGAGAGAAGAGCCATATAGGCACACTTACAAGGTCACTATCGTAGAGGCTGTATGATAAGAGTTAGAAACAATTACGAGATTGGAAGAAATTCGATCACAAGTCAAGGCATGGGATAGAGGCCAAAAGGGGGGAATACTCTGGCCTTTAGATTTATTCAAAGCACAGTTTCCTAAATGCAAGTAGAATATTAAAGTATTTGCAAGAGCTATGGATTATAAGAATGATAAGTGTATCGGCCAACATTTGAAAAAGAATATTCCAAAGGCGGAATGATGTTACGCCCTGCAATATTACGCCGATATTACATCCTGTAGTATTATATTACGATGATGTTACACCTTACATAATTACATTACGATGATGTTACGCTTCGCAGTATTAAATTACAATGATGTTGTACCCTGTAGTATTGTACGTTAAAATTGTCGTAAGGTAATAATCATCAGTCCAAGAAAAAGATTATTTAGAGATTATAAAGATTATGCTATTTCAAACAAGTGATGGGTAAATTCCTGAAGGTGAAAGGGAAAGCAAGTAAAAAAAAAATAAATTTCTGTCCAAGTTGGCGCATTGAGCAAAATACGGGCTGAGCTATGATACCCGATATTTATTTACTAGTACCATATAAGGTACCATATGACCATGATAGTAGGACGTATAAAGTGTATTAAAAATAAGTAGAATTTTAAGTAATTTGAAATAATTCTTAATTATACGGTAATTAATTAATTACCCGGTAGTAAAATATTATCTAGTTAATTAATTAATTATTAGATAAGATCAAAAAACCCCTCCTCCATCCACACGTGGCAGCAAACCCCATATTAAGAAAATGACTCTTAGCCATTTCTTAGTAGGTGGAATCCTAATAAATCAATTACAAGATACCTCAAATCTTAAGACTTTTAAAAACAACATTAAAATTAGAAGTGGGGAAAAACATTAGGCATTGTGATCAATGATCCAAAGTAGATTCAAGGACAGTAATAAAAGATAATGAGAATGTTAGCCATTTCTTAGAAATTTCAACTTTTTCATTTCCAAACACTTCAACCAGGTTCTGAATATTTCATTAAGAAACAAATCTTTTAACCATTCCAACGGGAATTATAAAGCTTTAGCAACGTAAAATTTTGTGATTTTGTGGAAGTACGGTGCAACCTTTTCAAAGAATATCAAAAGGGTATTCTCTACTTCAGGTATGTTAAAGCTAAGCCCTTCCTTCATTTTGGTATGATCTCATAATTATGCAAGTTTGATAACGAGGCATAACGAAAAAGTTATGTCCCAGAAGATACATATATTTTCCTAATTTTGTTAGTTACACTATTCATACCAAGACTTCATATTCAATTGAGTATTTCCTTCTTCTAGTCAAGAGAGCAGAGAATATATATATATATATATAGTATTAAAGTATTTTCATTACCATCGAGCTATAATCGATGGGCATGCCCTTATTAGGAAACCTATGATGAGATGGTAAGTCATATATCGAGCCTACTGTGACCGAGCGCCTATGAACGAATCCAGTTGTTCAAGATACAGATCCGACTATGACTGAGAGCTTATAAGCGAGCCTACTATAATAGAGAAGTTATGTATATATTCTGAGCCTTATAGGGTTGGAATCAATTTTACATACTATATTGAGAGTGTTGAGTCAGTATCAGTTGGTAAGCATATCTTCAGATTATCTTTGACTTCCAGCTACTTGTAATTATAATATTATCAGTTCAGTTTCAGCTTTCAATATATTTCTTTACATACTTGATACGTTATTTTGTAATGACATCCCTTTTCTGGGGGCGCTGCATTTCATGCGTGCAGGTTCAGACAGACAGAGGTATAGGTTTCCTTATTAAGTGTTTTCCGAGTTCTGCTTGCTCAGTAACCTCCATGCCTTTCGAAGTTGCCAGGTCTAGAGCCTTATGTACATCTTGTATACATATGTATATATGTTATATGTAGGTCGGGGAACTATTGCGATTACAACATATCAATCAGTAGTGGCTTGTAAGCATATCCTGTCAGCTAGTGCAATATGTTGGGCTTGCAAGTCTTGTACGCATATTTGGTTGGTTTATCAACTGTAATAGTTATGACGGCATTGTTATCCCTGTTTTATAATTATATTTGGTCATCATTAGCAGTAGTATTGCATTGTTGCCCATGTCCAAAGTATGACATCATATGTTCAAAGTAACTTAGTTGCAAGTTGGTACGCAAGGATAGGTGAGGCATTAGGTTCCGGTCTCGCCCCCCTCCCCCCTCCAGGTTCGGAGCATGACAATGTCGCCTAATATTTCACTTACTAGGCAAGCCAACATTAGCTAAATTACTTAATCATTTTTTATAACTCATATCCAAATGCTAATAATGATAACCGTAAAAGTCAGAAATAGAGTGATATAATACTAAATAATGTAATATAAACATATCCTAAAATCTGGAGTCACGAATACATGAGCATCTAGAGTGCTACAGATAAAGTCTAAACAAAATGCAATTATTTTGAAGCTAAATTAAATAGTAATGATAGAATAGAAAAGGGACTTCAGGGATGCGGATGCCATGTAACTATACCTAATGTCTCTACAAAGTAGTACCTGCCACATGGATCAACTCTGATATCTGCACAAGATGTGATAAAGTGTAGTATGAGTACAACCGACCTCATGTGCCCTGTAAGTGCCGAGCCTATCCTCGACAAAGTAATGACGATGCTATGGCAAGTCACTCACAAATAACTTGTATGAGATAATAACAATAGAAAATTAGGATAGAAATAAAGAAATAACTCATATAAATGGAAGATCAACTAACAGAGAGCCAAAAATAACAGTCTCAAGGGTAACTCAATCCATCACAAATAATTACAACATATCTAATCTGTTGTGGCTTGCAATCCTATCTCATCATATCATCATTTGATCATATTGTCATTTAGATACCATTCAATTTTCTTGCTATGTGTAACCCGCTGCCCAAACAATTTTCAAATTATCGATATAATAGTTCACACAACAACATTTACAAAATATCAACATCAAGAAGGTTAATGTATGAGACAGTAGAGAACCAATAAATAATTGGAGAAACGATATTTTAAAATACATCAATTAATATATGAAAAAAAACAGGTAATATGTGACAATTTAAATATCCAGTTAAAGCAAGTAGAAACATGTAATAAATAAGAAAAAATCATATGAAAAATGAACAAACTAAGTTAGAGTAGTGATGTCGCACAAACTCACACCACAAATATAGGTTGTGAGGCTGTCGAAGCAATAATAAAAACCCAACATAAGTCGGGGTCGAATCCACAGGAAGTTAGATATGAGATTAGGTATATAACTAGACTAGGTGTATGATGTTCCCAAGATTGCACTTCCAAATATTTGGTTGCTTCTTCTTCTTCTAATGGTTATGTTATGTTTGCAAATGAAAAGCTAAGAGACACTATTTTTGGTATTGTTGTTTTTCAAGTTGATAAAAGGTCTAGGGTTGCAACTTCCACCTAGATGGATACCTACCGGGTTGAGAGCTTTAGGGCATGTTCGATTGCTCACTCTATACCTATTGGTAGTTTGAGTGATTTTGCCCAAGTCGGGTCTTACTATCTCTAGGTTTGACCCTTTAATTGGGGTTATCAATTTCTTGAGTTCATCCCAATTTTTTGTTAGCCAAGTTTTCTTAGACTTAGTCTTTCTTTCTAAAGTAGAGACTAAGTCAATTAGGCATGAATCAATTCTTGCAACCATCATTTCTCAAATTCAATCAAGAACTAGGCTAAGTATCATATACCCAATCATAAATTTCCCATTAAGTACCCATACTATGGTTGGGTCACAACGCTAACTAAGAGTTTAGCTTCTCATACAAAATAAATAAATTAAAGAAGAAACTAAGATAGAATTCATAATAATTATTAAGGAAAGAAAACTAATTTTTAAAAGCTAATCTAGCACAATGTTACCCAATACAGTAAACAAAAACGGCTCAGGTGATCCCAACTTACAAAACTTGACCTAAAAATGACAAAATATTCTATTTATACTAAGCTGAACATATCTGATAAAATTGCCCTGCGGAGTTTGTGCGGCCCGCACAATGAGACTTGTCTTGACAAGTTCCAATTTTGTGGCCGTACAATTCTGGGTTACGGCCGGACTCCTTCAACTTGTGCAGACCAGACGTTTATGAGTGCGACTGCACTCTTGATTTCGCGGTTGCACGACTATAGTGCGGTCCACACTCCTTGACTATGGGTTTTGGAATTGTGGGACTTCTGCAGATCGTACATTTCTGAGTGCGGCCGTGGTCTTGATTATGCGGCCACACAAAATTATGCGGTCCGCATCTCTTCTTGGTCTTAAAATGCCATCTCTCTGATATTTGTCTTCTCTGGTCACACCAGAATTATGCGGACTTTGCATAGCATTTCTTGTCAGAGGCTCTCTTCATGAATTGCAGCCACACTCAATATTATTTGATTCGTACAGTGTCCTTTTAGCCTTGTTTATGTCCTTATCTAATATTATTGCTTCTTGAGTTGATTTTCATTTCTTTAGCTCATATTCTAGCACTCTTGCAAGCAAGCACATTTCATTAGTTTTCAGGAATACCTTTAAGTAATTTTGAATTAAAACAAAAATAAAGGAGTGCAAATAATTAGTCAAAATCCCTACTTATCAAGTAGCAATTACATGACAAATATTAAAGATAGCATGGATGTTAAGTAAAAACATATAACAATTAAAGCATATAACAAGAGATATTACGGAATAAATAAAAACATGAAAATAAATATCCAAATTTTGCATGCTAAGTCTCATAACGGTGTATATACACTCGTAACCTTGTATATATTTAGTTTCCCACATAATTCAGGTAACTATTAATTTAAAAAATTCCTAATTCCCTCAAGTCAAGGATATATAACACTTATCTCACTTTGCGAATCAAGGGTGTTTAACCTAATTGACTCATCCTTTTTAAAATGTTATTCTTTTTATATTTTTATTTTTTCTTCTTAATTTTGTGGGGTTGGACGTTCGGGGTAGGGGTTGTAATGACCCGACCAGTCGTTTTGAGCTCTAGCATGCCGTTCAACAGTTTGAGGCCATGAGCAGCTTCATTTCAGGTATTATGACTTGTATGCATGGTCAGAATTGAATTTCGGGAAGTTCGGAGTTGACTTGGAAAGATAATTCTTATTTGGGAAACTTTAAGTTGAAATAATTAACCAGGATTGGATTTTTGAGTAAATGACATTGGAATCGGGATTCAAAGGTCCAATAGGTTGTATGATTATTTCATACTTGGGTGTATGCCCAGATCGAGTTTTGGATGACCCGGGAGCGCTTTGGCGCCTATTGTAGAAGTGAGCATTTTAGAAGAAATCTCATAAGTTTGGGCTAAAGTGCATTTCAGTGTTATCGATGTACTATTGGGACTCCAAGTAAGGGAATAGCTCTATATGGTGATTATGATGTTAGGAGCGCGATCCTGAGTGAATTTGGAGGTCTATAAGTTATTTTGGAGTCATTTGACAAAGCTAAAAATTAGATGGTTTTTAAGAAGCTTGACCGGAGGCAGACTTTTGGATACCAGAATTTGAATCCGGTTTCGAAAGTTGGAGTAGGTTCGTAATGTCGAATATGACTTGCGTGCAAAATTTAATGTCAATCGAACGTGATTTGATAGGTTAGGCATCGAATGTAGAAATTGGAATTTCTTAGTTTCACTAAACTCGAATTGGGGTGTGATTCGTATATTTAGGCGTTGTTTGATGTGATTTAAGGCCTCAACTAAGTTAGTGATATGTTTTGAGACTTGGTATGTTCGGACGGGGTTCCAAGGGCTTCGGGTGAGTTTCAGGGTAGTTTATGACCATTTCTAGACCATTTTTAGCTGCTCATTTTTTGCTACAGCAGTGTGCTACGCGATTGCGTCAATAGGTCGCAATCGCGATGAGTAAAATGGGAGAAAATGGCCAGTGATTCGTGATTGCGTAGAGGAAAGTTTCTACTGCACTGACCCGACTTTAAAAGCTTGTATCTTTCAATCTATATGGAATTTGGAGATGATCAAAAAATAAAAGTTGTATCCATTTATGTCTAGTATTCAGAAAATAAAACCATTTGGTATTTGGAGTTAAGTACAAAATGTTATGAGTGGTACACTACAGCCTATCTGAAAATAGTTGGAAAATCACGAAGAAGAAATTTGTGTTGCCCAAAGCTGAATTTGGAAGGTCTTATCTCATAATCTATAAGGAACTGGAAGATAGGAAATGCATGAAAGTTATAATCCTTGGATTCTATTTTTCAAAACATTAAACCATTTTGAATTTGGAGCTTTGTACAAAATGTTATTGCCATTATACTAGAGACTATCTGGAAGAGTTGGGCATTTGTTCTTCACGATCAGGAAGGGCAAATTTTGGGTTGAAAAAATGTTGTGCTTCACGATCGTGAAGCTTTTGACGCGATCGCAAAGTGTAAATACCTGGGCAGAAGCTATATTTCGAGGTTTTGACCATTTTTATCATATTTGGAGCTATGGAGCTTGGGTTGAAGCGATTTTTGAGACGATTTTCACCATATGGATTGGGGTAAGATTTCTATATCTGAAAGTAATTATACTTCATGATTCTATGCTTAAATTCATCATTTGTTTCGATTAAAAATAGAAGAAATTAAGATTTTTACAAATCATTTCAAGAACAAAAATTCAAGATTTGGAGGTCAAGTTGTTACCGGAATTTAGTAAAATTGGTATAGTTGAACTCGTACCGGAATGGGTTATCGAATATTGTGTGTTTTTATGGAATCTAAATATCTGGGCTCGAGGGCTATTTGGTCAACATTTCGAACGGAGTTGGTATTTTATATAAATTGAATTGTTATGAGTATTATGGTGTATTTTCAATTGTTTGCCCGTTATTTGGCTAGTTTTGGAGCGTTGGGGCATCTGTTTGAGTCGTCGGAAGGGCTTGAAAGCCGGTTTAGAAACTTTGGAGTGAGGTGAGCCTCCTTTCTAATCTTGTAAGAGGAAAATGTCCTAATAGGTGAAATAATTGGTTATTTACTCCTATTTTTGGGGGCTACGTACACACGAGGTGACGAGAGTCCGTAGGTAGCTACTAATATGTGTAAGTTCGGGTAGTCTAGGACCCAAAAGCATGCTATACATGGAATATCTGTAATCTTATGGACAAATGAATTGCTTAAACCATATCGAATTAGTAAATGAATTTCTAATAATATTAAACTTGATTTTCTTAAATCGTTAAAAAGATTGGCCTTTCTTTGGATAAATATTCTCTTTTAAATTTTTAATTGGATGTTCGAATGTGTATATCTATGTGTGTCCACGTCGCATGTATGATTCTGGAGCGGGGTGCTTGTTTATTATGTTGATCGTGTCGCATGTATGATTCGCGAGCAGGGTATTAGATGCATCTATGGTTCACGCCGTTCGATCCTCTGGCACTGCACATTTTATTTTTAGGTTGTATTGGGCCGTATGACCTCGGCATAATATGCGCATGCTTGTATTACTTGCTTGAGATTTAAAAATGTTAATATTTGCCTTTCTTGGCCTGACATAAGTGATAAATATGATGAAATATAAATCTTTGGAAATTTATTATTATTTCAGAAACTGTTTACCTGCTTTCAGGATTTATGAGTTTATATTTTCTTTACAATTCCATGATTTCCTCGCATTTTATATATTATTGTTGGACCACTAGTAAGTGTCGAAGTCGACCTCTTGTCTATTCTTCTTCGAGGTTAGACGGGATACTTGCTGGGTACACATTAGTTTCGTACTCGTACTACAATTTCTATACATTTTGTTGCATAGGTTCATGTGTGGTAGTGGCCTAGTTGGGCGCAGTGACATGGTTGATACCGGGAATTAGGTGAGATGCATCATGCGAGGCGATCCACAACCAGCAGCGTCTCCTTCAGTGTATTGTACTTTATTTTTATTTCTATCCAATTTGTATTTCGGACAGCTATTATATTACATCATGTTTTTCCTAGAAATTGCTCATGCACTTGTGATATCAGATTCTGGGATGATCACGGGATTTTTCAGTAGATAATTTTTGTAAAAACATCCTCATTTATTTAGTGGATTTTATTATTTAACTGTTTAAAACAAATAATTTCAAAATAAATAAAATTGAGAAATTATTAGGTAATTGTTACTGGCTTGCCTGAGAGTGGCGTCCGACGCCATCACGACCCTTAGTGGATTTTGGGTCGTGAAAATATGGTATCAGAGCTCTAGGTTCCCTTAGGTCTCACGAGTCATGAACAAGTCTAGTAGAGTCTCGCGGATCGGTACGGAGACGTCCGTACTTATCTTCGGGAGGCTAGGTTGTTAGGAGTACTTCTCTTCTTGATTCCTCATCGTGCGATTTGATTCCTGAAGCTTATGCTCTTGTTTCCTTCCTACTCAATCTTACGCGACGCGAACTGCTGGTTATAAATCGAGAATTTAAGGATTGTAATGGTACTACGAATATGGTACAGGGTTTTTCTCCGTCGGGGGGGGGGGGGGAGGGGTTGTTTGAGATATTATTGTCGCCTTGTGGAAGGATATTCTATCATTTTAGCTTAGTAGCGGTACTTCTGAGAGCTCTAAGGCTAGTCACAAGTTACTATGATGCTTATGAATGATTGTTCTGAAGTATTGATATGACGGTAGGATATTTGCCTACGTGTCGGAGTAGTGAATTACTTGAAGGGAGGTTTACTTAGTGCATGATTCAGAGATTTAGTATTTTACTTCCAGCGGTGGAAAGGAAATCAGACTAAGAATGTGCAAATTTGGGTTGATGGAGTAACGGGACTTGGTATTTGCGAGCGTGGTGGAGTTTACTTCTATGATAAGGTGTTGTTGTCCCTATTGAATGTACTAAGTTCACCAGCATTATGATCTTCTACAATTCTCTTTTGGAGTAGGATATTTCGAGATAATATTAAAGTAGCGACAATCATAAATCGCGGGGTGCAGTGGTTAAGGATTGAATCAGTGTTTCTAATGTTGACGGCTCGAGAAAGATGATCTCTAAAACGGTTTAAAGTTAGTAGCGATTTGTAGGTTTAAGTGCTATGAAGATAGATCTTATTAAGGTAATAACTGAGTAGCAAAGGATCAGGAAGGACATGTGGGAAGTGTCAAGCAGGTGGTTAAAATTTCTAGAAGGCCAGGTATAAGAAGCAAAGGTCGAGTAGCCGATTAAAGGGCGAGTTTCGCTAAAAGTGGGAGAGAGGAGGAGTTGCATATATGTCTGGTGGTTAGATGACTACACACTTTAAGGGGAGCTTAGAGTGAATTGGGAATTTTAGTGATTTGTGATTAGGGCCTACGGATCAATTTGAAGTGCAGACTATTATGCGGTAGGTGATTGGATATAACAGAAATGAGCTGCTTGAAATGAATAAGGATACAACCTAACTTTGAATTGGAAGGATGTTTCCGCACACTTAATTGATGTCCACGAGGAGTGATTGGACTAGTGCAGCTAGAGAGTGAGCTCGAACTTAGGATGGGTCATTGACGTTGCAGTGATTGTGCCCCGTGCAGTGACGTTAGAAGATGTCAAAGAGTTATTTCTACAGGGGGTTATTCCTTGTGAGCAGGTTAGCGTTCGTGAGCTTGGCGAAGCTTTTGCGAAGAATTCTATTGGTTTTACCGCACGAGATTAGTCGTGCTAATATGGTTGATGATTCAGAGTATAAAAAGGGGTTCTACAAAAATATTTCGAGAATTTTTGCGGTTGATCGTGCATGATTATGTCAATAAGAGATAAAGAATCCCGGAGAATTCCAGAGTTATGTAATAATGGCTTCAGGCTAAGTGGGAGAGTCCCGCCGCCTGCGATTGGATTTTATTGTTATCTTCTTGTGAGGTTTCGGGTTATCGGCGTATTGGTAAGTTATTTTAGCTACGGAAAAAGATCATAAATGATAATTTGAGCAAAAGAATTGTTAAAGCTATGCTATGGTTGGCCTTATTGGCTCATGCTCAGACTTGGGGAATGATTCAAGATTTATGCCTTGTATAAGTGCAAGTTTGAGGGAAATGATACTGTCGGATGGCTCTCAACAACGGTCCTAGTGCATGCAAAGGGGTAAAGCATGGTGCCTAGTGATTTCGAGCCTATAGGTGCGGTTTAGAAGCAAGCTTTTGTAGAAGCTTATGAGAAGAGGCCCAGAATGTTCTATGACGTTTTGACTTGAAGTGTAGCATTTGGGGAGGAAAATGACAAAAGACTGCAGATCCATAGTGGAATTATTAGAATAGGCATACTGGTTGAGGATAGGAATGTGTACACAAGGGAGGTAAAATGGTTCGTGGGATTTGGGACAGCATGGTCTCGTGATTGAAGGTCACTCGGGATGAGTGCGAATTGAGTTCATTATGTGTTTATTGCCTATTATTATTTCTACGACAATTTAGATGGAATAGATTGGTAAACCATGATTGAATTTGCATGATATATTGCAATGACTAGTTCCTTTAGTGTGATTAAGTTATGCAAATGATTTGTGACGGTACGGGTGAGGCCTGTCGGCAACCATAATTGAGTTTATTTAGAAGTATTCTAGCGTTATGACTTGTTATGTGTAGGCGGATCCTGGAAGGGTTATGGTGACTTAGACCACTACTTAGAGATTTGCATATTCTACGTATGTGAGGTCTCACCTGTGTCTTGCTATGGTTCTTGCGATGTGAGTTAAATAAAAGGTTTTTATATGATGAAGCATTAATCTATTAGTGGTTCCAGAGATTTTGATGGAAATCATGTTCTATAAAATATTGGAATGTTGGGTGCAGTGAGTGTTATGGAATTTGAAGTAAGGATCAATGTTTGAGTTTGGTGTTAACAAGGATTTCATGAGCTCGGATGAGCAGGAAAGTAGTTTCGATGTTTAAAGTATGTTGGTATTGCTTTCAGGGTCACCTGAGATCGGCGTCTTGTGAAAAAGGCTTTGCATCCTGGTTAAAGATTCTTGATCATTTTTTTAGCGTTAGTGTAGCCCGTGGTTTGGATGTATCCACCTGTTATCTGTTATGGAAGGTTTTGGGAGCGTGCCCTATGGGAAGGTTGTATAAGTGTGGTATGTAGTCACTTGGCTTTGAGGAGTTAAACCAAGTATGAAGATTGTGCTGATATCGTTGATTTGGGAATTGATGCCAAGAGGGCACTTGATTTATTAAGTTGTGGACTGTGGATGATTACTCTGGTTATGGTGGCTTTCCTTATGTGTTATGATAAAAAGGGGAGTTATTATGGATCTTTGAAATATTATTAGCCTATTTCAGTGCGATTGAAATCAGCTTGAGGTCCGTGGATTAATTTAAATGTGAATATGGGCTCAATATCAAGCCACATCTGTTCATTTCAGTAGTGTGCTCCTTATGGAAGAACAGTCAGGGTGTTATTTTGTCGTTATTTATTTCATGTAATGATATCTTGCACCGTGTTGTTTGTGATACGGCTTCGTGAATTGCTTATGTGTAGAGGTTCCATGTAGAGATGATGTTATACGAGCAAAATGGCTCCTGAGATTCAGATCGTTTATCGCATCTCAGTTGTGCTTGAGTTGTGTAGCTTATAGCGCTATATGTATCCTCGAGGACGATATTATGTACTTAACATGCTCGTGACCGATATTTGGTATCTTGTTGTTTTTGGCCCAAGTTCAGTTGAAGTTTTGAAGAATGACAAATGAACTCAATGAAAGGCCAGGTCCATCTTAGGAGATACAGTTGTTACAGCCTATGCACATGAGATGCACGTGAAGAAGATACGCCTTTGGGATCGACCAACAATATCTTATTAATATCTTCTGAACTGATAAAAAAGATTGCATAGGAGATAAGGAGAAGAGGCCTCCTTATATGAAGAGAACTATGTCCGGATCTAGGATAAGGAATTGGAGTTTGAACTGTTTTTGGACTCGAACTTGATGAAGGATCAACAATTCGAGTTTTTGTCAAACTCTGATTCCTAACTCTATAAAAGTAATATTGTTCTCTTGTACAAGACACATATATACAAAAAAGTTAGAGCTAAATTGAGAGCAAAAGAGCAAGACTATTTTGCAAGAAACTTAAATGAGATCATGTGTGCATGCCTGCATCTACTTGAACGAGATTGAAGAACCAGTTCCATTGTGTTTTTCTTATTCTAGTACTATTTGAGTAGGTGATTTAAAATTGTACCTTTCCAGCTTTCATCGAAGCAAATTATATTAGGTACTTTGAGTATTCAAGTTAGAGTTAACTTGAAAATGTCGCAGCAGTTGAGGTTGTATGCCACACTAAGGTTAGAGTTAATCCTTAGGTTTACAAGAGTTTTGTAAATGTTGTTTTGGCTCATTGAGTTTAGTGGATGTTTGGGAAAATCCTACTGAGAAGTAGGTTATGGTTTTTTTCACCTATTGAGCCAGGTGTTTTCCACGTAAAACTCCTTGTGTTCTTTAGTTTATGCACTCTTAATTCCGCAAACAGTTATAGTTAGTACACCTAGAAGAACCAGGTTCTTTTAGTGCGAAAATTGGGCACCACACAAACCCCCCCCTGTTGTGTGGTATTTGCGTTTGGAACATAAAGTGGTATCAAAGCGGGTAATCCTTGAAGAGGCTAACACCTTAGGAGAAGATCAATAATGAGTGCACCACCTGAAAATTGGGAAGAGCAATCCACTACTAGGCCTCCACTTTTCAATGGCCAGTACTATTCTTGGTGGAAGAACAGAATGAAAGATCACATCATAGGGGAAGATTATGAACTTTGGGACATAATCACTGATGGCCCTCTTGCAACCACTAAGAAGAATGCTGAAGGAATTGAAATACCAAAAACAAGTGCTGACTGCACTGCTGAAGACTTGAAAAAATGGGAGAAAAATGCAAAAGCTAAAAAGTGGCTCGTATGTGGCCTAGGGCCAGGCGAGTAGAGTGGGATCCAAGGCTGCACAAATGCTAAAGAAATATGGGACACTCTATAAGTGGCTCATGAAGGGACACCTCAAGTGAAAAGATAAAGAGGAAAACTTCTATACTCTCAATATGAGAATTTTACTATGAAGGAAGGAGAAACTATCCAGGAGATGTACACTAGATTCACCACCTTGACAAATAAACTGGGATCTCTCGGTAGGACTATCCTTGAAGAAGATAAGGTTGAGAAAATTCTGACAAGAGTTCTGCCAGTCACATAGGAACACAAAATTACTGCCTTTCAAGAATCCAAGAACATTGCTACTCTCAGGCTGGATGAACTGATTGGAAATTTAACTGCCTATGAAATAAGGAGACAAACCATGAAGATGGATACCCCAAAAACGGAGAGAATCTTAGCTCTCAAAATTGCTGAAGGTGCAGAACTGGAAGATGATGAAATGGCTATGATCATCGAGGATTTCAAAAGGTATCTAATGAGAGGAAAGGGTCCTTCAAGAAGTACAAACTTTTATAAAACAAGAGCTCCAGAGAAACAGGCAAATGTGGGATGCTACAAGTGTGGCAAGACAGACTACATGATCAAAAACTATCCTCAATGGGAATTTGAGTGGAAAAAGGAAAGAGCTGAACGAAGAAACAAGAAGAAGGAACAGTTCAACCAAGGAGAAATAAAGGTTTAACTTAATCTATGGTTGTGGCTTGGGAGAAACCTTAGATGAAGACTCAGAAGATGAAACTGAGGAGGATCAAGCTTTAATGGCCATCGGAGCATTAGATGATGAACAAGAGGTAAGTATTCTTCATCTCAAAGACAAGATTAATTCTTGTAATCATCAATAGACTTCATTGATGAGTCATAGATAATCAACAATGAGAAGGAAGTTCTGTCTAGAGAATGTGTGATCCTCAAAGCAAAATGTAAAAGTCTAGAGTCTAGAGCAAATGAGAGTGATAACAAAAATGCTGAGTTGAAGAACCAGGTTCTTCAACTTGACAACAGTGTCTTAGAACTTAGGTCTAAGAATCTGAAATTAAAATTAGGAAGAGGAAATAAGATAGCTGATCACTCACATCTCACCCTAGAAGAAAGTATGGGGAAAATGAAAGATGAATTGTACAGAAAGGATGAATTCATCAATGTTTTAAAAGAAGATCTAGGAAAGGTAAAACATGAACTAGACAGAAGTTGCTAGTGGAACCAAGCCTCAGATGCTCT
This sequence comes from Nicotiana benthamiana, assembly GCA_034376525.1. NCBI lineage: Eukaryota > Viridiplantae > Streptophyta > Magnoliopsida > Solanales > Solanaceae > Nicotiana > Nicotiana benthamiana. The sequence continues at coordinate 61,096,880 of CM067337.1, forward strand.
CTCTTGGTTGCAAGAGCATCACAGCAGTAACAAAAGAGGACTTGGCTATGGGACTCAAGCTCCTAAATGGGACCCAAAAAGCAAGTACCTCACTCTTCCTGAAAACAAAATCTGCACACATTGCGGCAAGAATGGTCATTACATATATGAATTTAATGCAAAAGAAATGGCCATTCAAAGGAGCAAAATCATTGTTAAAGAAAAGAATAAGTTGCCTAGATGGGGAAAAAGGAATTTTATTCATCGTTTTTCTTATAGAAAGGGACCCAAACTAGTTTGGGTTCCTAAGACTAATCCCTGATTTCCATTTTGCAGGTCCTAGTGAAAGGAATGAGCTAAATATGGTATATGCATAGTAGCTGCTCGAAGCACATGGCTGGGGACAAGGACCATTTCCTTTCACTTGAGAACCTAAAAGGAGGTAATGCATCCTTTGGTAATGGAAATAAAGGTGAGATCATTGGATTTGGAAAGGTAGGAAAGACTAATTTTCACTTCATAGAGAATGTCTACCTAATAGATGATTTAAAATACAGCTTAATAAGTGTGACACAATTATGTGACAGAGGCAGCCTTGTGGCTATTACCTCTACCAAATGTTTTGTCATTAACCTTATCACTGACAAGGTTTTTCTTAGGGAAAAAGAGTTAACAATATTTACATCATATATTTGTCAACTCTTTCAAAAAATAAACTCACTTTCTTAAGTGTGTTAGACAATGATCCCCTATTGTGGCACAAAAGACTTGGCCATGCTAGTCTAAATCAGCTAAACAAATTAGTCTCCAAGGACTTGGTAATAGGATTACCTAATATCAAGTTCAAAGAAGACAAAGTTTGTGAGGAATGTACAAGGGGGAAGCAGGTAAGGTCATCCTTCAAATCAAAGAAAATGGTAAGTACGTCCATGACGTTTGAACTTGTTCATATGGATCTCTGTGGTCCAATGAGAACCATGAGCAGAGGAGGAAAGAAATATGTGTTGGCTTGTTGATGATTACTCTAGATTTACTTGGGTACTATTTTTGACATCTAAAGATTAGGCCTTTGAAATGTTTACTGCTTTTGTTAGAAATAATCTCAGAAACAATTAGGAAATCAATTTGCATCTATTAGGTCTGATCATGGAACTGAATTTGAAAATGCAAAATTTGCTGAGTATTGTGATGGAAATGGTATAGATCACAACTTCTATGCCCTTAGGACTCCTCAGCAAAATGGAGTAGTTGAAATAAAGAATAGGATTCTTTAAGATATGGAAAGGACCATGCTTTTCTCTAGTAAATTACCGCACAACTTCTGGGCAGGGGCTGTAAATACTGCATGTTACATAATAAATGGATGCATGACTAGACCACTTGTTGAGAAGACTCCCTATGAGTTACTTAAAAGGAGAAAACCAAATATATCCAATCTTAGGGCATTTGGTTGCAAGTGTTATGTGCACAATAATGGAAAAGACTCCCTAGGTAAGTTTGATCCTAGAAGTGATGTGGGAGTATTCTTGGGATATTCTTCACATAGCAAAGCATATAAAGTGTTTAATAAAAGAACTTTGTGTGTAGAAGAAAGTGTGCATGTTGTGTTTGATGAATTTAACATTCTTTCTAAAGGACAGGAATATGAAGATGAAGCCATCGGACTGGTCAAAGTCTTGGTGAAGCATCGACTCAAGTCAAAGAAGCACCTACAGAAGGAACAAGTGATGGTACAGGTTCTTCCTCACAGGGCAACCTGACAGGGGGAAGAAATCAAAGAGGAAGTGAAATAAACCCCTTGAAGGAACCTGTTCATGAACCTGACTCTCAGCAAATGGCTGAAACATTCATCAAAAACAATTTGGTCGTGAAACCTCACAAGTATCAAAGTTTTCATCCCATCTAGAACATTCTCACTGATCCAATATGTGGAGTCAAAACCAGATCACAACTAAAGAATCTATGTGCATTTGATGCTACTCTATCTCTTATTGAACCTAAAAATGTTGCTGAGGCTTTGCAGGATGCAGATTGGATTAATGCTATGCATGAGGAACTCAACCAATTTGAAAGAAGTCAAGTCTGGTATCTAGTTCCAAGACCCAAGGACAGATCAGTCATTAGTACCAAATGGGTCTTCGGGAACAAACTTGATGAGAATGGAACTTTCACAAGAAACAAGGCAAGGCTGGCGGTTCAAGGCTACAACCAAGAGGAAGGCATTGACTATGATGAGACCTTTGCTCCAGTTATTAGATTAGAAGCAATTAGATTCCTCATTGGCTTTGCAGTACACATGGAATTCACTCTCCATCAGATGGATGTCAAAAGTGCCTTCTTAAATGGCTACCTTAAAGAAGAAGTGTTTGTAAAACAACCTCCAGGATTTGAAAGAAAGGAATGTCCTGAGCATGTGTACAAGCTGGACAAGGCTCTATATGGGATCAAACAGGCCCCACGACTATGGTATGAGCGACTATTAAAATTCCTACTGGAGCATGAGTATAAAAGAGGTAAAATTGACAGCACCTTGTTCCTAAAGGAAAAAGGTAAAGACCTTCTTGTTGTACAAATATATGTTGATGACATAATATTTGGGGTTACTACTGATAAGCTGAGTAAGGACTTTCCAAAACTAATGGGGAGTGAGTTTGAAATGAGTATGATGGGTGAATTAAACTTCTTCCTAGGCCTGCTGATCAAACAAAATCCACATGAGACCATGATCCACCAGCATAAGTACACAAGAGAACTAATCAAAAGGTTTAAAATGGAGGATGCTAAAGAAATAGATGCACCTATTGCAACTGCCAGTAAATTAGATATTGATGAATCTGGTTCATCAATTGATCAAAAGTTGTATAGGGTATGATTGGTTCACTCTTGTATCTTACTGCTAGAAGACTTGACATTGTTTTCAGTAAAGGGCTTTGCGCTCGTTTCTAGGGAAGTCCAAAGGAGTCACATTTGACAGCTGTCAAGAGGATTTTGAGATATCTGAAAGGCACCACTGATTTATGTCTTTGGTATCCGAAAGGTAGTAACTTTGATCTAGTAGGATTTGCTGATACTGACTATGCATGTTACTTGGTGGACAGGAAGAGTACTTCAGGTATGGCACATTTCCTTGGGTCATGTCTAGTGTCATGGGCTACCAAAAAGCAAAACTCAGTAGCCCTATCTACTGCTGAAGCTGAATATGTTGCGGTTGCTTCTTGTTGTGCTCAATTGCTATGGATCAAACAATAGCTGGTAGACTTTGGAATTGAAGCGGGATGTATTCCAATATTTTGTGATAACAGTAGTGCTATAAGTATGACAAAGAATCATGTTCATCATAAAAGGACAAAACACATAGATGTTAGACACTACTTCTTGAGAGATAACTATGAGAAAGGGTTAATCTCCATAGAAGTTTGTGCTACTAATAAACAAATACCTGACATCTTTACTAAAGCACTAAGTAGAGAAAACTTTGAAAGGAACAATCTGGAATTAGGGATGATTAAGATAAGCTAATCAGGTCCAGTTTAGAATGCAATGAAAAAAAGGGATTTTTTATTTTGTTTGGTTAGAAGTTCTGATTTTATATGAATATCTAGACTAATTCTTACTCAGTCTCATACTCTAATCAGTATACTCATGTGACATGTTTCTATTTAATTCATTGATATCTTACAAAGTTGTTTTCTATTTTGATACATGAGGCATACTCGAGAGAAGTTCTACTTGAAGAACTTGGTTAATCAATTCTGTAGAAAATCATTCTATCGATGATATGTGCGCTTTGGTTGTATTAGCATGATTTTCAGGTTTAGGTTTTGATGAATGAAAAACAATGAAGTCAAGTGTCGAACAAAGTTATTATATGACAAACAATCAAGATTGAATGCCGAGAAGCATATTGATGAACGGATTGCATGGAAAAGCCAAAGACGAGCTCAAAAGTTCAAGACCGAAGACCCAAGGCGTAGGTCGTTAGGTAGAACCAATGTAAGAGCAACGCTTAAGTTATCTCGTCTTTTGGCTCAACATAGGTCATCATAATATGCATAAAATCATTTTATCAAATTATATTTATCATAAACATATTTCAAATACTTCAAACAAAATGATTTTAACGTTTTCATTTTAACTAAAATGGTTTTTGAAGTAAGTGGTCAATTCTGGACAGCATAATAGAATAATCGATTATGCAAAAGTGATAATCAATTATTCTGGGAAATTCCATTTATTGGAAATTTCCGCAAGAGTCAATAATCGATTATCCTCAAGAGCATAATCGATTATTCTCTATCCGTTGCCAGTTTTTGAACGCTGTAACAACATAATCCATTATGCATATCACAATAATCGATTATCCTGCATAAAATCAGCTTCCGATTTTGTAACGGTAAGCTGATAATCGATTATCCAAATCTGATAATCGATTATCCTTGCATAAAATCAGCATAATTGATTGTCAATTAACCAACGGACATACAACTTCTACCACCTATAAATAGAGGTCTTTTGAGCTGATTTTATACACACAACACCTCTCATTATTCATATACATATTGATATCATTTGTGCATCATTATAGAGCTTTTGTTGAGCCATTTGAGAGACAACTTTGAGTTGTTCATAGAGCTTATTTTTTATCTCTTTATCCACTCTTATTAGAGAGTTCTTGTTGTAAAAGAGAAAGGTGTTTGAGAAGACCATATCTTCTCATTGATTGTCGGCTTTGCTAAGTACCCTCAATCTTAGTGTATGAAGTCTTGTGGTGCGGTATCCACGAGCAGGTGAAGTCTTGAGGTGCGGTATCCTCGAGCAAGTTGAAGTCTTGTAGAGTGTACATCTACGAGCAAGTGTAACGGTTTGTTAGGCACCCGTAAGCTTAATGGAGTTAGTGGAATCTCGAGAGAGTCTCTCGGGGACTGGACTAACCACACGTTGTGGTGAACCAGTATAAATTCGGTGTGTTCTTTCCTTACTATTTTAATTACCACATTTACTTTACTCCTGCAATTTTAATTCCGCAATATTTATCAATATTCTCGTGCCGCACTATTCACCCCCCTCTAGTGACGGGCATAAATCCTAACAATTGGTATCAGAGCCTAACTCTCTGAAAGCCTTAACCGGTTGAGAGAACGATATATATTTTTTGTTGAGAATATTGAACGCAGGAATGATGAGCGAAGGACACTCCACCTATATGCCTCCACTATTTGACGGAACAAATTACACATATTGGAAAGAGCGGATGAGAATCTTCATCCAATCAAATAAATTTCGCTTGTGACAAATCATCAAGAACGGTGAACAAATGCCAACAAAGAAAGTTGGGGAAACCACGGTTCCAAAGGAGGAAGATAAATATGATGCCGAGGACGTCAAGAAAGTTGAAAATAATGCAAAGGCCGTCAACTTATTATATTGTGCGGTGAATCCGGATGACTATCGGAAGATTTCTTGTTGCACAACCGCCAAGGAGAAGTGGGATAAACTCGAGATCACTTATGAAGGTAGGCCTCAAGTCCGAGAATCTAAAGTTGATTTTCTAACACATGAATATGAACTCTTTAGAATGAGGGAGAATGAAAGCATCGATATTATGTTCGAACGGTTCTCAATGATCATCAACGATCTCCATGCTCTCGGAAAAGTATATTCGAACAAAGATCTAGTTCGAAAAATCTTGCGGAGTCTCACTCCCGAATGGCGATCCAAAGCCAATGCCATCCAAGAGTCGATAGGAATCATGGACGTCACAATTGATGGACTACGAGGTAACCTCAAAACTTATGAAATTACGATTCTTAATCCTTCTTTTGGAAACAAGAAAAATTCGAATATTGCCTTCAAAGCCTCATCCTCTAAAAGAGAAGAGGTAAGTGATTCAGATAGCGATGATGATAATATTTCCAATGCCTTGATCGAAAAGTTTTATAAGTTTATGAAAAAAGAAATAAAGAAGGAAGAACCAAGTCCTTCATGCCATAAGTGTGGAAAACTTGGCCACACCGAGTCACATTGTCCAAAACCCAAGGACAAGAAAAAAAAAACACCAAAGGCGCGTGACATGGGATTCGGACAGCTCGGGCGATGAAACTGCCGCATTATGCCTCATGAACGAGAAAGAAGAGGTAAGTAATTCTAGCTCTTATTCTTTTGAAGAATTACAAGAAGCTTTTCAAGAATTATATGATGAATTGAAAAAGTCTTCAAAAATCTCCAAAGAGGCCAAGGCTAAAATTAAAGTTTTAGGAGAGAAAAATAAATTTTTGGAAAATGACAATATTGATCTTAGAAATAAAATTAAGGAGATGCATGAAGATTCTTCAATTGATCAAAGTTCTAATTGTTCATCTTGTAGTTCTTTGAAAATAGAGAACATAGAACTTAGGAACACACTAGAAAAACGTAGTGTTGATAATCCTAAAACAATAAAGAAGAATATTAAAAAGGATGATAGAAATAAAGTTGGACCACCTAGAAATAATTCTAGGAACTTCATTAATGAGTCTAAAATTAATCATTTTAGACCACCTAGAAACAACTCTAGGAATTTTGTTAATGAGTCTAGAATGAATAATTTTAGACCACCTAGAAATGACTCTAGGAATTTCAACGCTTCTAGGAATAACGACTTTAGATCACCTAGAACGTTTTTGGCTCAACCAAGACATATGCACAACCCGAATGTTATATGTCATTATTGCAGCCGGGTAGGACACATAGCACCCGTATGTTTTGCAAAACATAGAGATTTATCTTGTGACTATGATTATTATTTGCCTAACCCCCAAGGACCCAAAAGTGCCTGGGTACCGAAAACCTATTTTTAGGTACGTTTGCAGGTGCTTGAAGACTACAATATCGTAGTATGCACCAAGCACGAAACCTTATTGCATCGAGGGGGAATTTCGGTTAGTTATCATATTTTTGATAAAAACATAATAGTTGATATGTGTTAACAATTAATATATCTTTGTTAACAATTGATATTAATTATTTTTGTTGATTTATGTTTTGATAACTTTTATTTTGAATAACAATTGTTATCAAAATTAATGATTGATTCATGTTTTGATGAATATTATTTTAATTTAATTAACAGTTGGTATTTTCTGAAAATAAACGATTCGTGTTTTTAATACAACTATTGGTTTGTTAAAAATTAACTGTTGATATGTTCTTAAACAATATGATTTGCGAAAAATAACCGTTATTATGGTTGTTACGTTTTTACTAACATTTGGTATTATTTCATGTTGGTATGATTGTTTAAATATCGTCAATGCATATTCCTCATTGTATTTCCTATTTTATTCTTGACACTAACAATTGATATACCCAAAAGGGGGAAGTGTCGAAAGGGGAAAGTAGCCTTTGCATAGTCTCTTTTTGCTAATGCCAAAAGGGGGAAGAGTTTAGGCGATATGCATCAAATAAGTGGGAATGTATCTACATTATAGTATGCCTTATTTGAGGGGGAATTATCATTAAGGGGAATCGTTTGCATGAATTGTATGTTGAGATATAGCATGAATTTAGGGGGAAATCCGATATGCATATCTCCTGTTGTTTGTCATTATAAAAAAGGGGGAAATTGTAGAAAATCATTCTATTCATGATATGTGCGCTTTGGTTGTATTAGCATGATTTTCAGGTATAGGTTTTGATGAATGAAAAACAATGAAGTCAAGTGTCGAACAAAGTTATTATATGACAAACAATCAAGATTGAATGCCGAGAAGCATATTGATGAACGGATTGCATGGAAAAGCCAAAGACGAGCTCAAAAGTTCAAGACCGAAGACCCAAGGCGTAGGTCGTTAGGTAGAACCAATGTAAGAGCAACGCTTAAATTATCTCGTCTTTTGGCTCAACATAGGTCATCATAAATATGCATAAAATCATTTTATCAAATCATATTTATCATAAACATATTTCAAATACTTCAAACAAAATGATTTTAACGTTTTCATTTTAACTAAAATGGTTTTTGAAGTAAGTGGTCAATTCTGGACAGCATAATAGAATAATCGATTATGCAAAAGTGATAATCAATTATTCTGGGAAATTCCATTTATTGGAAATTTCCGCAAGAGTCAATAATCGATTATCCTCAAGAGCATAATCAATTATTCTCTATCCGTTGCCAGTTTTTGAACGCTGTAACAACATAATCCATTATGCATATCACAATAATCGATTATCCTGCATAAAATCAGCTTCCGATTTTGTAACGGTAAGCTGATAATCGATTATCCAAATCTGATAATCGATTATCCTTGCATAAAATCAGCATAATTGATTGTCAATTAACCAACGGACATACAACTTCTACCACCTATAAATAGAGGTCTTTTGAGCTGATTTTATACACACAACACCTCTCATTATTCATATACATATTGATATCATTTGTGCATCATTATAGAGCTTTTGTTGAGCCATTTGAGAGACAACTTTGAGTTGTTCATAGAGCTTATTTTGTATCTCTTTATCCACTCTTATTAGAGAGTTCTTGTTGTAAAAGAGAAAGGTGTTTGAGAAGACCATATCTTCTCATTGATTGTCGGCTTTGCTAAGTACCCTCAATCTTAGTGTGTGAAGTCTTGTGGTGCGGTATCCACGAGCAGGTAAAGTCTTGAGGTGCGGTATCCTCGAGCAAGTTGAAGTCTTGTAGAGTGTACATCTACGAGCAAGTGTAACGGTTTGTTAGGCACCCGTAAGCTTAACGGAGTTAGTGGAATCTCGAGAGAGTCTCTCGGGGACTGGACTAACCACACGTTGTGGTGAACCAGTATAAATTCGGTGTGTTCTTTCCTTACTATTTTAATTACTGCATTTACTTTACTCTTGCAATTTTAATTCCGCAATATTTGTCAATATTCTCGTGCCGCACTATTCACCCCCCCTCTAGTGACGGGCATAAATCCTAACAAATTCTACGCTCATAAGAAAAGGTCAGGTATGTTTCTATTCTTTGAACAATTAGAAAAGTAAATATTCCAATTATGAGCAGAACTCCCATTCTAACCAAACTCCCAAAATATAACCGCCAAGCATTGGAACAGTTTTCCTCTCCTAGAACTCTAAAGAATAACGTTGCCTTTTTCCCTAATAACCAGTGCAAATTAAAAATTGAAGCTTTAATGGGATTAGACTCCTGATTGACAACTGCAAAAGGCTGCAGTTACTAATCATGCCCTTTTAGAATATTTTACTCCTTTATGTTCTTATCATGCTTCCTCTTCTAAATCACCAAAAATCCCCAAAATCTTCAGAAATCCTTCACCATGTCTAACCTTCAAGAAAATTCAGGGACACCTTTACCAGAATCTACTAATACGTCTTCATCTGGACCCCTAGCGACAACCCTAAACCCAGATTCCGCTGGCAAAAGATGTTGGTGAGAAAAACGGTAGCCATTGGTGCTCTTAGAATGGCCTTAAACGAAAAATTGAGAGCCAGGCAAAATGGGGAGGACTCTAAAAAGGAATCATCTGACTCAAGTTCTGAGTCTGAAATTTTTGTTTCTGCAAGTGAATGAGAAGAAAGGGGATATTATAACGCAGATAAGAATCAAGAAAACCCTAGGAAAGTGAATGCATGCGATGGTTCTCCTGATGCAGTCGATAATGTGTAAAATAGGTTTGTTCTAGTGGGTCCTTTAAGAGATATTAAGGGGGATGAATCTAGTCGAAGAGGAAGGAAAAGAAAGACGAGATTCTTGCAATTTGTGGAAATGTTGAGTAAAGTGGCAACAAGTCAGGGGGAAATAGCACTGGGGATGCTGCGGAAGGCCCTGTTCATCTAAGTAAACAACAAGTTAGAAGTGGTTCATCTGGTGAGGAAACCCTAGCTGACCTTCTAATGAAAATTGGAGCCAGTTATGATCCAAAGAATCACAAGGCTTCTTCCTTAAAAGCTCCAACTGCTTCCAAGCCAACAAACAAAACCAAAACATCATTCCCTAAGTCTACTGTTCCCTTAAGAGAAACTAGAAGCAGGGTCAAACAAAGTAAGGAAGAATTACAGAAAGCACTAGAAGAAAGCAGGAGGAAAAAGAGGGAAAAAGGGAAGGCAAAAGTTGTGGAGAGTATCGAGGTAGAAGAGGAAGAAGAAGAGGAGATGGACCTGGTCCATCAAGAAAGAGAAACAACTGAAAAGGTACCATCACCTAAACTAAAAGGTTCCAAGACTTCGACCAAGAAGACTTCCTCTGTACCCATATCTCCAAGTCCTCAATGGCTAAAAGAACTAGGTCTGTTGCAAAAAGAGAACAAAAGAATATTATTGAAGAAGAAGAGGAAGAATGGAGTTGAGAAGAAAATGAGGAGGAATCTGAAAAGGAACATCTTTGGCAGAAGAAAGATCTTGAAAGGGAGAATTATGAAAGACTTGGAAAAGCCAGGTATGAAAGAATTGGTTGATGCTCTGAATGCACAAGGGTGGGAGAACATGGTTCTTCAACTAGATGGAAAATTGGCAAGGAAAGAGTTGATCGAGTTTATGGCAAATGCCACAGTGGTGAATGGGTTTGTTACTAGTTTGGTGAGAAGAGTCAAGGTATAGCTTGATGCTTCGAAATTGGGTGAGATTCTGGAGATTCCCTGTGTATGATATGATGATTATACAAGGCAAAGGTGGCCTTGCCTGGACTCTCTTCGTAATGCACTTCAAATCACCAGAAATTTTTGTGATTCTGCAACTCCTGAAGATGTACATGAAGCTCGATTTGTTCAGAAAATTGACATGAGGGCTGAGCACAAGGTGTTTTTTGAGTTTGTGAACAGATGTTTGCTGCCTTGACAAGAGAGAAGGCACACAACTAGCTATATGGACCTAGTTCCTCTAGAGTGTCTTGTGAGAAGAAAACAGATTAAAAGGCCTCCATTCATTGTAAAACTACTGGATACAGTCATCAATGACTCTAAATCTCATGCCACACCCTATGGGTTCCTATTGACTGGTGTTCTGGAAAACCTACATGTGCCATTGAAGAAATGGGAATGGCATCTAGCAAAGAGCACTTTGGTGTAAAGACTCTCATGGACTGCGACTATCCAATGAACGCCAACCTAGTTGAATCAGGTTCATCTCAAAAGACTCCTATAAATAGCAAGGTCAAGGCTTTGGTCCAGGAGTGTGGAACAAAAGATGCTGAGATTACCATGTTGAAGGCTCGTGTTGTTGAATTAGAAACTAAACGAGATGGACTTAGAGCTGAACTAGCAAAGGAAAAGGAGAAGAGTGATAGAATGCTTCAAAATATGTTCAACCTTCTCCAAACCGAACCCTCTTGTACCTCCAAGCCCTAAAGCCAGTTTAACCTACGCCCTCAATAACCCAGATTCAGGATATTTTTTGTTATGCTTTTTCTCATGGTTGGATGCTAATTTTCTTTCGGTGGTTTGTATTGTAGAAACATCTCCCAATCAATGATAATATGATCTGTTTCTCGTGTTCTATGAAACTTCTAATCTTAATAGTTACATTCTTTGTATTGGTGATTATTGGTTAACTGAAACCTTTTTTCACTTGCAGTTGCCCCAGCGGCCATGAGTAGTAATTAATATCTGGAAGTCATATAATATGAAACTTTTCGATGATGCCAAAAGAGGAAAGAATTGTGCTTTAGATTAGCTTTTGTATTCTGATATAAAGTGATATTTATTACCTGATTTAACGTGGTCCTTAATGATAAGTTAACTTAATGTGTGTGACTATGTGAAAATTAAGCTAAGTTCCACAGGTTCTCTGAGTAGTAAATGCATAGAGTTTGTCATCACAAAATAGGGGGAATTTGTTGGCACAAGTTCATTTGAAGTTTTGAAGAATGACAAATGAACTCAGTGAAGGACCAGGTCCATCTTAGGAGACATAGTTGTTACAGTCTATGCACATGAGATGCACGTGAAGAAGATCTGCCTTTGAGATCGACCAGAAATATCTTATAAATATCTTCTGAACTGATCAGAAAGATTGCATAGGAGATAAGGAGAAGAGGTCTCCTTATATGAAGAGAACTATGTCTGGATCTAGAATAAGGAATTGGAGTTTGAATTGTTTTAGGACTCGAACTTGATGAAGGATCAGCAATTCAAGTTTTTGTCAAACTCTGATTACTAACTCTATTAAAGTAATATTGTTCTCTTGTGCATGACGCCCATATACAAAGAAGTTAGAGCTAACTTGAGAGCAAAAGAGGAAGACTATTTTGCAAGAAATTTATGTCAGATCAAGTGTGCATGCCTGCAGCTACTTGAACGAGATTGAAGAACCAGTTCCATTATGATTTTCTTATTCTAGTTCTATTGTAGTAGGTGATTTAAAATTGTACCTTTCCAGCTTTCATAGAAGCAAATTGTATTAGGTACTTTGAGTATTCAAGTTAGAGTTAACTTGAAAGTGTCGCAAAAGTTTGAGGCTGTATGCCACACTAGGTTTAGAGTTAATCCTTAGGTTTACAAGAGTTTTGTAAATGCTGTTTTGGCTCATTGAGATTAGTGGATGTTTGGGAAAATCCTACTGAGAAGTAAGTCGTGGTTTTTTTAAACTTTTTGAGCCAGTTTTTTTCCACGTAAAAATACTTGTGCTCTATATTTTATGCACTGTTAATTCCGCAACAAGTTATAGTTAGTACACCAAGAAGAACCAGGTTCTTCTAGTGCAAAAATTTGGCACCACACAAATCAGCCCCCTATTGTGTGGTATTTGCGTTCGGAACATCAGTTTTAATAAGCAATCTAGTTCGGTGTGTACCTCATTATGCGAATTTTATGTGTAGATCGGGTGGCACACCGTCATGGGTATGTAGTTTGGAGCAGGTTGTGTGCTGCAACAATATGATGTTGAGTACAATTCCCGATATCTGTTTTTATGTGTTTTGTTTCCTTTTTTTCTTAGGAAGATTCATATTAGCTATGTGCCTACGTTTCATGTAAGATTCGCATGTGGGGTGTCAGTTCCATTTTTTTGACCGCGTCACATGTATGATTCACGAGCAGGGTAATTGGATTCCCTTTTCAGTATTCGTTTTCCTTTTATCGCGTTCAAATTGGTAACATATTTGCACATTGTGGCATCATATGAGACTTTTGATCATGTCTGGGGTGGCTTATTGCCTGAGCAGTTCATACTGGGTGAGACGAGATCATTAGATTTAGGATTAGTGTGATCTGATTATATAAAGTATATTAAGGAGCTAAGACCAATATTTGCTTAAGATGAGGTGATGGTTCTTGTTAGAGTATAGACCCAACGATTTGTTGATTCGACAGTTGGTTATGAATTTTTATACACTCTTTAGTCGTGGATGTACTGTAAGTGTTATAGCGAGACTTATGTAGGTCATGAGGCGCAATGGAAGCATCAGATTCGTGGAATTTTGATTTATTTAATCAAAGAATATTATTATGGTCATATAAGTAAAGTGGTGGAAGGTTTGGATTCAGCTAAGATATGCAGTCATGTTTTGGTGCTGCGTGTAGTTATTGATACGCTGAGCGTATGATAGAACGGTCTTGACAGAGAATTCCAGATGATGGAGTTGGGCTCTAAGGCTTATTTGAGTGAAAAAGGGTATCTTTAGATTGACTGATCTAGGGTGCCCAGCTGAGTTGTGGTAGCACAGGTAGGTGCTCGAGATGTTAATCAGTGATTTCGGACAACCCTGACATAGTTCTTAGCACGTTCGAGGATGAACGTATGTTTAGGTGGGAGAGAATGTAACAACCTGATCGATCATTTTGAGCTCTAGCGTGCCGTTCAAAAGTTTGAGGCCATGATCACCTTCATTTCAGATTTGACTTGTAGGAGTGGTCGAAATTGAATTTCGGGAAGTTAGGAGTTGATTTGGAAAGAGATTATCATTTCGAAAGCATTAAGTTGAAAGAATTAACTAGGATTAGATTTTTGAGTAAACGACATTAGAATCAGGATTTGAAGGGTCCAGTAGGTTCGTATGATAATTTCGGACTTGGGCATATACCTGGATCGGGTTTTTGATGACCTGGAAGAATTTTGGAACCTATTGTGGAAGTGGACATTTTGGAAGGAATCTCATATGTTCGGGCTAAAAAACATTTCGTTGTTATCGATATCCATTCGAGATTCCGAGTTTGGGAGTAGCTCCACATGGTAATTCTGGTGTTGGGAGCGCGATCAGAAGTGAATTCGGAGGTCTGTAAGTTATTTTGGAGTCATTTGTCTAAAGTTAGAAATTTGAAGGTTTTTAAGAAGTTTGACCGGAAGTGGACTTTTTGATATCAGATCGAAATACGATTTCGAAAGTTAGAATAGGTCCGTAATGTCGAATATGACTTAAACGTGTAATCGGACGTGATTTGATAGGCTTAGGTATCCAATGAAGAAATTGGAATTTCTTAGTTTAATTAAACTCGAATTGGGGTGTGATTCGTATTTTTAGCATTTTTATGTGATTTGAGGCCTCGACTAAGTCCATGATATGTTTTGAGACTTGTTGGTATGATCGGATGGGAGTACCGAGGCGCTCGGGTGAGTTTCATACCATTTCTAAACAATTTTTAGCGGCTGGTTTTTGGATACAGCAGTGTACTACTCAATCACAAGGAATAGGCTGCGATCGCAATGAGTAAAATGGGAGAAAATGGCCAGTGATTCGCGATCGCGAAGTGGCTTTCGCGATCACATAAAGGAACATTTCTGCTGCACTGACCCAAATTTAGAAGCTTCTATCTCGCAATCTATAAGAAGTTTGGATATGATCCAAAAATAAAAGTTGTAGCCCTTTGTGTCTAGTTTTAATAACATCATACCATTTGGCATTTGGGCTTGTGTACAAAATGTTATGAGTGGTATACTACAGCCTAACCTGGAAGAGTTTGGAAATCACGAAGAAGAAATTTATGTTGCACAAGGCTGACATTGGAAGATTTTATGTCGTAATCTATAAGGAATTCGGAGATGAGCAATTCATGAAAGTTATAATCCTTAGAGTCTAGTTTCGAAAAGTTAAACCATTTGCAATTTTAATCCTTGCACAAAATGTTATGGCCATTATACTAGAGACTATCTGGAAGAGTTGGGCATTTGTTCTTTGTGATTAGGAAGCCTTTCCCGTGACCGCGAAGAGCAAATTTACGGCTGAAAAATGTTGTGATTCGCGATCATGAAGCTTTTTCTGTAATTGTGAAGAGTAAATACATGGTTAGAAGCTATATTTCGAGGCTTCGGCCATTTTTATCATATTATGAGCTATGGGGCTCGGATTGAAGTGGGTTTTGAGGCAATTTTTACCATTTGGATTGGGGTAAGTGTAATATATCTTAAAGTAGTTATACTTCATGATTCTATTGTTATATTCATCATATTGTTTATGTTTTAAACGGAAGAAAATAAGGTTTTTACAAAACTTTTCAAGAACAAAAATTCAAGATTTTGAGGTCAAGTTGTTATCAGAATATGATAAAATTGGTATGGTTGAACTCATATCGAAATGAGTAGTAGGATTTTGTGTGTTTTTTAGAATTCAGCCATGTGGGCCCAAGGGAGATTTTGTTAACTTTTTGAGCGGATTTGGTATTTTTTTTAAATTGAATTGTTATAAGTATTAGGGTGTATCTTCATTGGTTTGCCTGTTATTTGGCTAGTTTTGGAGCGCTGGGCATCGGTTTGAGTTGTTGGAAGGGCTTGGAAGCCAGATTTGAAACTTCAGAGCAAGGCGAGTCTCTTTTCTAATCTTGTAAGAGGGAATTGTCACCATTGGTGAAATAATTGGTTATGTGCTCCTATTTGTTGGGCTACGTACGTACGAGGTGATGAAAGTCCATACATTGCTAGTAATATGTGTATGCCCGGGTAGTCTAGGACCCAAAACCATGCTATAAATAGAATATCTATAATCTTATTAACAGTTGAATTGCTTAAACCATATCGAATTAGTAAATGAATTTTTAAAAATCTTAAACTTCATTTTCTTGAATCATTAAAAGGAAATGGATTTTCTTTGGATGAATATTCCTTGATAAATTCTTAACTAGCCGTTTGTGTGTATCTATGTGTGCCCGCATTGCATGTATGATTCTCGAGCGAGGTGCTTGTTTATTTATGTTGACCGCGTCACATGTATGATTCACTAGCGGAGTAATAGATGCATCTATGGTTCTCGCCATTCAACCCTCTAGAAGAGCACATTTTATTTTTATGTTGGATCGGGCCGTACGACCTCGGCATAATATGCGCATGCTTGTATTACTTGCTTGAGATTTATAAATGTTGATATTTACCTTTCCTAGCCTGAGATAATTGATAAAGATGATGAAAAATAAATCTTTGGAAATTCATTATTATTTGAGAAGTTGTTACTTGATTTCAAGATTTATGAGTTTATATTTTCTTTGCAATTCCATATTTTCCTCATATTTTCAGTATATTATTGTTGGACCACTAGTAAGTGTTGAAGTCGACCTCTCGTCTCTACTTCTTCGAGGTTAGATGGGATACTTGTTGGGTACACGTTGTTTTTGTACTTATACAACAGTTGCTGTGCATTTTGTTGCACAGGTTCATGTGTGGCTAGTGGCCTCGTTGGGCGCAACAACATCGTTGATACGGGGACTCAGGTGAGCTGCATCATGTGAGACGATTGATAAATAGGGATGTTGACATGTTTCATGCTCCTTATTACTTTCGCTTTGATTAGAAATTCTTACAAAATAGTCCCAAAAGGCTCATAAGTTAATTGTAGGTTCAATCGAAAAAGTGACGAAATGTCAAAGATCGACTCTAAAGGAGTGAAACCTGCTGAAGTACCAAAGACAAGGCAAACTCAGGACAAAAAGGCCAAGTGCGGCTACACAATACTTTGTGCGGTTCCCATTAGGGGATTCAGAGAGCTGGGAAATCGAGCTTCAAGGCAGTGCAACCGCATTTGATCTTGCACAGTCCGCATGAAGGTTCTGCAGCCGCACTACCATTATGTGCAGTCCGCGGAAGAGAGGATCGGAGAGATGTAATTTGACAATGATCAAGCCAGCGCGGTCTGCGGTCATGTTTGTGTGGATTGAATTAGAGATCTCCGTGGTCGCAATCCATTCTACACGGCCTGCAGAGCCTAAGTTCAGAGAGCCAAGACTTCAGGTCCAAGAGCCTAGTGCAGTCGCAGTACATTTTGCGTGGCCCGCACTGACCTCCCAAGGGTATTTTTGTTCAGTTTCTCCAACTTAGTATAACTAGAACATTTTTCCATTTTTAGGGTATCAGACATTTTAGAACTTCAGTTGCACTAGTGAGAAAACCTATTGTAGACATTTTATGCATTTTTTACCTAGCTTTTATCATTGAATATTTATATTTAGTTTAGCAATTGATTAATATGTCTTTATCTTCATCTATTTCTCTGATTTTATCTTCAAGCATGAGTAACTAAACCCATTAGCTAGGGTTGTGTCTCAACCCTAGTGTAGATAATTGATGGGTGTTGCAATTTTAGGTTGTATTGACCATGAATCTTTGTTATTTGGGTCAATTTTATTGTTTAAATTATGAATTGGTGGTTGCAAACACTGGTTTGTGCTAAGTTGTCTTGGCTCTTCTTGAAAAACAGAGCCTAAGTATCCAAAATTGACCCAACAAGGAATTAGGATGGACTTAAGAGAATTGATAGTCCCAATTAACGGGTTAAATCTCAAGAGAGTAATTATCCAACTTGAACCCTAGTTGCTTGAGCAGATGTGCCTACCCATTTGATCCTGAGAAAGTCATTTGGGTAAAATCACTCTCTCTACCGAGAGGTGTGAGAGTGAGTAACATCGTGCAATGGTTATAACATATTTCCCCAATCATGTCAAGCATGCCATAGAAGCAATTACTCGTCAATTAGCCACCTAGGTGAAAGTCACTACCCTAGTGCCCTTTTATATATTAGAGATAACTTTTAGCAATGGTCGATTAGCGTAATCAAGTTGGAATTTATAATTAGTAGGTGGTAATAGTAGAATATATAGAAAAAACCAAAATATGATTGGAAGTGACATTGGAGTAATTACACAACTCTAGCCTAGATACATACTCAACTCCAATTCTAGCTCCCTGAGGAAATCGATCCCGACCCAAAATTGGGTAAAAGCTATTACGACCCTCTCTTGCTACTCTTCAGTAGTGTGGAGTTGCCTGCGATCCCTTTTTGGCGCCGTTGCCAGGGAGCTAACGGTTTTGGGTATATGTTTAGTTAGTTTTGTGTTTTATTCTTCTTTCCTTCTCTGTTACTTACTTGTCTGTGATATTATTCAGGTACTAACATGGCATTAAACAACTCTAATGACCCTATTGGAAACTTGATAGCGGGGGAGGAGGTAGATGATCTTGAGTTAGATAAAGTGCCTCTAGCACCTCAAGGAATACAGAGAGGCCGATGCCAATGCAAATTCTATTCCAAATGATAATATTTCATACCCTTCTCTGCCACCTCCAAGAGTGGCTCCCAGAGTATTACCATATCAAGAGTATGCAAGTGCTATTGTCCCTCCCCAAATCCGGGCCAGGAATTTTCAAATAACCAATGTGATATTGACCTTGATCAAGCAACGTGGGTATTTGACGAGCTTCTCTGATCAAAATGCCTACAAGCATCTCAAGGGGTTCGTAGATACATGTTAGGGGAGAAAGCAGGCGAATGTGTCCGAGGATGCGCTGAGATTGAGACTTTTCCCATTCTCACTTCGGGAAAAGGCATTAGATTAGCTGGAGAGACTCCCTAACAATTCCATCACAACTTGGGATGAGTTGGAAGATAAATTTATTGGCACGTTCTTCTCACTTAGTCATATGACAACAGTTTGAGATGAAATTTTAGCCTTCGAGCAAGGGCCAACAGAAACACTGCATGAAATTTGGGAACGGATTAGGACTATAGTGAAAGAGTGCCTGAATAATGATATGACCGAGGTGATGATTCAACAAACCTTTTATTGGGGCATCAACACCAAAAATCAATGCATTGTGAACCAATTGGTCGCAGGCAGTTTTATGAAATTTCTTATGACGAGGAATGTAGTGTACTTGATGAGATGGCTGACACTTCTTCGGCATGGCAAAGTAGAGCAAATATGCCCCAAGGTGACCCTACAGTCATCTATTTGCACAAGGAATTGCATGATCATGGTCAAGCTATTGCCGATCTCATTACTACTATGAACCAATTGGAAAAGGCGTAGTTGCAACAAGTCCAAAATCCGTGCCAAGTCAATGCCATGGAAGGTGTCAATATGCTTAAGAGAAGACAAAGAGGACAAAAATCTCAAGGGAATTGTGAACAATATGACAAAGATGGTGGTGGTTTTTCAAATGAGTGTTATGATGACCAAAGCGAGGAGGTTCAATATGTTAACAACTATCAAGGCAATAAAGACAACTCTTTAAACCCACAATGGCGACCCCAAGGAAATTGGGGCAATCAACAACGAGGTGGTGGCAATTGGAACAACAACAATCAACAACAAGGTGGTGGAAATTGGAACAACAACAACTAAAACAACAATTGGGGTAACCAAAACAACAACCAAGGCAATTGGAATGGAAATTACAATAATTGGAGAAACAACAACCATCAAGGCGGGTGGAACAACAATGGGAACCACGGAAACTGGGGGCAAGGCTTTCAAAGGCCCCCAATGTACTAACAACCAAGCAATCCACCCCCTTTCCCTTCTCAAGGCCCTAGTTCTTCTGGAAGTGATATGGGCAGAACTGAAAGTATCTTAGAGCAATGATGAAACAGAACCAATATTCCGATGCTCAATTGGCTTCACACAATACATCCATCCGGAATTTGGAGGTGCAATTAGGTCAAATCTCTCAAGCTTTGAACACTCGCCCCAAGGGTGCTCTACCAAGTGACACGGTAGTGAACCCGAAGGGAAGGAACAACAATCATATGATGGCGGTGACAACAAGAAGTGAGAGAGACGCTAATGTGAATGCCGTAAGGGAAAAAGAAAGTTGTAGATGATGACTTTGAGTTGCGGGATGATATGGGACCTTTGATTGTTGAAGACGTGGCTGAAGAAAATATGAACAATGATGTGAGGACTGACATTGATGAAGACGAGGTAGAAACTCAAGATGTCGTGAACCCGTTTAGAGAACACGTGATTGACATGCCCCAGCCGATTGTGACAAAATCCAAGGCACCTTTTCAAAGGCCACCTCCACCTTATCCTCAAAGCCTTATAAAGGAGAGAAATAATAATCAGTTCAAAAAGTTCATTGATATGATGAAGAGCTTGTCCATTAATGTGTCTTTTGTGGAGGCACTTGAACAAATGCCGGGGTATGCAAAGTTCATGAAGGATTTGGTCACAAAGAAGCGGTCGATGGATTGTGAAACAATAAAAATGACCCATCAAGTAAGTGTTATCGTAAATTCTATGGCCCCAAAACTTGAAGACCCTGGAGCTTTTACTTTCCTTTGCACTGTTGGAAATGCAGATTTTGCCAAGGCCCTTTATAATTTGGGGATAGCATAAATTTGATGCCTTATTCGGTCTTCAAGACTTTGGGAATTGGGCAAACTAGGCCAACTTCAATGAGGCTTCAAATGTCAGATCAATCGATGAAGTGATCCATTGGGAATTATTGATGATGTGCTTGTCCGGATGGATAAATTGATATTGCCAGCCAACTTTGTCATTTTGGCTTGTGAGGTAGATTATGAGGTTCTGATTATCATGGGTAGACCTTTCCTTGCAATGGAAAAGTCATTAGAGTATGTTGAAACGGATGAGCTCACTTTATGAGTTGGTGATGAAAAGGTCGTCTTCCATCTTTGCAAATTCATGAAGCAACCCAATAGCACCGAGGTATGCTGATTCGTAGACCTTGTCATGCTATGATTGTGGATGATATCGGTGCTATGATCAACATGGAGGATCCTCTTGAGGCCGTGCTGTTAAATATGAACGTCAATGATGATGCAAGTAGAGTGGAGTGCGTGAATGCCCTGCATGGGATGGGCTCTTATACATATGAGCTGAGAAAATTGTCTTTGGATTTTGAAAATCAAAAAACTCCACCAATAAAGTCATCAATTGAGGAGCCACTGATATTGGAGTTGAAATCACTTTCTCCGCACCTCATGTATGAATTCTTGGGCTCAAATTCTATTTTACAAGTTATTCTTTCTTCTTGCCTTACTAACATGCAGGCTGAGGCCACTTTCGTTGTGCTTCAAAAGAAGAAAAGGGCAATTGGATGGACACTACCTAACATTCGGGGAATAAGCACCGCATTTTGCATGAACAAAATTATCTTCGAGGATGATGCAAAGCCTTCCTTGGAGCATCAAAGAAGATTGAATGAGGCTATGCAAGAGGTGGTGAATAAAGAGGTAATCAAATGGTTAGATGTCGGGGTCATGTACACCATTTCTGATAGCTTGTGGACTTCTCCGGTACAATGCATACTGAAGAAGGCTGGTATGATTGTGGTGCCTAATGACAACAATGAACTTATTCCTATTCAGGTGGTCATCAGATAGAGTATGTGTGGATTAAAGGAAGCTAAACAATGTGACCCGAAATGATCATTTCCCATAGCCATTTCTTGACCAAATGCTAGATCTTCTTACGGGGTGAGCTTTTTATTTCTTTTTGGATGGTTACTCGGGGTAGAATCAAATTTTAATTTCCTCGGATGATCAAGAGAATTCAACTTTTACATGTTTGTATGGCACATTCGCTTTCTCTCGGATACCATTCGGATCGTGTAATGCTCCGAAAACCTTCCAACGATGCATGATGGATATTTTCACCAACATGGTGGAAGATAATTTTGAAGTCTTCATGGATGATTTCAATGTGGTTGGGGATTCCTTTGATGAGTGTTTGGGTAATTTGGATAAAGTGTTGGCCCAATGTGAAAGCACAAACCATGTACTCAATTGAGAAATGCCATTTCATGGTTGAAGAGTGTATAGTGTTGGGTCACAAAATTTCAAAGTGAGGAATTGAAGTGGATAAAGCTAAAATAGAGGTGATTTCGAGGCTTCCTCCCCCTATTTCTATCAAAGGGGTGAGGAGTTTTCTTGGGCACGCAGGTTTTTACTGGAGGTTTATATATGACTTTTCCAAAGTGGTACTCCCTTTGTGCAAGTTGCTAGAGAAAGATGCTAAGTTTATGTTTGATGAGAAATGCATGGACGCCTTTAACTTCTCAAGTAGAAGTTGACCACCACTCCTATCATTACCGCACCTAATTGGAGCTTGCCCTATAAGCTCATGTGTGATGCTAGAGATGTTGCGGTTGGAGTGGTGTTGGGTCAACGTGTGAACAAGATATTTCATCCCATGTACTACAAAAGCAAGACCATAAATGCAACTCAAAGGAACTATGCGGTCAGCGAGAAAAAGTTGTTGGCTATAGTGTTTGCTATGGAAAAGTTTCGACCATATCTAATGGTGGAAAAAGTTATAGTGCATACCGATCATGCCGCCCTTAGGTATTTGATAACAAAGAAAGACTCAAAGGCAAGATTGATGGGATAGGTGTTACTATTTTAAGAGTTTGATCTAGAAATTGTGGATTGGAAAGGTAGTGAGAATCAAGTGGCGGACCACTTGTCCTGTTTGGAGGAGGAGGGGAGGCCTTCTGATGGCCTTCAGATCAACAAATCATTTCTCGATGAGCAACTCTTTGCGGTGTCAATGAACGATATGCCATGGTTTGTCGATGTTGCTAATTACCTTGTCACTGGAATAATCCCGTATGAGCTCTCTTCTAACCAAAGGAAGAAGCTCAAGCGGGATGGCTTGGATTTTTATTGAGACGAGCCATACTTGTTCAAGATTTGCACGGATGGTGTGATTCGTAGATGTGTCCCAAAGGAACAACAACTGGGTATCTTGGAGGCTTGTCATTACTCTCCTTATGGTGGCCATCATGGCGGGGCGTGGACGACTTCTAAAGTTTTTTGTTGTGGATTTTATTGGCCAACCTCTTTCAATGATGCAGGTGATTTTATGAAGAGATGTGATGAATGCCAAAGAGCGGGTGGAATTTCAAAAAGGGATGAGATGCCTCTCAATACAATTCTCGAAGTGGATATCTGTGATGTTTGGGGCATCGATTTCATGGGTCCATTTGTTAGCTTTTGTAGGAACACTTACATTCTTGTGGCGGTTGATTATGTCTCAAAGTGGGTTGCAGCCATGGATTTACCTAACAATGAAGCCCAAAGTGTTGTTGCATTTCTTAAGAAGAAATTTTCACAAAGTTTGGCACTCCTCATGTTATTATTAGTGATGGAGGGGGGGGGGGGGTCTCACATTTGCAACATAGCTTTTGTCACGTTGCTTTCCAAGTATGGTGTCAATCATAAGGTTTCAATCCCTATCATCTTCAAGCAAGTGGGCAGGTGGAAGTTTCCAACAGGGAAATCAACAGTCTTTTGTCAAATACGGTCAATACTAATAGGACTAATTGGTCCAAAAAGTTGGATGACGCTCTATGGGCTTACCGTACCACTTACGACACCCCAATTGGTATGTCACCATACCAGTTGGTATTTAGGAAAGCATGTCATCTACTAGTGGAGTTGGAGCATAAGGCCACGTGGGCCCTTAAAGAAGCTTAATCTTGAGTGGGATGTTGCGGCCAATCTTCGTGTTGAACAACTCAATGAACTTGACGAATTCCGATTCTATGCATACTCTAGTTCGTCTTTGTATAAGGACAAGATGAATTACCTTCATGATAAATATGCTCGTCAAAAGGAGTTCAAAATTGGTGATTTGGTTTTCTTGTTCAATTCCTGGTTTCGTTTGTTTCCGGGAAAGGTTAAATTAAAGTGGAGTGGGTCATTTAAAGTTATGTTGTAATCCCTTTTGGTACTATTGATCTCTAGAACAAAAATGGTAAAGTTTTCAGAGTTAATGGGCACGGGGTCGAGCATTATCTAGGAAAGATTAATGACAACCACGTGGTGGAGCTTCTTCATCTCAAGTGATATGGTAACATGCATCGTGCCGCATCGTTAAATTAGGCACTTCTTGGGAGGCAACCCATGTCTTTTTCTGCTTGTTTTCTTTGATTTTGCTTTGTAGTGTAGGATTAATATTTGTGCTAATTGGCTGTGAGATGTTGCAGGGTTATGTTGATGCAGTTTAAGACATGATAGGAAAATTGAACAAGTATCTGAAGTTGTCAGTGCGGCCGCACTACACTTTGTGCGGTCCGTATTGGTGTGAGTCAATATGAGGAGTCTCTGAAGTTTTTTACCGCGGCCACATTACCTTTTGTGCAGACCACGGTGGACCTCTGTGGTCGCGATCTGTTTTTTGCGGACCGTAGAGGTTGCCTTCTCAAACGTCTTCTGAACGAACCCAGCACGGACCGCGGTCCATTTTGTGCGGCTATGCTTGTAGGTGACAATGGGTCCCAACAATTTTTCTAAAAATAGACCCCAGGGACCCCTGTTTACACTTTTCGCAAATTTTTACACTTATAAAGACTAAACACTGTTCATCTTGAGCTTTGAACGTGATTGCTTGTTTTCATTTCCTTGTTTACATTCTTCTTACAACCTGGTATATTAATCTCCCCCTTTGCTTGTTAATTTTGTTTATTACTAAGAATTTTTCATTTTTTCTTAGTATTTATTTCTTCATCTCTCGTATTTTCCTCACTAGATTAGTTAGATTAGTTAATTCTTAGTTTAATTAGGCCTAGGTAGCACAAAATGGACTGGGTAGACCTATGGAAACATCAATTAGGAACACATTTAGGCTAAAAAGCAAAAATCCAAGAACCCTAACTCAGTTCCATAACTAGGCACCTTCCGCGGATCACTCTCAATTTTGTGCGGTCTGCAGTACCACTTTGTGTGGATTGCAATAATGAACTTATGCAAGGTCAACACTTGCCCACCACGAACACGATACCACTTTGTGCGGCTTGTGGTGGTCAGATTCAGAGGGTGTGTAAAATGAGCTCCACCCCTGCGCAGACCGTGGTTGCTTTTGTATGGTCCGCGGTAGCCCCAGTGTGGCCACACTTCTTTTTGTACGGTCCGTACTGACCTTTTCTGCAACTGTGTCTGCAACTATCTGCTTCTGTCTTGCAATTCATTGTGCACATATGTTTCCTTGCTATTATTAATACTAACAAAGTTAGATGTCTGTGCTTGCAAACAATGGTTTAATAACGAGAGGGAAAAAGATCAAAACAACCCGGGAGAGCTGAATTCTCCCGGGGTGGAAAACAAAAGATGATTAGGCTCACTCCCCAAGTTTAGGAGAGCATAAAAAGAATAAGAAAGTTGATAAAAGCTGCAGACAGTGCAGTTGACAAATCGGGGAGTGAGTACGAGCCGTCTCAGGAGGTTTCCTCAGATTCTATTCCTGCACAGATTCCTGATTTGCCCGGGAGATTGAGATTGACAGATGAAACTCCACCTCCATCACCCCCTGCCCAAGCAGCATATCATTTCCCCACTGAGTTGTCTGCGGGCTCAGTAGCCAATAGCGGTGAGTACTCCACCTCCCGCACAAATTCATTATCTGGGGAGAGTGTAGGCAGAGGTGATGGGGGAGATAAGAAGGTACCTGAAGGTGGTGAGCCTCAGGTTGGGGGGATTACCCGAACTAGGAAACTAGAAGTTTGGGAAGATAGGTTTGTGAGCGAGGTGGCATACCACGAGTTTAGGGAGTGGTGGCCAGTGAGACATTTGATATCGAAGCAGAGTTTCATTCACAAAGACTTATTACCCCACAACTTTGACGTGTAGAGGCAATTTAGAACAATAGTAGGCTAGGAACACTTCATGGACGAATGTATAGATGCAAATTAACACTTGGTCAAAGAGTTCTACTGTAATGTAGCCCACATTGTCAAGGGCTCCAAAGTGACCAAGGTTCGTAACAAAAAGGTATTGTTCGACGGGAAGTCACTGAATGAGTACTTGGACTTCAATGAAGAGGATGAGACTCTATATCTAGAAAAGTTGGAGATGGGTGAGGATGTCCGTCCATGGTTAGCTCAGTACCTAGAAATCCCAGGTACCGTTCCTGATTGGTTGACACCTGGGGTCACAATATTGCGAAGGACCCTGAACTTTGACGCAAGGGGTTGGTAACTTTTGTTTGCAGCTGGTTGGACCCTACAACACATGACCAAACACTTCCTCTCCACCGGGATATATCGGTCGCGTCAATTATGGATGGATACCCCATAAATGTAAGGGATGTGATGTCCCACATTATCTCATTAGTGGGAGCAGAGACTGGCAGGAACTACCCTTTCCCTAACACCCTCTCCATGTACTTTTGGGATTTAGGGGTGGAGAAGAAGTCCTACGATGTCAAGGGTAAGGCGATAGCCCCATTATCCTGGTGCAGCTTGAAGGGGAATGACAATCCCAAGGACAAGAATTACAAAGCCCCTGCTTCTGCCCCAACTAGCTAGTCTGAAGATCCAGTTGTGGTAGAGGCCCCCACCGAGCCTGCCTCCATTGCTGTTGACCTACCTTTCGGCCCTTCTAGATCTTCAGCCATTCCTCCTGGTCCTTCCATATCTGCAGGCCCAGAGATCCCATCATCCTAGGCACATCCCATCACTGCGTACCAATTGAGCCAGACGCTTCAGAGCCTGAACAGCTTCATCCAAGTTGTCTACCTTGACCTCCACTATTGCAGCTCTGTCGGCACCACAGTTAGTACAGGTCCCACAGTCTATAGAGGATGCCTTGAAGAACATACTTGAGAACCAGGAGAAGATCCTGAGTACCCATGCTAATTTGGCAAGGGCAATAGATTCACATGGCAAGGCTCTAAAGGAGCTTGCTAAGGAGCACAATAAGTTGCGCAAGACGCGGGCTTCCAAGGAGTCCGTGAAGGAGCTGAGGCTCGATATGGATAGACTGAAGGCAGACTACCTACCTTTAGACTTATTATTTGAGGACCCTGCTCCAACAGAAGCCACAGATCCAGAGTAGACACAGAGGCCTCCGAAGAAGAGGAGGAAGGTTTCTAGAGCAGATGATGTCATCATCCAGTTGGCGGACCCATCGAAGGCTTCCTCGAGTCAACCAGTGTACCAAAGCCAGTACTTGTCCAATCCCATGTCCCAGCAGCAGAGCAGCAGGATACTGGGAACCAGTTTGAGGTTCTCGAGCATACAGAGAACCCAGGGACCACCCATGATCCTATGAAGATGGACATGGCTTAGGGAGTCTTCATATCCTTTATCTTTTTATTTTAGGTACTTATTTGATTTAGTTGGCATTG
The DNA here is from genome assembly GCA_034376525.1 of Nicotiana benthamiana. Lineage (NCBI taxonomy): Eukaryota > Viridiplantae > Streptophyta > Magnoliopsida > Solanales > Solanaceae > Nicotiana > Nicotiana benthamiana. The sequence goes on from CM067337.1 coordinate 61,124,122, forward strand.
GGGTCAATGCAACCTTTTATTTGAGGGCGTGTGCCCTTTATCTTTTGATGACTGTACATATATACCGATTTAGTTTATGCCTTTTTTATTTTCATTTGGTATGTATATAATCTTAAATTTAGTTACTTTTATCACACTTTTTATCTTTTATTTGGCTGTATATAAAGTTACATCAGTGTATATATTCATTTCCCGTTGTGTATTCAAATTCCCTATTGTATATATTCTTTCTATTTTCACAAACTTTTCGTTTTTAGATTCTTATTTATTTTCGTAGATTTTTGTTTCCTTTTTGACGTTTTTAATAAGGCTTTGGTTTTTTTAATGCCACGATTCTTTTCAAAGGTGGAGTATTGTGTGAACCGGGTGGCTTTTCCCATTGATAGATGGCGTGACAACCTTCTTAAGGGTTTGAGTCCATTTTTGTTTTTGTTTTTCATAGTTTGTAGTTAAGGGTATCTCAAACAAAGCTTCACTTGGGCCTAGAACATTTTCCTTTTATCCCATAGTCAAAGACAAATTGTTGTGTGTAGGATGGTAAAAGTTGTGGCCTTGAGACTATTGTGTTGACCGAAAATCATCAAGTGGTTTTTTAGGACCATTCTGCACTCAAATCGTATTTAAGGTCGTTGAGGGCCCCCAACTCTATGTCTTAAGAAATCCTTTAGCTTGTGTGGTGAGAAATCGAATTACAAGTCCAAGTCCTAAGCCATTGGTCTAGAACTTGCCTTGAATGTTTATTGAGGCGAAATCTTAAGTGAATTTTGACTTGCGAAGTGATTATAGGATCTCCTTAATCCAAATGATAGTTGAACAATTCCATAGCATGCCAATGATATAATTCCTTGTTAATCCTTTTGAACCTTAAACCTTTTTCTTTCAAGAACCATGCTACAAGCCTATACCCGTTCTAAAATGCACCCTCTCTTGTCACCCGATCTTTCCTTGAGCAATGGCAAAAGTATAAGTTCGGGGGGAGAGACGAGGAAGGGAATAAAGTTGTAAAAGGTAAAAAGTGAAGAAAAGGAAAGGCAATGAAAAAGAAAGAAAATAAAAAGACAAAAAAAAAAATCAATGTGAAAAAGAATAAAAAAGGATTCGAGAAAAGCAAAAGAGAAAAAGGTGTGGAAAGTTTAAAAAGAAGAAACGTTTTAAATTACATGAGAAAGAATGACAGTGTGTCTCTTTAGCCCCTTAGAAAGAAGTAAGATGACTCAAAAAGTCAAGAGAATTGTGCCAAAATGAATCAAAAGAAGTACTTAAGGGAAGATTAAACCCACTTAGTCCAAAAGATTTCCTACCATGAACCAAAAGCCTTCACAATGGCTTTACAAAAGCCCTATATGATATTGAATTGAATGAAGTTTGCATTAGTGGATACTTACATGAGAGGAAAGCATATGGTACTTAGAGCTAGACTTGTGACCTTTCCTTGAGAGAGATGAGTGAATTCCTATTGACCTCGGTTTGTGTGCTAATACTCTAAAAGGTGAGGTTCGCTTAGGAAGAGTTGATTATAAGTGAGTTTGCGTTCCATAATGACCGAAGTAATTTAGTGAGTTATTTCATGTAATGAGTCAACTTTTGATGCTCTTGTGTCACACTTGATCTATGGGATCTATGGCTTTTCAAAGGTCAAATATTGTTAATGATTCTTTCGTATTGAGGTCAATTGTTAGTCCCAATTGATTCTTGTTGAGGTTACTTTATGATAGCTAAAAATACTTGGATTTTCCCTTAAAGGGTGGGTCTTATTTTGTTTGCTTGAGGACAATCAAAAGCTTATGTTTGGGGGAGTTGATAACTAGGGATTTTGACGTGTTTCATGCTCCTTCTTCCGTATGCTTTGATTATAAATTGTTGCTAGTCCAAAAAGGATTATAAGTTGTGCTTCATTGCAGGTTTAATCGACAAAGTGACGAAATGTCAAAGATCGACTCTGATGGAGTGAAACCTGCTCAAGTACCAAAGACAAAGCAAAATCAGGACAAAAAGGACTAGTTCGGCCACACTATTATTTGTGTGGTTCGCACTAGGGGATTCAGAGAGCTGGAAAATCGAGCTTCAAGGCAGTGCAGCCGCTTATCTTGGAGGGTCTGCACTGAAGGTTCCACATCTGCATTACGATTATGTGTGGTCTATGGAAGAGAGGATCAAAGAGATGTAATTTGACAAGGATCAAGCCAGCGCAGTCTGTGGTCATGTTTGTGGTGAACACATTAGAGACCTCCGCAACTGTGGTCCATTCAAGCGGTCCGCAAAACCTGAGTTCAGAGAGCCAAGACTTAAAATACAATCGCCTAGTGCGGCCACAGTCCATTTTGTGAGGCCCGCACTGGCGCTGCATGGGTATTTTTGTCCAGTTTCTCCAACTTAGAATAAATAGAATATTTTTCTATTTATAGGGTATTGGACATTTTAGAACTTCAGCTGCACTGGTGAGAAGACCTATTGTAGCCATTTTTTGGTATTTTTACTTAGCTTTTATCATTGAATCTTTATATTTAGTTTAGCAATTAATTAATATGTCTTTATCTTCATTTATTTCTCTGATTTTATCTTCAAGCATGAGTAGCTAAACCCATTAGTTAGGGTTCTGGCTCAACCCTAGTGTGAGTAATTGATGGGTATTGCAATTTAAGGTTAGATTGACCATAAGTCTTTGTTATTTTGGTCAATTTTATGGATTAAATGATGAATTGGTAGTTGCAAATAATGGTTTGTGCTAAGTTAACTTAGCTCTTCTTGAGAAATAGAGCCTAAGTCTCCAAAATTGACCCAACACGGAATTAGGATGGACTCAAGAGAATTGATAGTCCCAGTTAAAGGGTTAAATCTCGAGAGTGTAATTACCCAACTTGAACCCTAGTTGCTTGAGCAGATTTGCCTACCTATTTGGTCTTGTGAAAGTAATTTGGGCAAAATCACTCTCTTTACCGAGAGGTGTGAGAGTGAGTAACATCGTGCAAGAGTTATAGCATATTTTCCCAATCATGTCAAGCATAGCTTAGAAGCAATTACCCATCAATTAGCCACCTAGGTGAAAGTCATTACCCTAGTTCCCTTTTATAGATTAGAGACAACTCTTAACAGTAGTCACCTAGCATAATCTAGTTGCAATGTATAATTAGAAGTTGATAATAGTAAAATATATAGAAAAACCAAAATATTATTGGAAGTGACATTTAGAGCAATTACACAACTCTAGCCTAGATAGATACTCAACTCCAATTCTAGCTCCATGAGGAGATCGGTCCCGACCCAAAATCGGGTAAAAGCTATTGCGACCCTCTCTTGCTACTCTTTAGTAGTATAGAGTTTTCTGCGATCAACGGTCCGTAGCCAGCAGAGTCTCCTTCAGAGTATTGTACTATTTTTTCATTTCATTCCAATTTGTATTCCGGACAGTTATTGTATTACATCACGTTTTTCCTAGAAATTGCTCATGCACTTGTGACATTGGGTTCCTGGATGATCACGAATTTTTTCAGTAGATAATTTTGTAAAGACGTTCTCATTTATTCAGTGAAGTTTATTATTTATTATTTAACCGTTTAAAAGAAATAATTTTAAAATAAACAAAAATGAAAAATTACTGGTTAATTGTTGTTGGCTTGTCTAACAATGATGTTCAATATCATTACGATTCTTAGTGGATTTTGAATCGTGATAGGAATAGAGATAAAGGTAGGGTGGGGAGTGTGATAGGATAACAACTTATATGCACCCAATGTAGTGCTGCACTGTGGCCTGGGCCTGAACAAGACCAGACCGGGCCCGCGGTCCGGGTAGACCTAACGAGCCTGGTGGGCCGGTCCTGGTGGTCCTGGGCCTGGTGGTACTTTTAGGCACGTGACATGCCGTCTGCATTCATTAGCCCGTGAGCCTGGACTGTTAGGCCCGGGACCGTCAGCCGGGCCTGGGCCGGTCCTGGCAGGCCCAACGGCTATTTTTTAAAAAAAATTGTTTTAAAAATCAGCAATGGACAGTATTTAAAAAGTAGCTATTTGGGCTACTATTTGACAGTTTGGAGGTTTAAAAAGTGGCCATTTGGCCCCAAAACTTTAATTTAACCTCAAACTTTATATAATTATACTTTTACACATTTCGCAACTATAAATACCCTCCTCATTCTTTCATTTTTATTCACCAATTCATCAATATCTCTCAATCTTTCTACTACAATTGCTTAATTTATTGTTGAAAATTCGCGAAAAATTGTGAAGTTGTTGAATTGAAGTGTTCAACGATTTTCAATTTTCAAGAAATTGTTCGGCAATCTGGTAAACTCGTTTCAACTCTTACATTTGAATAGTATATTTTTGTGTGGTATAGTTTGCATAATTATAATTAATATGGCATTTTCTTTGAAAAAAAATTTGGTAAAGGAAAAGGTAAAACCGGTGAAAGTAGTGGCCATATTACTACCCTTCCCCCGGCTCCCCGACCTAGAAAATATAAGCAAGTTGAAAGTAGTCGCCAACCTAGACGTCCTCTTCCTCCTCCTCCCGTAATGCTTGATAGTGATCACCCTTGTTTTCAATTTACCGATAGTGAATTTCTACATGATGTTGCAGTAGGTGATAGATTAGATGATGAAATTATGAATGCTCTTTAACCCAATGAACCTATCTCAGAGGAAAATAAGGATGATGATGAAACCCAAGCACCAGATTTAGATGATACACCTACTAGTCCTGTTCATAACTCAAGTAATGCACCAGTCGATCCACCTGTAGAAACTCCAACTTTTAATTGACAACCTGCTAAATGTCAAGAAACATCATTAGTTTGAAATTTTTTTACTCACGTAAGAGAACTAAATAAGGCTAAGTGTAAAACTTGTGGGAAATTACTGGTTCATAAATTTACTAGAGACCGTAGCGGCACTGGTAGTTTCACTAGGCACATAAAAACACACCCTAGAGATAATGCTAGATTTTTGCAAATACAAGCGCAGCAAGAGGGGACAAGTGTAGATTCTGCGGTTAACCCTAGTACAGGTTCAAATCTAGTTCAACCAGGAATTAACATTGTCACCGAAGGTATTTTATATTACGATCCAAATAGAGATCGTGAAGAATTAGAAAAGATAATTACTGTTATGTGCTTACCTTATACTTTTGCTTCTAATCCTAATTAGGTTCATTATATTAGAAGAGTTTTTAATCCTACTTATAAAGGTTGGCCTCGCGCAACAGTTAATGCCGATATTTATAAATTCAAACATGAATATGAACAATATTTGCGCTATTTATTTACTCATATACCTAATCGGATTTCTATTACTACTGATATTGGTTGAAGTGGTAATGATTGTGATTATCTAACTGTTACAAGTCATTTGATAGATGAGGACTGGACAATGCAAAAACGTATAATTGCGTATAGAATAATTAATTCACATCACACATGTAAGTTTATAGCAAACACTGTTTCAGATATTTGTACATATTTTTGCTTTAGCGATAAAATAATGGGAATTTCTATGGATAATGCTTCTAGTAACACTAGTGCTATAGCCATCCTTACAAAAATACTAAATCCTGCATTTACTAATATTTTCCACGTTAGATGTATTTATCATATTTATCATTTAATTGTCGGTGATGGTATGCGAATTTTAAACATAGAAATTAAAAAGGTTTGAATAGCTCTTAATTGGCTTTTTTATTCAAACCGTAGAACTAGACTTTGTTGAAACACGTTCTCATGGCACTATACTAAACGTGTAATCATATTTGTAGGTTTTGATGAATGACAAACTATGTGCAATTGACATATGACGAGGTCCAAGCACAAGCGTGAAATTGATACATAACGAGATTCAAGCACAAGACCAAGAAATAAAGTTATACATGAGTCGTTCTTTTAATTGTGATCTTGATCCTACAACTTAACTCAAGACTTGGCTTCTCTCGTAAAATCATCTTTATCAAATCATGCATATTTAATTTAGAGCAAAATGATTTTAAATCATGCATTGTATTTTAGCAAAATGATTTTTAAACATGCCTCTAAAATCTGGACTAAGATAATCGATTATGTTAAGTCAGCTGCATGACAATCGATTGTGTACCTTATGACAATCGATTGTGTTAAGGCAGTGTGCATCAGATTTTTCAAATCTGCATGACAATCGATTGTGAACCTTATGACAATCGATTGTGTTGAGGCAGTGTCCAAACATATTTTTCAAAGCTACAAAATAATCGATTGTGAACCTATGACAATCGATTGTATTGAGGCAGTGTCTATTTGATTTTTCAAAGACTGATAAATAATCGATTGTCCATATAGTATAATCGATTATGTAACTGACCGTTGCCAAAATATTTTCAAACACCGTCAGGTAATCGATTATAGATTTCTAATAATCGATTGTTTTAAGTAAAATCTGAAAAAGATTTTTTGAACGTTGCCAAGTAATCGATTGTATAATTCTGACAATCGATTGTTTTAAGTAAAATCTGGAAATAATTTTTTGAATATTGCCAGTAATCGATTATATGTCTTAGATAATCGATTGTTATGCGTAAAATCTGGGAATGATTTTTGGAACGATTGGCAAACAATCGATTGTATCATTTTGACAATCGATTGTCATAGCACAAAATCAGCAATTCTTAATTGGCAATTAGGCAACGGTAATGCATGGTTTTGACACTATAAATACATCGTCAAATCAGTCTTGCAAACACAACAACTGACAATATTATTGCTAAAGCTTTCATACTCTCTTATTCATCATTTTCTATTCATTACATAAGTTTTTGAGAGCCAAATTGTTGACGAAAGTTGTTGCGTTCTTGAGCGTATTTAGTTTACTCATATCTACTCTTAAGGAGAGTCTTGTTTTGAGTGCTAACACACTTGAAGGGAAAGTTGTTCCCTTGTATTGTAAGAAGGAACTTGTGATTCCTTTGGTTGAAGTCTTGAAGTGTTGTATCTTCGAGCAAAGGTTGTTGAGGCTTGTGTCCTCAGTTTGTAAAGGTTTGTTGAGCACCCATAAGCTTAACAGTGTTAGTGAAAATCTCGAGAGAGTCTCTCGGGGACTGGACTAGCCACGGGTTGTGGTGAACCAGGATACATCGGTGCGTTCGTTCCTATTTATTTACTTATCGCACTTATTCAATTCCTGCAATTTTTAAATTCCGCAAGTTTACGCTATTTTTTATCATAACGCTATTCACCCCCCCCCCCCTCTAGCGTTAAGTGTATTTTCTAGCAATTGGTATCAGAGACCAACTCTCTGAAGACTTAACCGTTTGAGAGAAACAATCCATGGCTTCTACTCGTGACTCTTTTGCAGGAATAGGTGAAGGACAATGCTCCACCCGACCACCACTATTCAACGATACAAACTATACATACTGGAAGGAGAGGATGAGAATATTTATTCAATCGAATAATTTTCATCTGTGGAAGGTTATAATGAAGGGAGAACAAATTCCAACCAAAAAGGTTGAAAACGAATGGGTTCCAAAATCCGAAGAGGAATACGATGCGGATGATATCCGAAAAGTGCAAAACAACGCAAAAGCAATGAACTTATTATATTGTGCTATAAATGCTGATGATTACAGGAAAATATCATGTTGCACAACGGCGAAGCAAATGTGGGATAAGCTGGAAATCACGTACGAAGGTACGGACCAGGTAAGAGAGGCTAAGGTTGATTTTCTAACCCATGCATATGAATTGTTTCACATGAAGGAAGGCGAAAAGGTCGATGAGATGTTCGAAAGATTTTCAAAAATCGTAAATGACTTACATGCTCTTAAGAAGACCTTCACGGATAAGGAACTTGTCCGAAAGATTCTCCGAAGTCTCACTCCGGAATGGCGCTCCAAGGCCGACGCGATTCAAGAGTCTATTGGCACTTCAAATTTCACCATCGGCGGATTAAGAGGTAACCTTAAGACTTATGAATCTACCATATTTAACCCTCTTGTTAATGATCAAAGGAAACAAAGAATCACCCTCAAGGCAAGCACAAGCCAACCTCAAAATGATGAGGACGGAGACAACGAGTTCGGACTCATTATCAAGAGATTTCAAAAGTTCATGCGAAAAGAGTATGAACGAAAAGGCAAAAAGCAAGGAGATCAAATAAAGTGCTATGAGTGCGGAGAAACCGGGCACATTAAATCAAATTGCCCAAATATCAAAAAGGAGAAGAAACCCTTCAAGAAACAACGAGCATACATATCTTGGGGAGGCGACTCCGGAGACGAGTTGAGTGAGGAAGAAGAAGACGAAGCCGCAAATCTTTGTCTTATGGCACAAGAAGACAACCAAGAAGAGGTATGTCAAATTTCTTCCAAAAATTTCTTTTCTCTTGAGGAAATGCAAAATGCTTTTGATGAGTTGTATGGTGAATTTATTAAAGCTTCCAAAACTGTTAAAAGCATAAAGGAAAATGCTTCTTTAAAAGAAAAAGATTTTGAAAACCAACTCTCTTTGAAAGAAAAAGATTTGGAAAAACTGATTTTAGAAAATGAGAAGTTGAAAGAAGAAAACAAATTTTTCGGCAAGAGAAGCGCCGCCAAACCCGAGAGCTCTAGTAAAAGTTGTACTTCTTGCATGCATCTCAAAAATGAGGTAGAAAGACTTTAGGGCACCCTAGATAAGTTTAATTCTTCTCATAAAAATTTGAATGAAGTCCTTGTTAATTTGAAGTCGACCAAGCATGGCATAGGTTTTAAAAATGAGCCTAAAGAAAAGGTTGAAGCCAACCCCCAACAACCTAAGGCTCAACCTAGGATTAATAAAACAAACGCTCATCCTAGATATAACAAACCTAGAAATGGCTTTCAACAATCGCAACCTAGAAATAATCATTCTAGAAATAACGCATATTCCAGGCCAAACACTAGAAGGAACTTTGAACCTTTTAGAACACCTAGAAATGGCTTTCAACCTAGAAATAACTATTCTAGAAATGCTGCATATCCAAGAACAAATAGTAGGAGAAATGATTTTCATGAATTGCGCAATATTCATATTGTCAAGAATAGAGTAAATGAATTTCGTCTGTCCAATTACTATCAACCTAGATGAATGCATAATCCTAATGTTGTGTGTCATTATTGCAATCGAATTGGACATATTGCTCCTGCTTGTATCACTAGACATAGACACTTAAATGTATGTCAAGCACAACATTATGTTACACCTAACTCTCAAGGACCCAAAACAGCTTGGGTACCAAAGACTCATTAATTTGTCTTGTAGGTATGTTTGAAGGGATCAAGTGTACTTTGGTACCTTGATAGTGGATGCACCAAACACATGACAGGAGACGAATCCAAGTTCTTTCAACTAGAACATAAGGAAGGAGGAAGCGTTATTTTTGGTGATAACAACAAAGGAAAAATTATCGGCATCGGATCGGTCGGTAAGGATGAAGTTTCTTCCATTAAGCATATATTGTTAGTTAAAGGTTTAAAACATAATCTCTTGAGCATAAGTCAATTATGTGACAAGGGAAATCTTGTTTTATTTGATTCGGATGAATGCTTAGTTTTTCGCCGTAGCGATTTTAAAATATCCTTCGTGGTTTTAGAATGGATAACATCTATATGGTTGATCTCGCAAATTCTTCATCTGAATATGTGAATTGTCTTATGAGCAAAGAGGATGATACATGGTTATGGCATCGTAGAGTAGCTCACACCAACATGCATCTTTTAAACAAATTGGTTTCACAAAATTTAGTTATTGGTCTTCCAAATTTGAAATTTGAAAAAGACTCTATTTGTGATTCTTGTCAAAAAGGGAAGCAAACAAAAGCATCTTTTAAATCGAAAAATAGTGTTTCAACTACTAGACCTTTGCAACTACTTCACTTGGACTTATTTGGACCATCTCGCATTGAAAGTCTTGGTAGAAATCGTTATGCTTTTGTTATTGTTGATGATTATTCTAGATTTACTTGGACTCTATTTCCTGCTCATAAAAGTGAAGCTTTTCATAATTTTAAATATTTTCTTAAACGGGTTCAAAATGAAAAGGACACAACCGTCACTTCAATAAGAAGTGATCATGGGGGAGAGTTTGATCACAATCTCTTTGCGGACTTTTGTGACAAACTCGGTATCGAGCACACCTTCTCTGCTCCACGTACACCACAACAAAATGGGGTTGTGGAAAGGAAAAATAGGTGTCTCGAAGAGATGGCTAGAACCATGCTCGATGAGGCTAAGATTCCCAAACATTTAGGGCGGATGCCGTGAGTAACGCATGCTACGTTCTAAATAGAGTAGTCATAAGGCCAATATTCATGAAAACCCCCTATGAACTCTATAAGGGAAGGAAACCAAATATCTCCCATTTTAGAGTATTCGGTTGCAAATGCTTTATTCATAACAATGGAAAAGATCAATTGGGAAAATTTGATGCCACATCCGATGAAGGAATTTTTATTGGTTATTCTTCACGTAGCAAAGCATATAGAGTATTCAATAATAGAACCGGAACTGTGGAGGAATCCCCTCATATTGTGTTTTTCGAAAATAATGCTCGCTTGGCGAGAAAGGATTCTGGTTTTGATCTTGCAGGTATTTTAAACTCACTATGTCCTCAAGACAAAGTACAAGAGGAAACTCAGAAGGAAACTCAAGATGAAATCTTGGATCAATTATCGGAGGAAGCGCCACAATTGGAAAAAGAAACGAAAATGCCTAACTCGTGGAGGAAAATCAAAGACCATCCTCTCGAACAAGTAATTGGCGACATTGAACAACAGGTAAGTACCCGAAATTCTCTTAAGAACACCTTAGAACATACTGCTTTTGTTTCTCAAATTGAACCCACAACCATCTCCGAATCAATTGGGGATGAATTTTGGACCTTGGCAATGCAAGAGGAGCTTAACCAATTCAAACGGAATGACGTTTGGGATTTGGTGCCAAGACCCGAAAATCATACCATAATTGGTACGAAATGGGTTTTTCGGAACAAATTAGATGAAAATAGTGTAATCACTAGAAACAAAGCTAGGCTTGTAGCAAAAGGCTATAATCAAGAAGAGGGTATTGAGTATGAAGAAACATATGCCCCTGTAGCAAGGTTAGAAGCTATTCGTTTATTGCTTGCTTTTGCCTCTTCTATGAATTTCAATTTATATCAAATGGATGTAAAAAGTGCTTTTTTAAATGGTTTTATTCAAGAAGAAGTTTATGTTGCTCAACCCCCGGGTTTTGAAGATTTTAAATTTCCCGATCATGTTTTCAAACTCAAGAAAGCCCTTTATGGCCTTAAACAAGCTCCCCGAGCTTGGTATGAAAGATTGAGCAAATTTCTTTTGGAAAATGATTTCATTAGGGGGAAAGTTGACACCACTCTTTTTATTAAGCATAGAAACAATGATATTCTATTAGTTCAAATCTATGTGGATGATATTATCTTTAGTGCTACTAACAATGCTTTGTGCAAGGAATTTTCTGATTTGATGACAAGCGAATTTGAGATGTCTATGATGGGTAAGCTAACATTCTTTTTGGGGCTGCAAGTAAAGAAAATGAAAGAAGGAACTTTCATTTGTCGAGCTAAATATTTCAAAGAATTGCTGAAATGATTTGAAATGACCAACGCAAAAGCCATGGCCACTCCCATGAGCACATCCGATCATCTAGACAAAGATGAGAAAGGTAAGGAAGTCGACACCAAAAAGTATCGAGGTATGATTGGATCTCTCCTTTATCTTACTGCTAGTAGACCGGATATCATGTTTAGCGTGTGTTTATGCGCTCGTTATCAATCATGTCTGAAGGAGTCTCACCTTACTGCGGTGAAACGGATATTGAAGTATCTTGTTGGTACTGTAAATGTGGGTCTATGGTACCCCAAAGGTTCTTCATGCCAACTTGTTGGCTATTCCGATTCCGATTTTGCTGGATGCAAATTGGACCGCAAGAGCACTAGTGGCACTTGCCATTTGCTCGGTAGCTCTCTCGTTTCTTGGTTTAGCAAGAAACAAGTAAGTGTTGCGTTGTCCACAACCGAGGCTGAATACGTAGCCACGGGGTGTTGTTGCGCTCAAATCCTTTGGTTGAAACAACAACTCTTGGACTATGGCCTAAGTCTTGATCATATCCCTCTTAGATGTGATAATACTAGTGCCATATGCTTGACGAAGAACCCCGTTCTTCATTCAAGAACAAAACACATTGAAATTAGGCATCATTTTATAAGAGATCACGTTCTCAAAGGGGATGTCGAAATTGAATTTGTTGAAACCAAAGATCAATTGGCCGACATCTTTACTAAACCCTTAGAGAAAGAGTCCTTCTTCCGATTTCGTAGTGAACTCGGGATTCTTGACTCCACGTTGATCTAAGTCATGCATTGCATTCTCCCTTTCACATGATTTCTAACTTGAGCGTCGGAGACGTCTAACGAATTTTTGCAGGTGTCGCCCTAAAGGCAGGGGGAATTATAAAGATTGATGCAGAATAATCGATTTCTCCTAAGGATAATCGAATTCTCTTTAGTATATAATCGATTATCTAGTATGAATAATCGATTATGTTGATATTATTTGCTTTATTATGTCTTTTACTTTTTCCATTTTTGCTAATGTCAAAAGGGGGAAGAATAAGGGGCTATGCACTAAATATTTATTGGCATAAATTGAGGGGGAATTCATATGTTGAGGGGGAACAAATTGCATATCTATATACTTGTTGCATATCTATACTTGTCTTGGATCGTCATTATGAATTATCTAATATGCATATCCCGCTTAAGGTTTGCCATTATCAAAAAGGGGGAAATTGTTGAAACACGTTGTCAAGGCACTATACTAAAGGTGTGTTCATATTTGTAGGTTTTGATGAATGACAAACTATGCACAATTGACATATGACGAGGTCCAAGCACAAGCGTGAAACTGATACATAACGAGATTCAAGCACAAGACCAAGAAATAAAGTTATACATGAGTCGTTCTTTTAATTGTGATCTTGATCCGACAACTTAACTCAAGACTTGGATTCTCTCGTAAAATCATCTTTATCAAATCATGCATATTTAATTTAGAGCATAATAATTTTAAATCATGCATATGTATTTTAGCAAAATGATTTTTAAACATGCCTCTAACATCTGGACTAAGATAATCGATTATGTACTTATGATAATCGATTATGTTAAGTCAGCTGCATGACAATCGATTGTGTACCTTATGACAATCGATTGTGTTAAGGCAGTGTGCATCAGATTTTTCAAATCTGCATGACAATCGATTGTGAACCTTATGACAATCGATTGTGTTGAGGCAGTGTCCAAAAATATTTTTCAAAGCTACAAAATAATCGATTGTGAACCTATGACAATCGATTGTATTGAGACAGTGTCTATTTGATTTTTCAAAGACTGATAAATTATCGATTGTCCATATAGTATAATCGATTATGTAACTAACCGTTGCCAAAATATTTTCATACACCGTCAGGTAATCGATTATAGATTTCTAATAATCGATTGTTTTAAGTAAAATCTGAAAAAGATTTTTTGAACGTTGCCAAGTAATCGATTGTATAATTCTGACAATCGATTGTTTTAAGTAAAATCTGGAAATAATTTTTTGAACGTTGCCAGTAATCGATTATATGTCTTAGATAATCGATTGTTATGCGTAAAATCTGGGAATGATTTTTGGAACGATTGGCAAACAATCGATTGTATCATTTTGACAATCGATTGTCATAGCACAAAATCAACAATTCTTAATTGGAAATTAGGCAACGGTAATGCATGGTTTTGACACTATAAATACATCTTCAAATCAGTCTTACAAACACAACAACTGACAATATTATTGCTAAAGCTTGCATACTCTCTTATTCATCATTTTCTATTCATTACATAAGTTTTTGAGAGCCAAATTGTTGACGAAAGTCGTTGCGTTCTTGAGCGTATTTAGTTTACTCATATCTACTCTTAAGGAGAGTCTTGTTTTGAGTGCAAAGTGTTTTTATACACTTTAAGGGAAAGTTGTTCCCTTGTATTGTAAGAAGGAACTTGTGATTCCTTTGGTTGAAGTCTTGAAGTGTTGTATCTTCGAGCAAAGGTTGTTGAGGCTTGTGTCCTCAGTTTGTAATGCTTTGTTGAGCACCCGTAAGCTTAACAGTGTTAGTGGAAATCTCGAGAGAGTCTCCCGGGGACTGGACTAGCCACGGGTTGTGGTGAACCAGGATACATCGGTGCGTTCGTTCCTATTTATTTACTTATCGCACTTATTTAATTCCTGCAATTTTTAAATTCCGCAAGTTTATGCTATTTTTTATTATAACGCTATTCACCCCCCCTCTAGCGTTAAGTGTATTTTCTAGCAGACTTAAAGAGTATTTTAAAAAAATGTGATGAATATGTCCTTAGAGAAAGAAAGGTTCCTAAACCATGCCCGACTAGATGGAATTGTATGTACGAAAGTTTAGTAGTTGCATATGAACATAGAAACCCAATTAATGCAATATATAATTCTCGCGTAGATGGTGATGATGATGATGAAATGCTTACTACCTAAGATTGGACAAATGTTAAAATTCTTTTAGATTTTTTAGAACATTTTCAAGTTGCTACAAATGCATTTTGTGGGCAATATTAACCTACTATCTCAAACTGTTTAGTTTATATTGTTGGAAATAACGCTTTACGCTAGAGGGGGGGGGGTGAATAGCGTTTTAAAAATATTAAGCGTTTTAGTGCGGAATTTAAAACTTTGCAGAAATTAAAACAAGTGCAGTAAAATAAACTTACACAATGATGTATCCTGGTTGGCCACAAACGTGGTTAGTCCAGTCCCCGAGAGACTCTCTCGAGATTTCCACTAAACTTGTCAAGCTTACGGGTGCTTAACAAACCGTTACAGCTGAGGACACAAGCCTCACCTAGGTGCTCGGGGATCACAATCCCAAAGACTTCAATTGCTCGGGGATACCAATCCCAAAGACTTCAATTGCTCGGGGATAACAATCCCAAAGACTTCAACTGCTCGGGGATAACAATCCCAAAGACTTCAACTGCTCGGGGATAACAATCCCAAAGACTTCAACTGAGGAATCACAAGTTCCTCAACAAACGAGAATCGCAATTCTCTTACAAACACAAAACAAACTCACTTTACAAAGTACTCCTCAATGAGTAGATATGAGTAGAAATAGTACGCTCAAGATCACAACAACTTAGCTCAATAGAATGGCTCTTCAAAAAGCTTTATGGATGAATGAAAATGATGATCAATGTAAGAAAGCTTTTAGCAATGAAAATACTTAAATTGTATATGTTGTTGTTGTGAAAACACTGAGTTAAGCCTGTATTTATAGGTGAAAAACTCAGTCTTACCGTTGTCTAATTGCCAATTAAGGATTGCTGAAATTACTCAGTGACAATCGATTGTCAAGACTAAACAATCGATTGTTTGCCTATCAGATCAAAAATTCAATCCCAGATTTTACGTCAACAATCGATTACTTCAAATCAATAATCGATTATTTATAACGTTAAAAAATCCTTTCCAATTTTTGGCATAAAACATCGATTATCAGGAAATCAACAATCGATTATTTTAACAACGTTCAGAAAATCTTTTCCAGATTTTACGCAAAACATCGATTGTTAAATATCAACAATCGATTACCTGAAGGTAATTTGAAAATGTATGACAACGGTTAGTTCCAACAATCGATTATCAAATAGAACAATCGATTATAAATTAATTTCAAAACTTACTGTCTCATATATAATCGATTATCAAAAGCCACAATCGATTATTAATTAATTTCAAAACTTTCTGTCTCATATATAATCGATTATCAAAAGCCACAATCGATTATTAATTTATTTAAAAACACTGGGAGACATTTTTCTCATTCTAATCGATTACCATTAGTTCATAATCGATTTTTCTGAGTTTTGAAAACTTTGCCTCAGTTAACAATCGATTATCAAAAGTACACAATCGATTGTTATGCAGTTTGCAAAAACCTGATGTTAACTGACTTACTCACAATCGATTATCATTAATTCACAATCGATTGTCATGTAGTCTTGACTTAGAGATACTCGATTATCATAAGTACATAATCGATTATCTTAGCCCAGATTTTTGAGGCATGTTTGAAAAACATTTTAACAAATATAAATATGCATAGTTTAAAATCATTTGACACTTAAGTTAGATATGCATGATTTTGGAAAAATAATTTTAGTAGAGAAGCCATGTTATGAGCCAAGATTGAGGAATCAAGATCACAATTAATATTGACTCAATTATAACATTTCTAAACTTTGTCTTGAGCTTCTTGTAATGCATCCATTTTGTGCTTGTCCTTGAGCACTGCTATATATCGCTTATTGCTTTGTTTGACATTCATCAAAACCTACAAAAGAACACACGTTTAGTATATTGCATTTGAAACGTGTTTCCAACAATTTCCCCCTTTTTGATAATGGCAAACATAAGCGGGATATATGCAATAATTATTTTGATAATCCAAGACAAGAGTAAAGTATGCAATTTGATGTTCCCCCTCAATTCATGTTCCCCCTCACTTTAAGCATGAATGAAGTTGAGAGTGATATAGCATACTTCTTGATATCCCGTTTCTTCCCCCTTTTGCCATTAGCAAAAATTTACACAAGGGAAGAATATGAGAAAAATGTGAAATAAACACAAGTTTATTTATTGGAAAATTAAGATAACATTACAAGGGTGAAACCAAACATAACTAACCATTCAAGAACAAACAGACCAAAAACAACAATATCTCATAACAACAACAATTTCATCATTCATCACCCCCATCCCCTTCATCATCATTGGTAGGCGCTTGATATGGCACCATCTGAGCATAGGCATAATGCACGTGATCAAAGTAACCATGGACCTCACAGGTTAGTTGAGTAATTTGGTCAGAAATGGTCCGGAGGGTAGGCTCCTGGGGAGGATGAGCACGACGGGCTTGTCGATTTTGAGGAGGAGCGGGAGCATGATCACCATCATGATGAAAGGAAGACTCCGAAATTTCCCAGATTTTGGTGCTCTTTTTGAGAGGACCATTAGCAATATTGACTCCGGAAGCTTCAAGAAATTTCATTATTAAGAGGGCATAGGGGAGAGGTATGTCATCTCTTGTGGCATTGAACATATGAGATAGAATAAGCTTGCACCAATTTATTTTAACACCGGTGACAATGGCATGAAGAAATTTGGCATCCTCTTGGGAAATGGTGGTGTGATTGAGTTTACGGGGTTTGAGAACACGAGTGATGAAATAGAGAATGAAACGATAATTCGGGTCCATACCCTTTATGGTGGGACGACGGGAAGAGGACTCATCATAGGCTACTCCGGCTTGGCGGAAGAGATTAGCTTCATCAATCATGACCCCGGCATCATTTATGTACTGGTAGATGTCTTCACCATCATGCGGAATGCCGGCAATGAGGTGGAGGTTATCTTCAGAAATTAGAATGGGAATGCCGTTAACATTGGTAACAAGTTCACCCTCATCATCTTTGTGAAGGTTGGAGTAAAAAGCTTCAACCAAAGAAATGTTGTAGTAGGGGTGAGTAAGGAGTAGGAAATTGAAAAGGTTGCACTCTCTTAGCATATTTGCGGCTGGAATGAATGGTGCAACAAGAGCGTTTGTTGAAAAGCGAGGAGGGAGAATAAGGCGTTTCTCAAATTTGGTTAAGAAACGGGTGAGCTCTTCATTGGATTCAAAGAATAGAACCGATCCATCTTGATATGGATGGCGAGAAGAAGAAGCACCTTGTTTGGAACGAGCACGTTTTGAGTTGCGGCTTGACATTTTTTTTTTTTTTTTTTTTTTGAAAGGATGTGCTAGGATTTTTCAAAGAAAACAAGAGAATTTGATGCTAGGGAGGCTTGAGTGAGTATACAAGAGCATATGTGCAGCCTATATATAGAGAAGGAATGAATCTTACATTTATTGGAAATGATTTGAAGAGATTTGAAGTCTGAAACGGTAAAAAATAAATTCACTGACCGTTCAACAATCGATTGTTTGAATGGAATAATCGATTGTCATTAATGAAAATGATCTGACACATCGATTACACGCCAGAACGGTAAGAAAATTTGAAAAAGATAGTCGATTGTCAAACTTGGTAATCGATTGTTTTTCATATTTATGACCTGTCAGGAATCGATTATGGAGCCAAAACGGTAACATAAGTTTAAAACAGATAATCGATTGTCAATATATAGTAATCGATTGTTTCACTCACAGAGAGTTTGAATTTTGGCAAATAATCGATTGGCAGAACAAACAATCGATTGTTTGGAAGGGGGATGCTGAAATGATGAGACTTAATTCTATCAGGCAATGTAACCATTTAACAAGATTTCATGGAAAAAAATTGAATCAACAAATAATCGATTATTGATACTGATAATCGATTGTAAGCATAAATAATCGATTATGATCGAATTTTTTTCTTGTATCAAGATAATTCATACTTTCCTCTTACCTTTTGGGGGATGCCTGCAAAATAGAATTAAACATCTCCGACGCTCAAGTCAGTAATCTATAAATGAAATAATAACTTTGAAACTCGTGTAGTCGGGTAAAAAAAATGAACTCTTAAGAATTTTGTCCTAGGATGTTCTTAAGAGGGTTTAGGGTACTTACCTTCCCTTCGACTTTGCCAATTATCTGATTTTGAACATCCTCCGTTCATTTTGGTCTT
The DNA here is from genome assembly GCA_034376525.1 of Nicotiana benthamiana. Classification (NCBI taxonomy): domain Eukaryota; kingdom Viridiplantae; phylum Streptophyta; class Magnoliopsida; order Solanales; family Solanaceae; genus Nicotiana; species Nicotiana benthamiana. The sequence goes on from CM067337.1 coordinate 61,142,845, forward strand.
TTGGCTCATTCTCCAATTTACGAAGCTTTTTCCACAATTTTGCCTTTTGAATTTTTTTTTTTGAAAATACTTCCGATTTAAAAAAACATAAGTCGACTTTTCCGTCTCTTCCTCCTTCTTTGTGCTTTAATTGAAGGAATTTTGTATTCGTCTCTCGTCAAGTGTTTGGAGCATCCACTACACTTGATTCCTTCAAGCACACCTGCAAAACGAATTAATGCTCTTTTGGTACCCATGCCATTTTGGGTCCTTGAGGGTTATGCATACTATAATGATATGTTTGAGTAGCATGTCTATGTCTAGTAAAGCATGCGGGAGCAATATGACCAATTCGTCTACAATAATGACATGTCACATTTGGATTATGCATGCGTCTAGGCTCATAGTAGCTAGAATAATGCACATTGTTTACTCTATTTTCATTTCTCCTAATTAGAACACTATAGTCATTTCTAGGTTGAACATTTCGGGATCTTCTAGCATGATCATTGTTGTGCCTAAAATATGCATCATGTCTATGGTGACGATTGCTAGGCGGAAGGTCATGTCTAGGTCTCCTAATATGCATGTTTGTTTTAGGAAAGACATTTTTGTTATTAATCCTAGGTTGAGCTCTAGGTGGTTGGGTTTTTGCATCAACCTCTTCTTCATTTATGAAGCCTATTCCATGCTTGGTTGATTTCAAGTTATCAAGCACCACATTCAAGTTTTTATGAGAGGAGTTGAATTTATCTAGTGTGCCTTTTAATCTACCTACTTCATTCTTAAGGTCTACACAAGAAGCACAATTTTTTGTAGAACTCTCGGGCTTGTCAGAACTTCTTTTCCCATAAAACTTGTTTTGTTCTAGTAGCTTCTCATTTTCCAAAACCAATTTTTCTAATTCTTTTTCTTTTAATGAAAACTGTTTTTGAAAATCTTGTTCTTTTAGAGAAGCATTTTCTCTTAAACTAGTGACGGTTTTTGTAACTTTGAGAAATTCAGCATACAATTCATCAAAGGCATTTCTCATGTCATCAAGAGTATAAAAATTTTGAGAAGAGATTTGACTTACCTCACTTTGATTTTCTTCCTGTGCCATGAGGCAGAGATTTGCCGCTTCTTCATTTTCTTCTTCACTGGATTCGTCTCCGGAATCTCCTCCCCAAGATATGTATGCTCGTTGCTTCTTGAAGGGTTTCTTCTCCTTTTTAAGATTTGGGCAGTTTGTTTTGATATGCCCTGTTTCACCACATTCATAACATTTAACTTGCTCACCTTGCTTTTTCCCTTTGCGGTCATATTCTTTTCGCATGAATTTTTGGAACTTTTTGATGATGAGTCCAAATTCGCTATCTCCATCCTCTTCAATTGGTGATTGACTTGTGCTCGCCTTTAGAGCAATCTTTTGCCTTCTTTGTTCGTCAACAACAGGGTTAAGAATAGTGGATTCATAAGTCTTAAGATTACCTCTAAGAGCGTCTATGGTGACGTTCGTGATTCCAATTGACTCTTGAATCGCATCGGCCTTTGATCGCCATGCCGGTGTTAGGCTCCTAAGGATTTTTCGAACTAGTTCTTTGTCTGTGAACGTCTTCTTGAGTGCGTGGAGATCATTCACTATTGATGAGAACCGCTCAAACATCTCGTCTACCTTTTCGCCTTCCTTCATATGGAACAATTCGTAAGCATGAGTTAAAAAATCAATTTTAGCTTCTCTTACCTGGTCAGTCCCTTCGTAAGTGACCTCAAGCTTGTCCCACATTTCTTTCGCTGTTTTGCAGCAGGAGATCTTCCTGTAATCATTAGCATTAACAGCACAGAGTAATAAATTAATAGCTTTAAAATTATTTTGGACCATTCGATTATCCTCGGCGTTGAATTCCTCTTCTGTTTTTGGCACCCATATTCCTTCCACCTGTTTGACAGGAACCTCATTTCCTTTGGTGTACACCTTCCACAAGTAAGGGCTGTTTGATCTGACGAATATCTGCATCCTTTCTTTCCAATATGAATAATTAGTCCCGTTGAACAAAGGAGGTCTTGTGGGGCACTGTCCTTCATCAATACCTGCAAAAGAGTCTAGAGTAGAAGCCATGGAAAGATTCTCTCAAACGGTTAAGTCTTTCAGAGAGTATGGCTCTGATACCAATTGTTGGAAATAACGCTTTACGCTAGAGGGGGGGTGAATAGCGTTTTAAAAATATTAAGCGTTTTAGTGCGGAATTTAAAACTTTGCAGAAATTAAAACAAGTGCAGTAAAATAAACTTACACAATGATGTATCCTGGTTGGCCACAAACGTGGTTAGTCCAGTCCCCGAGAGACTCTCTCGAGATTTCCACTAAACTTGTCAAGCTTACGGGTGCTTAACAAACCGTTACAGCTGAGGACACAAGCCTCACCTAGGTGCTCGGGGATCACAATCCCAAAGACTTCAATTGCTCGGGGATACCAATCCCAAAGACTTCAATTGCTCGGGGATAACAATCCCAAAGACTTCAACTGCTCGGGGATAACAATCCCAAAGACTTCAACTGCTCGGGGATAACAATCCCAAAGACTTCAACTGCTCGGGGATAACAATCCCAAAGACTTCAACTGAGGAATCACAAGTTCCTCAACAAACGAGAATCGCAATTCTCTTACAAACACAAAACAAACTCACTTTACAAAGTACTCCTCAATGAGTAGATATGAGTAGAAATAGTACGCTCAAGATCACAACAACTTAGCTCAATAGAATGGCTCTTCAAAAAGCTTTATGGATGAATGAAAATGATGATCAATGTAAGAAAGCTTTTAGCAATGAAAATACTTAAATTGTATATGTTGTTGTTGTGAAAACACTGAGTTAAGCCTGTATTTATAGGTGAAAAACTCAGTCTTACCGTTGTCTAATTGCCAATTAAGGATTGCTGAAATTACTCAGTGACAATCGATTGTCAAGACTAAACAATCGATTGTTTGCCTATCAGATCAAAAATTCAATCCCAGATTTTACGTCAACAATCGATTACTTCAAATCAATAATCGATTATTTATAACGTTAAAAAATCCTTTCCAATTTTTGGCATAAAACATCGATTATCAGGAAATCAACAATCGATTATTTTAACAACGTTCAGAAAATCTTTTCCAGATTTTACGCAAAACATCGATTGTTAAATATCAACAATCGATTACCTGAAGGTAATTTGAAAATGTATGACAACGGTTAGTTCCAACAATCGATTATCAAATAGAACAATCGATTATAAATTAATTTCAAAACTTACTGTCTCATATATAATCGATTATCAAAAGCCACAATCGATTATTAATTAATTTCAAAACTTTCTGTCTCATATATAATCGATTATCAAAAGCCACAATCGATTATTAATTTATTTAAAAACACTGGGAGACATTTTTCTCATTCTAATCGATTACCATTAGTTCATAATCGATTTTTCTGAGTTTTGAAAACTTTGCCTCAGTTAACAATCGATTATCAAAAGTACACAATCGATTGTTATGCAGTTTGCAAAAATCTGATGTTAACTGACTTACTCACAATCGATTATCATTAATTCACAATCGATTGTCATGCAGTCTTGACTTAGAGATACTCGATTATCATAAGTACATAATCGATTATCTTAGCCCAGATTTTTGAGGCATGTTTGAAAAACATTTTAACAAATATAAATATGCATAGTTTAAAATCATTTGACACTTAAGTTAGATATGCATGATTTTGGAAAAATAATTTTAGTAGAGAAGCCATGTTATGAGCCAAGATTGAGGAATCAAGATCACAATTAATATTGACTCAATTATAACATTTCTAAACTTTGTCTTGAGCTTCTTGTAATGCATCCATTTTGTGCTTGTCCTTGAGCACTGCTATATATCGCTTATTGCTTTGTTTGACATTCATCAAAACCTACAAAAGAACACACGTTTAGTATATTGCATTTGAAACGTGTTTCCAACATATATTGCCGTACTAGCTGATTTGTTTGTTGAATTTGGCGAGGGTGGGGATATTTATGAACTTGCTATAAATGAAATGAAATAAAAACTTAAAAATATTTTTTTCCTATCCCTCATATTTTTGGTTTTGCTGCAATGTTAAATCCTACAATGAAGTTGGGAGGTCCTCATTTTTAGTATTCAAATATTTATAAGGCTTTAGATCTTTCAATCGAGGAAGTTGCTACACTTGCAGATGCAAAAGCATCAATTAAAATTAATGCTCAAACAGTTTATTTATAATGCTTATCAACTTGCCTTAGAGCATGCTAGGCAGAATATTCCAACCTCTACTTCGTCTAGCTCACAATTGTCTAAAAGAGCTGCGGGCTTAACAACTCTTAAATCTTGGACGGAGTTGTAGGGTTCTCAAGGTGATAATTATGATGAAACTTCACATCTAAATGAGTTTCAAGTTTATTTGTCTCAGGGACTTGAAAAGGAGAATCCAGACGGCTCTTTTGAACTTTTGGAATGGTGGAAGTCAAGGGAAAAATATTTTCCGGTTCTTGCAAGGATGACTCGGGATATTTTATCAATTCAAGCTTCAACTCTTGCATCGGAGAGCGCTTTCAGTCAAGCAAGACTGCACATATGTGATCATAGAGCGTCGATAGGGGATAGCTTGGAAAAATTGGTACTTTTTAGAGATTGGATCCGCAAGGAAAGAAGAAACTTTGGAATTGCATAATCACAACCGGCGATAGATAAATCTTATGAAGAAATGATAGCGGAACTTGTGGAGGATTCGGCTTCGCCCGTAAGTGGTGATGAACAAGCTTCTTTTCCACCACCACCAAAATAACCTCTTCCCAACCTTGACGGATTTATGAGATTTGTTAGAGAGACAATGTAGATTATGATGTAACTTGTACTTTGCCACATCTTATTTTAGTTTTTTTTCTTTTATGGTGGTATTAGTACTTTGTTGTGCTCATTCCATTGGGGGAAGGAAGACTAAGAAAGATATGTCATTTTGGGTAATAATAATTATAAGACATACCATTAAATATTTTTTTTTCTCAATATTTCTTTGTCTTTACTTCAAATTATTACAATATATATATATATATACGCACTAAAAGAAAATATATAAGAGAATATATATACATAACATACAATATATACTACAAGAAAATATATAAGGGAATATATATATACATAACATACAATATATACTAATTACTACAATACAATATACAATGAAATATATATTATATATACTATGCTAATAACTAATATACTATATAAATATATTCTATGCTAATATATTATATACTATACTAATAACTACTATACAAGATATTGCCTTAAACAAAAAAAATTACAAAAGGCCCGCCAGGCCCACGAAGCCCGGCCCGCTAAGCCCAAGACCACATGGGCTTAGGCTCGTCACGGGCTAGTCTCACACATTGAGCCCACGAAGCTCGGGATCGCCAGGTCCGGGACCGCCAGAGCCCAGGCCCATGAAGCCCAGGTATGCGAAGCCCAGCCCGCGAAACCCGTTTAGGCTGGACCAGAAACAAAATACAGCACTAACCCAATGTGTACACTAATCCAGTGAATACATAAGATGTTTCTTCGCCTCCACTTTTATTACTAAATCTTAGTACTTCACATTTTCCCATCATTTATAACTTAATCATAGTCAATTAACAATATATGTTACAAATATCGAGTGCAACTGTTTACCGTGTCATAATGAATTTAGTGAAAAATGCCATATGAACATATATTTGTCCTTTAACATCTAATATATATCAAGATCATCAACGATTCGATTTAGCCAAATATTCATGTCAACTTACTATTTAGATAGCTGCTTTAGAGCCCCTACTTTTATGCATAAGCCATAGTTAGAATTTTAATTTTTGATTTTTAATTTATTTTTATTATTTTAGCTTAAAAATAAGTATTTAAAAGTATTTTTTTTTATGTTATCCTAATACAAAATATTTTGAGGTAATTTTGGCTTAAATTAAAATAAGCCAATCCAAACGACTCTTAATTATCTAATTTCTTAAATCATGATAGAGGAGTGGCATAATATTTTTAAGAAAAGCTAATTAGCAAGACTACTTTTTATGGTTGTTTAGACTAGTGTTTTAAAATATGTGGGAGTAAGATGATGCGTTTTACATATGCCTCAACAATGTGTAAGGTCTGAGGCACGTGATATAAGTCCAATTGGTATTTAATTTTACATGTTTATAAAATGATATAATTATTGAAAATATTTTAAATGGGTAAAATTACATTAAATTTAAAGAAAACTATAAATAAGTAAAAAAAATATGGATGCGCTCCGTCCCTACAAAAAATTAGTCAAAATAATTTATTATACATTACCGACAAGCACACATAACTTAAGTTGAAGATAATAGTTTTCTATATGGAGGAACAAAAATGATGATTAATCTGTAATTTAAACTTTGAACTTGCTGCTATGGAGGTGAATGTAATTGTTTCGTTGCGAAAATAAAGTAGATTGTTCGTTTTGGGAGATAGTAGTAGATTAATGGACAAGATAAAGAATTGGGAAAGATCATAAATTAAGGCTTATAGCTATAGAAAAAATTTCTTGACTTTTAATTTAATGTTTCAGTTCTTTTTTAAAACTTTTCAGTAATTACCAGTTTACTTATGAGAATTTGAGTATTATGTTAAGGACATATTCAATATATTATCGTAATTTAAAAAAATCTCTCAAAGCTTATGCCTATTACAAAGATGCATCTCAAATCCCAAGCGAATGCCCCGTATTATTGGGCGTATGCTGTTTGAAACGTTCGACTCCACTATCCCCTAAGAGCATTGTTGAAGTGCCTCGCTTCAAGGCTCGCCCTGAACCTCGCATATAATAAACATCTTTTAAAACACTGTTTTAGAGCTTTTACGAGGGAAGTTGAAGGTAAATTAATTGAATTATTTCACAAGGTGCAATTAGGACCCACTACTAATGGGCAAAAGGCCTGACATCATGTATACAAGTAGGGTCTCCGGGGGTCTAGAAGAAAAAGAAATTAAAGTGGGAATTAAATCACCGCCTATTGAATGGTAATCACTTTTCAAGAAAAATATTTTTATGGTAATTGAAAAATATTTTCTAAAAGAAAATATAAATTAAAGATGAATAACAACATTGATTAATAGGGTTGTATTTTGGTGAAAACTATCAGTACTAATTAAGATCGATAATAAACTGTCTAACCAATTATTAGAACAATGATATGAATGAAACGTTAGTTAAGTTATAGGAAAATAATCTCTGTCCATGAGTGTGAGTAGTTATTTCTTTCCTTGAAAAAATTTCGTGGAAAATGTTGCTCTTACAAAAAATGCCTTCTACTAATCGAACACCAAAAAAGAGTCATGAGAGATAAATTATGAATGTTCTTTTCTTATTACAAATTAATGAGAAACGAGATTGAATTAAGTTAATTTAACTAGGGAAAAGGGTTAGAACTGCCCCTAACGTATTGACTCCAGGTTAAAAATGTCATCCGTTAACCTATTTTGAAGAAAATGCTCATACCGTTAAAAATGTTGCATATTTGTGTCCCTAAGTCTAACAACTGACTGTACTTATATTTAAAATGGTAGGGGCATTTTTTTCAAAATAGGTTAACTGTAAGGGCATTTTAAAACTGGAGTCAATACGCTAGGGGCACAAATATGCCAGAATTTTAACGGTAAGGGCATTTTTTTCAAAATAGGTTAACAGAGGACATTTTTAAAGTGGCGTCAGTACGTCAGGAGCAGTTCTGACCCTTTTCCGATTTAACTATTCTCCTTTTGGTACTACAGTTAACTTCTGGAACAATTATGAACTTAATTAAAAGAAAGAATAAATAAGAGGAAAGCATTATTCTTACATCCATTAAGGCTAAGATTTTGCGGGAATCATAAAATGTAACTTTTGTACATTAGCAATAATGAGCTCAGACACCTCCTTTACCATAACCAAAAGATTTAATCATTTTATTAAGCTTTTGCTGCTTACTTTTGGGATTAATTAATTAATTCCATATTATTGTTTTATTCATACATTGAATTAAGAAAACTGATCGCCACTGAATTGAATCATTCACCACGCCGTATCTTTTGACTATTTTGTTCTGCTGTTAAGTTAAAGATGAACACTAATTAAGTTATTTCAATAACTTCCTAAGCACAACGTTGAGCATTCAATTTATTTGATTAAATTTGTTGATTAAGTGCTTAAATTTGTCACTAGTAAACGAACAGTAATTGATTGTTTTGGGACACTTGACATAATTTGTGTAGCATAAACTTGTCTTTCTTACATAAGTGGACTCTAAGAGTATCATTACATTAATTACCTAGTTTTTCATTTTAAATTACTTAGCATGATTTTTGTTTAGTTTGTCTGTCCAATAATTTTGACATTTTAGGGTTTCATTATTGCCAATCATTATACACGTTAGATATCAATAAGAAGTTAAGAACAATTAGTGAATTTTGACAAACGACATTAATTAGCGAAGGCTAAATTACTCATCATTTATTTATGGAAAAATAGAAAGAAAAAAGGGGCAGAGGAAACAAGAACTTAGAATAAATATTAACTTTACCCTATGACGTATCAACTGTGAAATCTTAGTAGATCTAACACCTTATAATCTCCTTTCCATTTTTTCCTTCTCTACCCTTATATATAGTATTAAAAAAATGAGGCACCAACCATACTCCTTAATATTTCTCTAACAACAAACGTCTTACATTGCTCTTCAAAACGTTGCAAAAAAGTCCAAATAGGGAGTACTTTGATTTGTCTAATATTTAAGCGGAATTAATATTTTGACCGGTAGAGACAGTGACAAAGGAGGCAGAATGTTCATCGATAGGAGTAATAAAAAATGGCAAACATACCAAAAATCCAAGAAGCTTCAATATTTAATTTATATCAATCTTTTTTAACTTTAAATGAATATTGTGATTTTTTGACAAAAGAGATTCGGATCCTCTTTTGCTCTCCTAGCTCCGCCTTTGGGTAGAATTGGTTGATGTGTGATTATAATTCATAGTTTAGTATATTATGTGCCTTACTTTTTACATGCTTTAATGATAAATTATACTTTATTTGCGCGTAATGCAATCTATTTTATGTGTAGGTGAATTGGAGTTAAAAGTAGAGCAAAATGGATATTTAAACGTTGAAAGTGTGCTCGAGAACAGTGAAAGGAGAGGCGAGGCTAGGCCAGTTCAACCAGGCTTTAGCCTAGCGAGCCCAGCCAAAGGCCAGACTGGCGACGTCAGGCCTGGGACCAGGTTCCGTCCATGTTTTGAAGACTTAATACGTTTTTTGGCTTTTTTAGGATTTGACCTACACGTTTAGGTTTGCCCTAAACATATAAATAGACTCAAAACACCACTTTGAAGTACTTTTGCAACCGGAGGCAAGTATAGCTCGTGGAACACTACTTGGGAGTTAGAATCATAGATTTTTAAATCCCGTTATCCGTACTTTGTAATTTAATTATGCAAATTACTTTGGATATTGTTACTATGAGTATGAGTAGCTAAACTCCTAATCGAGGGTTTTGATGGAACCTATCGGAGGATGATTTTCTTGTTACGTTAATATGGATTTGCTATAGTATTCTCTCTATTTGTTCAACTATATGCTTATTATTGTTGATTTAAGGGCCCTCAATTAACTGTGCGTATTTAGTATGTATTACTCGGGAGAGAGTGCATATTTAGGTACTTGTTGAACAACACCACTCCTATCATATATGAGTCATAAATACGAAGGGTTTAAAGGTGAGATTAGGGTTAACGAAACCTTGGTGTGATCTAAGTGTGTTGCACTTAAGGCTACCCAATGTAATTCAGGGGAATATGTCTAGTATATTGTTGTAGTTACTTGGGAGAGAGTTATGACAATTAGAGTGCTCATGATCGATATAGAATACTTAGGAAAATTTATAAGAAACGTAGCGGAAAGGATTCCGACAATAGGGAAAATCAGAACCTTAGATCATTCCAATTCTTTTCTACAACTCGTTCGCAGTTAGTTCTTAATTATTGCATTTTCATTATGTAATATTTGATTAATAAATATCTAATCTATTACTTAAATATTTCTTATTATTGAATACCCGAATTTGAGTGATTCCAATAACTATGATTGATAGGTTAATTGCATGTAGAATTCGACTAAAATCTTGTTAACTAGAATATATTTGCAACGACCACTTTGTCCTTTTTATAGGTTATATTTGGACGTGATCAATTTTAGCGTCGTTACTGTGAAATTAACGGTGTTACTAATTTCAGCTAAAATAAGTGCTAAATCTTTTAGCATTGTCAATTTTCTTCAATTTAAACCAAGTATATAGAAATTCTAACGTTTGTAGTCATGGGTGTTACATGTGCATGCCTAGAAACTCATCAAGAACAGGTAAATTGTTGAAGCATTATCAGATCCTGAGAAAGTTTTCAAGGCACTGAATTGTGAAAACAAGAAAGGCAAACAACTACAGAACTCTACAGAATAAATCGAACCAGACATGGATGATAGAGTAGAAAATCCAAACAACAGAAACAATGCAAATGATCCAATCAATCCGGGATTGGTGCCTCTTGTGCTAAAATCAACATTGTATAACTGGGCACAACACACCGCCGACAATCTAGCAACCGCAATTTCACTCAAATACATGCAGAATCATTTTATATCACAAATAACATGCTACATTTGTTGCAGAACAAGGGGATGTTCTCAGAGTCATATGTTGAAGATCCTCAGTAGCATCTAAATAACTTTCTATCGATATGTCCAATGCAAAGGCAACATAATGTGACACCAGAAGCAATAAGGTTGTTGTTGTTTCCATTCTCAATGACGGGGTGGCTCAAACTTTGCTTAATTCACTCCCTATAAACTAACATCACTACTTGGGAGGAATTAGTCAAGCAATTTGTGAACAAATTCTACGCAACCAATAAGTTTGCTCAAAAAATTGATGAGATATCGAGCTCCAGACAGAAATCAACCGAAACATTACAAGAAACGCGGGAGATGTTCATTGGCCTGCTGGTTAAGTGTCCACATCATGGCATTCCGGAGCACATGTTGAGGCTGAGGTTTTACATGGGATTGGAAATAGCTTAAAGGCCAATGTAGATGCTTCAGGGGCTGGAGCATTTCTTAGCAACATTCAGAAAAAGTAAGTTCCTACTTGACAAGATGACCTAAAACTCAGGATGGATGAAAAGAGATTCTCCAATCACTCATGTAGTTCACTTAGTGGCTTTTGACCCAACTAATTCCATAGCTGAAAATATGGCCACTCTAGTGACACATATGAGTATCCTCACCAAAACGATTGATGAATCAGGCCAGAAGCAACAGATACACATAGTTGATGCAATTAATGTGGGTTTATGTACACCATGCATTAACCAACCATATGTTTTCTCGTGGAATGCGGAAGGTGACAACCAGCAATATTAGGAAATTATGAACTATGTGTCCAAGTATGGGGGACAGAGGTAAGGTGGTCAAAATTGGGGTCCGCAGAATAAACAGTATAGACCAGGCCAACAACAGTACAACAACAGCAACAATCTTGGGGTTGTGCGACCACATGGTCAAGTGGTGCCTTACCAAAGGCAACATGATTATAACCAGCAAAATTAGCAGCTGGATTATCAACGACCTCAACGACAACAGATTGTGAGACAAGATGATGGGTTTGCTAAACTTGACGGAATGCTAAATAACAACAACAGAATGTTAGACTAGTTGATAGGAACACTCGAAAGTTAACAGAGAGAGTAGACTCACATGAATCAACGATAAATGATATCGAGGTGCAATTAGGAAAGACTTCAATAGCTTTAAATAATCATCCCCAAGGATGTTACTTGTTGACACAGTGATGTTTTAAGCGTCAATGCCACCCAAGAGTGGGGGGAGGGGTAATTTGTGTGGTACCCAATTTTCTCTTTAGAAGAACCTGGTTCTTCTAGGTGTTCTAACTACTACTATTTGTGGAATAATAAGTACATAAAATAAAGAACACAAAGATTTTTACATAGAAAACACCCAGCTCAAAAGGTGAAAAAACTACGACCTACTACTCAGTAGGATTTTCCCAAACTTTCACTAAAAACACTGAGTCAAATCAGTAGTTACAAAAACTCTTTGTAAACCTAAGGATTACCGCTAATCCCATTATGGCACACAGGCTCAACTACTGCCACAACTTCAAGTTTACTCTAAATTGAAAAACTCTAAGTACCTAATACAAATGCTTCTATAAAAGCTGAAAGGTACATTTATAAATCATTACTACAACTGAAATAACAAAAAAGAAAGACACAATGGAACTGATTCTTCTATATCATTCAAGTTGCTTCAAGAGTGCACACTCAAATCTCACATTAATTGCTTGTAAAATCGCCTTGCTCTTTTTTCTCTCAATTTTGGTTTTTTTCTGTGTCTGTGCAACACCTATGAACGAGAACAATCACTGTCATTTATTAGGTTAGTAATTAGAATTTGATTGGGACTCAATTGATGATCTTCTGTCATAGTTGAGTCCTTGAAGATCTCAAACTCTAGCACTATCTTTATCCCGAATTGTCTTCTCTTCATATAAAGAGACTTTCTCTCCTTATTTAATATGCAACCTTTTCAATTAGATTAGGAGATACTGATGCTTGTTTAGTATGACTTATCTCCTTCATGTACACCTCACATGTATAGGTTGATCATGACTGTGCTTCACAAGATGGACTTAGTCCATGACTGAGTTCATTTGTCATTCTTCAAAACTTCACCAGTTCTTGGGCCAACAAGTTCCCTTTTTTTGATTATGAAAAACTCTGTGCTTTTTACTAATTTGGAACCTGTAAGAACTCAGCTTAAAAATCCATACTACTCTTAGGAAATTTACTTATCATCAAGGACCATGTTAATTAGGTTATAAACATCACTTATTTCAGAATGTGTAAAGCACAATATCTTCCCCCTTTTGGCATCATCAAAAAATTACATACACAATGTGAATCCCAGATTTTAATAAATACTCATGGCCACTGAGGAAACTGCAAGTGCAAGCATGGTACAATCATTAGTAATCAACCAATATATTTACACTATTAAGGTTAGAATAATCATTGAAGAAGAGAAAATAACAGTTGTCATTTATAGATATATGTTGGCACCAACAATCCATAAAAAGAAAGAAAAACATTCAAACCATGAGCAAAAAAATAGAACGATAGAGAAACTCCTAATATAGGGCACTAGGGGTACTAAACAAGTGCAGGAGATAAGATCTAGGAGCCTAAGGCTTGGAGGAACTATAGGTTTGGGATTTAGTTTGGAGAAGATTTAACATGTTTTGAAGAATTACATCATTCTTCTCCTTTTCTTTGGCAAGGTCAGATCTGGGACCATCTCTCTCAACTTCTACTTCAACCACACGTGCCTTGAGCCTTTCTGTTTTAACATCCTTAGCTGCACATTCTAAACCAGACTCCTAACATTGCTGTTTGTGGGTGTCCTCTAGGATGAACAAAGTTCTTTTAGGATGGCATTGACTGGATAGTCATAAGAAAGTAGAGTATTGATGCCAAATTGTTCCTTTCTTGAGGCCATTTACCACTTCTTTAGAGGCACATTCAACCTGTCCAGAAATGTGGTTATAATAAAGCCATATGGAGTATCATGGGCCTTGTAGCCATTTATGACCCTGTCTAGCAGCTTGACAATGAAAGCAGGCCAATTGATTTGCTTCCTCTCTCCAGGCACTCCATAAGAACCAGATCCATGTAGTTAGCAGTGTGCCTTTTCTCCTGTCTTGGAAATAAGCACTTGTTGACAAATTCAAACACAACCTTGTGCTCAGGCCTTATCTTACTTTTTTGCACATCCCTGGCTTCATTCACTTCTTCTGAATCACAAAACGTCTTGGTGATTTCAAGGGCAGTAGGAGAGAGACCAGGCATGGCCACCTTTGCCTTGTATAGTCATCAAAAACTTCAGAGGGTATGTCCAGAATCTCTCCCAGTTTTTCTGTATCAAACTGCACTTGGACTCCTTTCACGAGGCTAGTAAACACTCCATCCTTAACAGAAACATTTGCCATAAATTGAATAAGCTCATTTCTGGCTAGCCGGCCATCCATCTGAAGGATGATGTCCTTCCACCCCTGAGCTGCTAAAGCAAAATATGGCAAACCTGTCTTGTTCCTTCTCAGAATCATGTTCTTCTTCTTCTCAACTCCAGTCTTTATCATCAGAAATTCTTGATTATTTGGTTTTTACTGCAGATCTTGTCCTCTTGGCTAGTGAAGGTTCAACAGCCACAGGCACAGAGGAAGTCTTGGGCTTTTTAGGATTGGGTGTAAGAACCTCCACTATTGTACCCCTTTCTTGATGGACCAGTTCCATCTCCTCTTCATTAATAACCTCTGAGGATTCTGCAATATTTCCCTTTCCCTTATCCATTTTCTTTTTTCTACTTCCTTCTAAGGATTTTTGTAGATTAGCTTCACTTTGTTTTACCCTATTTCTTTTGGCTCTACCCCTAGGCACTGAAGAGGCAGTAGGTGTTGGGGATGAAGCTTTTCTTTTCTTGGAAGGCTTGGAACATTTAGGGCTTCTGTTGTGGGAGTTCTGCATTTTTTGGGTCATAGCCTACCCCAACCTTTTTCACTAGATCAGCTAGGGTCTTTTTAGTAGATGAAAGAAGTTCATCTCTTTGTTTTCTCAGATGAACCAACCCCTCAGCAGCTTCTCAAAAACCACTTGCCCCCTGACTTCATGCCACTCTATTCTACCCTTTCATGTTCAACATCATAAATAGCAGACACTACTCTTTTCTTAGTTCTCCTCTCTTCACCACATGCACCCTCTTCTCATTTTCTTTTTCTAAATTCTTTTTACCTCCACTCCTACGTATTTCAGGCAACTCAACATCCCTAATGGGTCCTACCAGAACAAACCTAGTATCTACGTTTTCAGTCATAAATGAACTTACCCCAATAGGAGATTCTTGAGTCTTCTCAAAGTTAGAAAGCCCATGTCCTTCCCCCTCAGTCTTTGATTGATAGGATTAAGACTCAGAGCTGGAGTCAAAATTTGGAGCTTGGGTTTTCTTTATTTTGCTTGCTTTCAATCTTTCGTTTAAAGCCTTTCTCATAGCCCCAGATGCTACAGTCTTTCGAGTAAGCATTTCTACCTTCGTAGTCAAGGTTTTGGAGATACAGTGGGGGGAGTAGATGAGTATGAATTTGAAGGAGATGGTGGTGGAGGAGATCCAGAGTTGTTTTGAGGGTTATGCATGATCATTGATTTCTTGAAAGAATTTGGGAATTTTTGAGAAGGGGGGAAGTGAAAGTGAAAACGAGTTTTTGACGGTTTGGAGCTATGATGAAGGCTATAGAATTGATGTGTATTTAAAGTAAATTACACATTTAATAAGTAACAACCTTTTGCAGTGGTCAAATAGGAGTCTAATTAACTTGAAATTCTAGACATTAAATAATTTATTTAGCTTCCCTAGATATTACGCAAAAATTACGATTTAGAGTTATAGATGGACGGAATTGGTTCAATGCTAACAGATAGAATTTTGTCTGGGAATTTGACAAGTATAGGACTTCTGCTCATGATTGAATTATAAATCTTTCTAATTGTATAGAGTATAGAAAACATTCTAAGGTTTCATATGAACCCATATTGATGAACCATGTTCTTCAATTAGAACTCTCTTGAACATGCCTCAAATGACATAATAGAGAAAATTTGTAAGAGATTAGTGAGTCATACAATCACATTTCATAGGAGTATACTAATAAAAGTATGAAGCTGGGTAAGAATTAATCTAAATATTTACACAAGTTCAAGATTCCAAGCCAAAATTTTTTTTATTTTCAATTCTTTATTTTTTTTCATTGTGCATTCTAAGATGAACCTATTAGATAATCTTAATCATCCCTAATTCCAACTTGTTCCTCTCAAAATTTTCTCTACTTAGTGATTTAGCGAAGATGTCAGCAATTTGTTTACCAGTAGCACAAAATTCTATGGAGATCAATCCTTTCTCATAGTTATCTCTCAAGAAGTGGTATCTAACATCTATGTGCTCAGTCTTCTTATGACGAACATGGTTCTTTGTCATGCTTATAGCACTAATGTTATCACAGAATATAGGTATGCAACCAACTTCAATGCCAAAATCTACCAGTTGTTGTTTGATCTATAGCAATTGAACATAACAAGATGCAACAACAAGATATTTATCCTCGGCTGTGGATAACGCTACCGAATTTTGCTTTTTAGTGGCCCATAATACAAGACATGAACCAAGAAAGTGAGTCATACCTGAGGTGCTTTTCCTATCCACTAGGAAACCTGCATAATCAACATCAGCATATCCTATTAGATTGAAATTACTACCTATAGGATACCAAAAACACATATCAATTGTGCCTTTCAAATATCTTAGTATCCTCTTGACAACAGTCGTATGAGACTTTTTTGGATTAGCCTGAAAGCGAGCACAGAGCCCTATACTGAAAACAATGTCAGGTCTGCTGGCAGTAAGATACAAGAGTGAACCAATCATACCCCTATACAACTTTTGATCAACTGATGAACCAGGTTCATCAATGTCTAATTTAGTGACAGTTGCAATGGTTGTGTCTATTTCTTTTGATTCTTCCATTCTAAAACTTATGCTAATGGATCATGGTTCCATTTGGACTTTGTTTGTTTCATTAGCCTAATAAGAAGTTAAGCTCACCCATCATACTCATTTCAACTCACTTCCCATTAGTTTTGCAAAATCCTTACTTAGCTTATCAGTGGTGGCCCTAAAGATTATGTCATCAACATATATTTGTAACACAAGGAGAACCTTATTTTTTCCCTTAGGAATAAGGTACTATCAATTTTACTTCTTTTGTAGCCATGTTTAAGCAGAAATTTGGACAGTCGTTCATACCATGCTCTTGGAGCTTGCTTCATTCCATAGAGAGCCTTGTCTAATTTGTACATATGCTAAAGACATTCCTTGCTGTCAAACCTTGGAGGTTGTTTCACAAACACTTCTTCTTTCAGGTAGCCATTCAAGAAAGCACTTTTGACATCCATCAGATGAAGAGTGAAGTCCATGTGTGCTAAAAATGCTATGAGGAGTCTTATTGCCTCTAGTCTTGCAACTGGATCAAAAGTCTCATCATAATCTATACCCTCCTCTTGGCTGTAACCTTGTACCACCAGTCTTGCCTTGTTTCTTGTAACTGTTCCATCTTCATCAAGTTTGTTTTTGAAGACCCATTTTGTATCAATAAATTATCTATCCTTGGGTCTTGGAACCACAGGCCAAACTTGACTTCTTTCAAACTGATAGAATTTATCTTGCATTGCATTCACCCAATCGGCATCCTGTAAATACTCAACAACATTTTTAGGTTCAATAAGAGATAAAAAGGCATCAAAAGCACACAGATTCTTTAATTGTGATCTAGTTTTGACTCCAAATGTTGGATCAGTGATAATGAACTCAATAGAATGAGAACTTTGATACTTGTGAGGTTTCACAACCAACTGGTTTCTACTAGATGTTTCTTCCATGTTTTGTTGATGAGAAATAGGGTCATGGACAAGTTCTTTTATGGGATTTATTTCAATTCCTCTTTGATTAGTTCTCCCTGTCAGGTTTCCCCAAATGGAAGAACCTGTTCCATCTCATGTTCCTTCTTTTGGTGCCACTTTAACTTGCGTTGCGGCTTCAGTCAAATCCTTTACCAATACAATGGCTTCATCTTCATATTCTTGTCTCTTAGAAAGATTTTTAGTTACATCAGACACTACATGCACACTTTCTTCTACACACAAAGTTCTTTTACTGAACACTTTATATGCTTTGCTATATGAAGAATATCCCAAGAATACTCCCTCATCACTTCTGGGATCAAACTTACTTAGGGAGTCTTTTCCATTACTGTGCATAAAGCACTTGCATCCAAATTCCCTAAGATGGTATATATTTGGTTTTCTCCCTTTAAGTAACTCATAGGAAGTCTTCTCTATAAGAGATCTAGTCATGCATCTATTAATAATGTAACATGTAGTGTTTACAGCCTCAGCCCAGAAGCTCTGGGGCAATTTACTATAAAGAAGCATAGTCCTAGACATGTCTTCAAGAGTCCTGTTCTTTCTTTCAGCTACTCTATTTTGTTGAGGAGTCCTAGGAGTAGAGAAGTTATGGTCTATTCCATTTTTATCACATAGTTCAGAAAACTTAGCATTTTCAAATTCAGTTCCATGATTAGACTTAATGGATGCAAGTTGATTTCCTAATTGTTTTTGATTTTTCTACCAAGAGAAGTAAACTTGTTAAATGCTTCATCTTTAGATGTCAGAAATAGTACCCAGGTAAATCTAGAATAACCATCAACAAGTACCATTACATATTTTTTTCTACATCTGCTCATAGTTCTCATTGGACTATAGAGATCCATATAGACCAGTTCCAACGACTTGGTTGTGCTTACCATTTTCTTGCTTTTGTAGGATGATCTTACCTACTACCCCGTTGCACAGACCTCACAAACTTTGTCTTCCTTGAATTTTATGTTAGGTAACCCTATCACCAAGTCCTTAGAGACTAATTTTTTTAGTTGATTTTGATTGTCATGACTAAGTCTTTTGTGCCACTGGAGGCGATTATTATCCAACACACTTAGGCATGTGAGTTCATTTTTTGAAAGAGTAGACAAATCTACAATGTATATATTGTTAACTCTTTTTCCCTGCCAAATAATCTTTTCAATGGTAAGGTTAATCACAAAGCATTTAGTAGAGGTAAATGCTACAAGGTTACCTTTGTCACACAATTGTGACACATTGATCAGGCTGTATTTTAAGCCATCTATCAAATAGACATTCTCAATGAAGTGAGAGTCTATCTTACCTACCTTCCCAATAATATCACCTTTCTTCCCATTTCTAGAGGAGACATTACCTCTCTTTAAGTCCTCAAGTGAAAGAAACCGGTTTTTGCTTCCAGTCATATGTTTTGAGTAGCCACTATCCATTTATCATATTTGGCTACTTCCCTTCACTTGGACCTGCAAAAGGAAATCATGGGTTACTATTAGGAACCAAAACTAGTTTGGGTCCATTTTTATTGGCAAAGGGATAAATCAAATTATTTCTAGCCCACCCAGGCATCCTATTTTTTCTTGACCAAAAGCTTTATTCTTTTGACTGGCCTTTTCTTTTGCGTTATATTCATTTATGTAATGGCCAGTCTTGCCACAGTGTGTGCAGATTTTGTTCCCAGGAAGAGTGAGGTACTTGCTTTTAGGATCCCACTTAGGTGCTTGAGTCCCATAGCCAAGTCCTCTTTTGTTTCTACTATGATGTTCTTGTAGCCAGGAAAGTGTATCAGAAGCCTTATTCCATTTGCAAGTTCTATCTAGTTCATACTTTACCTTCCCTAGATCTTCTTTTAACACTCTTATCTGCTTATCCTTCCTGTGCAGCTCATCTTCATTTTTCCTAAGTTTTCTTCTAGGGTGAGATGTGTGTGATCAGCTTTCTTCTTTATTGTTCCTAGTTTCAGTTTTAAGTTCTTAGACCTAAGTTCTAGGACACTAGTGTCAAGTTCAAGAACCTGGTTCTTCAACTTATCATTTTTACTTTCACTCTAATTAGCCCTAGACTCTAGATTTTTGCACTTGGCTTTTAGGATCACACATTCCCTAGACAAATCTTCCGTCTCATTGTTAATTATCTCAGACTCATATATGAAGTCTAGCAGTAGCTCAGACAACCTCTCTTTAGACATGAATTTAATCTTGTCTTTCTGATGATGAATACTTACCTTTTGTTCATCATCTGATTCTCCGATGGCCATAAGTTCCTATTCATCTCCAGCTTCATCTTTTGAGTCCTCATCTGTTGTTTCTCCCCAGGCAGCAACCATAGCATTCGTTGATCCTTTGTACCTTCTTGGTTGAACCTATTCCTTCGTTCATCTCTTTCCTTCTTCCACTCAATTCTCCATTGAGGACAATTCTTGTCATATGGTCGCTCTTACCACATTTGTAGCAACTCTCATTGGACTATTTCTCAGGAGCCCTTGGTTTGTTGAATGTTGTGCCTCTTGACGAACCCTTTCCTCTTATCAGGTACTTTTTGAAATCTCTTGTGATCATAGCCATTTCATCATCCTCCAGATCTGAACCTTTAGTAATTCTAAGAGCCATACTTCTTTCTTTCTTGGGTGCACCCATTTTCATAATTTTCCTTGTCAGTTAATAGGAAACGAGGTTTTCAATTAGTTCATCCAGCTTGAGAGTATAAATATTCTTTGATTCCTGAATTGCGGTGATTTTGCTTTCCAAGAGACTGGCAGAACCCTTGTCAAAATCTTCTAAATTTTGTCCTCTTCAAGAATAATCCTTCCAAGGGACTTATGTTCATTTGTCAGTGTGGTGAACCTTGTATATATCTCTTGGATGGTTTCTCCTTCCTTCATTGTGAAATTCTCATACTAAGAATACAACTGTGTTCCTATGGACCTCTTCACTTGAGGTGTTCCTTCATGAGCCAATTGCAAAGTGTCCTAGATTTCCTTAGCAGTGGTAAACCTTTGAATTCTACTGTACTCATCTGGACACAATCCATACACCAACCATTTCTTGGACATGGCATTCTTCTCCCATTTCTTCACGTCTTCAGCAGTGCAGTCAGCTCTTGTCTTTGGCACATCCACTTCTTCAACATTCTTCTTTGTAGTTGCTACAGGGCCATTAGTGATTATGTCCTAGAGTTCATAGTCTTCTCCTATGATGTGATCCATCATCCTGTTCTTCCACCAAGAATAGTTCTAACCATTAAAAAGTGGAGGCCTAGCAGTGGATTTCCCTTACCAGTTCCCAGGTGGTGCACTCATTTTGATCTTTTCCTAAGGTGTTATCCTTTTCAAGGATAACCTGCTCTGATACGAATTGATGTTTTAAGCGTTAATGCCACACAAGATGGGGGGGGGGGGGGTGATTTGTGTGATACCCAATTTTTTCTATGGAAGAACCTGGTTCTTCTAGGTGTTCTAACTACTACTGTTTGCAGAATAATAAGTACATGAAATAAACAACACATAGATTTTTATGTAAAAAACACCTGGCTTAAAAAATAAAAATAAAACCATGACCTATTACTCAGTAGAATTTTCCCAAATTTTCTTTAAAATCACTAAGCAAAAATAGCATTTATAAAAACTTTTTGTAAACCTAAGGATTACCTCTAATCTCATTGTGGCACACAGCTTCAACTGTTGCGACAACTTCAAGTTAACTCTAACTTGAAAACTCTAAGTACCTAATACAAATGCTTCTATGAAAGATGAAAGGTACAATTATAAATCACCTACAACAATTGAACTAGGATAAAAGAAATACATAATGGAACTGATTCTTTTATCTCGTTCAAGTAGCTTCAATTGTGCACACTCAAATCTCACATAAATTGCTTGCGAGATCGCCTTTATATTTTTCTCTCAATATAGTTTTACTTTAGTGTTTGTGCAACACCTATAAAAGAAAACACTCACTGTGATTTTAGGTTAGTAATCAAAGTTTCAATGGGACTCAATTGCAAATCTTCTATTGTAGTTGAGTCCTTGAAGATCTGAAACTCTCACACTATCTTTATCCCATATTATCTTCTCTTCATATAAGGAGACTTTCTCTCCTTATCTAATATGCAAAAATTTTGATTAGATCAGGAGATATTGGTGCTTGATCAGTATGGCATCTCATTCACGTGCATCTCACATGTATAGGATGATCATGACTGTGCTTCACAAGATAGACCTGGTGTATGACTTAGTTCATGTGTTATTCTTCAAAACATCACTTGTTCTTGAGCCAACACACATAAATCAATCAAAAAGAGTTGGTCAAAAAACAACTTGTGGTGCTGAGTGTACGAAATGGTAGAGTCCAAGATTTGGAGTAAGAAATGGCTCGTGGAAACTAACCTTCTGAAATACTGGTTCCAGTACCTATCGAGATAGATGAATCAACATAGTTAACTGAAGTAACAGTACAACATGCACAAGAGAATGCCAACAAAGAAAAAGAGGTTGCCAAAGAGACTGAGGTAGCACATGAAATGACAATAGAAGTAGTGCCTGAGCAAGAAAAAACCAAATATCAGGGAAGAGCGACCTTCGACACCATTAGATTGGTCAAGTATCAGAAAGATGAGCAACATAAGAAATTCTTAGAGATGTTGAAGAAAATTTAGGTGAACATTCCCTTAATCGACGCCTTAAAGGAGATGCCCTGTTACACAAAAATGATAAAGGACTTGATGTCTCGTAAGTTTGACTTTCAAAACTTGACCACAGTTATACTGGCTCAGACTTGTAGTGTTGTTGTGACGAGACCCATACCTGAGAAGCTATCAGACCCAGGGAGTTTCCCCAATTCCTTGTACAATAGGAAACTATGCATTTGCTAAGGCACTTTGTGATTTAGGTGAAAGTATAAACCTTCCCCTGGCTATCCACAAGTGGTTAGGCATTGGAAGAGCTAAACCCACGTCCATGTTACTAGAGCTGGCTGATCGGACAGTGAAGAGGCCCTTTGGTATTCTCGGTGATGCACTAGTACAAATTGGAAAGTTTGTTTACCATTTCTAGACGTGGGAAAGAGTCCATAGAATGCTATGCCTTGATAGCAACAAAGCCAACTAGCAGAGCCGATTCGGGGATCGGTGGGATGCCGTAGCTTTAAGAGATAGGGGCGGGGGCAATCGGAAAGGCTTTTTAGGAACGAGGCCCCCTCTATTTCCTAATAGATTTTGTCATTCTTAACTGTCAGGTTGACGAGGAAATTCCCATAATTTTGGGAAGAACATTCTTGGCCACTAGGAGAGCTCTAATTGAGTGTGAAACTGGAGAGCTAAAAATAATATTATATGATGACGAGATAATATTCAATGTGTAGAAAATCTATGTGGCGGCCAAGTGAATTTGCTAATTGCTCTCTAATAGATGTCTTGGATGTAATCGAGGGCTTAGTGGAATGGATACTTGCTCTTGAAAGCCAAGGTTTTTGGAGAAAGGAGCTCGAATTTGAGCATTTTCACTTAGAGGAAAGGAAAAATCCTCGAGCTAATCCATCGATAGAAGAGCCAACAAAGTAGGAACTGAAGGCATTACCACCTCATCTCAGGTATGCTTTTTTAGGACCTAACTCAACTTTACTTGTTATTAGCTTATCTAGTTTGTTAGATGTGCAGGAAGAATAGGTACTGAAGGTTGGACCATTGTAGACATTAAGGGTATTAACCTAACATTCTGTATGCATAAGATTTTACTGGAAGATGGGCACAAATCTCCCATAGAACATCAAAGAAGGCTCAAACTCAACAAGAAAGAAGTGATTAAATGGTTTGATGTGGGAATCATATTCTCGAACATCAATTGGGTCAGCCCAGTTCGGTGTGTGCCAAAAAAGGGCGGTATGATGGTGGTGAAAATGAGAACAACGAATTGATCTCTACGCGAACAACCATAAGTTAGCAAATCTGTATGGATTATAGGAAGTTGAACTTGGATACCCTGAAAGATAATTTCCCTCTGCCATTTATTGATCAGATGTTGGATAGATTGGGAGATCCCATTTCTGCTTTCTTAATGGGTACTCAGGGTATAATCATATATCTATTACCCCAGAGGATAGAGAGAAAAAAACACCTACACTTATGGAATCTATGCCTTTCAGAGAATGTTGGTTGGCCTATTCAATGAACCTACCACATTTCAAAGGTGCAGGATGGCCATCTTCACATACATGTTAGAGGAAATAATGGAGGTTTTCATGGATGGCTTCTTAGTAGTGGGGAACTCATTCAATAATTCTTGTATGAACTTGAGAAGATTATTGAAAAGGGGTATCGAGTAAAGGCATTGAGGTAGATCGTGTGAAGGTTGATGTGATAGAAAAGCTTCCACCACCTACTTAAGTCAAAGAAATCAGAAGTTTCCTTGGGAGCGCCGGTTTCTATAGGAGATTTATAAAAGATCTTTCCAAATTGTTAACCCCCTTGTGTAAATTTCTTGAAAAAATCACCCTTTTGTGTATTTTGATAACTGTAGTGTAGCATTTGAGGAATTGAAGAAGAGACTGGTAACAACACCTATAATAGTTGCCCCTGACTAGGAGCAACCATTTGAGCTGATGTGTGATGCGAGTTACTATGTTGTGGAAGCAGTTCTTGGGCGGCGAAAAGAAAAATTCAAGAATCCAATATACTATGTAAGTAGAACTCTGAGTGGTGCCCAACTAAATTACACAGTGACCAAGAAAGAGATGCTAGTAGTGGTGTTCGAATTTGAAAAATTCAGGTCATACCTGATAGGCTTGAAGGTATTTATTTATACGGACTATGCTGCTCTCAGGTACTTAATCAAAAAGAAGGAGTCAAAGCCGCGAATGATTTGATGGTTGCTACTGCTGCAAGAATTTGACTTGGAAATCCATGACCGAAAGGGAATAGAGAACCAAGTGGCTGATCATTTGTCTAGGATGGAAGAAGTCGAGAATAATGTTGAGGTGGAAGAGATTGTGGAAACTTTCTCGGATGAACAACTATTAGCTACAAGTCTTGAGAAAGCACCATGGTATGAAGACATTGCAAACTACCTTGCGAGCAGTATTGTTCCTTACGACCTTTCCTATGTCCAAATGAAAAAGTTCTTTCGTAATTGTCGCATTATTATTTGGATGAGCCTTATCTGTTTAGGATTTGTATTGATAACACGATCTAGAGATGTATCCCCACGATAGACAAATCTTCTATTTTATAGGCATATTACGCATCACCATATGGTGGGCATTTCAGGGAAGTAAGGACAACTATGAAAGTCTTGGAGTCAGGTTTCTACTGGCCAACATTGTTCAAAGATACTCACTTATGGGTGAAGGGATGTGATGAATGCCAACAAATAAGGAATATTTCGTACCAACATGAGATTCCTATGAACCTAATTCAAGAGGTAGAAGTGTTTGATTTAAGGTGAATAGATTTCATGGGGACTTTCGTCAGCTCATATGGTAACAAGTACATACTCGTCATTGTAGACTACATGTCCAAATGGGTGGAGGCTTCAGCTCTCTCTACAAATGATGCAAAAGGGGTAATTGGTTTTTTTAGAAAGAATATATTCACCCGATTTGGAACTCCAAGGGCAATAATATGTGACAAAGGAACTCTCTTTTGTAATCAAGCCTTCGCAAAGTTGTTAGAAAAGTATGATATACGCCACAAGGTTTCCACCCCACATAATCCACAAACAAGTGGGCAAGTGAAAGTTTCAAATAGAGAGATAAATAGTGTATTGACAAAGACTGTTAATGCAACTAGAAAGGATTGGGCAAGAAAGCTAGAACGCACTCTGGCTTATCGAACTATTTTTAATATTCCTATCGGCAGGTCACCATACAAGTTGGTGTTTGGGAAGGTGTGTCACTTACTAGTGTAGTTGGAGAATATAGCTTTGTGGCCGTTGAGGTAGTCGAATCTCGATTGAAGCTACATGAACAAGTAGAGTCACGAGTTCAACGAGATTGACAAGTTTTGATACCACTGTTTTGAGAGAACAAGATTATACAAGGAGAAAATGAAGGTGATACATGATAAAAATATTATTGAGCGAAGTTATAAACCCGGAGATACGATATTGCTATATAATTCAAGACTAAGATTATTTCCAGGAAAATTATATTCAAGATGGTCAAGGCCATTCCATGTAGTTCAAATTCATCCCACTGGTGCCATAGATATTGCTGCGGAAAATGAATCTCACAAGTTCAGAGTCGATTGGCACATATTAAAAATTATGTAGGCATGGATGAAACAAAAGTAGTGCCAATGATTCATTTGATCGAGCCTCCGATGTTGAGAGTACTTTAAATGCGCTTACATGTGCCATGCCGTGACGTTAAATCATGTGCTTCATGGGAGGCAATCCATTGAACTGTTCCAAAGGATCAAAACGGCCAATGACCGAGACCATAAAATCCTTTCACACCCGCACATGTGGATGAATATATAAGGAAGTTCACACACCCTGTTCCAGTCACTGTGGCTCTTGCTTGAGCCGAGAAGTACAGAAGGCACAGAGGTGAGAAGTTTTTAAAAAATACGCTATTTTCATTCATTAGCAGTACTTCGGTCAAGGAAAGACTTCTGCGCTGATATCTCCGTTCTACCATGCTTACTTATGCGCTAACAAGCCTAAAGAAACTAGCTCTTGCAGCTGTAGCTAGGGTCAAGCCAGTTGGAGGGGACAATGACAAATCTTCAATTTCAAGCTAGCCGAGATCGTGAGCTTTCTTATCATGCTGCTCCTGGATTGAAAAGAAGCTGGTGGGCCAAGGCTTAATCTGCCAGACAGAGACGAGCTACCGGGCTGACTTCCATGCCAACACGAGTAGATTAACTCATCACTACCTTGTAAGGGTGTTGAGAATTGTTTTTGCTGCATCGCTCTTTTTGTAGAAAGCTCGACAAGCGAGAGAAAGTCTTTGGCCGAAGACAAATAGAGGGTGACCCACTTTATTCGCCAAGCGAATGATCTTTGCTTCGCGGGAACAGAGATCTATCTATGAATCGGCCTAGATTATCCTCTATCCGGATAGAAATGTCCCTATGAGCGACTACGCCGATCTTTATATGTTTTGGCCACGTCACACCAACCCAATCTCGACGAAAAAAAGGAAAAGCATGTACATTAACGGCCTCTATTCTTGATGTGAACGGACACTTTGTCATTAGAGTTCAAAATTACGAAAAAGCTGGTCTAGCTCCATGGCACTGAAAATGTATCAGGGCTCAAGTGATTCACCGAACCTTGAAAGCTGATTTTTTAAGTATTAGTAGCGGAACGCTCTGTCAATCGGGGAAGGTTTTTGGTGACAAGACCTGGAGATATCAGAAGTGAGAATGCTGATAGGAATTGGCAACGACCTTCTTGTACACGTCCTCGAGGGCAGCATTCATGGAAATCATCACTGCTTTCTCCCGCTTAGCATACCTCACCAAAGCTCTTCAAATCAATCTCCTCGGTACTTGAACTTGATTCTTTAAAGCCTGGAATTCCATTCAATTAGCCGGGCATAAGCTCTCCCCTTGCTTTGCTCATTTTCTCTTGATACGCTTACCTTGCCCGTTTAGGTTTTCAACAGTATTCGTCATGCCACCACGTTAACTAAGGCGCTTGTTGGGAGGCAACCCAATTTGTACTTGATTTTTAGTGTAGTTTGAATTTTTCATTTTGTTGTTAGGTACTAATAAGTTTGTAGGTGAGTTTGGGAGAGTTGAGCAGGGTTTAAGCATCACCTGACATACACCAAGCACTGGGGCTAGCGAAGCCAGGCTCAAGCAGGCCTTAGGCTTGCAATACCTGGTTAACGCCATGTCCATTATGCCTTAGGCTCACGATGCCAGGCTATGCTAGGTAAGTATTTCAGCCCACTTTAATTTTTTCCCCTTATTTTCGTCGAACATAACCTCACCTACATGCACTAAAACACTGAACACAATACAAAAACCCCTAACTGCACTTAAACCAAACAAACATAAAGCTCTAAAAAAGATTCACAAGAACATAAACACACTACACGATTTGCTTGCTCACCCACACAACTCACTAGCACATTGCCATAGTTGTCTCTCCCATCAACATTGAAGTCAATCTTAGTCTTTCTATTCTTTCACACTTATCAGAAAATCTCAGGCATCCCACTTCCTCTCAAAAGCTTCAAAGGTATGATTTGATAGCTTTCCTTTGTAATTTCTAGTTTGGTACAAGTATTTAGTTGGTGGTTGTCTTCATTGTTGGTGGTTGTTCTTCATTGTACTAGTGCGTTTGTGTGCCCCAATCCCATGAAGCCCAAAGGAATGGTGCTTCGATTGTAAAAATATGTGGTAGTACGGAAATACCAAGACGATTCGGGAGGATGAGGTAATCCCTAATTTCCATAAAAACTCCTATGGAACTAGTGATGTTAAGTGTTTGATAGAAAGCCTCAGTGGCATTCCTTGTCCCCTTTGGAGCCCGAGTCTTGGGGATTAATAAACGAGTGTTATGTAGGCATGCTACTCATTAAAAGCTTAAGTGTGGGGTGGCTCACGGGTAGCCCATATGTTGTTGTTTGATTCTAATATTAAAAAAATACGAGGTCGAGTCTGAGTAATCTCGGCAAGTTGGGAAAGATTAAATGCGTAGTGTGTAATGCAACGTTATCTGATTACTGCTTATTTGTGTAGAAATGAAGATGCCTCCCAAAAAAGACACAGGCAAAGGAAAGCCTACATCAACTACCCAAGCTAAAGAAAAGGTGAACTCTACACCTCCTCCAAAGAAGAGAAAATGGGGAGAAGCTACGTCTAGTCTTAGTGGAGCACAAGTTGTGGCAGCTTCTATGCGTCCACAACCCTAAGGCCAACGGCGAGTTTGGTATAAACATCATACTTCCACATACGGGGGATTGGTATAGGCGTTATTGGCCTAAACTTGTCCATCTGGAAGCAGCCATCCCGGAACGCAACATGAAAGTGAAGCATCCGAAAGTATGGAGAGGCATCCAAGATTTAGGGGGTAAGGTATGATTTTAAGAACACATGGGACATCATCTCAACCTAGTTCGGGAATTCTATGCAGGGTTTTACCCAAAGGAGACTGAGCAACTGGTGCCAATTTGTGGACGCTTGATAGATTTTTCAGGCAAGGCCATATGCGATTTTTAGGTGCGTCAAATGTTCCTATGGATCCATTGGACCAATTCATTCACCGACCTACATGTAGAAAGCTAAGGCACACGCTATGTGGTTCTGACTCTATGGTTGCATTTTTTTTTTGGGATAAGGTAACAAACTATCACAAGAGATTCCCTAAGAAGAAGATGAAGGTTGAGGTTTAGGTGTGGCTTATGCTGATAAACACATGGCTCTTACCGTGTAATCATAACACGCTCGTGAGTCATGAGAGGACCTGTGTGCTATACTTTTTTGTTACAGGGCAGAGCTTAAATGTGGGTCATCTGATTCGCTACCAGATGTCATCAGTGAGAACGAGTAAGAAAATAGATCGAATGTCATTTCCTAATTTCTTGACTCTATTCTTAAAGCACGAGGGAATTGAGGAGGAGCCTTAGTTTGACCACACCATCAATCAGCCCATCAGACAAACGGACATCACTAATCTCCGCTGAAAGATGAGATTGTTATGCCTTCGTTGACATTTGCTGAGCTCAATACACGTGATGATATTTTTATGGCCCATCTCTATGGGATGATGGATTTGCAGCTACGAATAGGGGGTTACCCAGATACATATGAGGAGAAGACTAAATTGGAGCAGTGGTACCCTCTCAATGCTCTTCCCCAGTAGTTGGTTGGGGTAGGAGATGGCTACAGACTCCCCGATAAGGAGGATGTCAACACACCTTACTAGTCTGAAGCTGAGCCAGAGTAGTCAGATGGTGAGGGAGATGATGATAAGGAGGAGAACAAATATGATAAATAGTGGAGAGCGTTAGAGGATGAAGACCCTTCTTGATCTGGGAGTTACCTTACACCCAATCTTTTTATTTCTTATTTTTTCGATTTGTGCATGCACTGAGGACACTGCATGATCTAAGTGTGGGGTGAGAACTTGTGAAAATTAGTAGTTGTTAGCTATTTTTGTTGTTGTAGAAAGAGTCGTTTTCATTACCTAATTGTATTAGTCATTGTTTTTAAGAATTTGTTTTTGTTTATTTTTAGAATTTGTTTATTTTTTGTTTTTTCTTGTTAGTTCTTTTAGGCAGAAAATATATATAAAAAAACATAAAAATATTGGACTTTTCCTGATGATGGATCTCCTAGACAGTTTTCTTGAGGGAAGTAAGTCAAAAGAAAATAAAAAAGGCAATTTTATTTTTGTATAGGTAGTGTAGTAATTCCCCCTTGAGTTTTCTTTGGGCTACGGTTCTTTTCCAAGAATTTTTAGTTGAACCGGGTGTAGGTAATTTTAATTTTTAGTAGTAGAAACCACATGGCTATGCATTTAATTGCAGCTATGTCTTTGAGCTTTGTGATGCTTTGAGAATAGTCAATACTCTAGTTGTGACACTTGGGTTGAGTTTTCGACACTAGGATAAATAACTTAAATCATGGACTATTAAATTTGCTTGACTGCTTTGACTGGAGTATCGTGATAAAAAATCAATCTTGAATCAGTTATGTGCCTTGTCTTTGTGAGGTTTGTATATATTTTCTGCATTACATTTGATTTCTAGAACTTTCCTCGCATGTGTGCTAAGCAAAATAGTAGTCTTATTCAGTATGATAAGTGATTTAGTCATTTCTTTTTTAAGCCAAATATATATAGTGTTCCCACCTGAATGGTATGTATCGTAGTTAACCCCGTTGAGCCTATAATCTTGTTTCTTTGGTAACCACATTACAAGCCGTACCACTTTGTTTGAATATTTGAACCTTATCACCTCTTATGAGAACTTGAATTGTGATGTATTATGAAAAAGTTAAAGTGCGGGGTCGTGGATTGGCTTTTGAGTGGAACAAGTAAAATAAAGAGCAAGGTACATTGTTTGAAAGAAGAAAATAATGTGTCAATAAAAGCCATTTGGAAAGAGAATGAAAAAGAAAGAAAAAAATATATTCATATAATAGTTGTAATGTATGAAAAGTAATTCCTGGTGGTGGCTATTGATGTACTGGTGCTTAAAGAAGTAAGGGTAAAAATAGTAAAGTTAAGGTGGAGTTTTGGTTAGACATAAGTATGGGCTTGAAGGTTAAAGTGTTTGTATTAAAATGCTTATGGGAGGTATAGTCACTTATACCCAAATGTATCCTACCCAACCTGCAGCCTACATTGCAATCAATGAAAGTTCTATTTGATCTTAGACTGAATGAACTCGATTAGTGGAGTATTACACTACGGGCAAACTTATGGTGCATCATTTGGGGCGTATGATGGTTATTTCTGGGAGCGTGTGAATTTTTCCTATCTTGAGTTCCTACGTTATTAAAATTCATTGTGTGTGAAACTAAGTTCTTTGATTGGGAGAGAGCACATGATTCATAAAGGAAAGATAATGCTGTTGACTTCCATATTAGAGTAAGTAAATGAATTGTGAATAAGGCACGATATTTGTGAGTCGATTATTGAGGCGATGATGTCACACCTTTGTGCTTAAACTATTTAAAAGATTTTTGGTATAATGAATTAAGGGAATTGCTTAATAGGCTGTGTCCATGAGTGTAGTTGGACTACTTGAGGGCCAAAAATATTTAAGTGTGGAATATTGATGTATGACAATAAATCATGGTTTAGCACATTATGTGCCTTGCATTTTACATGCTTTAAATAGTAAATTATACTTTATTTGCGTGTAATGAAGTCTATTTATGTGTAGATGAATTGAAGATGAAAATATAACAAAAAGGTACTTAAACTTTGAAAGTGTGCCCGAGAACAGCGAAAAGGAGAGGCTAGGCAAAGGCCAGGTCAACTGGGCATTATCCTAGTGAGGCCAGCCAAAGGCCATGTTGAGGATAGCGTTAGGCTGGGGACGCCAGCCCTGGGTCAAGGTCCAATATGAGTTTTGAAGGCATAATTCATTTCCTAGCTTGACTAGGATTTGACCTACACATTCGGGTCTTGTCCTAAATATATAAATAGGCCCAAAAATGCCACTTTGTAGGACTTTTGCTACCCAGGCAAGGATAGCTCGTAGAACACTACTTGGGAGGTAAAATTATCGATTTCTACACCCCGTTTGCCTTACTTTGTAATTTAATTATGCAAATTACTTTGGATATTGTTACTATGAGTATGAGTAGCTAAACTCCTAATCTAGTGTTTTGATGGAGCCTATTGGAGGATGTCGTTCTTGTTACATTAATATAGATTTTCTATAGTATTCTCTCTATTTGTTCAACTATATGCTTATTGTTGTTGATTGAAGGGCCCTCAATTAGTTGTTCATATTTAGTATGTATTACTAGGGAGAGAGTGCATATTTAGGTAGTTGTTGAATAACATCACTCCTAACGTATATCAGCAATCAATACAAAGGGTATAAAGGTGAGATTAGGGATAAAGAAACCTTGGTGCAATCTAACTGAGATGTACTTAAGGCTAGCTAGCGTAATTCGGGAGAATATGTGCAGTATATTATTATAATTACTCGAGAGAGAGTTACGACAAACAGAGTTCTCATAATCGACAAAGAAGACTTAGGCATATTTATAGGAAATATAGCGGAGAGGATTCCGACTATAGGAGAAATCAAAACCTTAAATCATACCAATTCTTGTCTACAACCCGTTCATAGTTAGTTCTTACATATTGCATTTTTATTGCGTAATATTTAATTAGTGAACATCTAAGTACTTTAAATAGTCTTAAAGATTGAATACTTGAAAATGTGTGAGTCCAATAGCAGTGATTGATAGGTTAATTTCCTGTGGAATTCGACTCCAGATTTATTAACTAGAATATATTTGCAACGATTGTTTTGTCCTTTTTATAAGGAATAGTTGGACGAGATAAGTGGTCAGTGGCAAATCCTAGTTTAACAAAGGGGTGACACCCTTACCAAAAAATTATATTGTATTAGCAGATAGAATTTTTATTTAATTATCATATATATTATATGCTGACTCTTTTTTTTTCTTATGTTTAATTTGTTATATTGTGGGAAAATTCTCAGCAGGGTGGTAGAGGAGACGGGAGGCAAGAAAGTAATGCTTAGCTGAAAACTCACATCGTTAACCAGTAGGGGAACAACAACTAATCGGCATCAAGAAGATGCCGATTAATTAGCCAATCATGAAATTTCTTACTGTATATTAAATTGTATAAGGAGCAGGATTCCCTTGCTATATAAAAGGGGTCTGATTATCTTAAAAAACATCATATTTACATTACAAAAAGCAATATACTCTCTTTTCTCTTTAGCTCTCAATACTCTATTACTAAGTTCATATTTTCAAGTGAGATACTTGTTTGGTTTGTTACTCTGTTACTTTATCATTCAATCTCCACTTGGTTTAGGGGCGATCAAATTTGAGGGCCAAGGCTGCTTGATTCATTTGGTTTGCTTTAATTCTATTTACGATCATTTCAATGTTAATTTATATTTTTGATCAGTTTGTGCTAAATAAAATTACGTATTCTTAAAATCTCAACACAAATTCAATCTCTAATTGTTTTTAGGGTAAATAATTTGAACTAATTTAGAGTAGAACTATTAAGAATAAAACACGTTGATATTACGAAATCACTGAACTTTATACAAAGTGAAAGGTGTCACCGTGTCGGTAAGGAATATTTATTAGCTGTGTTAGGATTATGATTCCAACTAAAACACAATAGCCTTCATATCGAATAATTTGGAAACAACAACATGAACGGAAGCGTACCTGAATCCATATGTGGAAATCCTTAAGCCTCCTTTGATGATTTTTTTAAAATTCCTTGATCCTTATCTTCAAGATTGTCTTGAAGTATTGCTTACACAAGAATATGTCACAACAACCAAAATTGGAGTATAGTTTTCCACAAAGATATGCAAGACAAGAAAATGGCTCTCTTGATTCATTGGGAAGAAGAAGAGAATGTCTTGCTATAATGTGGGTACCATAACCCCCCACTTATAACAAATGAGTTATGAAACTAAAGAGTCATAAGCATGTAACCATGGTTACATATATGTAACCTTCGTTAGCCCATCATTAACTAAGGTTACCCTTTTGGGTATCTACACATTAGTCCTACACTTTATATGACAATATATTGGCCCCCTTAACATAATGTCCATAAGACCACCAAATTAGGCCAAAGCAAAAGATAGCACATAACATATAATTTATCCATATATTGTTCATATGTATCTAGATATAAGTCCATATATCTTACAATCTCCCACTTGGACGAGATACACATACATATGTACAAACCTTAGCATTATATGTTACAATATAACCTTATGAGCTCAAAATTGCTATCACAATAAAATTGTCATGAACAATCCGATCCATCAATCATACAAACATAGGAACTAAGAGCTCTTAGTTACTCTTGCGTAACTAGAACCAGCATAGATCACGTATATCAATATAACCAACCACATGGATCAAGTGTAGGTATGTAGCATGGAAATAACATAAAGTGTGGTCAATAGAATGTCTATTTCCAACTGGTTCTCTTTATTGAGATCAATCATAAACTGTAAGAGTACAAAAACTTTAAAACTTTATATCTGCACAGATATAACTAAATTACTGAATGTAATGGACAATACATAATTGTATAATACAAACTCCCACTAAAATACATAATCCTTAACTGATTTGACACCCATACAAGCAATATGCTCAAGAAATACTTTTGGTGTCAATCCCTTACTGAGCGGATCCGCAAGCATGGAGTTTGTACTGATGTGCTCAATGCACAACTGTCCATTCTGTACTCTTTCTTTAACAACCCGAAATTTGACGTCCATATGTTTTGCTTTCGTCAAACTACTGTTGTTATTAGCATAAAGGACTGCCGATCTGTTGTCGCATAATAGCCTAATTGGCTTTTTAATGCTATCAACAATCCGCAGTCCACCAACAAAATTCCGCAGCCATAATTCCTCATTAGATGCTTCATAATATGCCATGAATTCCGCTTCCATGGTAGAAGTGGCCGTAAGAGTTTGCTTGATGCTTCTCCAAGAGATAGCACCGCCAGAAACCATGTAAATATAGCCTGAAGTAGACTTCAAACTATCCTGACATCCAGCAAAATCGGAATCGGTATACCCAATGATCTCAAGCTGGTCCGATCTCCGATATGTAAGCATGTAATCCTTTGTTCTCTGTAAGTACCTCATGACCCTTTTGGCTGCCTTCCAATGGTCCATTCCCGGATTGCTTAGATATCTGCCTAACATCCCAACAATGTATGCTATATCAGGTCGTGTACATACCTGAGCATACATCAGACTACCTACAGCCGAAGCATAAGGCGTCTTCTGTATTTCCAAAATTTCATAATTATTATTTTGGCACTGTTTGAGACTAAACTTGTCTCCCTTAGCAACAGGGGTGTTACCTGGTTTACAATCCTGCATGCCAAATCTTTTCAGAACCTTATCGATATAGCCCTTTTGTGACAGACCGAGAAAACCTTTGGAGCGATCTCCTTGTATCTGAATTCCTAATACAAAAGAAGCTTCACCAAGATCTTTCAATTCAAATTTCTTTGAAAGAAATTTCTTAGTTTCATGCAATAATGCTATATCGTTCCAGGCAAGCAGTATGTCATCGACATATAAAACCAGAAAAATATACTTATTCCCACTGAACTTATGGTATATACAGTCATCAGCAACATTCGGTTCAAAACCAAAAGATGTAATGACTGCATGAAACTTATAATACCATTGACGAGAAGCCTGCTTGAGCCCATAGATGGATTTCTTTAATTTGCAAACCCTTTTCTCTAATTCATCCGAAACAAAATTTTCAGGTTGCACCATATAAATTGTTTCCTCAATGTCACCATTGAGAAACGTTGTCTTAACATCCATCTGATGAAGCTCAAGATCAAAATGTGCTACTAGTGCCATTACAATCCTGAAAGAGTCTTTCGATGAAACTGGAGAGAAAGTCTCTTTATAATCAATGCCTTCCTTTTGAGTGTAGCCTTTTGCGACAAGACGAGCTTTATACTTAATAACATTGCCCCTGAATCCCTTTTGGTTTTAAAAATCCATTTACAACCAATAGGTTTAATACCTTCGGGCAATGTAACAAGCTCCCAAATGTCATTATCGCTCATAGACTTCATCTCATCATTCATGGCATCAATCCACTTTTGAGAGTTAGAACCCTTAATGACTTGACGGAAGTTGATTGGATCATCTTCCTCAAGTCCAATATCACTTTCTTGTTCTTGGAGAAATACAACATAATCATTCGGAATTGCATTTCTCCTCTCTCTAGTGGATCTCCTTAATGGCACTTCAGTTTCTTGAAGTTGTTGAGTTTGATTTTCATTAGTAATATCAGGGTCCTGATGGGGAAGCTTTTCGAGATTGTCTTAAATTGGAGTTGTGTGATCCGTGTCAGGAATGAGAACACCCTGACCAAGATCAACAACTTGAGGGAAAGACACATGTTCTTCCTCAAAGACAAAATCTCTTACAACTTTATCTCCCCACCCCCCAAACTCAATATCCTCAAAAAACCTAGCATTACCCGTCTCAAAAATAGTTCTAGAAGTGGGATCATAAAACTTAAAACCCCTGATCTTTCAGAGTATCCAACAAAATAGCAACTAACCGTCTTAGCATCCAGTTTCCTTTCATTCGGCCTATAAGGCCTTGCCTCAGCTGGACAACCCCAAATGTGTAAATGCCTAATACTGGGTTTATGCCCAGTCCAAAGTTCATATGGGGTTTTGATTGTAGCATTAGTTGGAACTCTATTAAGAATATAAGCTACGGTTTTTAATGCTTCTCCCCAGAGTGAGTCTGGCAATGTAGTACGACAAATCATACTTCTTACCATATCCTTAAGGGTCTGCTTTCGTCTCTCAGCTACACCATTCATCGTAGGACTTCCTGGCATAGTATATTGAGGGACGATCCCACACTCATCTAGGAATTTAGCAAATGGCCCTGGACGTTGTTCACCTGAACCATCATATCTGCCATAGTATTCACCACCACGGTCAGATCTAACGGATTTAATCCTTTTGCTTAGTTGATTTTCAACTTCTGCCTTAAATGATTTGAAAACGTCTATGGATTGGGACTTTTCATGAGTAAGACATAGGTACCCATAATGAGAGTAATCGTCTATGAATGTGATAAAGTATTATTGACCATTCCTACAAGGAGTAGGAAATGGCCCACAAATATCCGTATGTATTAATTCTAAGACGTCCGAAGCTCTCTTAGCACCTAATCTCGTCTTGTTTGTTTGTTTTCCCTTGATACACTTAACACATATATCCGAATTTGAGGAATCAAGAGAATCAAGAATTCCATCTGACACGAGTTTCTGAATTCTTTGAATGGATATGTGACCCAAACGTTTGTGCCAGAGTGATATAGAATTCTCATTAGTTAATTTTTTTTTTGGTACCACTTAAACTTGTATGCAAGGTTTCATTATGTGAGGTTATTGTATCAACCAAATATAGGCTATCAAATGTTGATAAAAGACCAGTACCAATAAGATTTGAATTCTGAAAGAGACTAACTTTATTGTCACCAAAAGAACATGAATAACCGGATATGTCCAATTTGGGTACAGAAATTAAATTCCGTCTAATAGATGGTACAAGAAAAGTCTCATCCAAATATAAATAAAAACCGGTCTTAAACAACAGCCTAAACTTTCCAATAGCCTCAACTGGCACCTTCTTGCCGTCACCCACATAGATGTATCTTTCACCATCATTTGGTTTTTGGCAGTTCAGGCAACCCTGCATAGATATACTTATGTGAGTAGTAGTAGCAGAATCTACCCACCAAGTATCCTTAGGTACCGAAATTAAATTAACTTCAGAACAAACAAAAGAAAGAAATGTACCTTTTTTCGCACGCCAAGCGTGGTACTTGGTACAGTCTTTCTTCACATGATTAGTCCCCTTACAGAAAAAGCAACCTAATTCAGTAATTTCAACCTTAGGTTCCTTATGTTGCTTAATCTTGGGCCTTGCAACCGCAACTTCCTTACCTTTCCTCTTCTTCATATCCTTAGAAGAGGATGCCAAATGAGCACTTTCAGTCTTATCTTGCTTTATCCTTTCCTCCTCTTGCACACAATGTGAAATGAGCTCGTTAAGAGTCCATTTCTCCTTCAGGCAATTGTAACTGACCTTAAACCGATTAAAGTGTGCAGGAAGAGATATCAAAACAAAGTACACAAGCAGTTCCTCAGGTAATACTAGCTTGAGTGACTTAAGTTTCGAAGCAAGATGAGACATTTCCAAAATGTACTCCCTAATGTTTCCCTTGCCCTTATACCTCATGGAAACAAGTTTACTCAATAGTGTACTTGTTTCCGCCTTTTCGTTTTGTTCAAAACGCTTTTCAAGGTTTTCAAGGAAAACTTTGGCATTAGCTTCATCATTCATAGTGCCCCTGAATGATTCTGGAATTGCACGTTTCATGATCATTAGACTCATGCGATTCGAGCGTTCCCACTTCTCCATCTCCCTCCTTTCATCAGGAGAGGATGTATCCTCAAGAGAAGCAGGTTGCTCATTCCGAAGTGCAAGGTCAAGATCCATGCAACCGAGAACTATCATAATGTTCTCTTTTCATTCCTTAAAGTTTGTGCCGTTAAGCATAGGGATGCTGTTTATATTAGCAGATATCGAAGCAGCTGAAGAATTCACTAAAAATAGAACAAAGGATTACTTAATACATGCTTACAATAACTTGAACTTTAACTTTAGTTTTCAGATTCAAAATAGGCAAATCCCATTACAAGATACCTAGCACAACATTGATTTTAGTCTTTGGACAGAAAATCAACTTGTAAGTGGTACTCTTGGTGTAGTGATCAAATATTGACAATAAACTCCTGTCAAATATCAAGCCTTCCTTTGGTCCGACTTAATATTCACATGGAAAACCAAATAATTGTCACATATTTATCACCACAAGCATGTTCGAATACCTGCCAAATAACAACCTTCCTTTGGGCCGGTGTCAAACGCATGGAAGACTAACATCCACAGTCATCTTATATTTCAAGATCAATCAATCTACACAATAGAGGTTACTTTGGAAACATAATGCTTCAATTGACTAATTTAAAATATTAGATGCTAAAAACATTAGTTCCTTAAGCCATATTATGAATCTTAACTTAATATGTTACATGTTTTGACATGCAACATCTGAATATTAATTGTTTTAGACTTAATTGGACAATTCCAAAATATGAAGTTTGATGGACTAAAACAATTAATATTAAAACTGAATATTAATGTATAAAACATTAATAATTAAAAACTGAATACTAATTGTCATATTACAAATGTACAATTAAAATCTGAAACTTAAAAGACTTAAAATGTTTCATTAATTAAGAAAAAACGCTTCTTACATTATGTCCTCATTAAACAGCCAGAAAACAAAACGTTTTTGCAATGTATGGCCAGATAATCGATTATCTGAGCCTGATAATCGATTATCTGGGCCTTCTGGAATCTCAAATTTTGCTGAAAAACTAGGATAATCGATTATCCTAATAGGATAATCGATTATCTTAGCTCTCTGGAATTTCCAATTTTGCTGAAAAAACTCCAGATAATCGATTATTTTAAAAATAATCGATTATCCTCAGATTCAGTTTCAAAAATTTTGATGAACAAATTGCATAATCGATTATTTTCAAAGAATAATCGATTATGTGATGCTTCTATTTTGCAAAATTTTGGTGAACTTTAAAAATTATTCCAGGACCTTTTGCGGCGACGAACGTCGCCACTAAACCCATAGAAGTCGTCGCTAAATGTATTAGTGGCGACTATGTATTGAAACTGGAAACTGGAGTTGCCGTCACTGAAGGTTATTTGTAGCAACAATTCCTTGTTTAAGTTTCTTGTTGTTCAACAACCAAAATTTTGCAAACTTCAATATTTCAATTCATATAGAGATAACAAAATATTAAATCACTAAAGTTTATCAACTACATAACATTCATGAAATCATGCTATATCATGGTACTAGAATTTCATAATCAAAATTCTATCATAATTTAAACATGAACTTTATATAACATGCAATTTCATGAACTTCCAAATTATCCAAATATGAAGGAGGCTCTGATACCAATTGATAGGATTATAATTCCAACTAAAACACAATAGCCTTCATATCGAATAATATGGAAATAACAACATGAACGGAAGCGTACCTGAATCCATATGTGGAAATCCTTAAGCCTCCTTTGATGATTATTTAAAAACTCCTTGATCCTTATCTTCAAGATTGTCTTGAAGTATTGCTTACACAAGAATATGTCACAACAACCAAAATTGGAGTATAGTTTTCCACAAAGATATGCAAGACACGAAAATGGCTCTCTTGATTCAATGGGAAGAAGAAGAGAATGTCTTGCTATAATGTGGGAACCATAACCACCACTTATAACAAATGAGTTATGAAACTCAAGAGCCATAAGCATGTAACCATGGTTACATATATGTAACCTTAGTTAGCCCATCATTAACTAAGGTTACCCTTTTGGGTATCTACACATTAGTCCTACACTTTATATGACAATACATTGACCCCCTTAACATAATGTCCATAAGACCACCAAATTAGGTCAAACCAAAAGATAGCACATAACATATAATTTATCCATATATTGTTCATATGTATGTAAATATAAGTCCGTATATCTTACAAGCTGTAGATATTTACTAGACCATAAGAAATGAACTCTTAAACTGCATGTGGACGGGGACTACAGAAATCTTGACTAAGAAAAGAAGCCACCAAACGAAGTATCTTCTCTAATAATATGGCCTAGTTGAATATGGAGACTGAGGTCTGTTGGGATCAAAATCATCCCACCACAACCCTAGGATTACTTATTCTCATCTAACTATATATTACTTAGTAATTAAAAAGAAAAGTCTACATGCGAAGCAAATAGGATATTCTGTGTGGAATCAGTAAAACATAGATTGATATTTGGCTCTCACTTTATTACACATGCATCATGACCCTTGTATTATGCAGTGTCTCAATATCAAGGACACTCAAGGTCCCCACCTCCAAGATAAAAAGGGATTGCAATTTATAGAAATAATAATAAAAAGAATAAAAATATAATACCCCACTCCTTTAGGCTCTATTACAAAATGCTATTCTCACTTTATGTTACATCATGCTTATATGTATTGTGCAGGACAGTATTAGCTTATGAGCTTCTCTGTTGAATTCCTTACTGTAAGCTCTTTTTATCAGCAAAATGAAACCTTAGAGCTGATCATCTCTGTCCAATGTTTAACACAGGGCTATATATTGCAGAATGGGGACTTTGAGCAAAGGCCGAAGACATTGAACTTAAATAAGATAGTGATAATTTGAAAATTACAAAATGGGAGATCAATGGTATAGTAGAGTATGTTTTCTATTTCGCTCCCTATGTGGGGCCCACGCGATCCGGCCAACGAATGAGACTGCCATATCTCATATTCTTAAGATTTTTGATGTTTACCCGTAAAACGATACAATTGAATTTATAGC
Source organism: Nicotiana benthamiana (assembly GCA_034376525.1). Lineage (NCBI taxonomy): Eukaryota > Viridiplantae > Streptophyta > Magnoliopsida > Solanales > Solanaceae > Nicotiana > Nicotiana benthamiana. The sequence goes on from CM067337.1 coordinate 61,184,192, forward strand.
ATGATTTATAGACATGCAAATTGATTTGATCCCAAAATGATAAATAAAATGCAAGACCTAGCGTTGAACTCGAGGTAGAATAGCAGATAGCTTGGTTCCGAGGGCATGGCTTCCGAAAGCAGCAATAAGAATAACGTTAGATAGAAAATAAAGTATTATTTAGCTTGGAATAATTTGTAGCATAAGTTTGTCAGAATCATGTCTTACAATGGCTATTGAAGTCACAATTTATATAACGACACGTCATTAATGCAAAATTCTCTGTAACGGATGTGTATTTAACACTGAAGAATATTCTTCATTGAATGTCATCCGGTGGCAAATAATTATTTGCCCTCTTTGATAATGTTCCTTTCGAGTTCTATTTCATGCCAATTGAAGTTGTTGTCCTTAATTTTGGTTTCCACTCGATTTGTCTTCCGTCTGTCCTTGGTTTCACGTGTCATTTTGTCATTTGAGTATTTCATGTTCACCGTCTGCTTTTTGGTGGCGTATCTTTTTGTCATCGAGAAGTTGGTGAAGATTTCTTCCATGGCGAGAAATTTTCCAAACTCTTCTGAAAAGTTTCTAACGCTTAATAAGACGCACGTCTCTTCACATTTAATATCCCCAGCACGTGTTACTCCGCTATTTAGTAATATTTCTTTTGGTTCTCGATACAAGCATGGCCACGATATTTAGCTGCCTATTCCATTACTTACAAGCCTCATTCTTCTTGTTATACACGAATGAGTTTACAAACTTTGTCAACTTCTTTACATTCAACTCTTTGCTGCTTTGATCTTTCTTTAATCTTCTTCAAAGAACTCTTATCACCTTTTGCTGATCATGGCTTCTTTCACTAACTCTTCCAAGAACTTCGGTGGGGCCCCGATGAAGAGCAAAGACCAAGAAATTGACATTGATGTTGAACGTCCCACAGTGAGCACCATTATTCCAGAACATCTAAACACAGCCAAGGACTTCGAAGAGAAGTTCCCTACATCAAATCCTCGCACTTAGGCTATTGAAAAATCCCCCTCTTTTATTCCTCTTTTCAGTATCCCTGTCGTGAAGGAAGATTGTGATTGCTACGACCTCAACATTATCGCTCCTGATTTGGTGGAACGAGTAACCCTCACTAAGAAGGGTTTTACATACTTTTACATATACCTATTCACTTTGGGAGCATTTTCTTTGAGTGCGGGACTTGACCCCGTATGTTTGGAGCTATACCACCGATTCCAGGTTTGTTTGGTATATGTGGACCCTTCAGTGTGGCAAATGGTGGCCTGTGTGCGATGACTGTTCCAACCTAAGTCCGGGGCAATCCCTTACTATATGATGAGTGTCGCCACAGTCAAAATAAGCTCTAGAAGGGCATAGTTGTTGTGGCTGGCTCAGGTCAAGTCTGCTGGACTAGCCTCCAAAGCACCCCATACAGGAGGCACACTAGATACTGGGGTGCATTATAAGACTCCTGAGACCTAGAAGGAGCAAAGAACATCACTAGTGGACTGGACTATTACACTCTCTCATTCGAGTATTTAATATGAACCAAATTTATTCTATATACTTGCTAAGAGAAATCTAGTTCTTAATATTTTAAAGAGCAATGCAAAGTCTGTAACCTAGTAGTGATAGTGGGTGATGGTTATCCTTGGTCTTTAAAGGCAACATCTAATGTTATTAAGGTCACATTTCACAGCCCATGGATCCAAAAGGACTCAACCTATGTGTTAGTTTAATAATCACAGAGCGGGAATAACATTAGAGTACCTATTAATAATGCATTTGAAGAATTATTGAACTCACCACAAAAATAATAGTCCCAAATCATATTTGAATCTCCAGGAAATTGAGTTTTGTTCAGAGACTAGATGCCTAAAGTTACTGCGTCTTTTCTTTTTCTTGCCAGGGAGAATCTCTGTATTGAAAAGAAACATATATAGAAGAGGAGATGAGAGAACTACCGACCACTTTTATGTTCCCACATTGCCACTTTTTTTAGCGTGTGGAACTTCTCCTATCTTTATGGGAGTTAATTATCTTCTCTGATAATATTAACTTCAACCGGCCTTTTCTCTTATAAGTGGGCCGGGTCAGTCCACGTGGGCGACCCGTAACGTAAACCCGATATCCTATATCTCCCACTTCGCACATGGTGGACTAGATCCAAGATAGTGCCATGGAAATAACACACGTAATTTATACTAGCAAATAGTTTGTGCGACCTGCGAGCATTAAAATCTATAATATTCTTAAGCACTTTAATGTTTTTTAGCATCTCAATTTAAAAATCCGATCACATGTGGAAATGATTTAGTACTACCCTGAGGATCTTATTATTACTCGCAATACCACATACATCATTTGCTATTTCAGTAGCTACTTATTTTATCCCTTATCTTCGGAATATGCAAACTCGAGTTCTTATATATATTACATCAAATATTACACTTAATACCGTCATGGTAAGTATAATAGCCGACCTATGAATACAAGTTAAATTACTAAATTTTAGTCGTCTTCCCTTTCTACTTGAATCGTTTCATTCCAAATCATTGTTTTCTTAGACATGCACTGTATTGCCAAACCACTCATGGCTATTAGTGTTATGCTAAAGTAGAAATACTGATTAGCACTTCAAGAGACAGTAAAAGGTCAAAGGGTATTTCATTAAAAATTAATATAACATCTTTGGGATCTCACACAACGAATAAGTAGGAATTCATTATTCCATTATCCCTCGGTCGATAGCACACATGGTATGAAACACATGCTACAGTGTTCTCACCTTATATTGGCACATGTGTTATTCTTTTATCATTCAACACCACACAGACCATAGCTAGACACCTCCAAATGTCTAGCCTGAGTTTCTCACTTCAATAATCCTCAAATCTAACCTTTTGGAGAAACTCGCATCTAGCTTACAGAACAAGTCATAATCAAATATTAATATTTGTAAGCTTGACTAGTTGTCAAGACCGACCTTAATGAGTAAATATAAACTCGCACTATCCAAGGTTCTACAAGGTCTCATCTCTTCACGATTATTAATGTAAGAGGCGATTTCTTGTGTGAGAGAGTCAATCTCGCGATTTTTCGACACACTTTTTATCAACAAAACATTATCGCATGCATACGAGATATATGCATACATTTAAAAGTCAAAAAATGATGATCTTTTTATAATAATCAAGTCATTTTACAATACATAAATATATATTCATATCCTTCGCAAACCTAGAGCCATCACATGTTTCTCAAACATGTCTGTAGATATTGCCTTACTAAAAGGATTAGCTATCATGCTTCACGTAGGAATGTATTATAAATTTATCTCTTCACTTGATACCATGTTTCTCACAAAGTTATACTTGATGTCAATGTATTTGGTCTTTCTGTGATACTTAGGATTTTTGTGTATGCGTTAGCTGGTCGACTATCACAATAAAGAGTTATAGGACCCTGATAATTCTTTAATATCCAAATGTTCAATGAATCTCTTAAACCAAACAGCCTCTTGTACATCAAATGCACAAGCCACGAACTCATCTTCCATCGTCAAAAGGGTTGTACATGTTTTTTTCTTACTTTTCCATAAAATAGGACCATCATTAAGGAAGAAAGAATAACAGGACATTGATTTTCTCTCATTTCGGTCACCAGCCCAATAAACATAAGTATATCCTCTCAAGAATAATTATTTTCACTATAACATAGTGAATAATTTGTAGTTTCCAACTTCAGATATCTCTGAATTTTCCCTTCACTTCTTTCTAATCATCTCTTCAAGGATTGGGTTGATACCTTCTAACCACACCTACAACATAACAAATGTATGGGCGAGTACACATTATAGCATACATCAAGCTCCCAACAACACTTGAATACCAAACTCGAGACATATCTTCCTTTACATTTTTAGTCTTGGGATACATTTCACAGCTTTAAGTTGCACCTTTTGCTATGGGTGTACCCATGGATTTGTAACTATTCATGCGAAAATGCTCCAAAATTTTCTTTATACAAATTACTTCATAGAGACTCAATAACTTTTTGGAACGGTCTTTTTGGATCTTAACTCTAAGGATATAGTCTGCCTTACCCATAACTTTTATGTCAAATAACTTTGAAAGCCATGACTTGATAGTTTTCAAATACTCCAAATTATTTCTGGCCAATAAAATAGCATCCACGTAAAGAGAAAGAATTACAAGCATCTATTAGACTTCTTCACATAAATGTAATGTTATTTATTGATCATGGTAAAATTGTACGAGATCACCTTTTTGTGAAATCTCAAATATCATTGCCTTGAAGATTGCTTCAATCCATAAATAGATCTTTTCAGTTTACAGACCTTCTTTTCTTGGCCTTTAACGATGAAGCATACATGTTTTTCCATATATATTTCCTCGTTTAGTTCTGTATTGAGAAAAGTTATCTTCACGTCCATTTGGTTTAATTCCAAATATAAATGTGTAATAATAGCGAAAAGTAACCGTATTGAGGTACACATCACAACTGGTGAAAATATTTCTTTATAATTTATTTCTTGAGTAAAGCCTTTCACTAATCGTGCCTTGTATCTTTCTATTGCCCATCCGCTTTGCGTTTAACTTTGAGAGCTCTCTTTATAATCTATTCCAACTTCTTGAGTAAAGCCTTTCACTAATCATGCCTTGTATCTTTCTATTGACCCATCTGCTTTGCGTTACCAATGCTCTACGTCCAGGCGGATGGTTAACTAGATCCCAGACTTTGTTGGTTTTTATGGACTTTAATTCTTCTTTCATTGCTTTCATCCACTCATCTTTTTCGGGGCTCGATAAAGCCTCGGTCATAGAATTTAGCTCATCCATTTCTATGAGAGACACCAAGAAAACATAATCTTTAATCTTAAAAGTACGTTTGCGTATATTTTTTTGGTATTTCGCAGTTGAAATTCAGATTTTCCAGAATAATTTTGGGATGAGAACTACCCCTCGGATAAAGAATAAGATCCTAAACAATGTAATTATCAACCGTCAGAAGACACTTGCTGACTATCTGATTTCAGCATTTCATAAAGAGGCTTTCCATTCCTTACCTTGCCCTTCTTTGGAAAGTTATTTTGCAAGAATATGACATCTCGTGATTCAATTTCAGTAACACTTCCATCCTCTAATTCACCAAAGAACACATTCCATTTGGAGTGTTCTGAATATCTTATGAAGATACATTTCTTGCCTTTTGGGCCTAATTTTTCGAACTTGCTAAAATAATCTTTTACTATGCAACACACCCGCAAAGTCATAAATTATTTAAGTTTGATTTATGACCATTTCATAGTTGATAAGGAGTGGAAGAAACTGATTTAGAAGGCACTTTCTTTAATATGTAACCTGCAGTCAATAACACATCTCCCCAAAAAGAGATAGGTAAATTTGCATACGCTATCATGGACATTTTAATGTCCAATGGTTTTCTATTCCTTCGTTTTGCTATACCATTTTATTGAGGTGTGTGAGCAATAGTTCATTTTTTTGTGATCGCGTTTGATTACACAATTCTTCAAACTGATTTGATAGATATTCACGCCCTCTATCTGTTATTAAGGTCTTAATCTTTTTATCTAATTGATTCTCAACTTCATTCAAATATTTCGTGAAGCATTCTAGTGCTTCAGATTTATGAGAAATCAAATAGACATAACCAAAGCACGTGAAATCGTCAATAAACATAATGAAATATAAAGTACCAAACCTAGCCCTTACATTTATTGGACCATAAATATCAGAATGGATTAATTGCAATGAAAAATTACCTTTCTTAGCCTTTCCAAAAGATTTACATGTAAACTTTCCAGCAAGTCAATTTTCACAAATTGGCATTTTAATTTTAGAGAAAGAACCCAAATTTCCTTCCTTAGCTAATCTGTTCAGTCAATCCTGCCCTATGTGACCTAATCTTACATGCCATATAATAACATCGATATTATTATTACTAGAATAATATGCCATAACACCATGGTCAACATAATAGTTATACGTAGAAGGATTACAATCTAACACAATAAAACTATTATAACAATGCGAAAACCATAAACCACGTTGTCAAGAGTAATTCTTAGACCATTGCGACTAAATTCAAATTGAAATATAAATCTAGAAGAACAAACAGAGAGACCTAGTTTCGTCGAATCTGTTGAATATATAGGACTTCATGCAACATAGAAGATTATCCACCACCCATGTCTATTCTGCAAGTGCAAATTCACTTACTTTCAAGCTTTGTATTATTGTCCACATATACATACTTTGATCCAGATGGAACTCGACGAGACTCTATAAACGCTTCTCTATCACGGCTCACATGTCGGTGGCCCCTGAGTCTAAAATCCACATAGGATAAGATTTAGTCAAAAAAATAGTGCTAGAAACATAAGCACTAAGAGATGCATTTTGAAGTGCTACCTTTTTCGGCTCAGTGTACTCATGGGCAAAATGCCCTGGAACTTGGTAATTGTGGCACTTCATCTTGCTCTTTTCTTTCTTCTAGTAAAACCGTTTTCCTTTCTTGGAATTTGTCTTGTTCTTTTCTTGGAAGATCATTCTCCAGTCTTCTTACCGTTTTCGTCTTTTTTTTCAGTTTCTCTTGGCCTTGAAGCTTGATCTCTTTGTATCACTTGATTCTGCCATAAATGCATTAGGTACAACTCTAGCAGCACCAAGCCGCTTGTCTCCAAGCTCCACATGATGGATACTATAAGCAAAAGTTTTGATGTTATCATTGTGGGTCAAGTTAACTTTCAGATGTTCCCAATTATTGAGAAGAGACCGAATCACTAATTGAACCTGTTGCTCATCAGAGATGTTCTCAATTTTAAATTCCTTAAACTCCTTAAATTTCTTTTTTCCATCCTTTCTTTTAGATGTACGATCCCTTAACTCATTTTTCCTCGCCCTTGGGACATTCCTGATGACTTCAGGTTCCGAGTATGAATCATTATAGAAATAAGTCCTGTGACGACGTATTCTTTTATGTTGTCCCCTTCCTCGACCAAGAGAATTCCCACTTGGATTAATTCGAACTTTTTCTTATTCAGCCATATTTGAAATATGACCACGGAGACAATAAGAATGGCTACAACCTTTCTATATGATAACATATATCACAATTACTTGTAGAAGAGAAATCAAATTTAAGGATCATATTCTTATTTGTAATATTTGACCCTCTTACGCCACTCATGTATTAGTAAAAGAATTAAAACTTGGCGAGATTCTTCATAACCACATATTCTTAAGTAAGAATTTCTATGAAGTTATTTTGATGTAGTGGGTTCTTTTTTGTCTCCTACAAGCATCACAAATTATTTTAAAAGACGAATTGAAAAGAATTAGTTAACTCATTATAATAATAAAATTCTAAGTTGATTTAGATGGAGTCTGCATATGTTTCTCTTATAATTTTTAAAAAATGAAATGAAGAATAAATATTATGTTTGGATTATTGTAACTCATTGTCTTATAATGTATTGTATTGTATTATATTATTTTATGGATAAAACATTTGAATAGCTTGTATCATTTACTGTTGTTAAATAACATTTTTGCTCTTTGGTTTGATTGTATCGTACTGTAACCGAGTTTACTATAATATCCTCAATTATTTTAAATAAAATTTATCAAGAATTACATATAAAATTAATTTAAGAAATTTCTTTCTACTAATTTATCATCAATTATATAGATTAGAAACAAGAGCAAAAACTTGAAGAAAAAAGTTAACTATTATTAGCAACAAAAAGAAATCTAATCTGATGGAAAGAGATTAAAAAACGAACAGAGATTTGGATGAAAAGAACGATACAAACCAACTCTGAAAAAGAAGTACGTGGATAAAATATAACAATAAATTGGAAATTTGGAGTTAAACATTACACTTGGCAAAGCCAATAAAACATTAACGAGAATGTTCGATCAACTTTTAAGAAGAATAATTATTCTCTTCGTAGCAACTATGTTATACCGTTCGCGTGCCTCACCAAAGAGCCACTGAACTTACTTTCTAGAAGAGTCTTTCCTGCTTCCAATTCATAAATACATTAACGAGAATGTTATGTCAGCTTTTAATTAATGCATACAATTCCGTCAAATCAAGAGAAAATTAACTTAATTCAAAATGACGTAAAAACTAATTATTCTTCCTGGGACATCTTCCGAGATGTGCTATCTATTTTTAACACATACGACACGAAAGGAAATGTGCAGCATTGATTGATCCTAAGTAACTATATTACTATTAGAAATTTGGCAAAAAACTGATCAACATTGATCGACCAATTTTGATTGGTCAAAAAACCGGTCAAAAAATCCACTAAACTTGATCGTTTTTAAAATATTTAATTTTTAACCTTTTTATGAAAAATACGAGAAATTATTTTTGATTCCTGTAAAATTTATTTTTCAAGAAATCGATCAACTTTGGTCGTTTTATTTAAAATAAGTTAAAATTAATATTAAAAAACCGATTGAATTCGGTCAGTAATATTATTCTTTTAATAAAACCGGCCACCTTTGATCGGCTATTTACTTGGAAAAATACAATTGAATAATATAAATGAAATTAAAGTCAATCTTAAAATAATATGCACCAATGTTCTAGTGGTAGAATAGTATCCTGCCACAGTTTAGATTCCGGTGCGATTCCCAGATGGTAGATTTTTTTAATTACATAATTAAAAAATCGACTTTCAAAATACCGACCACACATTATTGGGTGATTGTTGGCCATTATTGATCAACTTTGGTCGGTTTTTTTGGACGATTTTCCCTGAATTTCTAGTAGTGTATCATGTTTGAGCGACTAGAGCAACAGTGCAAACATAACAACAACAACAACCCAGTATAATCTCACTTAGTGTGGCCTGGGGAGGGTAGAGTGTACGCATACCTTACCCCTACCCTAGGGTAAAGAGGCTGTTTCCAAATAGACCCCCGGTATCCTTACCTCCAAGAACTTCCCAACTTACTCTTGGGGAGACTTGAATTCACAACCTCTCGGTTGGAAGTGGGGGTTTGAACTCACAACCTCTTGGTTGAAAGTGGGAGCTGCTTACCATCAGAGCAACCCCTCTTGTCTCAACAGTGCAAACATAACAGATAGTAAATTAGGAATAGTTCCAATAATATTTTTCATGGAAGCCATGGAACCTAGATACAAACAACACCACTCTGATACCATTGTTAGAATAATAATCACGAAGCGAGAACACCATGAGAGTACCAGTAAAAAACGCAGCGGAAGAATTGTAGAATTCACCATCAAAATAATAGCTCCAAGCCGTATTCTGAATCTTGAGGAAATAGAGTTTTTGTTCGCAAACTAGATGGTTAAAATTTACTACGTTCTTTCTTTTTATTACCATGGAAAATCTCTGTACCGAAGAGAAATATATATAGAAGAGGAGATGAAGAGAACTGTCGGTCACTTTTCTGTTTTCACCTTCCCACTTATTTTTAATGTATAGGACTTCTCCTATCCAATTAACTTTCATCAGTCTTATCTCATATAAGTGGGCCTGGTCAGTTCACATGGGTGACCCGTAACTTAAACCCAATATTTTACACTCTGGACCCCTCATAGGCGCCATTGCCGTGTCAATCAATTACTTCCTCTAACAAACTACAAGTGTTGTAAGTCCGAGTCCTATAGTGAGAAATTTTTTATCTGAACTTGAAAATCATAGTAAATTAACACTAGGACTTAGGACAAGCAGACACATTATAGTTGCTAAAACCAAGAACGGTTGCACGTCATGGATCAATAATGGTTCGAGCCTTCGCTGGAAGGGCAAGTATACAAGCCTTTGATGGTTTAAGCCTTTGCTGAAATATATTTTCTGATAGCTAAAGTGACTAATAGTTTCAAAATCCACACATATAAGAAATGTACTATAATTCTACTAATTTACTGAAGTGAAAGTATTGAATCAAAAAAGATTAATTAATAGCAGTTTCTTGCAAGAATACATGAAAAAACATGCCCAAGAAGATACCAAACTGTCATTGCGTTCATTAATACATTCATATCATTCTGAAGGGTATAGGCATTCCTAGTATTTGTAAAATAAAGACAGTATAATTCTTTTGTTATACTGCCTACCATTAAGCAAATACATTACATAGAGTTCAAAAAATTAAGTGACACAATTGGTCCTCGCCTACACAAGTCTTGCAGCAGTACTCATGTATATATGCAGAGCATATGGTGGTTAGAATTTAGAAAAGAAGCCAATTAATGTAGTTATTCATCCAAAGCAAAACTCAGAAAATATTTTAACAGATAGCTTACTTTTAAACTTCTTTCAATGAATTAAGAAAGATCTCTTCAGAAATACATACCAGGGACGAATTAGCCAATTATGAGTTGGTCGCTTTAACCATTCTACCATGGATACTTGGCGGGGATCGTAGGCTTCTTTAAATGTTATCTTTACTAATATTAATCTATTTACAAATATATAAACCTTATATAGAGAAGATTAATCTCTTGTAGAAATGCAGAGAAAGACTACCTACGATACACTCTTGTGGTCCGGCATTTTTCGGACCCGTGCATAGCGGGAGCTCCGACCTGTTTTTTTGTGTCCAGTTTGTCAATGACACAATTACAATAAAGGAAAAAAGACACCGAACATAAATGAAAATTGCAAAGATTGTATTACTTTTTCGATAGACAGTCAACTAGTAAGTTCTAATAATTACACATTATGGAAAATAAAAGGTTCCTCGCTACTGTATTAAAATTTTCCACGAGAGAATGTTTGAACAAAGAATCAACAATTCTATTACAACTTAATCCTAGACTAGAACGTGTAAAAGCATACTGCAATCATCACACCAAATTCAAATTCTTAATATCCCTAGCACAACAATGTAACCCCATGACAAAACTGGCTGCAGAACCACAAGCCTCAAATGTTGATGATACAGAAAGAATGGATCTACCTGCAATTCTTCAGCAGATAGCCTAACAGACTTTGGAAGCAAACACTTCTCAATGATATCTTTAAGTTTTGAGTCTTTTACCTTCCCAAGAGATGCAGGTTTTTCACCAGTGATATACACTTTCCTAAATATTTGCCCAGGATTGCTTCATCCACATATGGATATTCACTAGTAACCATCTCAAGAAGACACATTTCGAATGCATATATATCCATTCGTTCATCATATTCATTGTCGTAGTACTCTGGGGCCACGAGTTGAGGCGTACCCTTAACCTCCTTCGCGAAATCACACTCCATAAGACGAACCCCCAACCTAAAATCTCCAAGCTTGACCTCCTTCCCACCACCATGAACAAAAATATTGTCACACTTGATGTCTCTATGGATAATCTTCGGGCTCAGTCCATGAAGAAATCTCATACCTTCAAGAATCTGCCTGCCCCAAGTCTTGATATTCCCCAGATGATCAGCACAACTCCCATTATTACACTTCAACATATGCTTGTTCAAACTGTCTGAGAGGAATAACTCTGTGATTATGTTTAAGGTTTTGGACTCGAAATGGAACCAATAAGAGAAATGTTATTAATCTCTATTGCTATTAATAAATAAATAAAACATTAGTCTTTCTGAAAAACAGAAACAGAAAGTTAGTAGAAATAAATTCCGAAAACAGTATTTAAACTTCAAAATAAATTTTGAAATATTATAGGAACAAATCGAGCCTATTGAATACATAGTGTGTCCTTAAGGAAATTATTCCTATCAAGTACCCGAAGTTTTGGAATAATTCTGGTACCAAAAACGCCGATGAACAGCAAACAATCCGAAGACTGCAAAACACACTAGAATTTTTGTGCAGAATAAGAAGAGGATTATCAGAAAATTTCGTAAGTAAATATTCTGGGATTTGAAGGTATATTTATTGCCAATTTGGTACTGTTTCTGAAAAGGTTTGCAATCTTTAAGAACAGTCATAGTTGTTGGAACAGGTATGACACTGTTTCAGAACAGCCATAGCTGTGGAAAATATTGCGAAAAATGCAAAACGAATTTAAATAATTCGGGAAAGAAAATGGGCCAAACCGGACCGGGTCGCGGGTCATGGGTTATTCCGGATTGAACTTTTTGTTAATTAATTAAATATTTGAAAAGAATTTTATCCAAAAAGAATAATTAATCAATCGATCTTTAACCAAATCCAAATTCAAAGCCGAAGCCGAGCGAGCAACAATGATGGCTCGAGGCTTGCCTTCTTCTTAGCTCTTTACGAGCTAAAAGATGAACTTCTTTATATATACACACAGATTTTCTTTCCTTCTACCAATGAGGGACAAAATGCAGTAGTGAAATGAACTCATTCAAAATCTCACTTCCCTCCATTTCTTTCCCACCATTTTCTATTTACACCTCTCTTATTATTAATAAATAATACTCACTCTGTTTTATATTAAATGAGCTACTTTCCTTTTTAGTCTATTCCAAAATAAATGACACATTTCTAAATTGAGAAATAATTCAACTTTAAACTCTTCATTTTACCCTTTTTGGTCTTAATGAGAAGCTTTTATATCCACATAAATGGTATGGCCCCACAAACTTTTTATCCCATAAATTTATAAGACCAAAAGTTTCAAAAGTCTTCTTCTTTTTTCTTAAACTCCATGCTGAGTCAAACTAGCTTATATGATATGAACGGAGGGAGTAACAAAACCTAATAATTCCCTACATAAACTGGGAATGACTATAAACTTAAAAGAATTCACAAACATGTGTGTGTGTGACATGCAAGAACTAATTGCATCTGGATAAGTAGGTTTTCTTTTGAATTTTCCATAGTGAACTTATATCGGATATACTCGGTCAATCGGTAGATTTGATATCTTTGAATCGTCAAGCTCTATTGTATATCTAGATAACATAAGTCACACAATCAATCATTAACCATCTATGGTTCTCACGGTTGTGTTCATTTCAACTATGAACACTGCTTGGCTTCATGAGTGATTAGAGAATAGGCCTTTAATTTCATTTTCCTTGAAGCGTCTTATACTTCACACTCACATAGGTAATTCCTAAACGTGTAATCCTAAAGACACACTATCTGGTCGTATCCTATCAGACATAGCAAATCATTAAAAAACTTTAAGCTTTATTGACTCATCAAAAAACCTTAGTGCTTTACCTCATATTTTAAACATTGTCTTCATCCGAGAATGTGTTGAGTTATTTGATAATGTTGAACCGTCATTCATAACTTTGTTTGATCTCTTTGAACCTAGCTCTTGGGATCTACAATCTGTTAGGTAGAATTACCGCCATGATGACTTGTCCTGGGCCTTTAACCTCATGCCCTTTGATAATCTTTCAACTACCTCTGTAGATAGGCCTTTTATAAAAGGATTCGGCACATTATCTCTTGACTTTACGTAGTCAATCGTGATAACACAACTAGAGAGTAGTTGTCTAATAGTATTGTGTCTCCGTCGAATATGACGAGATTTTCTGTTATACATAATGCATCTGGCCCTACCTATTGCTGCTTGACTATCACAATGTATAAAAATAAGTACCAAAGGTTTGGGCCAAAATGAAATATCTTCTAAGAAATTTTGGAGCCATTCAACTTCTTCATTGGCCTTATCTAAAGCTATGAATTCAGATTCCGTTGTAGAACATGCGATGCACGTTTGTTTGGATGATTTCCAAGGCACTGCTCCACCCCCAATTATGAAAACATATCCACTCGTGGATTTAACTTCAGATTATCTGGTGATCCAAGTTGCATCACTATATCCCTTGACCGCGGAAGGATATTTGTTATAATGCAAAGCGTAATTTTGGGTATGTTTCAGATACCCCAAAAGTCGTCTCATTACCATCCAATGTATTTGATTGGGATTACTTGTAAATTGACTCAGTTTGCTAATATAACATGCTATAACTGGTCATGATATACATCAAACTTCCCAATACTCTTGCATGTCCAGTTGTGAGTCACTTTCACCTTAATTTTTTTGAAGTGCATAACTCATGTCAATTAGAGTCTTGGCAATTTTGAAATCTAAATACTTGAACTTGTCAAGTACCTTTTCAATGTAATGAGACTGTGATAGTGCTAGACCTTGTGGAGTCTTGTGAATTCTGATTCCTAAGATCACATCAACAACTCCTAAGTCTTTCATGTCGAATTTGCTAGCCAACATGCGCTTTGCAGCATTTATATTTGCTATACTTTTGCTTATTATCAACATGTCATTAACATATAAACAAACAATAATTTCATGACCTGGAGTATATTTAATGTAGATACATTTGTCACACTTGTTGATTTTAAATCCATTTGCCAACATTTTGGTCAAATTTTGCATGCTATTGTTTGGGTGCTTGTTTAAGTCCATAAAACGACTTAACAAGTTTGCATACTTTCTTTTCTTTACGAGGAACCACAAAACCCTCAGGTTGTTCCATGTAAATCTCTTCCTCCAATTCTCCATTTAAGAAAGTTGTATTAACATTCATTTGATGGATTTCAAGACCATACACGGCCGCTAATGCCACTAACACCCTAATAGATGTTATCCTTGTTACTGGCACGTAAGTGTCAAAGTAATCAAGGCCTTCCATTTGTCTATAGGCCTTGACAATAAGTCTTGCATTATATTTGTCAATAGTACCATCAGCTTCAATTTGTTGTATAAAGATTCATTTCGAACCTAAAGGATTATTTTCTGGAGGTAGATCAATCAATTCCCATAAATGGTTATCGAAAACTAATTGAATCTCACTATTGACTGTCTCTTTCTAAAATGCTAATTAGAAAATGACATAGCTTCTTTAAAAGTTTAAGGCTCATTTTCAAGAAAGAATGTCATTAAATCTGGTCCAAAGGAAGTAGATGTTCTTTGGCGTTTGTTATGCCTTGGATCTTCTATACTTGGAGTATTTTCCTTTGGTTCTTCCGAGGTCGTTTAGGTCTTTCAATTAACGCATCATTTTCAGTTTTATACGGATAGATGCTTTCAAAGAATTCAACATTATGTGATTCTATTTTCGTATTAACATGAATCTCGGGATTATCATATTTATAAATCAAAAACCGACATGCTTTACTGTTTGTCGCATATCCAATGAAAATGCAATCTACTATTTTTGGTTCCATTTTAACCTTTTTAGGTAAAGGAACTTGTACCTTTCTTAGATACCCCCACGCTTTGAAATATTTCAAGTTGGGTTTTCTTTCTTTCCATTATTCATATGGAATAGATTGCATTCTGTTGTGAGTTACTCTATTGAGTATTCGGTTAGCTGTAAAGAGAGCTTCCCCCCACAAACTCTGCGGTATCCAAAACTTATTAATAAAGAATTCATCATTTCCTTTAATGTCCGATTGTTCCTTTCGCTAATTTCGTTGGATTGAGTATGTAAGGTGCAGTAGTTTGATGGATAGTTCCATATTGCGAACATATTTCTACAAACGGAGATTCATATTCTCCACCTCAAGCACTTCTAATGATTTTGATCTTTTTATTCAATTGATTCTCCGCTTATTCTTGTATAGCTTGAATGGTTCAATTGCTTCATCTTTATTATTAAGCAAATAAACATAACGATATCTAGTGCAATAGTTAATAAAAGTAATAAAATACTTTTTTGCTCCTTGAGATGGTGTCGACTTCATACCGCAAATGTCAGTATGAATTAAGTCTAATTGATTTGAATTCCTTTCAACAGACTTATAAGGATGTTTTATCAACTAATATTCAACACATATTTGACATTTCGATTTATTACACTCGAATTTAGGCAATACTTCTAAATTAATTAACTTCCAAAAAGTTTTATAATTGACATATCCTAAATGAATATGCCATAAATCATTTGACTCCAATAAATAAGAAGAAGCTAAAATTTTGTTCATACTGTCAACAACCATTACATTGAGTTTGAAAAGGCCCTCCGTGAGGTAGCCTTTTCCAACATATATTTTGTTCTTGCTTACAACAACTTTATCAGAAATAAATACATATTTAAATCTATTCATTACAAGTAAGAAGTAGAAACTAAATTCTTCCTAATAGTAGGAACATGAAAAAACTTTGTTGAGCGTTAACACCTTACCGGAAGTCATCTTCAGGAATATATTCCCATAACCTTCAATCTTGGTTGTTGCATTATTCCCATGGAAATTTCTTCTTTGGGACCAGCAGTAGAGTAAGTCACAAATGCTTCTTTGATAGCACAAACATATCGAATGGCTCCAGAATCAATCCACCACTCCTTCGTATTTCTAACTAGGTTGCACTCTGAAAGTATTGCACAAAAATCATCAATGTCATCATTCTTCTCCACTGTGTTGGCTTGTCCCTTCTTATTATCCTTTTTCAGGAGATGACAATCATGGCATTTGTGACCAACTTTTTCACAATTGTAGCAGCTGCACTCGAATTTTTTTTTGTTTTGCTCCTTAGTTTGTCCAAAATACCTCTTCCTCTTCTTACTTTTTAGAGCAGTCTCCTCAACGATATTAGCTCCCATAATCGTTGAATTTCCATGAGACTTCTTCTCAGCTGTTTTGTTGTCTTCCTCGATCTTTAGATGTATCACAAGATCTTCTACCTTCATTTCTTTGCGCTTGTGCTTCAGATAGTTCTTGAAATCTCTCCACGAAGGAGGCAATTTTTCAATCATAACAACTACTTGAAATGCTTCATTCACCACCATACCTTCAACAATAAGGTTGTGAAAAATAAGTTGAAGCTCCTGAACTTGGGTTTCCACAGTTTTGATGTCTATCATTTTATAGTCTAGAAACTTGGCAACCACGAACTTCTTCAAGCATGCATCTTCTGTCTTGTACTTTTCTCAAGTGCGTCCAATAATTTTTTCGAAGCATTTTCGCTGTATCCATTGTACAAGTCATCCTCTAAAGTGCTTAAGATATAGCTTTTGTAAAGAAAATCTGCCTGTTTCTATGCCTCAACAATCATGAACTTTTCATTGTCCGGCATATCCGCAACAGGTACTGGAGGCTCTTCACTAGTGAATTTATGCATACCAAGTGTGGTAAGCCAAAAGAACACCCTTTGCGGCCATCCTTTAAAGTTGGCTCCAGAAAATTTCCCCGATTTCTCGGCCAGAGGGACATCAATGCGGCTTGACGAGGCTATTGTCGTTGCACTAACAGTCGCAGAAGGATTTCCGTTATCAATTGCCATTTCTCACTATCAACAATAGAAGAGATCAATTAATGGCAAAATCAGAACAATAAATGTTGGAAACACGTTTCAAATGCAATATACTAAACGTGTGTTCTTTTGTAGGTTTTGATGAATGTCAAACAAAGCAATAAGCGATATATAGCAGTGCTCAAGGACAAGCACAAAATGGATGCATTACAAGAAGCTCAAGACAAAGTTTAGAAATGTTATAATTGAGTCAATATTAATTGTGATCTTGATTCCGTAATCTTGGCTCATAACATGGCTTCTCTACTAAAATTATTTTTCCAAAATCATGCATATCTAACTTAAGTGTCAAATGATTTTAAACTATGCATATTTATATTTGTTAAAATGTTTTTCAAACATGCCTCAAAAATCTGGGCTAAGATAATCGATTATGTACTTATGATAATCGAGTATCTCTAAGCCAAGACTGCATGACAATCGATTGTGAATTAATGATAATCGATTGTGAGTAAGTCAGTTAACATCAGGTTTTTGCAAACTGCATAACAATCGATTGTGTACTTTTGATAATCGATTGTTAACTGAGGCAAAGTTTTCAAAACTCAGAAAAATCGATTATGAACTAATGGTAATCGATTAGAATGAGAAAAATGTCTCCCAGTGTTTTTAAATAAATTAATAATCGATTGTGGCTTTTGATAATCGATTATATATGAGACAGTAAGTTTTGAAATTAATTTATAATCGATTGTTCTATTTGATAATCGATTGTTGGAACTAACCGTTGTCATACATTTTCAAATTACCTTCAGGTAATCGATTGTTGATATTTAACAATCGATGTTTTGCGTAAAATCTGGAAAAGATTTTCTGAACGTTGTTAAAATAATCGATTGTTGATTTCCTGATAATCGATGTTTTATGCCAAAAATTGGAAAGGATTTTTTAACGTTATAAATAATCGATTATTGATTTGAAGTAATCGATTGTTGACGTAAAATCTGGGATTGAATTTTTGATCTGATAGGCAAACAATCGATTGTTTAGTCTTGACAATCGATTGTCACTGAGTAATTTCAGCAATCCTTAATTGGCAATTAGACAACGGTAAGACTGAGTTTTTCACCTATAAATACAGGCTTAACTCAGTGTTTTCACAACAACAACATATACAATTTAAGTATTTTCATTGCTAAAAGCTTTCTTACATTGATCATCATTTTCATTCATCCATAAAGCTTTTTGAAGAGCCATTCTATTGAGCTAAGTTGTTGTGATCTTGAGCGTACTATTTCTACTCATATCTACTCATTGAGGAGTACTTTGTAAAGTGAGTTTGTTTTGTGTTTGTAAGAGAATTGCGATTCTCGTTTGTTGAGGAACTTGTGATTCCTCAGTTGAAGTCTTTGGGATTGTTATCCCCGAGCAGTTGAAGTCTTTGGGATTGTTATCCCTGAGCAGTTGAAGTCTTTGGGATTGTTATCCCCGAGCAATTGAAGTCTTTGGGATTGTTATCCCCGAGCAATTGAAGTCTTTGGGATTGGTATCCCCGAGCAATTGAAGTCTTTGGGATTGTGATCCCCGAGAACCTAGGTGAGGCTTGTGTCCTCAGCTGTAACGGTTTGTTAAGCACCCGTAAGCTTGACAAGTTTAGTGGAAATCTCGAGAGAGTCTCTCGGGGACTGGACTAACCACGTTTGTGGCCAACCAGGATACATCATTGTGTAAGTTTATTTTACTGCACTTGTTTTAATTTCTGCAAAGTTTTTAAATTCCGCACTAAAACGCTTAATATTTTTAAAACGCTATTCACCCCCCCCCCTCTAGTGTAAAGCGTTATTTCCAACAATTGGTATCAGAGCCATACTCTCTGAAAAACCTAACCGTTTGAGAGAACCATCCATGGCTTCTACTCTAAATTTCTTTGCAGGAATAGGTGAAGGAGAATGCAGCATGTCACCTCCAATATTAGACGAAAACGACTACTCAGTCTGGAAATATCGGATGCAAGTTTTTACAATGGCAAACGATTTGTATCTATGGCAAGCTATTAAACACAGTGATCAACTGACGACAAAAGTCGGGAAAGATAAGGTAAGTGAATACAACACTAAAGCTATGAATATATTTCATAACGCCTTGAATCAGGAACTTTGGCGAAAAATCTCCCACTATAAAACTGCTAAGGAAATGTGGGACAAACTTGAGGAATTGCACGAAAACACGCCTCAAAAAGCGGTCAGCACAAACGATGAATCAACTGGTCAGTGCCTCATGGCAGACGAAAAAGACGAGGTAAGTACATCTAACGATATACAAATTGCTTATAACAAACTGCATGATGAGTTGGTAAATGCTTCTAAGACTATTAAAGATTTACAAAGGACTCTTTCTCTACAAGGAGAGGATTTTCAAAAACAACTCTTTTTAAAAGACAAGGACTTCGAAGAACGTCTTTCTTTAGCTCAAAAAGGGGTTGAAAATCTGTCTCGTGATAACGAGAATCTTGCAAATGAAAATCAATTTTTGTTAAATGATAGTATAGAACTTAGACAAGTCATCAAGACCATGCATGAAGCCTCTTGTGTTGATAATTGTTTTACTTGTACTACTTGTGAGTCCTTAAAACTAGAAAACACAGAACTTAGGAAAACTTTAGAAACTCGTAGTAAAGAAGTTCTTAAAGTTGGTGAAAAAGAATCGCCTAAGAAAAATCAACGGCATAAAAACAAAAACTCCACTACACCACCTAGACATTATGCTAGAATGTATGAAAATAAGGGTAGAACTAATATCTTTAGACAACCTAGATCCAAATCTAGGATTCTTGCAAACAAGCCTACAAATAGTAATTTTCGGCAACCACGAAATAACTCTAGGAACGAGCTTAGACCACCTAGACATGACACTAGGTCCTTCAACAAGTCTAGCACTAATGACTTTAGACCATCTAGATATTATACTAGAAATGGGAACAATATATCTAGTGTTAATCATTTTCATTCGCCTAGAACTTTGTTGGCTCAACCTAGGCATCAACACAACCCGAACGTAGTATGTCATTACTGCAATCGTATAGGTCATATTGCACCTATGTGTTTTACAAAGCATAGAGATTCTTCATATTATTATGGTCGTTATTTGCCTAACCCCCAAGGACCCAAAATGGTATGGGTACCTAAAGAATATTAATTTGCCTTGTAGGTGTGCTTGAAGGGATCAAGTGTACTATGGTACCTTGACAGTGGATGCTCCAGACACATGACAGGAGACGAATCCAAATTCCTTCAACTAGAGCACAAAGAAGGAGGAAGCGTTGTATTCGGTGACAACAATAAAGGACAAATTATTGGCATCGGATCGGTCGGTAAGAATGAAAAATCCTCTATAAAGCATATATTACTTGTCAAAGGTTTAAAGCATAATCTCTTGAGCATAAGTCAATTATGTGACAAGGGAAATCTTGCGTTGTTTGATTCAGATGAGTGTCTAGTGTTTAGACGTAGTGATTTCAAGATTATTCTACGTGGTTTTAGAGTTGACAATATTTACATGGTTGATCTTGAAAACTCCTCATCCGAGTATGTTGATTGTTTGTTGAGCAAAGATGATAATGTGTGGTTGTGGCATCGTAGAGTAGCTCATATGAACATGCATCTTTTAAATAAATTAATTTCTCAAAATCTAGTGATTGGTCTTCCTAACTTAAAATTTGAAAGTGATACTATTTGTGACTCATGTCAGAAGGGGAAGCAAACAAGAGCATCTTTTAAATCCAAAAATGTTGTTTCAACCTCTAGACCTTTACAACTATTGCATATGGATTTATTCGGACCATCCCGCATCGAAAGTCTAGGAAGAAATAGATATGCTTTTGTAATTGTTGATGACTTCTCTAGATTTACATGGACATTATTTCTTGCACATAAAAGTGATGCATTTCTTAGCTTCAAGCTTTTTCTTAAAAGAGTTCAAAATGAAAAGGAATCAACTGTCACTTCCATTAGAAGTGATCATGGGGGAGAGTTTGATCACAATCTCTTTGCGGATTTTTGTGATGAACTCGGAATCGAGCATACCTTTTCCGCTCCACGTACACCACAACAAAACGGGGTGGTGGAAAGGAAAAATAGGAGTCTCGAAGAGATGGCTAGAACCATGCTCGACGAAGCTAAGATTCCCAAACACTTTTGGGCAGACGCCGTGAGTACCGCATGCTATGTTTTGAATAGAGTAGCAATTCGGCCGATACTCTTAAAAACCCCATATGAACTCTACAAAGGTAGAAAACCTGACATTTCACATTTACGTGTTTTCGGTTGTAAATGTTTTGTGCATAACAATGGAAAGGACCAACTAGGAAAATTTGATGCAAAGTCGGATGAAGGTATCTTCATTGGCTATTCTTCTCGTAGTAAAGCTTATAGGGTTTTTAATAAAAGAACCCAAGTTGTAGAGGAATCTCCTCATATTGTATTTTCCGAAGATAATACTCGCTTGGCGAGAAAGGATTGTGGTCTTGATCTTTCAGGTATTCTGGAAAGCCTAAAGGACAAAATTCAAGAAGAACCACCAAGGAAAGAAATTGACAAAACGGTGGAACAACAAATTGAAGAAGCTCCTCAATCGGAAAATGAACCAAAAGAGCAAACAGAATGGAGGACAGTCAAAGACCATCCTCTCGATCAGGTAATAGGCGACGTTGGAGGAAAGGTAAGTACCCGGAGCTCCCTTAGAAATACCTTAGATCTTACTGCGTTTGTTTCTCAAATTGAACCCAAAACCATCTCTGAAGCAATTGGGGATGAATTTTGGACCTTGGCAATGCAAGAGGAGCTTAACCAATTCAAACGTAACAACGTTTGGGATTTGGTGCCAAGACCCGAAGGTCATACCATAATTGGTATGAAATGGGTTTTTCGAAATAAATTAGATGAAAATGGCATAATCACTAGAAACAAAGCTAGGCTTGTGGCTCAAGGCTATAATCAAGAAGAAGGGATTGATTATGATGAGACATATGCTCCGGTAGCTAGATTAGAGGCCATCCGTTTGTTGCTTGCTTTTGCATCTTCTATGAATTTCATTTTATATCAAATGGATGTGAAAAGTGCCTTTTTAAATGGTTTTATCCAAGAAGAAGTTTTTGTAAAGCAACCCCCCGGTTTTGAAGACTTTAATTTTCCCAATCATGTTTTCAAACTCAAAAAGGCCCTTTATGGTTTAAAACAAGCTCCTCGAGCTTGGTATGAAAGGTTGAGTAAATTTCTTTTAGAAAATAATTTTATTCGTGGAAAAGTTGACACAACTTTATTTGTCAAGCATGAAAACAATGATATCTTGCTAGTTCAAATATATGTAGATGATATCATTTTTGGTGCTACTAACAATGCTCTATGCAAGGAATTTTCAAACTTAATGACTAGCGAATTTGAGATGTCCATGATGGGTGAGTTACAATTCTTTTTGGGATTACAAGTAAAACAAATGAAGGAAGGTACATTCATTTGTCAAAGCAAGTATTGCAAAGAACTGCTTAAACGTTTTGACTTGAACAATGCAAAGGAAATAGCAACTCCCATGAGCACATCCGATCATCTCGACAAAGATGAAAAAGGTAAGGAAGTCGACATCAAAAAGTACCGAGGTATGATTGGCTCTCTTCTTTATCTTACTGCTAGTCGTCCGGACATCATGTTTAGCGTGTGCGTCTGTGCCCGTTATCAATCATGTCCAAAAGAGTCTCACCTTACTGCGGTAAAGCGGATTCTAAGGTATCTTGTCGGTACTACCAATGTGGGTCTATGGTACCCCAAAGGTTCTTCATGCCAACTTATTGGCTATTCCGACTCCGATTTTGCTGGATGCAAATTGGATCGCAAGAGCACTAGCGGCACTTGCCACTTGCTCGGTAGCGCTTTAGTTTCTTGGTTTAGTAAGAAGCAAGTTAGTGTTGCGTTGTCCACAACCGAGGCTGAATATGTAGCCGCGGGGAGTTGTTGCGCTCAAATCCTATGGATGAAACAACAACTCTTGGACTATGGCCTACGTCTTGATCACATTCCTCTTAGATGTGACAACACTAGTGCCATATGCTTGACGAAGAATCCCATTCTTCACTCGCGAACAAAACACATTGAAATTAGACATCATTTTATTAGAGATCACGTTCTAAAAGGCGATGTCGAAATTGAATTTGTTGAAACAAAAAGCCAATTGGCAGACATCTTTACAAAGCCCTTAGATAAAGAGTCCTTCTTCCGAATTCGTAGTGAACTCGGAATCCTTGACTCCACGTTGATCTAAGTCTGCATTGCATTTTATTTCTTACATAATTTCTAACTTGAGCGTCGGAGGCGTCTAACATTTTTTTTGCAGGTATCACCCTAAAGAAAAGGGGATCATAAAAAAAAAAAAAAAAGCATGACGCAAAATACTCAAGTATTCTACAGGAAAATCACCGTCAAACAATCGATTACTGTATCAATAATCGATTACTTCCTCTATCTTAATTTTCCAATAAATAAACTTGTGTTTATTTCACATTTTTTTCATATTCTTCCCTTGTGTAAATTTTTGCTAATGGCAAAAGGGGGAAGAAACGGGATATCAAGAAGTATGCTATATCACTCTCAACTTCATTCATGCTTAAAGTGAGGGGGAACATGAATTGAGGGGGAACATCAAATTGCATACTTTACTCTTGTCTTGGATTATCAAAATAATTATTGCATATATCCCGCTTATGTTTGCCATTATCAAAAAGGGGGAAATTGTTGGAAACACGTTTCAAATGCAATATACTAAACGTGTGTTCTTTTGTAGGTTTTGATGAATGTCAAACAAAGCAATAAGCGATATATAGCAGTGCTCAAGGACAAGCACAAAATGGATGCATTACAAGAAGCTCAAGACAAAGTTTAGAAATGTTATAATTGAGTCAATATTAATTGTGATCTTGATTCCTCAATCTTGGCTCATAACATGGCTTCTCTACTAAAATTATTTTTCCAAAATCATGCATATCTAACTTAAGTGTCAAATGATTTTAAACTATGCATATTTATATTTGTTAAAATGTTTTTCAAACATGCCTCAAAAATTTGGGCTAAGATAATCGATTATGTACTTATGATAATCGAGTATCTCTAAGCCAAGACTGCATGACAATCGATTGTGAATTAATGATAATCGATTGTGAGTAAGTCAGTTAACATCAGGTTTTTGCAAACTGCATAACAATCGATTGTGTAGTTTTGATAATCGATTGTTAACTGAGGCAAAGTTTTCAAAACTCAGAAAAATCGATTATGAACTAATGGTAATCGATTAGAATGAGAAAAATGTCTCCCAGTGTTTTTAAATAAATTAATAATCGATTGTGGCTTTTGATAATCGATTATATATGAGACAGTAAGTTTTGAAATTAATTTATAATCGATTGTTCTATTTGATAATCGATTGTTGGAACTAACCGTTGTCATACATTTTCAAATTACCTTCAGGTAATCGATTGTTGATATTTAACAATCGATGTTTTGCGTAAAATCTGGAAAAGATTTTCTGAACGTTGTTAAAATAATCGATTGTTGATTTCCTGATAATCGATGTTTTATGCCAAAAATTGGAAAGGATTTTTTAACGTTATAAATAATCGATTATTGATTTGAAGTAATCGATTGTTGACGTAAAATCTGGGATTGAATTTTTGATCTGATAGGCAAACAATCGATTGTTTAGTCTTGACAATCGATTGTCACTGAGTAATTTCAGCAATCCTTAATTGGCAATTAGACAACGGTAAGACTGAGTTTTTCACCTATAAATACAGGCTTAACTCAGTGTTTTCACAACAACAACATATACAATTTAAGTATTTTCATTGCTAAAAGCTTTCTTACATTGATCATCATTTTCATTCATCCATAAAGCTTTTTGAAGAGCCATTCTATTGAGCTAAGTTGTTGTGATCTTGAGCGTACTATTTCTACTCATATCTACTCATTGAGGAGTACTTTGTAAAGTGAGTTTGTTTTGTGTTTGTAAGAGAATTGCGATTCTCGTTTGTTGAGGAACTTGTGATTCCTCAGTTGAAGTCTTTGGGATTGTTATCCCCGAGCAGTTGAAGTCTTTGGGATTGTTATCCCTGAGCAGTTGAAGTCTTTGGGATTGTTATCCCCGAGCAATTGAAGTCTTTGGGATTGTTATCCCCGAGCAATTGAAGTCTTTGGGATTGGTATCCCCGAGCAATTGAAGTCTTTGGGATTGTGATCCCCGAGCACCTAGGTGAGGCTTGTGTCCTCAGCTGTAACGGTTTGTTAAGCACCCGTAAGCTTGACAAGTTTAGTGGAAATCTCGAGAGAGTCTCTCGGGGACTGGACTAACCACGTTTGTGGCCAACCAGGATACATCATTGTGTAAGTTTATTTTACTGCACTTGTTTTAATTTCTGCAAAGTTTTTAAATTCCGCACTAAAACGCTTAATATTTTTAAAACGCTATTCACCCCCCCTTCTAGCGTAAAGCGTTATTTCCAACAATAAATAATGTTGTTATCAATAAACAGTACATAATAAAAACAACTGAAGTTTTTATATACTATTTTGCAGAAAAACGATGAAGTTTTTATGTTCTTCAACTCGTTTTTTGAATTTCAATACTCAGATAAAGATTTCTATATCTTCAAATTAGAATATTAAAATTCAGACAGAATACAAAATATAATAAATATAATTTCCTTAAGATTGTTATTAAAATGTATTGCTGTAAATAAATAAAATAGTAATCTTTCTGAAAAACAGAAACAAAAAGTAGCAGAAATAAATTCTGAAAAGAGTATTTGAACTTCAAAATAAATTTTGAAACATTATAGTGTGTCCTTAAGGAAATTATTTGAACAAATCGAGCCCATTGAATACACATCGTGTCCTTAAAAAAATTATTTCCCTCAAGTACCCGATGTTCTGGAATATATCCTCCCAGGATAGAACGATCTAACTCACCGGAGTGTTGGTATAAAAAATACCGATGAATAGCGAACCACTCGAAGGTTGCAAAATATATTGGAATTTTTGTGCAGAAGAAGAAGATTATAAAAAAATTTCATAAGTAAATATTATGAGATTTGAAGGTATATTTATAGCCAATTTGATACTTTTTCTAAAAGGTTTGCAACCTTTCAGAACAACTATTAATGTTAGAACAGATGTGACATTGTATCATAATAGCCATAGCTATTGAAAATATTATGGGAAATGTAAAACGAATTAAAAATAATTCTGAAAAGAAAACGGGCCAAACCGAATCAGCTCGCGAGTTATGGGTTATTCCAAATTGAATTTTCGATAATTTGATTAATAAATAAATTAATTATTTAAAAATAATTTCGTCCAAAAAGATTAATCAATCAATCGTTGACCAAATTAGAAGCCGATGCCGAATATGAAGCCGAGCGATAGCGACGACATGGGGCTTGCCTTCTTCTTAGTTCTTTAAAAGCTAATGATTTTCTCTATATATACACAAAGATTTTCGTTCCTTATACCAATAAAGGACAAAGTGCATTGGTGAAATAAATTCATTAAAAATTTCACTTTTTCCATTTCTTTTCTCACTATTTTCCATTCACGCTTATTTTGTTATTAATAAACAATAATAAAATCCAGCAAGAAACACTTCATAATCCTTTCATGGTTTAAGGAATGCAAAAGAACAGCCTCAACGAACAACTTTTCTGGTGTTTTTAATAATGCTTCACCATCTTCTCCATGAAAAACAGTTTGGTTCCACGCAATCTTAATTTTTTGAACATAATCAAACCCTAGGTATACCTCTTTAAAATCCCCTCTCCCTTATATGTTACTGTATCTATCGAACCTACCACAGGGAGATTTCTCTTCAACTCTGTGTATCCTGTAAGTCATCGTGACTTAAATTCAGACATCAAGAAAATATAGTGATTGAAAAAAAGAGTGTGGCGTGAGTGGAAAAAAGATCAAAGTGGGTGTTCAGAGAAGGCTTACGTAAAACTTGGCTCAAATCGCATGATGTTTGATACCTTCATAGGGGACATTGTTAATGATAAACTCAACCTTTTCATCTCGTGAATTTATCCATTAAACTGAATGAAAGAAGCAAGAGCAATGGAAAACGATGAATTGGGAATCGAAGTACGAGATTTATGTAGTTATATTTGTTTTCTCGTTGGAACTTAGTAGGTATATATAGGCAGTAGATAGGACATAATAGAAATTCCTAATTGAGCCCAAGTAGGATTAGTGAAAACTTAACGTTTTCATCCCTTCCCTTTCTTTCACAAAAATTAGATGCTTCTGCCTTCTCGTAAAGCTTCCCTAGTTATATCCTTATTTGACTTGGATGGAAGGGAAAGAGAGATTTAGACTTCGATTTTTTCTAGAAACAATATATTAATTTAGTTATAATTTAAACTTTGTAAATTTTTAAAACAAAAAAATATGGTTATTTCCCAAAAAAAGGCATTGTTATTGTATGGGTCAAAATCTGACCACACAGGGATTAGTACAAAAAAGAATAGTAAGAAGTCGAGTAAGACGTGGTCGTATCCAAAAGGTGTAATAACAACGAGCACTTCGGCTACTGCCGAAATCGAGCCGTCAAAAAGCTTGTATGGCCAAGTAAATGTCGTGACACTTGAGGGAGGCGGCATAAAGTACAATCAAGGGATGAAGGCATTTTAGTTAAGGACCATTGAACAAAAGGAAATACTGATAATATATATAGGAGGTTAGAATACAAAAAAGAGGAAAGGCTTCTCTCCTAGAGGGAGGAGAATTAAAGAAAATCAAGAAAACGCTTAGTTAGCAAATACAACTTTCTGTAATCGTGATTATTGAATCACCGAAGATAGATCTCGTTAATGTCGATGACATTCCATCTTTTCCGTCTTTATCACCATATTACGGGATAGTATGTAAATAATTTAAGCCTATTATCTGTATTTGATATCTTATATAATACCAGAAAATTTATGAACTTTATTATATCTTATTCTCTTATCTAACATGCTTAGATCTAGAGGTAATTATTCGTTGCTAAGATTTATCCTTTATTTTCTTCATTAATTAGTTTAACAAAAAGTTTAATACTTTTTTGTCAAATAATTTAGCGCTGTCTGTAGAGATTTTATAACCAAATTTTAGTTTCCTTTAGATCTAAAACCAGCCAAGTATCACTTCTAGATTGTCATAGTCTCACCATATCGGTATAAATACCAACTCAAAAAAGTGATAGATAAGCTTTTGAGATAACCGAACCAATCTAGGTATGATCTCTACATGAAACATAAATTATGTCCAATGTCTATGCAAAACCCACGCCTCATCTGCAGCGATTGATTTGACACGTCATATGCATGTTTGAAGAAGGATCACGATCACTATGCGCTTAGCATTAGTGCAATCCCATTTGACGAATACCTTATATATCTGCCTGTATTTCTACCTCTTAGGAAGGGACGATAACCTATTGTGCGATTCTTTGAAATAACATGCATATCCTGTCTTATTTTCGTACACACATGCACGGTATGATTTACGAACAAAGTATGACATGTTCCCTTATTTTTTGCGCATATCGGACGAGATTGGATTGGGACTCAGTCTCGATATCCCAACATGCAAAGTAAGTCCAATTCACGAGAAGCCTAGACGCGGCACAACGATGAAGCCAAACACGGCTGCCAAATCTAAAACCGTCATTCGAGCACGAGGTGAAGCGATTGACCCTACATCGTTGCTTCCCCTCACCGATTTACTAGGCCAATATACCAGGCAATTTAGTTTGGGTTTAACTTATCACGCTCTCTTTTTGATTCAGAACAGGAACACTAGCGTTCTCACAAGTACACGAAAAATGAACGGACGCAACCAAAACATACTAGGAAAAGGTTTCGTACTATACCATCTCACAAGCAATGATCGAGCAAAGCCATCTAAGCCGTACCGTACTAGAAATAACAGAAACGGCGCCACATAGGTTGATTATTAAGAATCAATTTTTGAAACCGGGGACTACGCGATGGACCCATGAAATGCACAATATTCTCCAATGAAAGAAAATTTAAACAAATTGGGACTCACCTAAATGCACGGTACTCTCCAATGAAAGCAAAATTAGGCAAACCAGGACTCACCCCAACACACACATAAGCAATATGATGACGAGTAATGTTTTCTAATAAAAGTAATACAATGGGTTACAACTATGACCTCGTTCTAATTAACACCCTTACAGCCATCTCCAAATGGAAGGAAAGTTCAACCTCGCTCGAATTTATAAAGGGTACCAATTTTGACTCGCAACACTCTTACAGCCATCAACCATTGCCAAACAAAAGGAATGTTCGACCTTGCTCGAACTTAAAATGGGTTATAATTATGACCTCGCTTGAATTAGCACCCTTAGGACCATCGGCCATCTCCAAGCAAAAGAAATATTGGACCTCACTCGAATTTATAACAGGTTATAGTTTCGACCTCGCTCGAATTAACACCCTTACGGCCATTGACTATTGCAAAACAAAAGGAAAGCTCGACCTCGCTTGAATTTACAATGGGTTAATGTTCTGACCTCTCTTGAATTAACACCATTATGGCCATCGACCATCGCCAAATGAAAGGAAAGTTCAACCTCGCTCAAATTTACAACGGGTTACAATTTCGACTTCGCTAAAATTAACTCCCTACGGCCATTGGCCATAGCCAAATAAAAGGAAAGTTCAACCTCACTAGAATATATAAGTCAAAACTGACTTCTCGCAAGTTGACAACTCTAAGTTCGACCTCGCTTGAATACATAAGTCTAAACTGACTTCGCATAAGTTGGCATGTCTAAATTCGACCTCGCTCGAATACATAAGTCTAAACTGACTTCGCTTAAGTTGGTAAGTCTAAATTCTACCTCGATCGAATACATAAGTCAAAATTGACTTCGGCCAAGTTGGCAACTCTAAGTTCAACATCGCTAGAATACATAAGTCAAACTGACTTCGCCTAAGTTTCATAGTCTAAATTTGACCCCGTTAAAATACATAAGTCAAGAGTCACTTCGCCGAAGTTGGCAAGTCTAAATTCGACCCCGTTCGGATACATAAGTCAAGATTGAATTTGCCTAAGTTGGCAAGCCAATTCGACCTCATTAAATTATACAAATCAGGGTCGATTCTGCCAAGTTGGCAAATCAGAAGTCAACCTCGTCCGAACTTGTAGATCTGAAGTGACTTCATTGGAACTCACACATCAAAATCCGACTTCGCTCGGATCAAGAAAAATAGATATGCCCTCGTCCAGGTTCCCAATTAAAAGTTCAGGGACTCGTCACAGAGAAATTCGAAGATCATCTCCTAAGACAAAAACAAAGAGATGGGAGAGAAGGAAAAAAAGTCAAAAGATACACAAATAGAGGAAAATCAACTATTTATTCAAATGTACGTGCACAATAGCCGCACATTACAAAAGGCCAAAACAGGCCCTCAAGAAAAAGACTAGAATAAACAATGAAGGAACAACCAAAAACTAAGTACAAAAATTGCAACGAAGTTTCACTCAGCATCATCCCCACCATCGTTCTCACCAGCATCATCATCATCAGAAGGAATCCCATCCTCAATATCAATATTATCAATAGCCTCCAATGTGGCATGGTCATAACCGCAGACAATACGAGCCTCACGTGCCTTCGTCCTCCAATGTGGCATGGTCATAACCGCAGACAATACTATCCTCACGTGCCTTCGCCCGAACATCTTAAAAGGTAGCCTCTGGAACACTTCCGCCTCATGCAAACCCTTGTATATATCACGTCGGGCCTCAGCATGGACCCATTGCTCATACAGGCAGTGCGGAACATTATTTGATGTAGACTCTTGAGGGGGAGCTTGAGCCTATAACTGTGCCTTCTCAACTTCAAGATCTGTAACTCGGTCTCCCAAGCTCAAGCATCCCAATCAAGTTAACCAATTCACTCATCGAGACATGCCTCCCTCAACGTGGTTGTCACCCTCTCAGATTCCTGATATGAGTTGAGGACGTGCATGGTATCTTCTAGTGCCGTTGACCTTACTAAAGTCGACATTCGATCACCCTCATCTATCTCCAACTCGACCACTTTCTATTCCCGCTCGACCAACTTCTCCGCGTATTCTGCACCAAAAGTATCGACTCTGGCAGTATTTTGCTCAAGCTTAGCTCGTAAAGACATTACCTTCACTTGAAGGACCTCACACTCCACGATAATCCCTTTGCCACCTCAAGCTCACCGTCTTTGGCGTGAAGTAGCTCCTTAAGCTCACTACATCTGCGGACAGACTGCATCAGTTCCTCATCTCTTTTCTCCAACTCCTCTATGACAGAGTGGGTACTAGCATCCACTCTAAGCTACTCGCGCATCTTATGACACCTGTTGCAATTCTGTCGATTCTTCTTAGCTATCTTCAGAAAAATCCCGGCTCGCGTCTCAATCCTATGGGCACTCTTGATCTCCAGCATATAAGTCTAGAAAAGAGAAGTGAAAGAAAAGAGTCAGTAAAGACAAAGGTCACAGAACAAAGAAAATAGAAGCAAACTCACCCTTAGGCCTATCGCAGCCACACCACGAATCCGGAGTTGCTAACATCCTGAAGAGCTCCGCTTTCAGCGGTGCAACATAGAAAATTGAACTTCGGCACCAAATCCACCGTGTTCTGCAGCAGGTTGAAATTCCACAGAATTTCAAGTATACAGGAAGGGCCTTCCTCTCTTACCTCAATGATGGTAAAGACCTCCTCAAACATCCTCATGTCCTCAAGGTCAATGTCTGAGTCAGATTCATACTCATCAACCACGATGCCTTTCCCTTTCTCATTGGTCAAAGAGGGGCTGCGGTTTTGTTGAGATATTAATAGATCTCCCTAAAAACAGTAAAGAAAGCCACATAATTCCATCCCTCCGCCGTAGTAGCCCCTTGAATGCTCGCAACGGGTGTCGCATCCATGTCCCGATTGGCACCACTGCTGGTTTCGGGTACTGTCGAGGCAAGGTGGCCCCTTGAGGGTGTTTCGACTAGAGAAGCCCCTTCCAACACTACCCTTCATCGTTGAACGGAATATTGGGGCCGGACAACGGTTGAGGAGTAACCTCCAAGCATAGGGCTTTGGCTGTAGGCGCGGTCTAGTGAGCGGCCAGACTCCCTACGCGCTCGCCTACAGTAATTCTCAATATGAGCTGGACGGAAGGCACCAATTGGGAGAATGCGAGCGGAGGAGCTCTCGTCCTTATCAACCCCCCTTTGACCTGTCAATAAAGAGGGATTTGATCACATAACGACAAGGACAAAGAAACTATAAAGCAAAGAACAAAGAAAAACCATGACGAGACCACTTACCAATAAGAGGCTTGCACCCAAACTTCTCATGGAAAGGCACCCACTCCCCAATCCCCATCTTGTGGGGTAGAATTGTGCTCACCCATTCGTGGATATCAGCAATTAGCGAGGGAGGTAGTCTCTCATGTGCAAAAACAAAAGAAAATCCTCAGTGAAGTCGTTATATGGAGACAACCATTGAGTGTCTTAAGAAAAATTTCATAAACAGGAAAAATCACGAGCAGAGTTCCACATCTGAGGAAACATGCTGGGTTTGACATGATTTTCCCTGTTTGGACATTGAAGTAGCTTTCCCAAAAGCGGTGGTTGGCCTTATCGTCCATCTTCACCACTAAACGTTTGGTCCCTCGATGATGCATATAAATCATTATACCGTGAAGACAATATGGGCGAAGAGGTGGAGCATGTTCCCTAGGGAGATTCCTTAACCGGCCAGCTCTGCATATTTGATGAGAATAAAGAAGAGCTTTTATGTATACCAAGAGAGTTGGGCGAGGCACACCTCATAATAGAGGCAAAAATCCACTACCAAGGAAGGAAGGTGAAGCGTGTACCCAATAACAAAGGGATATGTGTAAAAATGCACAATAGCCGCTACGGGGTAAATGCATTATATCCTTTTCTGTAGACACCATTTCAATGTGATCGGGGATCCTCTATTTGGATTTAAACACTTTGATCGCCTCAGCATCCATCATGGCGGGAACGTGCTTCTATTCATCTCCGGCGAGGCTGTTGAAATCGGTCCTCTCCTTCGCTGAGCGGGGAAAAACTTCATCCACCGACAGAAACCCCTCATCTTCCACCACTTCCACTCCCTCTTCGAGTAGGAATACGTCATTCTTCGGCACTGGTGCACCTACAGCTCTGTCGGAGTGGGACGAAGTACTAGTCATTTGTGTTCTTTGACCAAAAAGAAATGAAGATGATGAAAGGAAAAAATGATGGTCACATTGAGTCCTAGCAGATGCAGAAATATGAGAGATTAAGGAAAGAGGAGAAAATATGCGAAATTCTTTTAAGCAATAGGAAAAAGTAATATTCAAATGAGAGGCTCCCTTTATTTATAGGGATATAAATTCCTTGAGCAAGAAAACCAAGATCCGCCAGTAGGGAAACGGCAAAGGCACAGGAAACAACATAATACCTAGGAAACGTGTGACATAATAATGCATGAGGGAATTGATGACATCCCGAACTGACGTGACAGTCAAATTTTAAACTAACGTAACAGCTCGATGGGATTCTCGAAGCGTCATGTCTCCACCTCGCCATGAGGTTCTCGCCTCTGCATAAAGCATTCATATTTCTCCCAATCTTTGAATCAACAGAGTCCACCATCGAGCTCGCCAAGGGGCGACCCTAACAGGCGGAGAGGCTAACTATATGGGTCAGAATCTGACCACACGTGGATTAGTACTAAAAGGAATAGTATGAGGTCGACTAAGCCATGGTTGTACCCACAAGTTGTAATAACAACGTACACTTCGGTCACTGCCGAGATCGAGCGTCAAAAAGATTGTATGGCCAAGTAAATGTTGTGATACTTGAAGGAGGCGATGTGAAGTACAATCATGGATGAAGACATTCTAATTAAGGACCGATTAACAAAAGGGAATATTGATAATATATATATAGGAGGTTAGAAGACAAAAAAGAGGAGGGCTTCTCTCCTAGAGGGGGGAGAGTTAAAGAAAACCAAGAAAAAGCTTAGATAGCAAATATAAATCTCTGTAATTGTTATTATTGAATCAACGAAGATAGATCTCGTTACTATCGATGACGTTCCATCTTTTCCGTCTTCATGATCACCACACTATGGGATAATATCTCAAGAATGTAAGCATGTCATCTATATTTGATATCTTATAATACATGAAAGTTTATGAATTTAATTATATCTTATTCTCTTATCTGACGTGCTTAGATCTAGAGTTAATTATCCTTGGCTAAGGTTTATTCTCTATCTTTTTTATTAATTAGTTTAGCAAAAAGTTTAATACTTTTTGGTTAAACAATTATGCCACGTTTTGTAAAGCTTTTAATTTCGGATTAGCACTCCCGTAGTTGTTTATACTATAATTGTGGTACATATATTTTTGTATCAAACTCTATGAGGGATAACCATTTCATGATCAGTAATCTTGGAATAAAAGTAAAAAAATGACGCATTTACTATTCTCCCAAGCTTTTTTCCAGAAGTCTTCTGCGAAAGCCAAGATTAAAATTGAAAATATAGATCTATAGAAAATTTTATCTAATTTAGACAAAACACATATTTTGTAGTATAACTTGCAGATCTTATTTTTTTTTAGTTCAATGAATGAAGCATCTGCCAATAAAGTATATCTAAATACTTGCCTTTATTTAACCTTTGTATTATAATTTCGATGTCATTTATTTGCAAACCAAATGACCCTGAGTAAATTTCAGCATACCTCTTAAATTTTCAGAAATAATGGAGCCTATACTTTTTAAATATTAGGGTGACGTGGTTGTTATATTCACTTTTATATTATTTTTTGTTTAATCACTGCCTTTTGCCTGTCACACTATGCGTTCCCTAGCCATGGACCATGATATCTTGTTTATTTCCTCACGTAGGTGTAACAATATTGGTACTTTATATATAGTTACGTATATGCTAAGGTTTTAGTTGTATAACTCAAAAGAATAATTCGAAAGTTTATTAAAATAAGATCATAGCAGATGTATAATTGGATCAAATAATAATTTCTGATAATTAATCAAATGTGGCACTCTACTTTGATATACGAACATAAATAGTGGTCTCAAAACAGAGCTCTCTTGCAAATGCCGCACATATTATTCTCTTATTATTTAACCAAATGTTTCGGATTTGACTTTGGAAATACTTTTCCTTACCAAGAATCTCTATCTTCAAATATTAAATGGTTTGGAAGAATGACATAAACAAGATACTTCTGGGTCATTGTTTATTTTTTTAACACCACTTATAAAAAATTATAGAAGGCGGGCCGTTCTGATGGTAAGTACCCTTCACTTTCAACTTATAAGTTATGAGTTTGAGTCACCTTAAGAACAAGGTAGGGAGTTCTTGGAGGGAAGAATGCCGATGGTCTATTGAAAACAGGCTCTCTACCTTAGAGTAAGATCTGCGTACATACTACCGTCCCCAAACCTTATTTATAAAATTATACGGGATTATTATTATTGTACTTATAGAAAATTTGTGAAAAATAAACCTACCGGTATTTTAGAGTACGCTTGGCAAAACTTTTTTCTAAAATACCAGAATTTTAAACAACACTATGCAAAAATTTAAAGCATGTAGCAGTTGTGGTGATCGTCGGGATTCTACCACAAAATCTTGATAGCTATCGAAATTTTTTGAGCATTGTGACTGAAATTCTAGTAATGGCTAAATTCTGGAAATTACCTTTATCATTGGTGTGCTCTAAAATTCTGGTCAACGTGCTTTCAAATTCTGGTAAACGAGGAAAATCATACCTAGCATGTTTTAAAAATCTAATTAGGGGTTATTTTCCAAAAATATTTCTTAAAAGATCAAAATATAAACATTGCTTTAAAAAATGTCCATCCAGCGTCATTTCAGAAATGATTAAATAAAAAATGCTGATCCAAATAGTTTTAGCGAGAGCTCTCAATCTCATATTAACTGCTTTTTTCGTATTTATTTATGCTATTTTGAATTTGTCTGAATATTCGGTTTTAAATTTCGGAGAGTTTTGGGACACGTAGTCCCTAAATGAGAGCTTAAGTGTTGGAAAGTTGATAGTAACTGGAACAGTGTGAAGGCGTCCGTCAACTCCGTTAAGTGATTTCGAGCTTAGGGGCGTGTTCGCATTATGTTTTGGAGGTCCATAGCTAATTTAGGGTTGAAATGCCGAAAGTTATATTTTTGAAGTTTCCGCTTCGATAGTGAGATTTTTTTATCCGAGGATCGGAATAGAATTCTGAAAGTTACAGTAGTTCCATTGTGTCATTTGGAATATATGTACAAAATTTCAGGTCATTCGGATGTGGTTTGATTAGGTTTAGGATAAAAAGCGTAATTTAGAAGATTTTAGAGTTCTTAGGTTAGAATCCAATGCGAAAAATGTGTTTTCATATTGTTCGAGCATTCCAAAGGTTGAAACAAGTTTGAATGATGTTTTAGAATTGGTTGGCATATTTGGTTGAGGTCCCGGGGCCCTCGTGTGTGTTTCGAATGGTTCACGGGGAGTTTGAGGAATGTTTGCAGCTGCTGAACTTTTGCTGCTTATGGTATTTCCGCACCTATAGTTTGGGGACTGCAGGTGCAACGCCGCATATGCGTAAGAGGAGCTGCAGAAGCAGACTACTGAGGAAATGTCAAGAACCGTAGATGCGGTAGTGGACTGCACCTGCGAAGCCGTATGTGCGGAATGTTGAGTGCAGGTGCGATTGGGTCCGCTAAGTGAAGAACCACATAAGCGGTTATGTGGCCACATACGAGGTACCGCAGAAGTGGTTATTATGCCGCAGATGCGAGAATGCCTGGGCAGAAAATATAAATTGTTCCCTTCGTGAATTTTGATCTATTTCACCATTTTTATCTCGGCATGGGCGCTTTTCTAGACGATTTGAAAGAGGGATTCCAAGGGAACTTCATTGAGGTAAGGAATTTGGACTTAAAACTCGTTCTTATGCTATTATTTCACAGATTAGAGCTAGAAATTATAGAAATTAAGGGTGAAAATTTAGGAAAACTAGGGATTTGTATTGGAGACCTTTGAGTGATAATTTTAGGAAACATTTGAGGTCTGATTTTAGTAACTTTGTTATGCATAAACTCGTGAGAGTGTGAGGAATCTGAAAATATAAATTTTACCTGATCCCGAGACGTGGGCCTGAGGAGCATTTTGGTAATTTTACATACATTCGCGTATTAGCTTAGAATTTAATTGTAAAATCAGTTACATAAAGTGTTATTTATAATATGCAATTGAATTGAATAGATTTGGGCTATTTGGAGTAGAGTATTCGTGGCAAGGGCGTATTTTGGGTTGATTTGAGCTTGTTCGAGGTAAGTGGCTTTCCTAAACTTGTTTGGGGGACTTCTTCCGTAGGATCCGGTATATTTGATTATTGAAATGCCTTGTACGTAAGGTGACGAGTGATACTTTTGATAATTGTTGGAAGTTCGGTTTTCACTGAGTACTACTAGTATGTTTACTCTCCTACTTATTGCTTGTACTATTTAAGCTTGTGTTAGTTTAGGAAAAAGCATGTCTAAGTGATTAAAATACCTTAATTGTTTAACTGCTTTACTTGAATTCTGTGCATCATGCCAGACTAGACTATTTGTTTGGCTTAATATGAAATTTTATATTTCTGAGCATTTCTCCTGTTGCTGCTATGTATTTACATTGTGACCACAGATGTGGGATTCCGGAAGCTCCCCCTTGTCTATTTATATGTGGGAATACGGATATGGGATTTTGGTAGATATCCCTGCACAGTTATACGGAACTTCGAAAATGCACCCGATAGTTTCCGCCAGTACTAGGTATTTATGTTTGGGACTACGGAACGAGATTCCGGTAGATCCCTGTATACTATGAGCTGGACTATGGGATTGTATCCCAAGAGACTTATTGTATATGTATATTTGGGGCTTCAGGACGGTATCCTGGAAGATCCACGGTCGATATTATCGGAGTTGAGCTGTATTTTCCTTTAGTGTTTACGTTGTTTCTATGTAGTTGTTTGTTGTTCTTCGTATCCTGCATTACTTTTACTGTTTTACATATTTATACTGTTATATTCTACACTATCGAATTATATCTTGTGTTTAACCTAAGTAGGGCCCTGACTTTCCTCGTCACTACTCAATCGAGGTTAGGCTTGGCACTTACTGAGTACAACTGTGGTGTACTCATGCCCTTTCTGCGCATGTTTTTCATGTGCAGATCCAGTTATTTCTACCCAGTCCTATCACCCCTGAGGTGAGGTGACTGCTCTAGCGACTTCGAGGTATATCTGCCACGTCCGCAGACCGAGGAGTCTCTTTCTATTCATGCATTTAGTATTTAGCCTTTCTGTACTTTCTGTTCTTATTAGACATTGCGGAGTTAGAGCTATGTAGTATTTCTTAGCTTGTGATTTATGGGTTTCCGGATTTTGGGAGTATGTATTGGTTTTAAGAAGTTAAGTTGTGTATGCCGAGCATTGTAGATCATTTATTTCGGTTATTTTTTATTTTTCATTATTTCTCCCCTAAGTTTTGTTTATGTTCAACATTGTGAGGCTTACCTAGTCGTAGAGATTAGGTTTCCTTACAACAGTTCACGGAGAGCAAACTTGGGTTGTGACAAAGTAGGAAGGGGATTTTTACACAAATAGCTACCCAGATTTAATGTTTACTTTTTCCAGCCGTTATACATAGTTTATATAAAGTTATACATATTTTGTACACACACACACACATATATGGGAGATTTTCATTCCTATACCTATATAGGAAACTATTGTGAGCATATGATTGTTGCCCTATTGAGACGGCTCCTACAGGACTCTCAACGCTTAGGATTTTCCTTTAAACATTTATTTTTAGGATTTAATTTTAGAATTTAATTGTGCGTGTCAAGGTGATTTCATTAATACATGCTTAAAATCATAAAATATACAAATTGCATAAGCAATAGGATTTAATTTCATATTTTTGCTAGTTTAATTGGTAATTAGGGTTATTCTTGTAAATACAAAAAACATTAATTAGTATTTCTACCATTTTAATTGTGTTGCATTTTTTTGTGTGTTTTAATTTGTTCCATTTTATTTTTGTGTTGCACAAGTAGATAGTTGTTAGGTTGATTTAAGTTAATTAGGAGTTTTAAAATATAATTAGGAATTAAATAAAAAAAGAAGAAAATAGAAACAAAACAAAAAATATATAACCACCCATGATGGCCACAATTGGGTGAGACCTGGGTGGCCCAAGTCTTTTAACCCTATAAAAATATCGATTCCCAGCCCAAACAATGAGTCCCCGACCCAGTCCACACAATACGCCCCAAAACAACACCGTTTTGGGTCCATTCATCTCAACCGTCGATCAAAGGCCATCCGACGACCTTGAAACCCTACCCAAAATTAGATATATATGTCCAAACGTCTCTGTAGATTTAGAGACCAAACTATTCTCCATTCTTGTTTTTATATCACCTCCAACGTCTCCTCCATAAGACCACCATTCACCACCCATCAACCACCCTAACGCCGCCACCGAAAATCACCTCAAGGCGGTGGCCGGTCACCAAACCGCCTCAGATTTATACCACCGGACGACCTCGACCCCCTCTTTCCCTTCCCGTGGTCAGCTTCCTTCGAATAAGTGCCAAACCTTTTGAATATTCGAAAGAAGACTCGCCGACCCAACCGCCTCCGGTGACCCAACCCCAAACCAACCCAAAACTACACTCCTGAACCATCTTCCCTCCCACTTTTCAACCGTCAAAACCATGTCCTTCAAATCCAAACGAATCGGCTCGAATATTGAATCAAAGTTAACCCGAAATCAGAAAACTCACCGGAACCAGGTCAAATTGGTCTCATATGACCCTGTCCCATCCCTATCCCCAACCCTACCACCCACGACCCTCAAACCCAACTCACTACAAAGGAAAATCAAACTTGAGACCTTACTTGGTCTCAAAATCAACGGACCCCCCCCCCCTTTGAACCCTTTTTCCCTCTTTGAAACTCAAGGAAAAATGCCTTAGAAGTTAAAGACCTCTCAGAAAGGGGTCGGAGAGTCGTTGGAACTGAAAAAATTGAAGCTAGGGTGGCATGCAAAAAAAGCTAAGTATTGTATGCCCTAATT
Source organism: Nicotiana benthamiana (assembly GCA_034376525.1). Taxonomy (NCBI): domain Eukaryota; kingdom Viridiplantae; phylum Streptophyta; class Magnoliopsida; order Solanales; family Solanaceae; genus Nicotiana; species Nicotiana benthamiana. The sequence continues at coordinate 61,224,615 of CM067337.1, forward strand.
ATTGTTAATGCTTGTTTAATTGATGTTTTCTTTTAATTTTGCTTGTTTTCTACATTCTCATCTAAAAGTGTTTGAATAGTCATCTTCGCCTTCTATATTCTTTTGGTTCACTTTGGTATACTGGCTTGAATTCATTTGTCTTCTATGATCTTTTGAGTAATCTGATATCATGCTCATCTTTGTCTCTTGACTCTTCAGTTGTTTCACTGCTGAAATTCTGAATGGTTTGTTGATCCTTGTCTCTTGACTCTTCATTTGTTTCACCTCTGAAAATCTTAATGGTTTGTTGATCCTTGTCTCTTGACTCTTCACTTGTTTCACCGCTGAAATTCTGAATGGTTTATTGATCCTATTTGACTTACCTCATGATTCTGAGTAGGTGTTTTCTTTTTAAGAGTTTCATACTAGTAATTTTGATCTTCAGTATCTGCATGTGTTAGGCTAATTTGTTTTTCTGAATATTTTAACTATTGATATCAGCCTTGTTCTAATTTCTTGGTTTTATTCACACATATCCTGACTATTTAATTCCCGTTACTCATTTCTTGCTTCTATGTTTTTACTGAGTGTTGTAATTTGGTCATTTTTATAAGTCCTTCATAGTCGATTGGGGTTCCTTTTCTGATTGTCTTGGTTCATTTTGACATATTCATTAATATTCCTATAATCCTGAAAGTTGTGATAATTTGGTTTAATCCTTTGTTACTGAATAGTGTAAAATTCACATTGAAGGTGTTTGCTTGAATCCATGAAGTGCATTGATCAATTCTTAAACTCTTTAATTGAGCTTGTAGTTCAGACCATAAATTTGGCCCATAACCTGAATGCAACTAACTAGAGTCTGATTTAACCAAAACAAATGGAAACCAAGGTTAAAGAACCTTAGGTCAGTAATTAGGAAAGTGGATAGGGGTTTAAAGGGTATTTGAATATAAAGAATCTTGTAACAAACTCCTAGAACATTCTAGTGAGGGATCCAAGCATAATGTTTGCCTCAAACTTGAGGCACAAGTGAGGAAACAAAGGGCTAGTAAGGCAAAACTGAAAATTGGGTAAGGGACTAAAAGGAAAACAAAGAAATTGGTGTTGCCCTAAGGCTTCAATTATAAAAGAAAGCAATCTGAACATTGAAGAGGCTGGGATTTTGGATATTTTCGAACAGAGTTTTCCTAAAAAAACTCTTTGTAAATTAGGATAGAAAGTTTAGTCTCTCATATATTCCTTAGAAATCATTTGGGATTGTTCTCTTCCAATTGAATTTTCCTTTGATAACAAGCTGAAAATGGGCTGAATGTGCATATTGAGTTGTTCTAGAGATCAACTCCTACTATTTGCTCTTTCTCCAAACCTTCTGAATTTTTGGGTGTTTAATGGCTAACTAGCTTTGCTTGCTTGCTACTTGCTTCATTTACTCATTGGCTTTTTTTCTTGTTGGCACTCCATGTACCATTCCTTACTCAGATTCTGAAACAATAGCCCTGTATGTTCAATCTTGTAGCTGATCATTAAGACAATACATTTGTTTTTCCAGTTCATACGATGATTGCTGATTATTATCTAGTAGTACTCTTGGCTTTGTACTAAACATGAACATGTATTATCTATGGACTCTATCAGGACTGTGATGTTAATTCGTTTAAGTTCCGATATACTTTAGATAGTTTCATCCAAAATTAGCTTAGCATTTGCCAATTGAGTTATATTAGAAATTCGACAATTAATTATATGTATACTATGAATGATGAGTACTTTGAGTAGTCTCTTCAAATATCAAGATTGATATCTGATTTGTAACTTATTAATGAGACAATCATCCGCATCAATTTTCTAATTTAAATACCTGCAATATACTTTATGATAACCAGGTGTATAGTTTTAAGGATTGAAATACAATTGAAAGAAGGGCCCATGTGATTTTCTTATAATAGACTCATTAGTCCAATATCTCTTGGCCCAATTGGAAGGCCTAGTAGCTGTCGGTTGTAGTGTAAATAATACATATTTCTGGGCTAACTAAAATGAAGCCCAATGTATAATTATCCACGAATGAGGCTAAAAATTCAAGTATTGAATTCCTCCAAGTGTGTTACTCATGTGTAAATTATTAGGACACTTCTAGATACAAGAATAATAGAAAACTAGTATGCTTTAGGTTGCCTTTATAAAAATAGAGCGAGCCATGTTAACTTAATCAAACATCATGCGAGGCTCCTTAACATAATAAAATACATAGAGAATTGGAAGTGCTGTTAAGCGAAATTCACGGCCTTTCACGAATTTCTAAAGACGTTGTTGCTATAGGCGCGAATTTATTAATAAAAATACTTTCCTAAACTCGGTTGCACATTTATGTGACCCAAATCCAAATCTCAAAAGAGTTGAAATATGTCTAAATTTACGTGCACATTTAGGTGGCTTGATTCGCGATGTGTTTTAATAATATTGTAAATTTCCTAAAAATATATATTAAAAGAGGTTAATAATTTAAAATTACATTATAGGTTTGAACATGTATAACAAATCAGATTTTTAGCCACTTATAATAGTTTAAGTGATCGTGCTAGAACCACGGGATTCGAGGGTGCCTAACACCTTCCCTCGGGTCAACAGAATTTCTTAGTCAAAAATTATTGGTTCGCAGACTCCAATTGGGCAGTCAAAAAATTTCCTCGATTTGGGACTCTAAATAAAATGGTGACTTGGGACACCAAAAGCCAAACCTATCCCAAGTGGCGACTCTTGAATAAATCATTAATCCCATTTCAAATAATTTCACTTTAATTGGAAAAACTCCATTATACGTTTTATTCTTTGGGGTATCCGTGTAACAAAAAGGAGGTGTGACAGCTTTGGTAACTCTGGAGGGGATAGAACCCAGAATCTCTGGTTCAGGATTCAAGAATTCAAGCTTACAATAACTGTTATATTTGCCTTTTTATGATTTGCTTACATGTTCTATGCTAAGTGACAAATACTTTTACAGCTTTGATATTATCTGAACTGTGTATATAAAATGCTATGAAACCCTTCACTTCTCACCTCCGGGGATGTGCTTAATGGTTGAGACTCCCTATTCTGTTAGTGTCTTACCCTGAAATAAGAAAGAGGCCGGACAAGTTTCTAAGCCGGATGGCCTTTTGGTTCCTGGTACGTAGCCCCCTCCTCGACTCGATTTGTCCGCTTGGGTACACAGTGTAGACCCTGTACCAAGGTTTTAAACTTAGTATAACAAAATCTCATGTCGGATCCCTAGTATGAACGTTTCTTTGCATCATGCATTTGACTTAGGGGACTCAACACAGGGGTTGGGTCCGTCAGGAAAGGTGCCCTGAAATAAAAGACCATCCTAATGTATTTTACGTGCTACTTGTGCATTTATTTGCCTTGGATTCGCATGTTGACCGGCTTGCAAACAAGGAGAATAAATTGAGAAAAATAGCAGTGTTAGGGTGATCACTTGTAAAACCAATGCTTAAAATAGCGCCGAAATGCTGCCGGATTTTTCAACAAAAAAAAAGAGACAAAAAAAAAACAAATAAAACAAAAACAATAAAAAATTTGGGAATCTTTCAATAATATTTTTGGGTTTTGATAAATTATTTTGCAAAGTCCAACCCCTTTTCACAAAAATGCCAAAATGAGAAAAATGAATGTCCGAGTTTATTCACTTGTTTTGAAATAAGTCAGGTGGTGCCATTATTGCCGGTAATAAACGAATGTTACCTCAAGGGAAGCCGAAAGGATGATCTTGCATAAATGGCCGACTCTGAATTTCATTTTGACTGGTAGGCAAGCAGAGCCTGAAAAACCTTCTCTCCGAAATGTTTATAGGTTGTATTCGCAAAGACGGTCCTTCTTTAAAAATAAATCCCATAAAATGTCGGTTTTTAATGATTTGAGAATACTAATTCGCCTTAATAAATGTGCAGAATGAGCACGATAATGAAAAAAATTCCCTTGGAGTTGCAAATATGGTGGAATAATCTCGGAGAAGCAGCGCAGAAAAGGGTCAACGCACATCTGGGAGGCCTCACTGGTTTATTGAAAATTAACCCTAGGGGAGACATCATAAAGGCCTTAATCACATTCTGGGACCTGACCCACAATGTCTTCCAATTCTCAGACTTTGAACTCACCCCGACTTTAGAGGAAATGACCGGATATACCGGGACCCATACAATCCCTTTGAGACATCAATACTTTATCGCACCCAGAGCCCTCGTTGTGCACAAATTTCTTGATTCGTTGAAACTTAGTAGAAAATTTCACAACCCCGACTTATCGGCTAGCTTTTGCGCCCTGCAATATATACTTCATAGGTATGGCCACATTAGAGGATTCTACAACCCAGAAAATCTTATTTGTAGCAAGGGTAATCAGCTCAAGTGGGAGGAGCATCGATGTTTCGCGTTCATGGTGTCTTTCTTGGGTCTTTTAGTATTCTCGCGAAAGGACGAGAACATCGACATACAGATAGCGGGAGTCGTTAGAACTTTAATGACCCAAGCTGAAAGTACTCTCGCTCGTATGATTTTGTCCGACTTCTTCCGTGCTCTCACTCCTTGTAAAGCAGGAGGAGATTTCTTCTAGGGTTGTAACTTATTGCTACAAATATGGATGATTGAGCATATATATCACCGGCCTAGGTTCATGAATTACAGGTCACCAACAAAGAGCTGCATAGAAGAATTTGGCAACAGGGTTGATGGTTTTAAATTACCAGAGGGTATCGCAGAATGGGTGTCGTATCTTCGGGTCATCACCGCAAATCAAATAGAATGGAAATTTGGTTGGCTTTCTGTTGACGAAGTTGTGTATATGCCCGCCACTGGACCTCATTTCCTTTTGATGGGCATCCAAAGCATACAGCCATATGCGCCGAATAGAGTACTAAGACAATTGGGCAGATGCCAAATGATCCCCAGAGACGAGGATATTAGCCATCATTGGGTTGAGATAATCCCGAATGGTCAATTCCCCAAAGTTGTTGTACGCCAAATCTAGAGTTAATGTCAATACTTGACAGCCGATACTCGAGTTCGTGATGTATCTAAAGGTGAGGTTGCACTGGGGTATGTTGCTTGGTAAAAAAAAGATATAGAGCCTGGGAGGCCGACAAAGATACCCCATCTCCAGGAATTTGCTGAGACATCGCAAGAGTAGTGGGATTGGTTAGCAAAAGAAAATGAATACCGGGCTACAATAGGAAGGCTGGAAAAGAAAATTCAAGAATTGCAATTCAAGAACAGTTTGCAAGCTGCAGCCAGTGAAGGAGAAAAGAAGGTATTGACCAAAGAAAATGAAGCCCTACGGGCCCAAATCCAGAAAATGAAGGCAGCCGCTGAAAATCCTCCGAGGAGTACAAAAGATGAAAAGCTCATAGAAAACCTGCAGCGGAAAGTAATCGAATACGGGTTTGACCTGAATAAGGCGGAAGGTGAACTGTCTAGGTCTCTGAAGCAATTAACTAAAAGTGCAGAGGAACGAGCCCGCATATTGGAGCAATTAAAAGAAAGAAGTGTCAATGAGATCGTCAATTTAAAACAGAGGGTTGTCATAGTAGAAAAAAAAGGCCAAACAAGCCAGGGATTTTAAAGTCGAAAGAGAGCATTGCTTTACGGTAACAGCAGGACTAGGCGTCTACTACAAGAAAAAGGGGTTATCAGGGAAAGGGTGCGCGAAATCGTAGAATATATTACCATAAAGAGAAACCAGTATGAAGACATGACAAAATCTATGTTCTTTGCTGCTGCCATGACATTTGTCCATCAAGTGATGGAAGATCTCCACTACCTCTAGGGGAGTTTAGCGCGCAATCCTATGAAAAGGCCGGACGATGCCCTGCAAGCTCCAAAAACACTTGAAGTTTTATTGTGCTCATAAATTTGTATTTCTCTTGAAAGAGTTTTTCTGTATGTTCTTTTACTTACCTTTCGAGTCTGTAAGATTATTAAGTCCTAGTTTGGTAGTTGCCTTTCTTTTTGTTAGCCTTTGTAATCAAAGTTTATGTCTTTATAAAAATTGAAAATCCCAAAAAATGTTCTGTTTTGTACATAACATTTTTCCATGAACTACGCTCGGTCTAATTCATGCAATATCATGATGCGTAGGCAATCTCTATAGGATTCGACAATATTCTTAAAAAGGGAAAGCTAACAAGGAATAAGAAGTAGGAAACAAAAGGAAATGCGGAATAAATACCGGGATGACGCATGCGACCATGGCAAGCATATAAAACCCATTAACTGCATTGGTGCATCGTATCCAACATGTGATTTCTCGATTGTTATCTGTCTCGACCTAACCATTTCGTATTCCGGTGTCCAGTCCAGGTGTTTTAAGAACAGTGATTGGTTTGCGGTAAGCTAGCTTCGCACGGATACTTTACTTGATCAAAAGGAAGCACAGAGATGTCGACCGAAATGACTCTACCAACAGTCCCTATCCTAGAGGACAACCCTATTACAGGAATCCCAACCTCTGAATCTGCAGCGGCTGAAGAAAATAGGATCCTGCGACTATGAGTTATAGAGATGTGGGACGTCTGGACAAATGGGAAAGAACCTCCAAGTGCTATCCCCGGATTTTGCGAGCTCTTTCCAAGGTCAGGTGGTACCTTTACCATCCCTATCAGTCAGCCAAATATCCTCCTAGGGCAGCCCACCATATCAACCAACTTTGTCGGAGCACCCTCTGAACCCGCCCTCCGATGTTCACGTCTGGACCAGTTCCCAAAATTTTTACGGCCCCTCCCTGCGTAGCCACCACACAGCCTCCAGTACCTAGGCCCATGTTTGACCCCGCAACTTTTACATTCCAAACTCCCAAGTACCAAACGAGCCTCCCCCATGCCCCACATACAATTACCCTCAGCCAACGTACGAACTCACTCCTGTGCAATACAAAACCCTTAAAACACCCGAACAAGATGAAATAATAAGGAGAAAAAAGAGTCTCGAACAAAGTCTGAAAAACATGCAAGGATTGAATGGGAAGAAGAGTGTATCTTACTCAGACCTATGCATGTTCCCACACATACATCTTCCTCTGGGGTTCAAAACGATGATGTTTGAAAAATACGATGGCCATGGCGATCCCATCGCTCATTTGAAAAAGTACTGCAATTAACTGTGTGGAGTAGGAGGGAATGTAGAACTCTTGATGGCGTATTTTGGGGAGAGCTTAGTGGGCATTGCTTCTGAATGGTACATAGACTAGGATATTACCCGATGGCATATCTGGGATGACCTCGCCCGGGATTTCGTAAGGCAATCCCAGTACAACATTGTTATTGCCCCGGACATGAAATCCTTAGCCAACTTGAAAAAGAAACCTTCAGAAAGCTTTAGAGAATATGCCGCAAATTGGAGTGAGCAAGCTTCAAGAGTAAAGCCACCCATGGACGAGACGAAGATGGTAACCGTCTTCTTACAAGCGCAAGAGGCAGATTATTTTCAAAATATGATGTCACCAATGGGCAAAACTTTTGCAGAGGCAATTAAGATCAGGGAGATGGTAGAGAATGGCCTCAAGACAGGGAGAATTTTGAGTCAATCCGCTATAAGAGCAACCTCTTAGGCCATACAAGGCGAAGCAAGAGGAATCCCAAGAAACACAAAGAAAGAGGAAGTTTCCATGGAAACCTCCGGGATGAGAAAACATCATGCTCAGAGACCTGTATTCCCAGAAAGGGCATCTAAGCATTACTATTCCCACCAAGACATGCATTATGCTCCTCAACCTTATGCAGTCATGAATGTCCAGCCCTTTGTTCGACCATAACAACAGGGCAATAGGAACCAAGCCCAAAGAAATCAGCCTCCTCAGAATCACAATAATCCCCCGCCCTCCAAAAAATAATTACCGTCCCAGGGAACCATCCAGGAGATAGAACTTCACTCCAATAGGGGAATCTTATGCCAATCTATTCCCAAAGTTTGTCCACATGGGTCTCCTGCAACTCGTGCCCCCGAACAGACAAAACCCCGAGTCACCTTCCTATCAAAGGGGCATCCGTTGTGCTTACCACTACGGGGCAGAAGGACTTGACACCGAAAACTGCTAGACTTCAAACGAGTGGTGGAGTATTTGATAGACCAAAAGATAATATTACTGATAAATGAAGAGGTCCCAAACGTAACCAATAACCAGTTTCCGGCTTACAACAACGGGCTAGTCATTGGAATGATTTGTGAGGACAAAGAATTTGATCCTTCCTTGAAAGCCATAATAGCCATCCCTAAGGCATACAGAAAACCAAAAGTTACCCCAAAGAAGGTTGAAGAAAAGGAAATGAATAAAGCCAAGTGCCCAGAAGCAGAAAAGAAGTCTGAATCAAAACTGAGACGACCCTTACGAAAGAAACAATACTTTACTTCCCCCGATGACGTCAAGAAAAACGGCCTTCTTTGGCCCCACAAGAAGGTTCGAGCTGAACAAAACCATGTATGTACCCAAGAAAGCCTATGTGATACGGGGATCGATTACACCACCAGTGCTGAATGAGCCCGTGGTAATCGTCCGCGCACCTCAGAAGCCCATGACAAACCCTTCGGAAGTCCCTTGGAATTACCAAGAAACCACAGTTATATACAAGGGCAAAGAAATCATCAGGGAAACTCAAAAAGGCTATCCCACAAAGAAATACTGAGATATGGAAAAGGTGAACGTTGTTACGAAATGGCGATTTCCACCTAAGAGGACAATAAATGCTGAAGAGGCAGAAGCCTTCTTTCAAAAAATGAAAATGCCGGAATACGAAGTGGTGGACCAACTCCGAAAGTCTCTTGAGTAGGTCTGTTTATTGTCACTCTTGATGAAATTTCCCGAGAACCAGCAGGTGTTGGCCAAATCGCTGAACGAAGCTTACGTACCGGCTGGGACCTCCGTGGAGCAACAGGATAAAATGGCGAAAAGATTCCTTGCCGTTAATCAAGTTACATTTAGCAGGAATGATTTACCTCCGGAGGGAGCTGCCCACAATACAGCCTTGCACCTCACCGTCAAATGTATGGGCTATAATGTCAAAATGATGATAGACGAAGGCTTTGGGGTAGATATATGTCCACTGTCTACATTACAGAGAATGGAGATTGGGACATAGAGGATCCGTCCCAATAATGTGTGTGTCCGAGCTTTTGATGGAATCAAGAGAGACACCATAGGGGAAATTTACTGAAAAGCGCATAAAAACTTAAGAAAGGGTCAGTCTCCTCGACTGATAACCGAGAAATCCCAAAAGGAGACCACATGGAGACCCATCCATAGAACTAATCTACGATGAACCCCTCCCTGGGAAACAAACTACTTCTTTTAGAGCGGGCTATGACTTAGTGCTGACCATTGGTCCAGTCGACTTTGAAGTGACGTCCAAGTATTGGACATGGACAAATCCTATAACTACCTCCTAGGAAGACCATGGATTCACGCAGCAGGAGCGGTGCCTTCTACCTTACACCAAATGCTGAAGTTCGAACATGATAACCAAGAGATTGTAGTTCATGGAGAGGACGAACAGTCAATTTACCAGGACCCCTATGTCCCCTGCCTCGAAGACAAGGAAGGAAGTGAGCATATAGTCTACCAAGCATTTGAAATGATTTTAGCCGATCAACATGAAGAAGGCAAGCCACTCCCCCAGCCTTTCTTCTCAAATGCTTCAATCATAGTGGCAAAGTAAATGATGCGCGAAGGTTTTATGCCAGGCAAGGGATTCGGAATCTCCCTACAAGGCATAACATAGCCGGTTGCTTTGCCTACCGCAGAAAAGTTCTTTGGCCTGGGCTTTCATCCAACATCAGAAGATATCACCTAGTCCAATCGCAGAAAGCGTCATGGGTGGGCTTTGCCACAACCCCTACCCCACTTGTACAAAACATTTGTAAAGTCAAAGTACTGTGAGGAAAAGGAAGAAGAGACCTTCGCAGCAGAAGAAATTGATGAGATATGTGAAGCCGTGAGGGAGTTATTGTACGAAGCCAACATGGTCCAGCTGGGAGAAGGCTCAAGCATTGCTGAAGTGCTCTATCTGGGACCGAATGCCAAGCTGCAAAACTAGAACGCCACGCCTTTCCCAGTCAAGAGGGAGGCCCCGTAGTCCTACCTTGCTACCTTTTCTTGCATCACGAGCTATTTAAGGGTGTAGCTCGGTTGTTTTTCTTTAGCATTTGGTCCTTTAAATTTTAGTAGTAAACCATGTTATCTTACATGTTCAAAGAAATGAAATCAATATTACATCCTTTGCACTTCTTTGTCTTTCTCTGATTTTTGTCTTTCTTTTATTTTCGTCTTCCTTTCAGTCCCAAAAATGTGGCTTTTAATAAAATGACATGCTCGCGGACTTCATGCCACGAACCAAACATACTGCCCATTTGTGAGATAACGAACCAAGAACAAGAATATGATGAAGAAGAGGATTTCAGGGAAATCAACCGAGAGTTAGAACATTTTGAAAACAAACCTAAGCCAAACTTAAACGACACTGAACCGGTTAACTTGGGCAATCCCGGTGAAATCAAAGAAACTAAAATAAGCATCCATGTGAATAAGAAAATACGGGATTCATTGGTTCAACTCCTTTTGGAATTCAAAGATGTATTTGCGTGGTCTTACGATGATATGCCTGGTTTGAGTATAGATGTGGTGGTTCATAAGTCCCACATACCCTGAGTGCTTTGTGGTCCAACAAAAGCAAAGAAAGTTCAAGCCTGATGTCAACGATAAAATCAAAGAGGAGATCACAAAACAGCTAGAGGCGGCGGTAATCCGAGTGGTTCGGTACACCACATGGCCGGACAATGTGGTCCTGGTACTGAAGAAGGACGAATAAACTCCAGTATGTGTGGATTACAGAGATTTAAACAAGGTGAGTCCCAGGATAACTTCCCTCTACCCAACATCCATCCTCGTCGATAACTGTGCCAAGCATGAAATTTAATCCTTTGTAGACTCATATGCATGATATCACCAAGTGTTAATGGATGAAGAAGATGCTGATAAAACCACCTTTACCACACCTTAGGGTACCTATTGTTGCAGAGTTATGCCTTGTGGATTGAAAAATACCGGGGCAACATACATGAGATCTATGGCCACCATTTTTCTCGACATGATGCATCAAGAAATAGAAGTATATGTGGATGATGTGATTATCAAGTCCAAAACTCAGGGTGATCATGTAAAGGACTTGAGAAAGTTCTTCGAAAGGCTTTGCAAATATAATTTGAAATTAAATCCAGCCAAGTGCGCATTTGGAGTCCCGTCAAGCAAAATTCTGGGGTCCATCGCCAGTCGAAGAGGTATCGAATTGGATTCAACCAAGATAAAGTCCATTCGAGAGCTGCCTCCGCCAAGGACCAAAAAGGATGTAATGAGTCTATTAGGAAGATTGAATTACATTAGCCGTTTCATCGCCCAGTTTACTTCCACATGCAAGCCCATATTCTAGCTACTGAAAAGGATGCGACAGTTAAATGGACTGTTGAGTGTCAAGAAGCTTTTGACAGAATCAAACAATACTTGTCCAATCCACTAGTTTTGGTTCCTCCAGAAGAAGGAAGGCCACTATTTCTCTATATAACAGTCTTAGAAAGCTCTTTTGGTTGTGTTCTCGGGCAGCATGGCGCCACGGGAAATAAAGAGAAAGCTATATATTATCTAAGCAAAACGTTTACCAGTTACGAGGCCAAGTACACACTGCCGGAAAGGACTTGTTCCGCATTGACGTGGGTGGCTCAGAAGTTAAGGCATTATTTGCAAGCCCATGTCACTAACCTCATAACCATGCTGGACCCACCAAGGTACATATTCCAAAAGCCGATGCCCACACGTCAACTGGACAAATGGCAAATCTTACTCATCGAGTGAGACATAGTTTATGTCACTCGTACTACAATGAAAGCTCAAGCATTGGCAGATCATCTGGCTGAGAATCTCGTTGATGATGAATATCAGCCTTTAAACACCTACTTCCCTGATGAAGAAGTGAATTCATTGGAAGTAACATCTGAAGACACCCGCGTCTGGAAATGCTCTTCAACGGAGCAGTAAACGCAAAAGGCGTAAGTATTGGGGCAATTTTAACCTCGCCCACAGGTCTGCACTATCCAGCTACAGCCAGCCTCTGGTTCTTCTGCACCAATAATACATATGAATATGAGGCTTGCATCATGGGCATGAACATATTCAATAACCAAGATGTCGAGGAATTGTTAATCATGGGAGATTCCGATCTGATCATCCGACAGGTTCAAGTAGAGTGGAAGACAATAGACATTAAGCTTAACCCATATAGACAGCATGTGGAAGACCTCAACAAACGGTTCAGGTCAGTACAGTTCAGGTACATTCCTCGTCGCCACAATGAATTAGCAGACGCACTCGCAACCTTGGCCTTCATGTTACCTTACCCGGTAAACGCTTATGTTCATCCTTTACAAATACAAATCAAAGAAAGGCATGGGTATTGTAATGTGACCAAAGCAGAGTCAAGCACACAACCCTGGTGTTATGACATCAAGAGAATCATAAAAACACAGAAGTATCCCGAGCAAGCAATCGGGGAACAAAATAAAACCATCTGACGGCATGCAAGCAATTTCTTTTTGAGCGGTGATACTTTGTATAAAAGGACTCCAGATCTTAATTTGCTGAGATGTGTGGACACTGAGGAAGCCGGGAGAATTATGCACGAAGTACATGTGGGAGTGTGTGGGCCCCATATGAACGACTACGTACTGGAAAAGAAGATACTCTGATTTTGGTATTACTGGATGACCATGGAAAAAGATTGTTTCAGCTTTGTTCAGAAATTTCATCAATGCCAGGTGCAAGTGATTTGATTCATGCACCGTCAAATGAATCTCATCCTATGTCATTACACTGGCCATTTGCCGCTTGGGGCATGGATGTCATTGGGGTGATTGAGCCAAAAGCCTCAAATGGACAATGATCCATATTGATCGCTATTGATTACTTCACAAAATGGGTTGAGGCCATCATCCTTATGTCTGTTACCAAGAAGGAGGTGGTGGATTTTGTACATTCCAACATCATTTCTTATATTGGGATTCCCGCTACTACCATTACAGACAACTCAACCAATCTAAACAGCCGTCTGATGGGAGAAATATGTGAACAATTCAAGATAACACATAGAAATTCCACTCCTTACCGGCCCAAAGCTAATGGCGATGTTGAAGAAGTTAACAAGAACATCAAGAAAAACTTAAGGAAAATTATTCAAAGCTCGAGGCAGTGGTACGAAAATTTTCCTTTTGCATTGATGGGATGTCGTACCACAGTACGCATATCGGTAGGAGCAACCCCCTATTTGCTAGTCTATGGGACTGAAGATATCATACCCGCAGAGGTAGAAATCCCTTCATTTCGAGTGATTGTCGAAGCAGAAATTAAAGATAGTGAATGGGTTAAAACTCGTTTGGAATATCTGGCATTAATTGACGAAAAACGAATTGATGTGGTGTGCCACGGGCACTTGTACATACCAAGAATGGTCCGCGCTTACAACAAGAAAGTGCGCCCTAGGAATTTCGAAGTCAGGCAGCTGGTATTGAGGCGAATACTTCCTCACCAGCAGGAAGCCAAAGGATAATTTGCTCCAAATTGGAAAGGTCCATACGTTATCCGAAAGATACTATCTAAAAGAGCATTGACCTGGGTGACACTGAAGGAGACGAGCCCGAGGCAGCAGTAAATGCAGATGTAGTAAAAAGGTATTACTTTTCAACTCCCTATAGCAATGACCTCGGTTGATTGAAATGACAAAGGCTTTTTTTCCCGCTACCATAAACACTATCGATCCCTCGCAAACCCTTTGAACCGGTTATGTTTCTTTGATCACCCTCTTTGGAACCCGGAAGTGCTATTAAAAAAAAAGAAGAAGGAAAAAAGAGAAATGAAAAAAAGAAGAAAAAAGAAGAAGAAGAAAGAACACCAAACAAATCAGTTTAGGAAAATTTCTTAAGCTATGTTTGACTTGATTCCAAAAGGATACGTAGGTAGCCTCTCCCTGAGGTTCAGTCATATCAAATTTAAAACACCATTTACCTAAGAAAACCAAAAACTGGGGCAGAAATGTATTTGTTTGGTCACAAATCCGTCCGAATGGTTCCAAAGTTGTATATTCCCGTCCAAATTCCTTTATTCAAAAACAAAAAAGCCTAGTCCAAGTCCGTCCAATCAGTTGACCAACACGAAGACGTGAAAAGTACCTTTGTTGGGATTGGGCACAACCTAAATTTTGAGAGAAAATAAAATGAGAGTCTTATTGGTGAAAACCTCCGGACACCATAAGGCGAAGGCGAGCAGATAAAAACAAAATGAGGAGTCCGTTTAGCGAAAATTCGCAAAACAGCGCTATCGGGTGACGGGAGAAGAGAAATGAGAGAGGCCGATAGGCAAAAACCCGAAAAGGGCTCCGTTGTCCAAAAAGAGGAAACGTTTTAGCTCAAGTCCGAATAAGTTTCTTAGATTTTGAACGAGTTGGAGTCAGAAAGCAGAAGTGTATCTGGGCCGGGTATTCAGTCCAAGAAGCATGTAGTTGCCATTTAATGCCGACTCATATCCCCTCTCTTACCTCCAAAAGGAACATACCTCTCCAAAATCTATGTTTCATTCCTTTCCACTTTAACTTTGATGTCTCGACCATTCCTTAAGAAAGGTAGCAGGGCTGGTCTCATAGGGTTTCTCCTAGCAAGAAAGAAAGGAATGCCCGCCGTCGCCAAGCGCGCTTAGCCAATCTCGGCTAATCATGACGGCTAACGCCTCAAAAGCAGGGAAATAAAAGAAAGGAAATACAAAATTAAAAGTCCATGAAAGTGAAGCAAAATCGGAAAGTTTTAAGCCAAGCAGGACAATGGTCCTTATCAATGGTCCCCAAAGGCAGGCCTTGAAATCAAAATCGAGACAAAACTCATAACCAAAGGCCTGCAAAACAAAAGCCAATCAAAAATAAGGAACCCCTTGACAACCTACAAAGTAAAGATTTGAAGTCAAGGGTTTGTCCTTTGACAGAAAGGAAGCTGAAATCAAGCATAACAAGGATGCAAACCTAATCACTGTTCAAACTAATAGTTTGTTTTGTTTCTGAACTGAAATACACGCAGGTGTAATATAGAAATACAAAAGGAACACGGGGAAAACAAAACAAAAGGAATGGCGCAATGGTTTTGTATCACAAACAAAAGGGAAGCTTTCCTTTCATTCTTTTCCTGCAAACTTGTAAATAAGCATGATAGCATGGGATTTCAATACTTAGCTTCCCCTTGTGCAACTTGTGCATTTCCTCGGCATGAACCAAGGATTGCATCCCACCCCCTCCAGCATAGACCAAGAAATTTCCTTCCTTCATTCCCCGGCATAACCCGGGAAGTTCCTCTTGACATCCCCAACATGACCTGAGGGCCCCTTCTATCTCTCTTTCTACTACCCAGCATAATCCAAAAGTTAACGCTCCTTTATTCTTAGCATAACCTAAGGGTTTTTCCTTCTCTTCTCTATCCCCAGCATAGTCAACAGGATCTCTATGGCCCTTCACTTCCTGGTAGCTCCCTACCATAACCTAGGAATTCTCCATTCATTCCGGCATAACCCGTGGATCTCCTTAGCATAACCTAGGAATTCTCTTCCAATCCCGGCATAACCCGTGGATCCTCCTAGCATAACCTTGGAATTCTCTTTCAATTCAGGCATAACCCGTGGATCCTCCTAGCATAACCTAGGAATTCTCTTTCAATCCCGGCATAACCCGTGGAATTCCCTAGCATAACCTAGGAATTTTCTTTCAATCCCGGCATAACCCGTAAATCTCCCTAGCATAACCTAGTAATTCTCTTTCAATCCCGGTATAACCCGTGGATTTCCCTAGCATAACCTAGGAATTCCCTTTCAATCCCGGTATAAACCGTGGATTCTCCTAGCATAACCTAGGAATTCTCTTGCAATCCCAGCATAACCCGTGGATGCTTCTAGCATAACCTAGGAATTCTCTTTCAATCACAGCATAACCTGTGGATTTCCCTAGCATAACCTAGGAATTTTCCTACAATCCCGGCATAACCCGTAAATCTCCCTAGCATAACCTAGTAATTCTCTTTCAATCCCGGTATAACCCGTGGATTTCCCTAGTATAACCTAGGAATTCTCTTTCAATCCCGGCATAACCCGTGGATCTTCGTAGCATAACCTAGGAATTCCCTTTCAACCCCGGCATAACCCGTGGAATCTCCTAGCATAACCTCGGAATTCTCTTTCAATCCCGGCATAACCCGTGGATTCCCGTAGCATAACCTAGGAATTCTTGTTCAATCCCGGCATAACCCGTGGATTTCCCTAGCATAACCTAGGAATTCTCTTTCAATCCTGGCATAACCCGTGGATCCTCCTAGCATAACCTAGGAATTCTCTTTCAATCCCGCATAACCCGTGGATTCTCCTAGCACAACCTACGAATTCTCTTCCTATCCCGGCATAACCCGCAGATTCCCCGAGCATAACCTTGGAATTCTCTTTCAATGCCGGCATAACCCGTGGATTTCCCTAGCATAACCTAGGAATTCTTTTTCAATCACGGCATAACCCATGGATTCTCCTTGCATAACCTAGGAATTTTGTTTCTATCCCGGCATAACCCGCGGATTCCCCTAGCATAACCTAGGAATTCTCTTTCAATCCCGCCATAACATGTGGATCCTCCTAGCATAACTTAGGAATTCTCTTTCAATCCCGATATAACCTATGGATATCCCTAGCACAACCCAGGATTTTCTTTTAATCTTGGAATAACCCGCGCATTCCCATGGCATAACCTAGGAATTTTCCATTCATCCCGGCATAACACGTGGATCTCCTTAAAATAACCTAGGAATTTTCTTTCAATCCCGGCATAACCCGTGGATCCCCTGGCATAACCCATGAATTCCTTCATAACCCATTACTCTCCTTCCATCCCAAGCAGGGACCTTTTTCTATCACGGCATAACCCGCGGATATTTTTTTACCCCCGGCAGGAACTTTTTCATTTCTATGCGTAACCCGCAAATCCTCCTCTTATCCCCATCATGGACCCTTTCTCCTTCCCAGCATAATTTGGCAATCTTTCCAAAGGATACAAAATCTCGATTTTTTTTCAATAAAGAAATAGCTTAGATTTGTGTTGCAAATAACTCACGAAATTTTCCTAGTAAAAATTAGGGCAGAAAATTTCTTTCGTTTGTTTGTGTTGGTGTCCGAGCAGGACCTCAAGGCACAAGATTCGAGATGTCCGAAAGCGTGAGTCTCAATCCAGAATAAAGGAAAAGAAGAAAAGAACATAAAGAAGTGAATTTAAAATGATGAAGCGAACAGAGATGCGGACTGCTCAAAATTGGAATGAAGTCACAAACTCTGCATGCCCCACTTTGTTTCAAAAACTGAAGAATAAACCAGCAGTTGCAGCTGATGGGCATCAGGATTAAGATCGAGGTCTACATAATCAGCTAAGATCCAATATCAAGATCCTAGAGATTTATATATAGGAATCTTGTAAATCGTAGTTGACAGGCCTAGCCAGTTTAGCTTTTGATTTTTTGTAACAAAGAGTCGGTAAGCAGTAGCAGCAATAACAACAGTGAAATCGCAGCCTATGATAGTCCCAGCTGCCAAAACTTCCAAAACTACATTGATCTGATTCCTATATCGCCGAGGATATGTAGGAAACCTTTGAATCAAGGTTCGGTCAGAAATTTTTCAAAATGCTTCACACGGAGTATTCAGTCGAACGAAAATCACTCATGTTTGCTTACTTATCTTTCGACGAAAACTCTTCGTGTTTCCGCGCAAAGAGGGGCAAGTGTGACCATATGATTTTTGCCCGGTTGAGACGCCTCCTACAGGACTCTCAATGTTTAGGATTTTCCTTTAAACATTTATTTTAGGATTTAATTGCACGTGTCAGTGTCATTTTATTAATACAGACAAAAATCATATAATGTACAAACTGCCTAAACATTTAGGATTTAATTTCATATTATCTAGTTTAATTAGTAATTACGGTTATTCTTGCAAATAAAAAAAAAATAATAATTAGCATTTCTGGCATTTTAATTGCGTTGCATTTTTTCTATGTTTTAATTTGTTGCATTTTATTTTTATGTTGCACAAGTAGATAGTTATTAGGTTGAATTAAGTTAGTTAGGAGTTGTAAAAAATAATAAGGAATTAAATTAAAAAAGAATAAAAAAACAAAAATATATAACCACCCAGGCTGGCCACAATTGGGCTAGAACTGGGTGGCCCAAGTGTTTTAAACCTGTAAAAATACTGATGCCTAGTAAGTCCCTGACCTAGTCCACACAATATGCCCCAAAATGACACCGTTTTGGGCAATTCATCTCAACCGTCGATCACAGACCATTCAACGGCCCTGAAACCTTGCCCAAAATTAGATATATATGTCCAAACGTCTCTGTAGATTCAGAGAACGAACTAGTCGTCTTCCTCGTATCTATATCAACTCTCCCGTCTTCGCCATAAGACCACCATTGACCACCCATCAACCACCCTAACGCCGACGCCGGAAATCGCCTCACAGCAGCGGCCGGTCACCAAACCACCTCAGATTTACACCACCAGACCACATCGACCCCTCTTTCCCTTACCGTGGTCAGATTCTTTTGAATAAGTGCCAAACTTTTCGAATATTCAAAAGAACACACACCGGCACCACCGCCTCCGGCGACCCAACCCAAAACTATAACCCTGAACCATCTCTCCTCCCTCTTTTCAACCGTCCAAACAATGTCCTTCAAATCCAAACAAATCGGCTCGAATATTGAATCAAAGTTAACCCTAAATCCTAAAACTTACCGGAACAAGGTCAAATTGGTCTTAGATGACCCTCTCCCATCCCTATCCCCAACCCTACCACCCACGACCATCAAACCTAACTGACTACAAAGGAAAATCAAACGTGACCTTACTTGGTCTCAGAATCAACGAACCCCCCCCCCCTTTGAGCCATTTTCCCTCTTCGATACTCAAGGAAAAATACCTTAGAAGTTAATGACTTCTCAGAAAGGGGTTAGAGAGTCGTTGGAACTGAAAAAATTCAAGCTAGGGTGGCATGAAAAAAAAAACTAAGTGTTCTATGCCCTAATTACTGTCAATGCTTGTTTAATTGTTGTTTTATTTAAATTTTGCTTGTTTTCCACATTCTCATCTCAAATTGTTTGAATAGACATCTTTGCCTACTATATTCTTTTAGTTCCCTTTGGTATACTTGCTTGAATTTATTTGTCTTTTATGATCTTCTTAGTAGTCTGATATCATGCTCATCTTTGTCTCTTGACTCTTCAGTTGCTTCACCTCCAAAATTCCGAATGGTTTGCTGATCATTGTCTATTGACTCTTCAGTTGTGTCACCTCTGAAAATCTGAAAGGTTTGTTGATCCTTGCCTCTTGACTCTTCACTTGTTTCACTATAGAAATTCCGAATGGTTTGTTGATCCTATTTGACTTACCTCATGATTCTGAGTAGGTGTTTTCTTTTTAACAGTTTCATACTAGTAATTTTGATTTTCGGTATTTGCACGTGTTTGGATAATTTGCTTTTCTGAATATTTTAACTACTGATGTCAGCCTTGTTCTAATTCCATGGTTTTATTCACGCATATCCTAAGTATTTAATCCTTGTTACTCATTTCTTGCTTCTAAGTTTTTATTGAGTGTTGTAATTTGGTCATTTTTATAAGTCTGGCATAGTCGATTGGGGTTCCTTTTCTAATTGTCTTGGTTCATTTTGACATATTCATGTACATTCATATAATCCTGAAAGCTGTGATAATTTGGTTTCATCCTTTGTTACTGAATAGTGTAAAATTCACATTGAAGGTGTTTTCTTGAATCAATGAAGTGCATTGATCGATTCTTAAACTCTTTAGTTGAGCCTGTAGTTCAGACCATGAATTTGGCCCATAACTTGAATGCAACTAACTACGATCAGATTTGACCAAACAAATGGAAACCAAGGTTAAAGAACCTTAGGTCATTAAATAGGAAAAGGGATAGGGGTATAAAGTGTATTTGAATATAAAGAATCTTGTAATAAACTCCTAGAAAATTCTAGTATGGGATCCAAGCATAATTTTCTGCCTCGAACTTGAGGCACAAGTCAGAAAACTAAGGGCTAGTAAGGCTAAACTGAAAATTGGGTAAGGGACTAAAAGGAAAATAAATAAATTGGTGTTGTCGTAAGACTTCAGTTATAAAAGAAAGCAATCTGAAGATTGAAGGGGCTGGGATTTTTTGTATTTTCGAACAGATTTTTCCTCAAAAAGCTCTTAGTAAATTAGGATATACATTTTAGTCTCTCATACATTCCTTAGGAATCATTTGATATTGTTTTCTTCCAATTGAAGTTTCCTTTGATAACAAGCTGACAATGGGTTGAACGTGCATATTGAGTTGTTCTAGAGATCAACTCATACCATTTGCTCTTTCTCCAACCTTCGCAATTTATGGGTGTTTACTAGCTGACTGGCTTTGCTTGCTTGCTATTTGCGCCATTTACTCATAGGCTTTCTTTCCTATTGGCACTCCAGGTACCATTCCTTACTCAGATTCTTAAACTATAGCACTGTATATTCAAACTTGTAGCTGATCATGAAGACAATACATTTGCTTTTCCAGTTCATACGACGACTGTTGATTATTATCTAGTAGTACTCTTGGCTTTGTACTAAACATGAACATGTATTAACTATGGACTGTATCAGGACTGTGATGTTAATTCGTTTAAGTTCCGATATACTTAAGATAGTTTCATCCAAAATTAGCTTAGCATTTGCCAATTGAGTTATATTAGGAATTCGAAAATTATACTCTAAATGATGAGTACTTCGAGTAGTCTCTTCAAATATCAAGATTGAAATCTGATTTGTAACATATTAATGAGACAATCATCTGCGTCAATTTTCTTATTTAAATACCTGTAATATACTTTATGATAACCATGTGTATAGTTTTAAGGATTGAAATACAATTGAAAGAAGGGCCGCAGTGATTTTCTTATAATGGACTCGTTAGTCCAATATCTCTGGGCCCAATTGGAAGGCTCGGTAGCTGCCGATTGTAGTGTAAACAATACATATTCCTGGGCTAACTAAAGTGAAGTCCAATGTATAATTAGCCATAATGAGGCAAAAATGAAAGTATTGAATTCCTCCAAGTGTGTTACTCATGTATAAATTATTAGGACACTTCTAGATACAAGAATAATAGAAAACTTAGTACGCTTTCGGTTGCCTTTATAAAAATAAAGAGAGCGAAGTTAACTTAATCAAACATCATGCAAGGCTCCTTAACCTAATAAAATACATAGAGAATTGGAAGTGTTGTTTAGCGAATTTCACGGCCTTTCACGAATTTCTAAAGACATAGTTTCTTTAGGCGCGAATTTATTAATAAAAAATACCTTCTTAAACTCGGGTGCGCATTTGTGTGACCCAAATCCAAATGTCAATAGAGTTGAAATATGTCTAATATTGAGTGCACATTTATGTGACGTGATTCACGGTGTGTTTTAGTGATATTGCAAATTTCCTAAAAATATATTAAAAGCGGTTAATAATTTAAAATTGCATTATAGGTTTGAATATGTATAACAAATAAATTTTTTAGCCATAATAGCTTAAGTGACCGTACTAAAACCACGGGATTTGAGGGTGCCTAACACCTTCCCTCGGGTCAACAGAATTCCTTACCCAAGAATTTCTGGTTCGCAGACTCCCATTGGGCAGTCGAAAAATTTCCTCGATTTGGGATTCTAAATAAATCGGTGACTTGGGACACCAAAACCAAACCTATCCCAAGTGACGACTCTTGAATAAATAATTAATCCCATTTCGAATAATTTCAATTTAATGGGAAAAACTCCATTATACGTTTTATCCTTCGGGGTATCCGTGTAATAAAAAGGAGGTGTGACAACTATATTACAAAATATGTTCATAGTTTACATATTACCCGCCATGCTAATAGTATTTCTATAAAATATAGATAATTCATTAAATAATGAATCATTATAGTTGTATGCTCATTATTTAGGCGCGCTAATATTGGAAAATTAAATATTCTTCTAGATATTTTACAACGCAAATCACACATTAATAATTATCAGATGTTTCGATTCAAAATTTAACGACTCGGTTTTTGCGATACACTGTGTTTCAACATTTTTTTTTGATTTCACAAATCAAAAATGACTAAATCTTCTAGGAACGATATAAGTGTTCGTGTATACATGGAGACGAAAAAGAAAAACAAAAACTTAGGATCATATCTGTTATGTATAATTAGTTGCGATTTTAATATGGAATTGAGTATCACCAATGAGAACACAATTGCAGGTTTGTGTTGTTACATTTTCTATCAAATTATGGTTGTATATCTGTCATGATCCGGATTTTGCTTTCTCGGGAATCGTGATGGCGCCTACTAATGTGAGCTAGGCAAGCCTACTGTTTGCACAAATTAAATTTTTCCCATTTTATATAATATAACAATTATGAAAGAATAACGTGTAGATAGTGCAGTTTATAACAAGTGGAAGAAAAGCAAGAAATCTATCCGAATTATCCAAATACAATTGTTTGAACAATGACTACCCAGAATTGGTGTCATAGCTTCACAGACGATCTAAGACTACTACAAGAAAAGTCCGAATGGTAAATGATACACTTATTCTGAAATAAGTAAATGAAACTGAAATATGGGATAGAAGGAGACGTCAGGGCCTGCGGACGCCTGTAGGGCTACCTTGGGTCTCCAAATGGATTGAAGGCAGCCACCCAAGCTAAGGTCCAAAAGCTGCTCATCCGAAATCTGCACGCAATGCAGAGTGTGGCATCAGCACAATTGACCCATATATTGGTTAGTGCTTAGCCTAACCTTGGTGAAGTGGTGACGAGGCTAGGACAAAACTACCAAGTAAACTTGCGCAATTTAACCACATACATCATAAAAGAAGAACAGTAATGTACAGTCAAGTATGGGCAGGGGAAACATACTACGGGTAAACATCAAGTAAGCATAGAAAGCAACGGGTAAAAAAGAGGAAAACCATATCTCAGATATCAAAAATAATTAGGCATCAATAAGTGCACGGCGTCACCCTTCGAGCTTTGACTCTCGTTCTCACCAAAGCAATCAAGTAATGGAAATGTGCATGACATCACCTTTCCTGCTTCTACTCTCATCCTCACCAAAGCAATCAAGTAATGAAAATGTACATGGTATCAACCTTCATGCTTTTACTCTCGTTCTCACCATATAATCAATATAATTGGCACGGAATTGTACATCGTGCAGCACGACATCACCCTTCGTGCTTTACACTCTTCCTCATAAATCATACACGGCATCATCCTTCATGCTTTAACACTCTCTCACCAAAACAATACACATCATCACCTTTCATGCTTTAACACACTTCCTCACCCAAACAACAATCACAAATAATAAGGCAAGGAAACAAATGAAATTACAATAAGAATTGCGGCAAGGGAAATAGCATTAAAAGGAACAATATCCCGGCAAGGGAGGTAACATAATGACTCTCTTATTTTACTCAATTTTACTTCACAACTCACTTCACAACTTGAGACAATGCTCTAAAAGGTTCAATTACCACTATTACATTCACATTTCATTAACAACTTGAGCCAACGCTCCTTAATGTTCAAATGTCATAATTACTTCCACAAACTTTGCCCAACAATAGAAATCATCACTGAGGCATGATTAATACAACAAAGTCATAATCATCACAATATAAGACTCATGGGCATGCTTGACTCCAACGTATAGATACTTGTCACGATGCCAATACGTCGTACTCAACAAATACTACATAGCAAATAGGACTCGACTCCTAATCTTTCAAGCTAAGGTTAGACCAAACATTTACCTCGATGCCACCAACACAATTCAAGTCTCAACTATCACTTTACCCCTTGATTCCACCACCAATTCGCTTGTATCTGGCCACGAGTTACTTCATTACATCGATAAATGCTAAGTGAATCAATTTAGATTCATGAAAATCAGTTTACCTAAGTTTTACCCAAAAGTAAAAAATTTTCCCCGACCCACATGCTCAATATCCGAGGTTCAAACCAAAACCTGATTACTCATTCCCTCATGAACTCAAATATATAATTTGTTTTGAAATCGGACCTCAAATCGAGGTTTAAATCCTCAAAATTTGAAAAACTTAGGTTCTACCCAAAACACCCAATTTCCCCCATGAAAATCATTGATTTTGAGTTGAAATCATGTGGAAAGATCATACATATTGAAGAAAATGAGTTAACAATAACTTACAATTGATTGGGAGAAGAAATTGCCTTTGAAAGATCGCCCTAAAGTGTTTTGGTTTTGAAGAGATTTGAAAAATGGTTGAAAATGCATCTAAGTGTGAATTTACAGGTTTCTGATGTCGTAATTTCAAAATTCTAAGAAGAAATGTCGCATTTGAAGCCCAGTCAAATTTTTGGCCACTTCACATTTGTGACAGACCCTTCGCGAATGCAAAATCGCATTTGCAATAGAAAAGTCGCATTTGTGACTAAGGCTGCCCAGGTCCTTTGTTTGCATTTGCGATGGAAATCTCACATTTGTGAGCCACGCTTCGCATTCCAAGATCATACCAGCTAAAAACCTGCAATTTTTCAAACTCCAATTCTACTTTGTGTCCTATCCAAAACTCACCCGAGCCCTCGAGGCTCAAAACCAAACATGCACACTAACCTAAAAACATCATATGCACTGGTTCGTGCATTCAAATTACCAGAATAACATAAAAAACTCTGAATTTAAATTAAAATCATGAAATCAGTTAAGAATTTCAAATTTTCCAATTTTTCTAAATACGGTCTGATTCATATCATTTATAGTCTGTTTCATATAAAATTTCACACGTTCGACTCAAATCATATATAAGACCTATAACGGGCTCCGAAACCAAAATACGGGCCCGATACTGATGGTTTCTAACTTCAATTCATTTCTTCTTTTCATAATAAATTCAGTACAACAATTCCTTTCAAAAATTATGTTCTCGGGCTTGGGACCTCGGAATCCGATTCTGGGCATACACCTAAGTCTAATATTTTTCTATAGACTCTCCGAGATCGTCAAATCATGGGTCCGGGTCCATTTACCCAAACTGTAGACTGAAGTCAACTTAAATTCATCATTTTCATAGATTTTCACATAATTGCTTTCCAGCTACGCGCTCAGACTGTGCACACAAATCGAGGTGATGCAGAAAGAGGTTAATAAGGCCTCGAACACAGAATTTTCAATTTTAAAACAAGTGATGACCTTGTGGGTTATCATGATATCAATGTCCTATGCTTTATCTACATTTTATCTACAAAATAAACTACATGTCAGAGTCAATACATATATTAGTATGGATTTTCTAAAGATCTACAAAATTTCTACATTTGTTCTACAATAAAACTAAATATCATTTGAAAAATTAATATGAAATACAGAATTTCAATGTTTCTAAAATTATTACCAACTGTTCATAACGCCATTTATCTTTTATTTTATGCAGTTTCGTCTGGAATACTAGCATTACTTGATATTCCAAAATCTCCCATTATAGAGGAATATGAAAGTATAATAATAACATATAGTACACAAAGTTTTATTGAAGTAGGACAAGTTTACCAAGACAAGCAAACAATTGCAACTATAATGAAGCACTATTCTGCCATGCACAAATTTCGATTCAGAGTTAAATGACTAGTGCTAGAAGGTATGAACATATGAATGATCAAAGATCATTGTTTTTTTAATTATGTAGTTTATTTGTAATTTTTTACTTCTTTAATGTTTTCTTATGATAATGTTTTTCGTAATTGTAGATGAATTGTAGTTATATGGTATGTAAATTGTATAGTGTGATCATTTAAGATAAAATAGTCTTTTTTTAAATCTACTTTTTAAATAGTGTTTAAATTGTATTTATTATGTAGCTATTGGCTATTATGTGTTGGTGAAACATGTCATTTCAAGGCAACTAGTATGTATGATTCTGCAATGTTCAAGGTCAGAAATTTCAACAGCCAACACACATGCTCTTTAATGGACAATACATTCATACAACGCAAACCTACTGCCATGGTATTTGGTAGAATGGTTATTTCAAAGTATTCTAATCCTAAGATAATATACACACCAAAAGACATACAAGCTGACATGTTGTCTGAACATAGCGCGAATCTAACCTACATGCAAGCTTTGAGAGCAAAGAAAAAGGCTTTACAATTTTTGAGAGGTTATCCTGCTGACTCCTACAGTAAATTACCAAATTATTTTAATATTCTTGAGAACACTTATCTGGGATCTGTAGTTAAATTGAAGAAGAGCGCAGATGAATGCTTCTTATATACATTTATTGAGATTTGTACGTCAATCAGTGGTTGAGAATATATTAGGTTAGTTGTAGAAGTTGATGGGACCTTCTTAAAGTCAGCGTAGAGGGAAATAAGGCTAACAACTAGTACAATAGATGCAGCAGGTATTGCAATTTTTTTGTAGAAATCTTGTAGAAATATTGTAGCTTGTCTATTTTTTGTAGTACTTGTAGATTTATTGTAGATATACTATTGAAAGGTTGTAGTTTGTATGTATATGTCTTCCTCTGCATTTTTCCTGCAGCCAATTAATTACTATTTGCAACATAATGTAGGTACCATATTACTATTGTCATATGTTGTTGTTGATTCAGAAAATGATGTATCATGGAAGTGGTTTTTTGAGCAATTCAAACATGCATATTGTGAAAGACCAAATATATGTGTTGTTTTGGATCGGAATGAGAGTATCTTGAAGGCAACATCTATTGTTTATCCCGACATACCACATTATTCTTGCATATGGAATATTTTGACAAATATAAGGGCAAAGTTCAAGAAGAGTCATCTAAAGTTAAGCGAATTATACTTTGCCACGACATGATCATACACGATCGATGAATATTAATGAAAGGATGTCAAAGATTGAAGAGATTGACCCACATGTTAAAGCATACTTATACGATATTGGATATCATAGATCTCGCGTACATGCTACGGTGAATAGAACTTGGACTATGACATCAAAGATTGCAGAGTCGTTGAATGTTGTAACAAAATATGCAAGGGAGTTGCCGATAGTAGAACTATTAGCGTATATGAGGACTCTTCTTGAACGTTGGATGAAGAAAAGGTTATTCAAAGAAAAGAGTACATTCACATACCT
Source organism: Nicotiana benthamiana (assembly GCA_034376525.1). Taxonomy (NCBI): domain Eukaryota; kingdom Viridiplantae; phylum Streptophyta; class Magnoliopsida; order Solanales; family Solanaceae; genus Nicotiana; species Nicotiana benthamiana. The sequence continues at coordinate 61,251,927 of CM067337.1, forward strand.
TGGGTTTAAATTCAACAAAGAGTTGCATGACAACAAAACATTGTCGCACAAGCTTAGAGTAAGATTTGATCATTTATTGCATCAAATTGATTTATACACGACCCTGAAGCCGTACCTGATCGTGTTGGCGCCTCTCGTGAACACAAGGCCAGCCAACTATTCCCAATTAAAAATTAAACAGCTAAACAACAAGAAAATAGTCTAAAACATGATTTAATAGCCAATAATAGCATAAAAATGCGGAAGTACAACCCTAACATAGCCCTAACATAGGTTTCACTAGTAATGAGCATCTATTAGTCATAATACAAGTCTGCTAAGTCAGTAAACTAGTACAACTATCTGAAACAAGATAGAAATGATAAAGGAGGAGAAATTCGGAACTCTGGACGCCAGGCAGCTACCTCGTGAACTCCGAATGTCTGCCTGAAACTGGAAGGATCAAGGTGCAGGGAGTAACGTAATTACTCCAACTCAGTGAGTACAAAATGTAAATAATAACTGAAAGCGAGAACACACGTAAGGCACAAGACATTCTATAATGAAGCAGTAAAACCATTATAAGACAGTAAACCGGTTAAGAGATAAGTAAAAATCCATTTTTTTCATCAAGTAAGCATATAATTGATAGGAAAATATGGAAAATAAACACGTAAAGGTTTACCCGTCGGGCACTGTATCAACAAATCTGACCCTCGGGCAACATCTCAGAACAATACCAGCCCCTTGGGCTCAATCTCACATCACAATGGGTACCCACGCTCACTGGGGTGTGCAGACTCCTGGAGGGGACCCTTACGACCCAAGCGCAATATCAAGTCATCTCATAGCATCATAAACATGCTCTCAACCTCAACTCAATATCAAGCCACCTCGTGGCACATAATCTTAGGTCTTCGGCCTCAAATCAATATCACTGTTTCCTCACAACAATGGCCCTCAGCCTTACTAAGCCAAAATTCCTCACCAGCCACTCGGACAATAGTAAAACAGTGTTTCTCAGCCGAAACACCATTTAAAATATCATTTAAGTATTAAAACTAAGTAACATGGCTGAGTATGAAAATAATGGAAAATAGCATGACTGAGTTCAAGTATCAATAAAAATCCCCAAACGGTTCAATCAATTGGCGCGAAGCCCAAATACGACAATCTACCAAAATAATGATGGCATAAAATTGATTTCAGTCAAATATGCGGTAAAATCATCAATTGGGGTGGACATAGTCACACTCCCCAAGAGTGCATGACCCCACGCTCGTTATCAAGCCTGTGTCTCACCTCAATATAGCAATACGATGTACAACCTGGGGTTTCAAACCCTCGGAACATCATTTAAAATCATTACTCACTTCGAACCAGTCAAATCTCTAGCTCGTAACACCTTTGCTCCTCGAATCAGCCTCCACGCACATCAAATCTATACAAAATTAGAACGAGGACGTCAAAATACTCTAAGGAAACGAAGCCCAAGCGAAAACAATCAATAATTGACATAAATCCTGAAATTACCAAAACTCGACACTCAAGCCCACATCTCAAAATTTGATAATTTTTACATCAATAGATTCCTCATCTCCCTATGAGTTCATACATATCAAAAGTTCATAAATCTGACCTCAATTGGTCCATCAAATCCTCAATCATACGTCCCCAATACTAAACCCTAGGTTCCCCAAATTCCACCCTTATTTTCCTTAAATTTCTAGCTCTAATCCATAAAATAATAGCATAGGAATGAATTTCAAGTCCAAATTCCTTGCCTCAATGATGTTCCCTTGAAATCCCTCTTTCAAATCGCCCAAAAAGCTCCCAAGCCGAAGTAGAAACGGTGAAAATAGCTCAAAATCACGAATGAAATAACTTATCTGATCTAACCAGGCATTTTCGCATCTGCGGCACAATATCCACTTCGGTGGTACCACATTTGCGGTCATTCATCCGCTTCTGCGGAAATCACTTAATCGGCCATATCCGTATCGCTACTCCATAGATGTGGTCCTCTTAGCCTGTTCTGCGGTCCCAGCCAAACGTACTTTGGCTGCTTCTGTGGCACCTCTCTCGCATATGTGGCCTCGTACCTACAATCCGCAGGTGCAAAAATATCAAAAGCAACAAATCTAGCAGCTGCAACAAAAATCCAACTTCTCTTTCAACCATCTGAAATCAGCTCGAGGCACTGAGACCACAACCAATAGTACAAACATATCCTAAAACAATATTCAATTGTTCTAATCATCAAAACACCTCAAACAACATCAAAACACATCGGATTGAAGCCAAACTTTCTAAATCTTTTGAATTCCGCTTTTGAAAAAAAACCCAACCAATCCACATCCGAATAACCTAAAACTTTTTCCACACATCCCAAATGACATAATAAAGCTACTGCAAATCTCGAAATTCCATTCTAACCCCTACATCAAAATATCATCCACCAACTGAAAATCCCAAAATATCAACTTCACCAATTCAAGCCTAATTCTACTCTGAACCTCCAAAACCTATTTCGATCACACTCCTAAGTCCCAATCACCTCCCCAAGCTAAACTAACCATCATAACTCACATCCAAGCCCTCTAACACATAAGTCAACATTTGGTTGACTTTTCCAACTTAAGCTACTTCAAAAGAGACTAATTATCTCAAACCTTACCAAAAACATTTTGGATTCGATCCTACCATCCTGATAATGCAAAAAACAGATAAACAAAGCATAAAAAAGCAGTAATGGGGGAAACGGAGCGGTAACTCATGAGACGATTGGTCGAGTCATCACATCCTCCCCAACTTATATAAATATTGGTCCTTAAAAACGTTAAGAAACATACCTGAAGCCTAAAACAGGTTAGGATATATTCTATGCATCTCTCGCTCGGTCTACCAGGTAGCCTCCTCCACGGGCTGACCTCTCCACTGCACCTTCACTAAAGCTATATCCTTTGACCTCAACTTCCGAACCTGATGATCCAAAATAGCTGCTGGCTCCACATCATAGGTCAAATCACCATCCAACTAGACACTGCTGAAATCTTGAACATGAGAGGGATCTCCAATATACTTTCGGAGCATAGAAACATGAAACACCAGATGCACACTCGACAAGCTGGGTGGCAAAGCAAGCTCATAAGCTACCTCCCCAATCCTCTGAAGCACCTTAAAAGTCCTAATGAACCGCGGACTCAACTTCTCTTTCTTCCAAACGTCGTAACGCCTTTAATGGGCGAAACCTTCAACAAAACCTTTTCACCAACCATGTAAGATACATCTCGAACCTTCCTGTCAGCATAACTCTTTTGCCTCGACTATGCTATACGGAGCCTCTCCTGAATCACCTTCGCCTTTTCCAAAGCATCCTGCACAAAATTTGTCCCTAAAAGCCTAGCCTCATCGGGCTCGAACCAACCAACTAGAGATCTACACTGCCTCACATACAAAGCCTCATATGGAGCCGTGTGAATACTCGATTGGTAGTTTTTGTCTGCAAGCGATAGAAACGAATCCCATGGCCCTCTGAAATCAATGACACAAGAATGCAACATGTCCCCCAATATTTGAATAGTGTGTTCGTACTGCCCTTCCGTCTGAGGATGAAAAGTTGTGTTCAACTCAACCTGAGGGCCCAACTCTCGCTGCACAAACCTCCAAAACTGTGATGTAAACTGAGTGCCCCTATCTAAAATGATGGAAATGGGGATAGCATGCAACGAATAATTTCCCGAATTTAGATCTTTGCCAACCGCTTTGAAGAATAGTTATTACACAAAGGAATGAAGTTCATGGACTTGGTCAGCCGATCTACAGTCACCCAAATAGCATCGAACTTTCTCCAAGTTCGTGGAAGTCCAACAACAAAGTCCATAGTAATCCTCTCCCATTTTCATTCTGGAATATCCATCCGCTAGAGTAAGCTACCCGGTCTCTGATGCTCATATTTCACCTGCTAACAATTGAGACACCGAGCTACAAATCCCAGAATATTTTTCTTCATTCTTCTCCACCAATAGTGCTGCCTCAAATATTGATACATCTTCACAGCACCCAGATGAATTCAATAGTGCGAGCAAAGGGCCTCCTCCAGAATCAACTTCCGAAGCCCATCAACATAGGGCACACAAATTTGGTCCTGCATTCTCAACACCTCATCATCACCGATGGTCACATCTCTGGCATCATCATTCTGAACTCTATCCCTAAGGACAAGCAAATGCGGATCATCATACTGACGCTCTCTGATGTGATTATATAAATAAGACCAAGAAATCACACAAGCCAATACCCAACTGGGCCCCGAAATATCCAACCTTATGAATCGACTTGACAAGGCCTAAACATCAACTGCAAGAGGTCTCTCCCCAACTAAAATATATGCCAAACTCCCCAGAATCATTGCCTTTCAACTCAAAGCATCAGTCACCATATTGGCCTTTCCCAAAATGGTACAATATAGTGATATCAGAATCCTTAAACAACTCCAACCATCTCTGCGGTCTCAAATTAAGATCATTTTTCTTGAACAAATGCTGAAGACAACGATGATCAATGAACACCTCACAAGATGCGCAATATAAGTAATGCCTGTAAATTTTCAACGTGTGAACTATGGCGGCCAACTCCAAATCATGAACGAGGTAGTTCTTCTTATGGGGCTTCAACTTACGAGAAGCATAAGCAATAACTCAACCCTCCTACATCAACACACAACCAATCGCTACTCTCGAAGCATCATAATATATGGCATATGAACCTAAAGTTGCTGGCAAAACCAACACTAGAGCTGTGGTCAAAGTTGTCGTGAGCTTCTGAAAGCTCTCCTCGCACTCATCTGACCATACAAATGAAGAACCCTTCTGAGTCAACTTTCTCAAGGGTGACGTGATAGATGAGAATCCCTAAATAAACCGGCAATAATAACCCGTCAAACCAAGAAAGTTGCAAATATCTGTAGTTGAGGATGGTCTGGGCCAACTCTAGAACGCTTCTATCTTTGTTGGATCAACCTGAATACCCTCATTGAACACCACATGCCCCAAGAAAGCCACTGAAACGAGCCAAGACTCACACTTGGAGAACTTTGCATAAATTTTCTCCTCCCTCAATCTCTACTACACAACCCTCAAATGCTCAGCGTGCCTCTCCTGACTACGCGAATATACAACAATATCATCAATGAAGACTATGTAAAATGAGTCAAGATAAGTCTGGAACACGTTGTTCATCAAATGCATGAACGTTGTTGGGGCATTGGTAAGCCTAGTTAACATAACCAGGAACTCATAGTGACCATATCTGGTTCTGAAGGTCGTCTAAAAAATATCTAAATCGCCGATCTTCAACTAGTGATATCATGAATGGAGATCAATCTTGGAGAATACTCTTGCTCCCTGAAGTTGGTCAAATAAATCATCAATACGAGGCAATGGATAATTGTTCTTAATTGTTACCTTGTTCAATGGCCTATAATCAATTCTCATAGTGACATCCTTCTTTTTCACAAATAGAAATGGTGCACCCAAGGCGACATACTAGGATAAATGAATCCCTTATCAAGGAGTTCCTGCAGTTGCTCCATTAACTCCTTCAACTGTTTTAGTGCCATATGATATGATAGAATAGAAATAGGCTGAATGCCTAGCACCAGGTCAATACCAAAATCAATATCCCTGTCTGATGGCATCCCCGGGAGGTCTGCAGGAAATACATCAGGGAAATCCCTCACAACAGGATTGGCAGTCTCAACTCCGATATCATTCACAAAGGATAGATATGAATGACAACCCTTCCAAACCATATGTTGGGCCTTCAACAAAAAGAGCACTCTACTAGGAACATAATCAGTCACGCCTCGCCACTCGATCTGTGGCACACCTGGTATAGCCAATGTGAATGTCTTAGCATGACAATCTAGAATAGCGCAATACGGGGATAGCCAATTCATGCCTGGAATGACACAAAAATACGCCATACTTAGTAATAAAAGATCCACTCAGGTCTCCAGACCTCCAATAGTCACCACACACAACTAGTACACATGGTCTACAATAACAGTTTCGCCCATCAGGGTTGATACATGAACGGGTAAAGCAAGAAACTCATGGGGCGTACCCAAATAACGAGCAAAGTATGATAACACATAAGAAAAGGTGGAACCGAGATCAAATACTAAAGAGATATCTCTATGATACACTTAAACAATACATGTAATAATAGCATCTGAAGCAATAGTATTGGGTCTTCCTGGAATAGCATAGAAACTAGCTTAACCGCCCCCTAATTAACCTCCCCCTCTAGGAGACCCCTGGTTGACTGAACCCCACCCCTAGCTAGTTGGGCGAGCTGTGGTAAAGTAACTGGCGCTGAAGCCGAAGACTGACCTCTCTGTTGAGATGAACTAGCAAAATGACGAGGACACTGCCTCCACATGTGACCAATCTCTCCACACTCATAGCAACTCCCAGGTGTTGGAGAAGGGACTTAATGGAACCCCTCGCACTAGAGTGACTAGGAGATGCACTCGGCATAGAAGAGCCTAGAACTGATAGAGCACGAGATGAACTCTAAGCTGGAAGGGCACTAAGTCATGACTAGACGTATTAAGTACTGTGAGAACCATGACCCGATGATTTCCCATGATAACCTAGGCATGCTGACTGAGCAGGCCTAAAGGGATGGCCTCTGCCGTGCTGAAATTGGCCCCTCGAAGGAGCATCATTGTAACTACCAGATCCTCGAGGCCTTTTGGCCTCCCTCTCCTCTCGCTCCTAGCACTGAACAGACTAAATCTCTTGGGAAATATCCACAACCTCCTCAAACGTAGCACCAGTCACTCTCTCCCTGGTCATGAGAATACGGAGTTGATAAGTAAGACCATCAACAAACCTTCTGATCCTCTCTCTATCTGTCGGGACCAACCAGAAGGCATGATTAGCCAACTCGGAGAACCTCAACTCATTCTGTGACACGGTTATCCCCCCCTCACACAACAACTGAAACTGTCTGCGCAACTCCTCTCTACAAGATTTTGGCACATACTACTCCAGAAAGAGAAGTGAGAGCTGATGCCAGGAAAGAGGTACTGCACAAACAAGCCTATGCCTCTCGAAATCCTCCCACCAAGTGAAAGCAGCTCTTGAAAACTGATATGTTCTGAAAGCAACCCCGCTGGTCTCCAAAATACCTATTGTACGAAGCATGCTCCAACACTTGTCCAAAAAGCCATGGGCGTCCTTGCCCTCTGCACCACTTAAGGTCGGAGGTTGAAGACTACCAAATATCCAACCTACGTTGCTCATCCTCTAGCACGGTAGGAACTACATAGTCCTAAGCAGCTACAATCGGTTGGGTTGGATGTGTCCCTAGCATCTAAAGTCTCTGCATGACTTGCTTAAGTCTGCGAGCTGCGGGAGTCCGACTACCTCCCCTAGCTTGAGAGATAGCTGCAGCTTAGGTGGCTGAAACTGCCTAAGCTACGCTCGTAAAAACTGATAAGATCTAAGCCAAGGCCTTCTAGAGACTCGAAATCATAATAGGCACAACTGGTGCCTGAGTTGGTGCTACTGTAGAATCCACAGCTGGAACCTGGTCCTGAACTGGGGTAGCTAGTGGATCTACAGGTGCTGCCCTTGTTGCTCTGCATCTACCACGACCACGACCACATCCTCAGCCTCTAGTGGCCACAGCTTGTCGTACTGGTGGTCCTCTACCCTGACCGACAGCGCATGTCCTCACCATCTGTGAGAGAATAGAATAGCAAAAGTTTAGTACTCAGATCAACTAATTCGCACAACAAGAATTTCAAGGATATGATGTTTTTCCAAAAGGTTCTACAGCCTATCGAGGATAAATACAGACATCTCCATACCGATCTCCGAGACTCTACTAAACCTGCTCATGACACGTGAGACCTGTGTAACCTTGACTCCAATACCAACTTGTCACGACTCTAAACCCGCAGCCACTCGTGATGGCACCTCTAGTGAACACAAGGCTAGCCAACTATTTCCAATATGAAGATAAACAGCTGAACAACAAGGAAACAGTCTAAACATGATTTAATAACACTAAGTAGCAGATAGTATCATAATAATACAGAAGTACAACCCGAACACAATCCTAACCGGGGTGTCATTAGTCATGAGCATCTATCAGTCATAGTAAAAGTCTTCTAAGTCCGTAAATTAGTACAACTGTCTTAAATAAGATAGAAATGATGAAGGAGGAGAAACATGGGACTGTAGATGCCAGGCAGTTACCACGTGAACTCTGAATGTCTACCTGAAGCTGGAAGGATTAGCACTCGGGAGCGTAACCAGCTAAGCCTAAATCTGCACACAGGATGCAGGGAGTAAAGTGAGTACTCCAACTCAGTCAGTAATATGTAAATAACAATTGAAAGCGAGAAAATACGTAAGGTACAAGGCATTCTATAATGAAGAAATAAAACCATTTTAAGACAATTAACCAGTTAAGCGATAAGTAAAATCTTTTTTTCATCAAATAAGCATATAGTTGACAGGCAAATACGGAAAATAAACACGCAAAGCTTTGCTCCTCGAGAACTGCATCTACAAATCTGCCCCTCGGGAAACATCTTAAAATAATACCAGCTCCTCGGGCTCAATCTCACGTCAAAATGGGTACCCCCACTCACTGGGGGTGTGGAGACTCCTAAAGGGGCCCCTTATATCCCAAGCACAATATCAAGCCATCTCGTGGACACAGGTTCTCGACCTCATATCAATATCAAGCCACCTCGTGGCACGCAATCTCAGGCCCTCGGCCTTAAATCAATATTATTGTTTCCTCGCAACATAAACCCTCGGGCCTTTTTCAGTCAAAAATTCTCAGAAGCTACTCGAGCAATAGTAAAACAGTGTTTCTTAGCTCAAACATCATTTAAAATATCCTTTAAGTATTAAAACTGAGTAAAATGGTTGAGTATGAAAACAGTGAAAAACAACATGACTGAGTTCAAGTATATAGTAGAAATAATATGAAATATAAATCAAAAATCCCTGAATACAATTAGTTGGCACGAAGCCCAAATAGGGCATTCCGCCCAAATAATGATGATAGCAAATAGATTTCAGTCAAATACACGTTAACATCATCAATCGGGACAGACCAAGTCACAATCCTCAATAGTGCACGGCCCCACACTCATCATCAAGAGTGTCCCTCACTTTAATATAGCACTATGATGTGCAACCCGAAGTTTCAAGCCCTCTGAACATCAATTACAATCATTACTCACCTCAAAGCGGTCAAATCTGTAGCTCGCAACGCCTTTGCTTTTTGGATCAGCCTCAACGTATGTCAAATCTATCAATAATTAGAACGAGGACTTCAAAATATTGTAAGGGAATGAATCCCAAGAAAACAATCAATAATTGACACAAATCCTGAAATTACCAAAACCAGACCCCCTCGGGCCCAAATCTTAAAAATTGATAATTTTTACATCAATAGATTCCTCATCTCCCCACGAGTTCATACATATAAAAAGTTTAGAAATCTAACCTCAAATGGTCCATCAAATCCTCAATCATAGGTCTCCAATACTGAATCCTAGGTTCCCCAAATTCCACCCTTATTTTCCTTAAATTTCTAGCTCTAATCCATGAAATAATAGCATAGGAATGAGTTTCAATTCTAAATTCCTTACCTTAATTACGTTCCCTAGAAATCCCTGTTTCAATTTTCCCAAAAAGCTCCCTAGCCGAAGTCATTTTCCCATCTATGGAAAAATACCCGCTTCTGTGGTACCGCATTTACGGATATTCATCCGCTTCAGCACAAATCACATAATCGGCCAATTTTGCATCTACGATGAACTTTCCGCATATGCGACTCCGTAGATGAGGTCCTCTTAGCCACTTTTGTGGTCCCAGCCAAACGTACCTCTGGCCACTTCTATGGCCCCTCTCTCGCATATGCGGCGCTGCACCTGTGGTCTCTAATCCACAGGTGCAAAAATATCGGAATTAGAAAATTCAGCAGCTGCAACAAAAATCCAACTTCTCCGTCAACCATCTAAAATCACCCCGAGGCCTCCAGGACCTCAACCAAAAGATTGAACATATCCTAATACTTTATTCAAACTCGTTCCAACCATCAAAACATCTCAAACAAAATCAAATCACCCAAAACATAGCCGATTCAAGCCAAACTTTCTAAATCTTCTGAATTCCTTTTTTGATCAAAAACCCAACCAAACTACGTCTGAAAACCTGAAATATTTCACACACATCTCAAATGACATAACGAGCTATGGCAACTCTTGAAATTCCATTTTGGCCCAGATATTAAAATCTCACCCGCAAACAGAAAATCGCCAAAATTTCAACTTTACCGATTCAAGCCTAAATCTACTCTGAACCTCCAAAACCCATTTTGATCACACACCTAAGTCCCAAATCACCTACTGAAGCTAAACGAATCATCAAAACTCACATCCGAGACCGCTATCACATAAGTCAACATCTGGTTAACTTTTTCAACTTAAGATTTGTCACAACCCCAGTTCGCCTTCCGTGAACTATCGTGACGACACCTAGTCTCAACGACTAGTTAAGCCTAACAAGTGGGAAAAATAAATCGAAACTCGCAGAAACATAAATCTAAAACCAAGAATGACTAAAAATGAACGGTATATAGAATGCGGCTCGGCATATACAACACAATATCTTAAAACTTCTACATAACTGTCCCAAAACTCAAATACTCACAGGAACACAAACTGGAAGGAATACAGTAAAGTGCTCTAATCTCCAGCATGTCTACATTAACAGTATGATAGAAGGGCTAACATTATTAGATAGAATAAAGATGGAGACTCTTCGGTCAGCAGACGCGGCAGATGTACCTCGATGTCTCCAAAAGCTCTCCCTGCCTCAAAGAAGGTAAGCCTGTGCGGAAGTACCGAAATCTACACATGAAAACATGCGCAGAAAGGGAATGAGTACACCACATCGCTACTCAATAAGTGTCAAGCCTAATCTCTATTGGGTAGTGATGAGGATGGTTAGGGCCCTACTGAGGTAAATAATAACAAAAAATTACATGATATGATAAAAGTATAGTAGAGAATCTACATCAAGAGTGTATACAGGATAATAAGAATACAATAATGGAAAAACAAAAACAAAGGCAGAACACAAGGAAATACCACTCACAACAAAGAAAATAATTGGGGATCTCTTAGTATCCTAATGGTCTCTTGTTATCCTAAACGTATACACTAGGGATCTCTTGGAATCTCGAGGATCTCGTGGTAACCTCAATATATTTATGCCAAGGATCTCTTGGTATCCTTAATATAAATGCTAAGGATCTCTTGGTATCCCGAGGATCTCTCGGTATCCTCAATACACGTGCCAATGATCTTTTCGTATCCCGCACCTCAGTCCATATCATAGTTTAATACGTGGGATCTCCCGGGATGCGTCCCGTAGTCTTAACTTAAAATACACAACAACAATACAAGAAATTTAAATTAAATGTCCACTTTGTATAAGTAAACAGTTAATCTAGCCTAACATGCTTCAGGTAATGCAATTAAGGCAGTTAAGCAAAAAGGCAATTAAGTCAACTAAGCACACTTTTCTAACTAACACAGGCTAAGTTGGCAGTAGAATAAAAACAGGTAAGAAAGGAATTCAATTTAAATACTTAAAGTAATCCAGATTTTCAACAATTAGCTCAAATACGCGTTCGTCACTTCACCTACAAGGCATTTCAACTATCAAATATCATCTCCTAAGGGGAAGGTCCCCCAAACAAGGTTAGACAAGTCACTTACCTTGATCCGGCTTGAAATCAACTGGAAACCATGTTATTGCCACGAGTATCCGACTCCAAATTTCCCAAATCTATTTAATTCTATTTCATAATGTAAATAATACTTCAAGAAGCTTATCCAAGAATTAAATTCTAACCTAATACGTGAAATTATATAAAATGACCAAAATACTCCTTAGGCCAATATCTCGGGATTGGGTGAAATTTATATTTTCGAAAATCTCATACTCTCAGTCTATGCATAACAAGAACACAAAAATCGGAGTCCAAAAGACCCCTCAAATCCTCATTTCAAGGCCTCTTAAACTCAAGCCCTAATTACCCATTTTTTCCCGAATTTCTCACCACTAATTAAGTATTTAAACACATAAAAACTAGTTATGAAGTCAAAAATATTACCCTCAAGTGATTACCCTCGAATCCCTCTTCAACCCTCTTCGAAAAGCTTCAAAATCGCCTAACAGCTTAGAAAATTATACTAAAACATTTTGCCCAGCTATTTAATTTTCTTCTTCGCGAACGCAGTCAAAGTCTCGTGATTGCAAAGCACATATTTATTTGACCAAATTTTGCTTCTACATGATCGTGACATGAGCATTGTGAACGCTTTGCTTTAGCAAACAACCCTTTGCAAATACATCCCCTTAATCGCGAACGCGATGAGTAAAACTCCACTGGGCCAATTCTCGTCCTACGTGAACGCGATACACCATCAAGAACACGATTCACAAGGATCCAAACCTTCACGGACATGGAGCCTTTCTCACGAACATGAAGGCTAAATTCTCACCATCCATAACTGACTATTCGCGAACACGAGGGTTCACTCGCAAACAAAAAGAGTAAAAGTCTGCAACACCTAAGCCTGAAATTCTGTAAATTTTAACAACTAGAAATGATCCGTTGAGCATCTAAAACACAATTGATGCCCCCGAGACCTCAACTAAAGCACCAACATAACCTAACATATTGTTCAAACTTGTTCCAACCTACGAAACGCTACAAACAATACCAAAACACCTATTTTTCATCGAAATCAAGCTTAAAATTTTTGAAAACTATAAAAATACATTTTTGATCAAAAAGTCTACCAAACCTTGTCCGAATGACCTAAAATTTTGCAGGCACATCCCTAATGTAATAACAGAACTACTGCAAATCTTTAAATTCTATTCTGACCCTAGGATTAAAATCTCGCTATTGTAACGGAAACTTCCAAAATTTAACCTTCGGCATTTCAAGACTAAACTAGCTATAGACCTCCAAAACACATTCCGAACACGCTCCTAACCTCAAAATCAACTAACGAAGCTAATGAAACCATAGGATTTCCATTCCGAGGCTGTTTTCGTAATTTTCATAGTATGGTTGATTTTCCAAATCTTAAGCTCTCTTTCAGAGACTAAGTGTCCCAAAACTCTCAGAATACTCAAAATCGAACATCCCGACAATCACATTTGCAAAAATAAACTTGGGGAAGCAATTAGAAAACGATCGGGGCATTAATTCTTAAGAAGACCAGTTAGGTTGTCACATACTCCTACACTTAAACATTCATTCATCCTCGAACGAGCATAGAGACATACCTGAAGTAGTGAAAAGATGTGGGTAATGGTTGCGCATATCCTGCTAAATCTCCCAGGTCTCCTCCTCGACTGACTGACCCCGCCACTAAACTATTTTTGAAGCTATGTTCTTTGACCTCAATTTTCTGACCTACCTGTCTAATATAGCAACTGGCTCCTCAACATAAGATAGATCTTTTTCCAACTAGACTGGGTTGAAATCCAACACGTGCGGCGGATTACCATGATACCTCCGGAGCATCGAAACATGAAATACCAAATGAACTCCTGCCAAGAAAGCAACCTCCCCAACTCGCCTCAAACTCTCAAAAGGGTCAATAAACCTCAGACTCAACTTCTCTTTCTTTCAAAATTTCATAACGCCTTCCATAGTCGAAACTCGGAGCTGAACTCGCTCTCTAACTATATAGGAAACATCACGAACCTTCTGATCCCCATAGCTTTTCTGCTTGGATTGGGCTGTACGGATCCTATCTTGCTTCACCTTAACCTTCTCTAAAGTATCCTGAACCAAATATGTGCCCAGTAATCTAGCCTCACCCAGCTCGAACCAACCCACCATAGATCTACACCATCTACCATACAAAGCCTCATGCGGTGCCATATGAATGCTGGACTGATAACTGTTATTGTAAGAAAACTCCACCAATGGCAAGAATTGATCCCAAGAATCCCCAAACTCTATCACACATGCACAAAGCATATCCTCAAGAATCTGAATAGTGTGCTTGGATTGTCTACCAATCTGAGGGTGAAATACCGTGCTCAACTCCACCCGAGTGCCTAACTCCTACTGCATGGCTCTCCAGAACTGCGATGTGAACTGCGTACCCCTATTAGAAATGATGGAAACTGGAATACCATGCAGACGAACAATCTCCCGAATATAAATCTCCACTAACTCCTTCTAAGAATAAGTAATACACATAGGAATGAAATGAGCAGACTTGGTCAGCCAATCCACAATAACCCAAATGGCATCAATCTTCTTATTCACCAGCTACAGTTGAGGCACAGAGCTATAAACCCAACTATATATTTCTTCATCTGCCTTCACCAATAGTTCTTCCTCAAGTCTTGATACATCTTCGCGACACCCGGACGAATGGAATACCACGAACTATGGCCTCCTCTAGAATTAACTCTTGAAGCCCATTAACATTAGGTACACAAACCCGACCCTGAATCTTCAATACTCTGTCCTCGCTAATGGTCATATCTATGGCATCTCCATGCCGAACATTGTCCAAAAGGACAAGCAAATAAGGGTCATTATACTGTCGCTCCCTGATATGATCAAATAAGAAATATCGATAAACACGTAAGCTAGAACCTGACTGGGTTTTGAAAGATCTAATCTCACAAAATGGATGGCTAAGGCATGAGCATCCAACTCCATAGGCCTCCCTGATGCTGGTAAATATGTCAAACTCCAAAAACTCTTCGCCCGGCGACTCAAGGCATCAGCCACTATATTGGCCTTTCCCGGATGATATAAAATAGTGATGTCATAATTCTTCAGCAACTCTAACCACCTTCTCTAGCGCAAATTAATATCATTTTTCTTGAACAAATGCTGCTAGCTCTAATAGTCATTTAAATCTCATAAGGCATACCTTATAGATAATGGAGCCAAATCTTCAGGAAGTGAACAATGGCAGCTAACTCAAGATCATGGACATGATAATTCTTCTCATGTATCTTCAACTGTTTGGATGTGTAGGCAATCACTCTACCGTCCTGCATCAATACCACTCCAAGGCCAACTCTCGAGGCATCACAATAGGCAGTATAAGACCTTGAACTTGAAGGCAGTATCGAAATTGGGATCGTATCAAAGCGGTCTTGAGCTTCTGAAAGCTCAACTCACACTATTTCGTCCACTAGAATGGAGGACCCTCTTGGGTAGGAGTGTTCATAAAAACACGAAAAACCGAACCAAACCAAAAACCAAACCAAACCAATAAAAAATCTATACTTTTTGGTGTGGTTTGGTTTTGGGTTTGAATTTTAAAAATGGATCAAATTTGGTTTGGTTTTGGTTTTAATTAGAAAAAACCAAACCAAACCGACTATAGGAGTAGCTATTTCAAATTCATTATTACACCTATACATACGTGTATTTATATAAAGTTTCAAAAATTTAATGTTAAATGTTAATAGTTTTCTATTTTAGTATAGTTCATTACCTTTACATTCTAGTTTGGTTGGTAGTTTTCTTTTATTAAGTGTAAGAATCCATTTCATATTAAAATAATATTTTTTTAATTGAGTCCTTAAAATATTCATCATTATTTGATTCGCATCATCAACAATCTTTGTAATATTGAGTTTCTCAAAGGACAATTGATTTGATAGTGTTAGATTGAAAATGTGGTCTCCGGAATATGTGTTTGGTAGTGTATGTCTTATATTTAGAAAAAACCAACAAATAAATGAAAAACCAAAAACCCGACATAAACATAATCGAGAAAAACCGACTTAATTTGTGGTTTGGTTCTAATATTTGAAAAATCGACTTACTTGGTTTGTTTTTTTTTTAGGAAAAAACTAATCGAAACCAAACCATGAACACCCCTACGCCTAAGGCCTAGCAGGATCTAGAGAACTACTGGTTGCTGGAAGAGCTGAATGAATGAGGCGACTCATATAGCCCCTACCATGACAACAATAATAGCCTGACTTGCAAGACCTCTTGGCCTCCCTCTCCTCTCTCTCCCTATCATGCATACCCTCAATCCTCCTAGCAATGCTCACCACCTGCTGATAAGAAATATCCATCTCTAACTCACGAGCCATTCTAGATCTGATGCTGGGAATAAGCACCTGAATAAATTGGCAAACCCTTCTACAAACAGTAGCAACCAAAGTTGGTGCATGCCTAGCCAAACTGGTGTAATGGACAACATACTCTGAAATAGTCATAACACCTTGGCGCAAATGCCTAAAATCTGCACGCCATACGTCCCTGAGGCTCTGAGGAACATACTCTCTCAAGAACAAATCTTAAAACTAAGCCCATGTTAGTGAAGCAACCTCATCTGGACTGTTTAAATCATAGGTGCGCCGCCACTCATAGGCGGCCCCTCATCAAGAAATCCAGGGAGCTTGTACTTTTTAAAACTCTCAAGCCTCAGCTGCCTATCCTCAGAAGCCATTTCCCTATCCTCGGGATGAACAGGCATTGCAGGCGGTGCAGGAACAATCTCTAGAACCTACTCAATATGCAGTTGTTACTCAGGAATGCAGGGGGCGGGAGCCAAAGTGGTGTACATGCTCGTGAACTTTGCTAGAGTCTGCTGAAGAGCTAGAGTGGTAGTAGCAGTCGTAGGCGTGTTAGGTGCCTGGACCCCGGCTGGATCTGCTGGTGGTACTTCGGCGGTAACTCGCGTAGGTTCCCTGGCTGCACCACGTGCACGTCTTCGGCCTCTACCCCAGCCTCTGACACATACATAGCTTTCACGGGTGCCTGATCCTCTTGGATAGCATGTGTCCTCACCATCTGTGAAATAATAGAAAGACAAAAGTTTAGTTTTGATATCAAAATCTAGCACGATAATGAAATCTAATGAAGTAGAGTTTTCCTAACAGTTACGTAGCCTCTCGGAGATAAGTACAAATGTTTATGTACCAATCAGCGAGACTTTAATAAATCGCCCTGTGTTCCTTGACTCTTATGAACCTAGAACTCTGATACCAACTTGTCACAATACAACTAGGTAATCCTAACAAGTGCGGAAAATAAAGCGAAACTTGCAAAAATATAAATCTACAACCAAGAATGACTAAAAAAGAACGGTATATAGAATGTCGCTCGGCATATACAACACAATATCTCAAAACTTTTACATCATTATCCCAAACCCAAAAGCTAGAAGGAATACAGAAAAGTGCTCTAATCTCAAAAATGTCTACATCAACAGTACGATAAAAGGGTTAACACTACAAGATGGAATAAAGATGGAGACTCTTCGGTCTGCAGACATGGCAGATGTACGTTGAAATCTCCAAAAGCTCTCTCTACCTCAACGATGGTAAGCCTGTGTTTAAGTACCTTAATCTGCACATAAAAAGAAGTGCAGAAAGGGCATGAGTACACTAGAGTGGTACTCACTAAGTGCTAAGCCTAACCTTGGTTGGGTAGTGACGAGAAAGGTCAAGGACCTACTGAGGTAATTAATAATAAAAAATGACAGGATGTACTTATCACTATAATGGAGAATCTACGCAAGAGTCTATACTGAATAATAAGAATACAATGACAGAAAAATAGAAATAAAGGGAAAACACAAGGAAATATAGCTCACAACAAGAATAATAACCAGGGATCTCTTGGTATCTCGAGGATCTCTTGGTATCCTCAACGTATATACTAGGGAACTCTTGGTATCCTCAATATATTTTTGCCAGGAATCTCTTGGTATTCCGAGGATCTTTTGGTATCCTCAATATAAATGCCAGGTATCTCTTGGAATGTTGAGGATCTCTCGGTATCCTCAATACATTTTCCAAGGATCTCTTCGTATCCTGCACCTCAGTCCGAATTATAATTTAATACAAGAGATCTCCCGGGATGTCATCCCGTAGTCTTAACTTAAAATACACAACAACAACACAAGAATATTAAATTAAATGCCACTTAGTATAAGTAAACAGTTAGTTCTAGCCTAACATGCTTCACATAATGCAATAAAGGCAGTTACGCAAACAGGAAAGTAAGTCAACTAAGCATTCTTTTCTAACTAACAATAGGCTAAGTTTACAAGTAGAATAAAAACATGTAAGAAAGGAATTCAGTTGCTTAAAGTAAGCTGGATTTTAAACAATTAGCTCAAGTACGTGCTCTTCACCTCATGTACGAGGCATTTCACCTATCAAAAATCTTCTCCTAAGGGAAAGGTCCACCACACAAGGTTAAACAAGCCACATACCTCGATCCGGCTCGAAATCAAGTAGAAACCACGTTCTTGCCATGAGTATCCTGCTCTAAATGGCCCAAATCTATTCAATTCTATTTCACATTGTAAATAATACTTCAAGAATCTAATCATATAATTAAATTCTAAGCTAATACGTGAAATTATGTAAAATGACCAAAACGTCCCTCGGTCTAAAATCTCAAAATCGGGTGAAATTAATAATTTCAAAAACCTCATACTCTCACGAGTCTATGCATAACAACTACACAAAAATCGGAGACCATATAACCCCTCAAATCCTCATTTAAAGGCCTCTTAAACACAAGCCCTAATTTCCATTTTTCCCAAATTTCTCATGTCTAATTAGGTATTTAATCACATAAAAACGAGTTATGAAGTCAAAAATATTATCTCCAAGTGATTTCCCTCAAATCCCTCTTCAACCCTCTTCAAAAAGCTTCAAAATCGCCTATCCATGGAAAATTAAACTAAAATTCACGAACTAGACCCTTTTAAACATTTTGCCCAGCTATTTAATTTCCTTCTTCACGAATGCGGTCAAAGCCTCACGTTCGCCAAGTACAATTTTATTTGACCAAGATTTCCATCTATGCTACAGTGTCATGAGCATCGCGAACGCGATGCTTTAGCAGACAACCCTTCGCGAAAGCATCCCCTTAACCTCGAACACGATGAGTCTCCATTTGGCCAATTCTCCTTCTATGCGAACGCAAAGCACCATCGTGAACGGTATTCACAAGGATCCAACCCTTCACGAACCCGAAGCCTTTCTCGCAAACACGAAGGCTAAAGTCATACCATCCATCACTAACTCTTTGCTAACGCGAGGGTCCACTCGCGAACGCGAAGAGTAAAAGTCTGCAACACCTGAACCTGAAATTTTGCAACTTTTTAACAACTAGAAATGATCCGTTGAGCACCAAAACACACCCGAGGCCCCCAGGACGTAAACCAAAAGCACCAATTTAACCTAATATATCGTTCAAACTTGTTCCAACCTTCGGAACACTACAAACACCAAAACACCTATTTTTCATCGAATTCAAGCTTAAAATTTTCAAAAACTTTGCACGCACATCCTAAATGACATAATGAAACTACTGTAAATCTCAGAATTCTATTTCAACCCTCGGATAAAAATCTCACTATCGAAACAAAAACTTCCAAAATTCAACCTTCGGCATTTCAAGCCTAAATTAGCTATGGACCTTCAAAACACATTCTGAACACACTTCTAACCCATCACCTAACGAAGCTAACGGAAACATCGAATTTCCATTTCGAGGTTGTTTAACAATGTACAAACTATGGTAAATTTTCCAACACTTAAGCTCTCATTTAGGGACTAAGTGTCCCAAAACTCTCTGAAAACTCAAAATTAAACATCCTGGAAATCACATCAGTAGAAATAAACTTGGGGGAAGTAGTTAATAGGGTATCGGGGCATCAATTCTTATCGTCACAAGATTCCTCAAAAGAGACTAAGTGTCTCAAACCTTATCAATATCATTCTGGATTCGATCCGACCAACCCGATACCACAAAACACAGATAAACAAAGCATAAAGAAGAAGAAATAGGGAAAAAGAAGCAGTAACACATAAGTTGATTGGCCGGATCATCACATGTGAGGCGCTATATTGTTTGTATTGAAAACAAGAGATGTAGTTTAGGAAAATTCCAGCTTGATGAACTTCTTTGTCCACATGATTTGGCTGCTTTAAGACATAGGGAGGAGTCTTTTGAAAAATGTTATTCTCCTTATTACACACGGAAGAACCTCTTGTGTACTTATGAAATACCAATAAGTCTCCTGCCTTATGAAAGCAAATGGAATGTGCCACAATATATATCTGAAGAAGTAGTAAATCCACCTACATAAGGGAAAAGTCATCCAGGATGACTTCAAAAAGAAAGATACAGAATATATGATTTAATAAATTCAAAGAAGTACAAGGTTTCATGTGGTAACTGCAGAGGAGAAGAGCATAAAAAGATCTTGTAAGAATGTACCAAAAAAGAAACAAAATTTTATGTAGTTAACAGATATTTCATAAAAATTATTGGTGAGTTCAGGATAACAGAATTTGATGTGTAATTGTTGAGGTTTTTGAAGATCATAATGTAGTTAGTTAGGATTTTTCTGTATTGAGATAATACTTTCATAGAGCGATTTGTTTATGAATGGTTTCTATATATATAATCTACCGCTTTTTTACTATCTCTAGCATCATTTACATAGTTGTCAATGTTTTCTTGCAATTTATCTGCAATACAAATACAAAAAATTATATTAACTGGAATTGACAGAATAACTATATTATAAATCAGTAGGAAAGGAGTTATATACTAAAATATTGTAGATCAAGTACTGTTTAGGTTCAACAAATGAATATAAAAGCAACAAAACACATTGTTAAATATTTTATACAAATTATCTACAAATTAAACTACAAAAAATACTACCATAGCTGGAGCTGACATAATCACTAGATATAATTCAGCTAGAATGAAGTTATATGCTAAAAATAATGTAGATGAGGTACTGTTTATTAAATGTAAAAGAAAAAAACTATTTAGTTACTGATTTTTACACTTCATCTACATAAAAATAATAAAATAACTACATACTTTTGCATTGACAGAATAACTGTATAAAAATCCGGTTGGAAAGGATTTATATGCTAAAATAATGAAGATCAAGTACTGCAAATATTCAAAAAGTGAATATAAAACCAACAGAATATATCCATTTGAACTACTACACTGGATAATAATAAAAAAAGCAAAGGCTACTATAATTATAGCGCAAGTCTGCTACAATTAAAACACAACAATATTGTTCAAAAACTTGTCTATCATCTTCTTCTAAACTAGAATCAACTAAGCAAGTGTCCTACATGTTTCATACAAAACATTACAACTACTTCTTTTTCTTCTGGACTCGTATTTTCTCATTTAAAGCTGGTGCACCTTTTTTCCTTGCCAATTTGAATGTCACCTCACTTCCACTAGCTACCCCATGCTCCTGCTTCTTTCTAGCATAGTCCCAAAGTAGCGCTCCATAGCATTTATAATATTCATTAATATCAGAATGGTTTTATGCTGGAATTGATAACTCTCCAATACTAACATACTCTGCAAAGGCAGCAATAAATACACCATAATCGCTGCAAAGATAAAAAAATTCAATCTTTAACGAACAATTAGGAAAAAGGGTAAAATGTATAGAAAGAAAGAAGATTTTTGTTACAATGATCCTTCCTTTTGCTGTGGTATCTCTCCGATGATCCACTGAATGTTAAGAGGGGCGGTAACAGCTTTCTCAATGTGTGTTTTTATATTCTTGAAGTTGATGTCTTTACGCTTCCCATAAAAATCGGTGCATGATAAATATAAAGGGATAATAGTAGAAAACTTGTCGACACAAGATTCAACAATTGGGTGATTGCGTGAAGAGACCATGGAATCATATGATAAAATTGCATGTCTGCAATGTCAAAAACAACTAACACCCAATGGAATTTTTCTACAATATTGACGGGCATGATGACCTCCTGGGGTTTGACAACAGATAACCTCTTTTCTTGAGAACAATTTTGGAACATTACATAAATTTGTTCAATCCTAGTGTTGAACAAAAAATCTGTTGTAGAAAACCTGGTCTTGTTGTAGGGGCCATACTTGTCTTTTTTCCTCAGGTAATACATAATAGCATCAATGCACTGTAACAAAATCATATTACATTTATACTACAAGTTACCTTCAAATAATCTACACAAACTACAAAATAATTACAATTAACATTACAAATAAAAAATAAAGTATATACATTCAGAATACAAATTATCTACAAAATATCTACAAATCAAATACATTGAATCTTACCGAGTCATTGAGGACTTGTCCTGGGTGTGCCAGGGAAAAGAACCACTCCTATATTTAGTTTTCCTTTATGGAATACAGAGCCTTCCTCCTATATAAAGCAATAGAAATGAAAATAAAATTAGTGAATGAAGTGGATATGTAAAAGATGAATACTGGAATAACAGTGTCAAATTGTGCAAACTAACCTTTTTTAAAACTGTGTCGGTACTGTCGTATATCCACTTGTTGAATTGATCCAACAACTCAGGATCTACATCTTAACCAATAACACTAGTAAATCGGTAATTGAGGTAAAACATCTGAGGTCCAACCAAGGTGCTACCACCAGAACTGTATAAAGGGAGAAATGGTGATCAGGCATGCTTTCCCGGCTGCCTTTTTCTACCTTGATGTACAGGTGTTGTTTCATCTTGTATAGGCTCGCCGAACTTAACCACATGGGCGAAGTTATCAGGCAGCTTGAAATCATTAAGTGTAACCTCCTTCTTCTCACCTCCGGATTCTTCTGAATCACCTACATTCACGCACTCGACCTCGTCACCTACATTGTCCTCTCCTCATTCTGCTGTTCTCTTTGAGTTGCTACTGTCACTCAGTGAATTGGAGATTACGCATGAATATCTTCCTCTTTGTAGCTCCATGTATATCTAGCTTAATAGAATGGTAAAAATATTGAAACATAGAGCAAATATCTCTGAATACAATTTTATACCTGCATTTTCTTCATCAACTGCACCTTTAAAATGTATATATAAATCAACACGTGCTGGATGATTTTCTTCACCAAGTGCACCTTCAATATATTCTTTTTTTTATTAAAAATTTTAAATCATACTGGATAGTAGTTGCTTGGAAATTTAAGAAGATACGTAGGTGTGTTATAAGATATACATAAACCTGCAAAGCTATGCTAATATGTTTTATTTATTTGTATATATAACGTAGCTAAATTGTAGATATTTGTTAGATAACTTGTAGATATTCTGTAAATATTCTTTAGATAATTGTAGATAAAGTAGATTTATTTTGTAGATACATGTTTTGCTGGTGCTCGCATGCACTGGTTCTCCACTACTGAACTGAAATTAGTGATTGGTCTTGTCTTTTGGTTGGTCAGTATTTTTGTTGGAACTCCCAGCAAACTGAAAGTTTTATATTAGTTATGATATATATTTTAGAGGTGACATAGATTGTTTTGTTAATATGAATAAAATTCAAATATTACCTTTGCATCAACTTGATCATTTCGATTGTTTGTCACATGCAAAACAGTGTTGACTGACTTATGTATTAGCACTCGAATACTACCTAATTTTTCAAAGATATCTTTCCTAAAATTTGCATGTTTTTCATCGACCTACATATTAAAAAATACATAGTTAACTTCAGAACATGTCTTAACATACATTAAAGAATAGATACACTATTATGTATACATCACAATGTTATTTAGGAATATATGTTACCTTCTCTAGAACCCTTTTTAATTTTCTTATTTTATGAAAAATAGACTCCTTGTCCTATTTTCAAATTTATGCTCAATGTTGGTGATTCATTAATGAAGGAGCATTAACTCTGGGATCCTTATAAATATGTTCAACCTCTTCAATTAAGAGGAAAAGACATCACTGAAAGTTGTTCAAGTGATTCATTTATGTTGGTGAACTAAATGAGAAAAAAATTATCTTGATGAAGGCAGAATATGCAGCGAAATTGTAGATTTTGTACGTAAATTTTATTATTATAAATAAAATTCATTTGTCTTCATCCATTCAAGCTTGATCATATTGTCTTCAGTTGCAGCTAGCGACATCTGACCCTTACTAGCTGACAAGTTAAGTAGGAGAGGGATTGAATTAGAAATCCCTGTATCTATACCAGTATCGGCGGAGGAGCAACACTCATAAAACCATACTAGTGGGAATCCTCGAATGAGATATGAATGAACGAAAAGATTTAGCCTGTGCCTAACTGATTCAATCAACTGTCTGTAAGACTGAATACTCCATGGGTATGTCTCGTACTGACCGAATTCTACCAAATAAAACCAAAAATGATCTACCAACTCAATATGGTATTTCTCTGAAGGACAAATAAAGAATTCTATGAGATATAAAATACTTTACTTTACTACATCCTCATTATTTACACATATTTTGTTGGTTACAATTTATTTTAAGTATGTCTTCTCCATTTTCACCTTGTTTGAAAAGTAACTGCTCATTATCTTACTGACATAATTCGTAATATAACAAAAGTCTGTCACCTCGTTATGACATCTAAGACCAATTATTAATGTAAACTCTCTCAACCTAAAATTTAACCTTTCACCTTTTAACTCAGCTGAAAAATAGGAAGCATATGATGAATTCAATTCATACTTCATAAGAAGATGAATAGCTTGATTTTGCATGCATAAATTGGGAAATGACAATAAATAACCAAAGCATGTCTTCTCGAATAGCTTCAAACTATTTGGAGACAAAAGCTCTTTTATTTGGCTAGGAATGCTAGAGTTACATAATGTCTCGAATCTAAGCATCTCATATCAACATTATGGAATGCAAAAAAATGTCCATTCTGTACAATATATAAATAATCTTACATTAATAAAATGCTTAAAAACATAAATCCAATTGCAATTTATCTATAAAATAACTAAAAAAATATACAAAATATCAACAATTTTAAACAGATCAATGAAGCTGCAATTAATCTTCAAAATGAAGACAAATAATTTCACATTAATTTAGTTCTTAAAAAACATAAATACATTTGCAATTTATATAAAATAACAATAAATATTTACAATTTTAATCAGATCAATATAGCTACAATTGATCTTCAAAATGAATACAAATAATCTACAAAGCAGAAAAAAGACAGATTATGTAGATTATTAACAACTAAAACCAACGAAATAACTAGTGAAGAAATTACTAAATTTTTACTTTCATCAATGACTATTTTCGAACACTTTTAGGAGATTTAACAATAGGGGCATTTTTTAAGTTTTTCTTCTTTTTAGAGTTTTTGAACTGGGAGACACCTTCACTTTCTTTTCAAGTTTACCGATAGGCACATCTTCTAAAAAATTATCATTGAACGCTATCTCTTTTCCTTTCCTTTTTGGTTGTTTGATTGGCCTCAAAGATTCTCCCGCATCGAAAAATCATGTTTTTGTTTAGTTCTAGCTTCAGCATTGATTTGATGCGAAGAAAGACTTGCTTCTTATTTACAATTGCATGTTCAGATTTCCCATGATTTTACGATGAATGTGGTGATAATACACCAAAATCGAAAGAAAGTATATCAGATTATCTAGCTTTTTTAGGGCTATGCTTTGAAGGTTTGTTCTTCTTTATTGAAAAAATTTGAAGCTGAAGGTAAATGTGTGTATGAACTTTGAAGAATTGACTTCAATTTTGACTGATTGTAGAAGAAAAAAATTGAAATTAGACGCTAATGGTGGGGGTTACATATGTTTCTCTGGTTTTAGAAGAGGAAATATTGGGAAAGAAACGCAGGTGTGGGGTGATACATGGGTGACGGTGTAGGTTTGACAAAGAGAAACATGAGAGGGGAGGGATCTGGATGAATATACAGTACCATTAATTTAGGAGGGATATACGGTACCATTAATGTATGGTTAAAATACCTAATGGTTTATAATTGGTAATTAGGTATATTAAATTTAATTATATCAAACCTTAAACATTGAAGGTACTATAGTTTACTATATGGCATAGTGTGACGACCTGGCCGGTCGTCTTAAGAATTAACGCCCCGAGCCCTTATTTACTGCTTCCCCTAAGTTGATTTCTGCTATTTTTTTTTGCCGGGACGTTCGGTGTTGAGTTTCGGAGAGTTTTGGGACACTTAGTCCCTAAATGAGAGTTTAAGTGTTGAAAAGTAATTTGTAGTTAGAACATTGTGAAAACGACCTTGGAATGGAAATCATATGGTTCCATTAGATTTGTTAGATAATTTTTTGGTTGAGTGTATGTTTGGAATGCATTTTGAAAGTTCGAAGCTCATTTAGGCATGAAATGCCAAAGTTTAAATTTTTGAAGTTTCCTGTTTGATAGTGAGTTTTTGATCCGAGGGTCGGAATGGAATTCCAGAAGCACTGGCATGCCATTTGAGACGTGTGTGCAAAATTTCAGGTCATTCGGACGCGTTTTGGTTAGGCTTTTGATCGAAAGCGTGTTTTGATGAAATTGGAAGTTCTTAGGCTCATATCCTTGATTAATTCGAGTTATTGGCGTTGTTTTAGGTAGTTTAAGGATTGGTACAAGTTTGAATGAGTTATAATGTGTTGTTGTTACTCTTGGTTGAGGTCCCGAGTGCCTCGGGATGATTTTGGATGGTTGACGGGAATATCGGAGAAGTCTTGCAGCATCTGAAGCATTGCTGCTTCTGGTATTTTTGCATCTACGGCTCGGGTTTCGTAATGCAGCAGCACAGAAGTGGCTAAAGGGCTGCAGAAGCTGCTTAGGTCATTCCTTCAGGTTCCGCAGATACGGATGTTTTACCACATAAGAGGTTTCCTATCTACGGAACAAGCACTGCAGATGCGTCTCCTTGTCCTTTGAGTGGAAGTTACAGATGCGACATATGTTCCGCAGAAGCGGGACCGCATATGCATCCTATGATCGCAAATGCAGAATTTACTGGCTAGAAATAGTGCTTTCGAGGGTTTAGAATCATAAGTTAGAAAAATTGAATTGGAGCTCGGGAGAGTACGATATTGAGAGTTATTTGAAGAGGAGATCATTGGTAACTATTCCTTAACCTTTTCTTATTATTTTCCATCAATCTTTAGTTAATTTCATCATCTAGTTTCGGATTTTGAATGCAAAATGGATGAAACTTCATAGACCAAACTATTGAGTTTTGAGTGGGTGTTTGACCTCCGATTTGGAAGATTTTTATATGGTTAGACTTGTGAGAGTACGAGGGTTCGAAAATGAGAAAATTATCCGATTTTGATACATTTTCCTAAGGGGCGTTTGATCTCCAGTTGCTTGAGATGTTATTTACGATATGTAATTGAATTGAATATATTTGAATCATTTGGAGTCGGATACTCGTGGCAAAAGTGTGATTTCGAGTTGAGTTGGAGCCGTTTCAAGGTAAGTGGCTTGTCTAACCTTGTGTGGGGACCTTTCCCCTTAGGATATTATATTTGGTAATTGAATGCCTTGTACGTGAGGTGGCGAGCGCGTACCTTAGTTAATCAGTAAAAACCTGATTTTTACTTAAGATATTAAGACTGAGCTCTTTCGAATTTTCTTATTCCTACTTGAAATTTTAACCTGTGTTAAATTAGAAAATCCCGCTTGGTTGATTTACATTGCCCATTTGCTTAAGTTCACTTAATTGTACTACCTGAAGCATGTTAGGCTAGCACTACCTGTTGTTTGTACCTTCATACTTCATTTCTAATTATCTTCTAATTGTGGTTGCGTATTACGATCTGGATTCCAGTAGCTTCCAACCCCCCCCCCCCCTTTTTGATTTCTTTGGGACTACGGGTTAGATTCCTGGTAGATCCCCCCTCCCTACATATTTACTTTGGGACTACGGGTTATATTCCAGGTACATTCCCCCTCCCATACACATTGATAGTTGGACTACAGGACGGTATCCCATGAGATCCTTCGGATATACACATATGATGGATTACGGGATGGTATCCCGGGAAATCCTTCGGATATATTCATATGATGGACTACGGGACGGTATCCCGGGAGCTCCTCGCACAGTTTCATGAAAAGGACTACAGGATGGTATCCTGGGAGATCCTCGTTATTGGTATTGATATTGAGAAGTTTTACTCTGTGTCATCTTATCCTCTGTGTCTTAAATTTTTTTGTCTAACCTGACTTAATTCACAGTTGTATTCCATTATTTCTTCTTATTTAAAACTATTGTCAGCCTTATTATTATATTTTATCTCAGTAGGGCCCTGACCTTCCTCGTCACTACCCAACTGAGGTTAGTCTTGGCACTTACTAATTACCATTGTGGTATTCTCATGCCCCTTCTGTGCATGTTTTTCATGTATAGATCCATGTACCTGCACTCAGGCGCACTATCCCTGAGGCAGGGAGAGCTACGGAGACTTTGAGGTACATCTGTCGCATCCACAGGCCGAAGAGTCTCCTTGTTTACTTCTTCTAGCTTGTGTTCCCGTTAGTTTTTGGGTTTTGGGGTGATATTGTAGACTTCCGCATTATTGAGTTGCATATGCCGAGCGGCATTTATATACAATTTTAATTAATTATTCCACAAGTTATGTTGTCTTTGCGCATTGGCAGGCTTACCTAGTTATAGGGACTAAGTGCCATCAGGACATGTTCACGGAGGGCGAACTGGGGGCGCAACTAGTTTGTATCAGAGCTCTAGGTTTATAGGAGTCACGGCATACAGGCCAGTTTATTAGAGTCTTACTAATTGGTGTGGAGACGTCTGTACTTATTGACGAGAGGCTATGTAACTGTGAGGAAAATTTCCACCTCATTTGATTTCCTTGTCGTGCGATATTTTGACATCACAAATCGTGTGGACCCGCACTACTCAGGATGTTCATGCACCCGCGCCACCTACTACAGCCATTAGAGGCCGGGGCAGGGGTAGATATTGAGGACGCGCACATGGTGCAACCAGAGCACCTGCACGAGCTGCCGCTGACGCACCACCAGCAGATCCAGCGGGAGCCCAGGCACCTGGCATGCCTACTACTGCCACTACTACTCATGCTCTCCAGGAGACATTGGCTCAGTTCATGACTATGTACACCACCTTGGCTCAGGCAGGGTTGCTTCCCCTTGCTACAGCCATATCTCATGCCAGGGGAGGATCACAGACTCCTGCTGTCCACACTTCTGAGCAGCGAGTGCAGGTTGAGCAGGCTCACGATATTATTCTCGCACGGCCTGCAGTGCCTGTTTAGTCCGAGGACGGGTTAGCTGCTTCAAAGGACGAGCAGCAGAGACTTAAGATGTTTAAGAAGTATGATCCTCCAATGTTCAGGGGATTAGCACTAGATGACGCCTTGGGATTTCTAGAGGAGTGCCACCGTATTCTTCGCACTATATGCATAGTAGAGCCCAGTGAGGTTTCCTTGATTGCGCTTCAGCTTTGAGGAGCCGTCAATGATTTGTGGCGCACTTATGAGATAGACAGTCCAATCGAGGTTGTTTCACTGACATGGACCTAGTACTCGGATATGTTTATGAGAGAGTTTATCCCCTAGAGTCTTAGGGATGCATGGCGCACAGAGTTTGAGCAATTGCGCCAGGGTACTATGACTGTTTCGGAGAATGCCATCTGTCATACCAGCTACCAGTCCAGCATTGACATGGCACCGTGTGAGGCCGTGTATGGTAGGTAGTGTAGATCTCTGGTGGGTTGGTTTGAGCGGGGTAAGGCCAGGCTATTGGGCACAGAGTTGGGTCAAGATGCATTGGAGAAGGTCAAGGTGATTCAGGATAGACTCCACATGGCCCAATCCAGACAGAAGAGTTACGCGGACAGGAAGGTTAGTGATGTTTCATATATGGTCGGAGAGCAGGATATGCGCAACAGATACCCTCATCTTGTCACTGCTTCAGGTATGTTCTCTATGCTCGTTTGAGGACGAACGGATGTTTAAGTGTAGGAGGATGTGACGACATGGCCGGCCGTCTTAATAATTAATGCCCCGATCCCCTATTAAATGTTTCCCCTAAGTTCATTTCTACTATTTTGGTTTGTCGGGACGTTCGATGTTGAGTTTCGGAGAGTTTTGGGATACTTAATTCCTAAATGAGAGCTTAATTGTTGAAAAGTGGTCTGTAGTTGGAAAAATGTGAAAACGACCTCGGGATGGAAATCAGATGGTTCCGTTAGCTTTGCTAGGTGATTTTAGGGTTGAGAGTGTGTTTGGAATGCATTTTGAAAGTCCATAGCTCATTTAGTCTTGAAATGCCGAAGTTTGAATTTTTATAGTTTCCGGTCAGATAGTGAGTTTTTTATCCGAGTGTTAGAATGAAATTTCGGAAGTTACCATAGCACCGACATGCCATTTGGTATGTGTGTGCAAAATATCAGGCCATTTGAACGTGTTTTGGTTATGTTTCTGATCTAAAGCATGTTTTGATGAAATTTGAAGTTCTTAGGCTCAAATTTTTTATTAATTCGAGTTTCCGACGTTGTTTTAGGTGGTTTAAGGATTAGTAAAAGTTTGAATGAGGTATGAGGTGTTTTTGTTACTCCTGGTTGAGGTCCTCGGGATGGTTTCGGATGGTTAACAGGAAGATCGAAGAAGTGTTGCAACAGCTGAAGCATTGCTGCTTATGGTATTTTCGCATCCGCGGTTCAGATTCCGCATATGCGGCACCGTAGAAGCGGCTTTGGGTCATTCTTTCAGGTTCTGGAGATGCGGATATTTACCATAGAAGCGGTTTCGCATCTGCAGAAGACCGCAGATGCGGCTCCTGGTCCTTTGAGTGGAAGTCGCAGCTATGACATATGTTCCACGAGAAACGGGACTGCAGATACGGTCCCTTGATCGCAGATGCGGAATTTACTGGCCAAAAATAGTGATTTCGAGGGTTTAGTTTCATAAGTCAGAAAAATCGAACTGGAGCTCGAGAGAGGGCGATTTTAGAGTGATTTGAAGAAAAGATCATTAGGTAACTATTCATTAATCCTATCTCATTATATTCCATCAATCTTTAGTTAATTTCATCATCTGATTTCGGATTTAGAATGAAAAATGGGTAAAATTTCATAGACTAAACTATAAAATTTTGAGTGGGTGTTAGACCACCGATTTGGGAAATTTTTATATGGTTAGACTCGTGAGAGTACAAGGGTTTTGAAAATGTGAAAATTATTCGATTCCGAAACGTTGGAGTGAGGGGCGTTTTGGTTATTTTACCTAATTTTGCGTCTTAGATTTGAATTAAACAGTAAAATCAAGTGCTTGATATGTTATTTATGATATATAAATGAATTGAATAGATTTGGGTCATTAGGAGTCGGATACTCGTGGCAAAAGTGTGATTTCGAGTTGAATTGGAGCTGGTTCGAGGTAAGTGGCTTATCTAACCTTGTATGGGGAACATTTCCCCTTATGATATGATATTTGATAATTGAATGCCGTGTACATAAAGTGACGAGCGTGTACCCGAGCTATTGCTAAAAAGTCGATTTTTACTTAAGATATTGAGACTGAGTTCTTTCGAATTTGCTTATTCCTACTTGAAATTTTAACTTGTGTTAGATTATAAAAGAATGCTTGGTTGATTTACATTGCCTATTTGCTTAAGTCTCCTTAATTGTACTATCTGAAGTAGGTTAGGTTAGCACTACCTGTTGTTTGAACTTTCGTACTTCGTTTCTGATTATCTTCTGGTCGTGGTTGCGCATTTACATTTGGACTACGGATGTGGGATTCCGGTAGCTTCCCCCCTGCACATTTACGTTGGGACTATGGATTAAATTCCCGGTAGATTCCCCCCCCCCTTCATATTTACTTTGTGACTATGGGTTAGATTCCCAGTAGATTCTCCCATCCCCCCTACACATTAATAGTTGGACTACAAGACGGTATCCTGGGAGATCCTTCGGATATACCTATAAGATGGACTACGGGATGGTATCCCGGGAGATCCTTCGGATATACTCTTATGATGGACTACGGGACGATATCCTTGGAGCTCCTCGGACAGATTGATGAAATGGACTACATGATGGTATCATGGGAGATCCTCGTTATTGGTACTGATATTGAGCAGTTTTACTCTATGTCATCTTATCCTCTGTGTGCTTAATTGTTTTTTGCGTAACCTGACTTATTTCACAGTTGTCTTCCATTATTTCTGCTTATTTAAAACAATTGTCAGCCTTACTATTATATTTTATCTCAGTAGGGCCCTGACCTTCCTCGTCACTACCCAACTGAGGTTAGTCTTGGCACTTACTAATTACCGTTGTGGTATTCTCATGCCCCTTCTGTGCATGTTTTTCATGTATAGATCCATGACCTGCACTCAGGCGCACTATCCCTGAGGCAGTGAGAGCTACGGAGACTTTGAGGTACATCTGTCGCATCCACAGACCAAAGAGTCTCCTTGTTTACTCTTGGAGTCTTGCTAATTGGTGTGGAGACGTCTATACTTATTGATGAGAGGCTATGTAACTGTGAGGAAACTTTCCACCTCATTTAATTTCCTTGTCGTGCGATATTTTGACATCACAAATGGTGAGGACACGCGCTACTCAGGATGATCAGGCACCCGCGCCACCTACTACAACCATTAGAGGCCGGGGCAGGGGTAGATATTAAGGACACGCACGCCAGAGCACCTGCGCGAGCTGCCGCTGACGCACCACTACTACTCCAGCTCTCTAGGAGACTTTGGCTCAGTTCATGACTATGTACACCACCTTGGCTCAGGCAGGGTTGCTTCCCCTTGCTACAGCCATATCTCATGCCAGGGGAGGATCATAGACTCTTGTTTTCCACACTTCTGAGTAGCGAGTGCAGGTTGAGCATGCTCCCGAGATTATTCCCGCACCGCCTGCAGTGCCTGTTTAGTCCGAGGATGGGTTAGGTGCTTCATAGGACGAGCAGCGGAGACTTGAGAGGTTCAAGAAGTATGATCCTCCAATGTTCAGGGGATTAGCACCAGATGACGCCTTGGGATTTCTAGAGGAGTGCCAATGTATTCTTCGCACTATATGCATAGTAGAGCCAACTAAGGTTTCCTTGATTGTGCTACAGCTTTGGGGAGCCGCCTATGATTGGTGGCGCACTTATGAGATAGAAAGTCCAATCGAGGCTGTTTCAGTGACTTGGACCTAGTACTCGGATATGTTTATGAGAGAGTTTATCCCCTAGAGTCTCAGGGATGCATTGTGCACAGAGTTTGAGCAATTGCGCCAGGGTACTATAAGTGTTTCGGGGAATGCAATTGGCCAGGCATGCAGCAGCCTTGGTTGCTACAGTCCGTGAGAGAGTTCGCAGGTTCATCGAGGGTCATATCCCACCCATCAGATCTAGCGTGGCTCGAGAGTTGGAGATGGACATTCCTTATCAGCAGGTAGTGAGCATTGCTAGGAGGATCTAGGGTATGCTCGCCAAGGAGCGAGTGGAAAGAAAGGCCAAGAGGTCTCGAGAGTCGTGCGTCTACTCTGGTGCTCGCACCCCAACTGTAGATCGACATGGTAGGGGTTTTGTTAGTCGCCCCATTCGTTCAGCTCTTCCAGCAGCCACCAGTGCTCTAGCTCCGCCTATATCTCAGGAGCCTTACTATGCACATCCTGTTTCTAGCGCACCTCCTGCGTGGGGTGTTTCCAGAGGTCAGTCCAGCAGACCTAGCCTTAGTCAGTCACAACCGTCGCGCCCTCCCAGAGCTTTTTTTTGGTGTGGTGATACATGCCATATGGTTAGGGACTTCACTAGACTTTGTAGTGGTTCATCTTCACATACTACTCAGCCACAGCGTGCCCCGCAGAGCTCCCAGGATATGGTTACAGCTCGAGTTGCCGCCCACCCACTGAGGTAGAGGTCGTCCTCGAGCAGGGGGCCAGGCCAGATATTATGCCCTTCCCGCTCATGCCGAAGTTGTTGCCTCTGACTCTGTTATCACAGGTATTATACTGGTTTGTCATAGAGACGCATCACTTCTACTCGATCCGATCTCTACTTATTCTTATGTGTCTTCTTACTTTGCTCTGCATTTGGGTCTGCCTCGGGACATTGAGTGCCCCCGGTTTTGTTTCTACTCCTGTGGGGGATTCTCTAGTTGTGGACCGTGTTTATTGGTCATGTTTAGTTACTGTTCATGGTTTTGAGACTAGAGCAAATTTATTGTTACTCGGTAAGGTTGATTTTGACATTATATTGGTCATAGACTAGTTATCACCCCATTTTTCTATTCTTGATTATTACGCCAAGACCGTAACGCTGGCTATACCAGGTATTTCGCGTGTTGAATGGAGTGGTACTTTAGATCACACTACCAGTAGTGTTATCTCTTTCTTAAAGCTCGCATATGGTTGATAAGGGGTGTGCCACGTATTTAGCTTATGTGAAAGATGTTAGTGCCGATACTACTTTTGTTGATTCAGTTCTAGTGGTACGCGATTATCCTGATATGTTTCCAGCTGATCTTCCAGGCATGCCTCCCGATGGAGACATTGATTTTAGCATTGACCTGATGTTGGGCATTTATCCCATTTCCATTCATCCGTACCGTATGGCTCTTCCTGAGTTGAAGGAATTGAAGGATCGATTGCAGGAATTGCTTAATAAAGGTTTTATTCGACCTAGTGTTTTATCGTGGGTGCTCCTACTTTATTTGTGAATAAGAAGGATGGTTCTATGAATATGCGTATTGATTATCGCCAGTTGAACAAGGTTATAGTGAAGAATTGTTATCCTTTGCCTCGTATTGATGATTTGTTTGACCAGCTTCAGGGCGCACATGTGTTTTCTAAGATTAACTTGCGCTCAGGTTACCATCAGTTGAAGATTCGGGAACCAAACATCCCCAAGACTGCCTTTATGACTTGGTATGGTCATTACGAGTTCCATGTTATGTCCTTTGGGCTGACCAATGCCCCAGCTTCTTTTATGTATTTGATGCATAATGTGTTCAGGCCATATCTAGACTCGGTTGTTATTGTTTTAATTGATGATATTCTGGTGTATTCCCGGAGTCGGTAAGATCATGAGAAACAACTGAGGACCATGGTTCAGATGCTGAGAGAGAAGAAATTATATGCGAAGTTCTCAAAAATGTGAGTTTTGGTTGGATTCAGTAGCGTTCTTAGGCCACGTGATTTCGAGCGAGGGAATTCGGGTAGATTCGAGGAAGATAGAGGTCGTACAGAGTTGTATCAGGCTATCCTCAACTACAGAGATTCGCAGTTTCCTTGGTTTGGCAGGCTACTACAATCGTTTAGTTGAGGGATTTTCATCGATTGTGGCCCCTCTGACTAGATTGACCCAGAAGGGTGCCTCATTTCAGTGGATAGAGGAGTGTAAGGTGAGCTTTCAGAAGCTCAAGACAGCTTTTACTACAGCCCCAATTTTGATATTGCCTACCGGTTCGGGGTCTTATGCTGTCTGCTGTGATGCCTCGAGAGTTGGCCTCGGAGCGGTGTTGATGCAGGACGGTAGGGTCATTGCCTACCCGTCCAGGCAGTTGAAGATACATGAGAAGAACTACGATGTCCACGACCTTGAGTTAGCTGCTATTGTTTATGCCTTGAAAACCTGGTGTCATTATTTGTACGGTGTGCTTTGTGAGTATTATACTGATCATAGGAGTTTGCAGCATTGGTTCAAGAAGGATTTAAATTAGCGTTAGAGGAGGTAGTTAGAGTTGCTAAAGGATTATGATATTACTATTATGTATCACACAGGCAAGGCCAATGTGGTAGCAGATGCCTTGAGTCGCCGGGCGGAGAGTTTGGGTAGTTTGGCATATTTACCAGCTTCAAATAGGCCTATGGCAATGGATGTTTAGGCCTTAGCCAATCAGTTTGTGAGATTGGATCTTTCGGAGCTTAGTCGGGTCCTAGCTTGTGTGGTTTCTCGATCTTTCTTATTTGATCGCATTAGGGAGTCGCATTATGATGACCCTCATCTAGTCCTCAAGGGCACAGTTCAGCATGGCAATGCCAGAGATGTGACTATTCGAGATGACGGGGTATTCAGGATGAAGGGACTGGTTTGTGTGCCTAATGTTGATGGGCTTCTGGAGTTGATTTTAGCAGAGGCTCATAGTTTGCGATATTCCATCCATCTGGGTACCGCGAAGATGTATCAGGATTTGAGGCAGCACTATTTGTGGAGGCAGATGAAGAAGGATATACTTGGATATGTAGCTAGATGCCTCAACTTCTAGCATGTGAAGTATGAGCACCAGAGACCAGGTGGGTTGCTTCAGCATATAGAGATTCCGAAGTAGAAATGGGAGAGCATCACCATGGATTTAGTAGTTGGTCTCCCTCGGGCTGCGAAGAAGTTTGATGCCATTTGGGTGATTGTGGATCGGCTGACCAAGTCGGCTCATTTGATCCCTGTGTATACTACTTATTCATTGGAGTGGTTGGCGGAGATTTATATCCGAGAGATCGTTCGTCTGCATGCTATTCCAGTTTCTATTATTTCAGAGAGAGGTAACTAGTTTACATCACGGTATTGGGAAGCCGTTTAGCAGGAGTTGGGTACTCGAGTGGAGTTGAGCAATATATTTCACCCCCAGATGGACGGACAGTCTGAATGCACTACTTAGATTCTTAAGGATATGCTCCGTGCGTGTGTGATTGAGTTTGGAGGGCCTTGGGATCAGTTTTTACCAATGGCGGAGTTTTCTTACAACAACAGCTACCAGTCCAGCATTCACATGGCACCGTATGAGGCCGTGTATGGTAGGCAATGTAGATCTGTGGGTTTGTTGAAGCGGGGTGAGGCCAGGCTATTGGGCACAGAGTTGGGTCAAGATGCCTTGGATATGGTCAAGGTGATTCAGGATAGACTCCATATGGCCCAATCCAAACAGAAGAGTTACGCGGACCGGAAGGTTCGTGATGTTTCATATATGGTCGGAGAGCATGTAATGCGCAATAGATACCCTCATCTTGTCACTGCTTCAGGTATGTTCTCTATGCTCATTTGAGGACGAACGAATGTTTAAGTGTAGGAGGATGTGACGACCCGGCCGGCCGTCTTAAGAATTAATGCCCCGATCCCCTATTTAATGTTTCCCCTAAATTCATTTCTACTATTTTGGTTTGTCCGGACGTTGGATGTTGTGTTTCGGAGAGTTGATGGATACTTAATTCCTAAATGAGAGCTTAATTGTTGAAAAGTGGTCCGTAGTCGAAATAGTGTCAAGACGACCTCGGAATGGAAATCATATGGTTCTGTTAGCTTTGTTAGGTGATTTTAGGGTTGAGAGTGTGTTCGGAATGCATTTTGAAAGGCCATAGCTCATTTAGGCTTGAAATGCCGAAGTTTGAATTTTTGATGTTTTCGGTCAGATAGTGAGTTTTTTATCCAAGTGTCAAAATGAAATTTCGGAAGTTACCGTAGCACCGACATGCCATTTGGGATGTGTGTGCAAAATGTCAGGTCATTCGGACGTGTTTTGGTTAGGTTTCTGATCAAAAGCATGTTTCGATGAAATTTGAAGTTCTTAGCCTCAAATTTTTGATTAATTCGAGTTTCCGGCGTTGTTTTAGGTGGTTTAAGGAATAGTAAAAGTTTGAATGAGGTATGAGGTGTTGTTGTTACTTTTGGTTGAGGTCCTCGGGATGATTTCGGATGGTTAACAGAAAGATCGGAGAAGTGTTGCAACAGCTGAAGCATTGTTGCTTATGGTGTTTTCGCATCTGCGACTCAGATTCTGCATATGCGGCACCACAGAAGTGGCTTTGGGTCATTCCTTCAGGTTCTGCAGATGCGGATATTTTACCATAGAAGCAGTTTCGCATCTACAAAAGAAGAACCGCAGATGCGGCTCCTGGTCCTTTGAGTGGAAGTCGCAGATGCGACATATGTTCCACGAGAAGCGGGACTGCAGATACGGTCCCTGATTGCAGATGCGGAATTTACTGGCCAGAAATAGTGATTTCGAGGGATTAGTTGCATAAGTTTGAAAAATCTAATTGGAAATCGAGAGAGGGCGATTTTGAGAGTGATTTGAAGAAAAGATCATTAGGTAACTATTCATTAACCCTATCTCATTATATTCATCAGTCTTTAGTTAATTTCATCATATGATTTCGGATTTTAATGAAAATGGGGTAAAATTTCATAGACTAAACTATTAATATTTGAGTGGGTGTTTGACCTCCGATTTAGGAGATTTTTATATGCTTAGACTCGTAAGAGTACAAGGGTTCTGAAAATGTGAAAATTATCTGATTCTGAGACGTTGGCCTGAGGGGCATTTTGGTTATTTTACCTAATTTTGCATCTTAGATTTGAATTAAATAGTAAAATGAGTTGCTTGAGATGTTATTTACTATATGTAAATGAATTGAATAGATTTAGGTCATTTGGAGTCGGATACTCGTGGCAAAAGTGTGATTTCGAGTTGAATTGGAGCTGGTTCGAGGTAAGTGGCTTATCTAACCTTGTGTGGGGGACATTTCCCCTTAGGATATGATATGATATTTGATAATTGAATGTCGTGTACATGAGGTGACGAGCGTGTACCTGAGCTAATTGCTAAAAAGTCAATTTTTTCTTAAGATATTGAGACTGAGTTCTTTCGAATTTTCTTATTCCTACTTGAAATTTTAATGTGTTAGATTAGATAAGAATGCTTGGTTGATTTATATTGCCTATTTGCTTAAGTCTCCTTAACTGTACTATTTGAAGCAGGTTAGGTTAGCACAACCTGTTATTTGTACCTTTGTACTTCGTTTCTGATTATCTTTTGGTCGTGGTTGCGCATTTACATTTGGACTATGGATGTGGGATTTTGATAGCTTCCCCCCTGCACATTTACGTTAGGAATGCAACTTATAATTCACCGTTAGCCCAATATCAGCAAAATCCACTAATGGCAGCCCAAATCTAATGTCCAGCCCTTTAACCTAGTACTTCTCTATAAAACCCCGTGTTCCCTTGCCTGTTTTAAGAATTAAGTAGGATTTCCTCAATAGCATATTCTGCGCCTCCACGAACTTGAAAGAGAAAATCAATTGTTGAATGTTGAAGGATTGTGGTACCTGCGTGTCATCTTAATTTTTAGTGTGTCAATTTTGGGTAAAATATTTCTGCGCAAAACAATATAATATGGATATGTTTTAATTTTCTTTTACCCGAACTTGGCATACCAATAATTGAGACAACATCTAGGTTTGACCATCTTTCATCTTCCTCCGCAATTGAATTGCTAGTCAATTCTTACACAAAAGTTATTGTTGTACGTTGATATTATCTCAGTATTGGCATGCATAAATTGGGTAAGACATATTTGATGAAAAAGTATTTTCTAAGATGAGATATAGTGATGGAATATATTATACTTTCTCCGTTTCAATTTATATGAACATATTTGATTAAACACGAAATTTAAAAAAGGAGATAGACTTTTGAACTTGTCAGGTGAAATGAGTCACACATATATTTTGTGTGACTATAAATTATTGCATAAGATTAATTTGTTTTTAAATATCTTTTTTTTGTACGAATTAAAAAAATAAATACATATAAATTGAAACAGAGAAAGAATTAATTAGTGGAAGTAAGAGCGTTGTGGCAGCATCTCTCTTGGATGTCACATTGGTGAAGGACAAAGGCTTAAGGTGTATTTTGAGTATAGGGTGGGATAGCATTTTGAGAATCAGGAGCTTTTGTGAGGATAGGGGTAGGGGTGGGAATGCTGCGGGGTGAGTTCACACTAATGCCTTATGGTTGAAAAGAAAATTATTTAGGGGTTCTACTAAGTTTAATATGAGATAATTTCTTGAAGCGGTAATGCAAATATATTTGTTTGGCTGGGACTTGGGTACTTTATATATTTTGGTAGGTTTTTTTTACTATGTGATATGGTGACTGAATAATAGCAGGAGGCTAGGTTTGGATCCTATAAATATAGGTGTTAAAATTTTTGAATTTAAAGTTAAATTTGCTAACAAGTGACAATCTATTTTTCTTAACAATAATTTGGTAGTATGTTAATGTCAGTTAATAACTTAGGTTCCTAATCGTACTCGCGTGATTAATACTAAAAAATATTAATTAAATTAAATTGTGATTCGACTTATTTGAACAAATAAATAGATAAAAACGTACCCACGCCCAATATATATATATACTGAATCTGGTTGAATTAAGCATAGGAAATAAAGACAATATCTACTAGAGTTTATAAAAAAATTAAGGAAAGATAATAAGCTGTGACGACCCAAAGGGTCATTATTTATTTCTTTACTCATTCCGTGTCTCCGAGGTCTTGAAAACCTCATTGAGGGTCGCCTCGATCTACGTACGCAGTCCGGGCATGTAACCGAAAAGCATAAATATAAATTCTCTGTGTAAAATGATGAATTTTGATATTAATATGATTAAAGTTGACTTTGGTCAACATATTGGTTAAACGGGTTTGGACACGTGATTTGACGGTCCCGGGAGTTCTCATATGTAATTTAAGCACTTTCTGTAAAGCTTGGTTGAAAACGGATGTCATTTGACGTATTTCGACTTAAGATGGAAGATTTGTGTTTCATGAAAGAATTGAAAGAAATCTTAAGCTTTGGGGCTTGATTCTATGCATCTGATGTTGTTTTGGCTGATCGCACGGGCAAGTCCGTATGATATTTTTGAAGTGGTGTGTATGTTTGGTTTGGAACCCCAAGGGCTCAGATGAATTTCGAATAGGTTCCGGAAGGTATTGGACTTAAAAATAGTAGTGTCTCAGGTTAGCCAAGCGTGGCCGCGCTCCCTATCAGTGCCGTCCGCACTGGAAGAATCGGAGAGTAGTAATAAATGCAGGTCTCGAAACCCTCTGGCGCGGCCCGCGTTAAAACGTGTGCAGCCGCGGAAGGTCTAACGCAGTCGCGGTGCATTTGGCGCGGTCTGCGGTGGAAGCCGCGCGGTCGCCTTTGTGCGGTCCGCGGGGCAAACTTCAGAGAACCAGCAAATCTTCATTCCACCAGAGCGGCCGCGGTCCTTTTTGCGCGGTCCGTGCTGGGCGCGTCTGAGAGTATAAATAGACCAGATTTTCAGTTATTTCTCACTTTTTCAAAAAACCCAAAACATATAAGGCGATGTTCAAGCAATTCTTCTTCTTCAAAACGTTTGGTAAGTGATTTTTAAACTATTTTCTTCACTCCTTAACATCTTTTAACATGATTTTAACTTCAATCAATTATTTTAATGGAGAAATTTGGGAATTTGGGTAGAACCTCAGTTTTCTAAATTGAGGGTTTTAGACCACAATTCGAGGTCCGATTTCAAAATAAATCATATATTTGAGTTTATGGGGAAATAGATAAACGAATTTTGGTTCGAACTTCGGGTTTTGACCACGCGGGCCCGGAGCATTTTTGTAATTTTGGACAAATCTTTTGGAAACACATTTTTATGCATTCAAATTGTTTCACTTAGCATTTTTGATGTATTTAAGTTATTTATGACAGAGATATTGCATAAATTAGCTCTAGGCGCATGTTAGTAGAGACGAACGAAAGCTCTCGGTACATGATAGAAAGATTGTCGTCGTGCCCGGACAATGGCTCGTCGCCAGCAGAATTTGGCTCCCCCCTACCACTCAAATTGTCACCCCTACGCATGGTGTTACTAAGGAATTGGAACCTCTGACTTTTGAAAATTTCCTTCCACAGAAATTCCAATCGACAGAGATATTGCATGCAGATGGTGTTGCGACTGATATTCCACCTCCAATGAACAAAGTTGATGTGCCGGCTAGTCTCGCTGTTAGACGACTACAATTCTCAAAATCCAGTGGGTCTGCGAAATCACTTCTGACTATTGCTGAAGATGTGCGAGGTAATAGAAATGCTCAAATGGGTAAGCCACTCTCATTTGTACCTCCCACTGACAGAGATAGTCAGAAGG
The DNA here is from genome assembly GCA_034376525.1 of Nicotiana benthamiana. Taxonomy (NCBI): domain Eukaryota; kingdom Viridiplantae; phylum Streptophyta; class Magnoliopsida; order Solanales; family Solanaceae; genus Nicotiana; species Nicotiana benthamiana. Next base: position 61,293,739 of record CM067337.1, read on the forward strand.
TTGTTAAAATTAGTGCAGAGGATTTGAAATCTCAGGTGGATTACTGGAGTACTGCGTTAATTGGAGACAATTCTTATGAGAAAATGATGGAGAATTTTGTGCTGCATGTGTGGAATTTTGTGTCTAAACCTCAGATTCTCATCCACTCTGAAGGATAGTGCATTTTCCGTTTCAATAGTGAAGAGGACAAAGAGTTAGTTATTCAGTTTGGGCCTTACTCGTACAGAAACAAACCCATGGTGTTGAAACCTTGGGAAATTGACTTCTCCTTTCAAAATGATGTACTCAGCACTGTACTTGTATGGATTCGATTTCCTGGACTTCCAGTGGGCTATTGGTCTATTGAAGTACTGAGCAAATTGGCTAGTGCAGTGGGTAAGCCATTGTACACAGACAAATTCACAGCTCACTATGAGAAGATCTCATTTGCTCGAGTTCTAGTAGAGGTTGATGCTGCCCATCCCCTCCCTGATCAGATGGAAATTGAGATTCTATTTGGCGCGAAGATCCAGCTGATTGAATATGACTGGAAGCCTAGTTTCTGCAATCATTGCCTGAAATTTGGCCATGATTCTATTGACTGTTGGTATAATGCAGGCAATGATGTAGAACAGGATATTGGAGAACAGGGAAAGAAAAGAAGACAGAGGACCAGATTGAAAAAACAGGCTAAAGTTACTAAACAAGAATGGTTTCCTAAAACTAGTACAGAGACAATGGTAAGCTTGCCAGTTTAGCCAGAGCATGACAGGGAGAATATGCAGCTGGGGAATAGTACTTCTTTTGGGAATATTGTTCAACAGAATGCACTGATTGGTTCTGACATTCAGGAAGGAAATGTTATAGCTATAAATGAACCTATTGGTAACAATGAGGCAATGGTGGACAAATGTGATAAAGGGAAGACAGATATTGATGTGCTGGATAATGCCAGAAGGGGTCAACAGGTGGATCCGGGACCTTCTTGGAGCATATTTCCATATGCTTCATGATTATTGTCACTTGGAATATTAGGGGGCTTAATCAAGCCCATAAGCAGAAAAAATTGAAAAGCTTTCTGACTGTAAATAAAGTAGATGTCATGGGTTGTCTTGAAACAAGAGTAAAGGAACACAAAGCTAAGAGGATTTTAGATAAGGTTGCTAAGGGATGGATGGTCCAATGCAACTATGCTAAAGCTGTCAATGGGAGAATATGGCTACTCTGGAAACCTCACATTAAGGTCCATATTTCTTGTGTGACTGACCAGCTTATTCAATGCCTCTTAGAGGAATCTCAAAGTAAAATCAGAACTCATTTGAGTGTCATTTATGCTCATAATACTGCAAGAATTAGGGAACAGTTGTGGAGTGATTTAAGGACAGTAATTGTCCTTGGTCAAGATTCTTGGGTGCTGAGTGGGGATTTTTATGCTGTATTATGTTCTGAAGATAGAATTGGTTCTCCTGTCACTGATGCTGAAGTCAGAGGGTATAAAGAGGTCATTCTTGATCTCCAGCTTACCCCTCTTAGAGCCAAAGGGTGGCATTACACTTGGACAAATAAGCAGGGTAATATCACTAGGGTCTATAGCATGATTGATTGGGCCATGGGTAATTTCCAGTGGATTCAGCAGTATGGGCACCTAGAAGCTGACTTCATGAACCCCTCAGTTTCTGATCACTCTCCTATTCTCATCAAATTTGGGAGTCAAAAACTTCTGCATCCTAAGCCTTTCAGATTCTATATTGCTATTATGGAGGACCCCCAGTTTCTTACTATTCTACAGCAGGTTTGGGGACAGAAATGTGAAGATCACATATGCAGCAGATATGGACTAAACTGAAGAACTTGAAGCAGCACTTAAAGGGGATAAACATCCATATGGCTTCATACAAACAGAAACTTATTCAGGCTAGGGAGACACTGGATATTATACAGAATAAGCTGCAGCAAATCCACTATCAGAGAATTTGTTATTGAGGAAAAGGCAGCACTAAATGAAATTGAGAAATGGAGCAATGTGGAGGAACAAATTATGAGACAGAAATCCAAGGCTTGCTGGATTGACTGTGGAGATGCTAATACAAAGTACTTTCATGCTCAGTGGAAGATCAGAACATGCCAGAATAATATTACTTCTATATACACTAATTCAGGTATGAAACTAACAGATCCCTTAGCTATGGAGCATGAATTTATCAAAGTGTTCAAATCATTGATGGGGGAATGTGCTGAAGAATTGCCTTGTGTCAACATTGCTGTTTTTAAAGAAGGACAATGTCTAACTTTATCACAGCAAAGAATGCTCATTCAAGAGGTAACATTGGAGGAAATTACAGATGCTCTAAAGGAGATGCCTAAGGACAAAGCACCAGGTGTGGATGGGTTTCATGTGGAGTTCTTTACTAGTAATTCGGAGAAAGTAAAAGAAGATGTACTTGCTGCTACAAAGGACTTCTTCTCTACTTGCAAACTGCCTCACATGATCAATACTACTGCTATTGCACTTGTGCCTAAGATTAGAGCTCCTACAACTGTTAAAGATTATAGACCTATTGCCTACTGTACCACTATCTATAAAATAATTTCCAAAGTGATTACAAGGAGAATGAAAACTATTATTGGTGGTTTAGTTGGACAAGCCTAGTCAGCTTTTATTGAAAGGAGAAGCATTGTTGATAATATTTTGCTTAGTCATGAAATCTTCAAGGGTTATTCAAGAAAAGGAGTCTCCCCCAGATGTGTCTTGAAGGTGGATTTGAGGAAGGCCTATGACACCCTTGAATGGGGTTTCCATAAACAGATTCTTATTGATCTTGGCTTCCCAGCAAAGTTTATTAACTGGATAATGGTTTGTGTCACTTCTGTTTCCTACTCCTTAGTGCTGAATGGTGGTCTAATTAAGCCTTTCATTGCTAAGAGAGGTATTAGACAGGGTGATCCTATGTCACCTTATTTGTTTGTTCTGGCTATGGAGTACCTGAATAGGATATTGGGTCAGTTGCACAGAAATGTGAATTTCGACTTTCATCCCAAATGTAGGAAACTAAACTGTGCTCATGTCTATTTTGCTGATGATCTTCTTATGTTCTGTCGAGATGATATTATTTCTATCCAGATCCTACTGGAGGCTTTCCTTCAGTTCTCTGAGGCTTCTGGATTACAAGCTAACATTAGCAAGAGTGCTGTTTATTTGGCTGGTGTACAACAGACTACCAGAGAAGAAATAATTGAGACTCTGGGGTTCATTGAGGTTCAGCTTCCTTTCAAGTATATAGGGATACCTCTAAACTCTAAAAACTTGATATCCATCATTACTTGCCACTGATTGAGAAGGTTACTGATAAAATCACTTGTTGGTCAGTCAAGTTGCTTTCTTATGCACGAAGATGTCAATTGATTAAAGCTGTTATTTTTGGTATTCAGACTTGCTGGGAACAAGTGTTCATACTGCCAAAGAAAGTATTGAAAACCATTGAAGCAATCTGTAGATCTTTTCTATGGACTGGAAGTGCTATTGTGTCTAAAAGGGCCCTGGTTGCCTGAGAGAGGGTCTGCAGACCATTTACTGCTGGGGAACTCAACGTAATTGATATGGCTGTTTGGAATAAGGCAGCTATTACTAAGCTCCTTTGGGACTTGGCCAGGAAAAAAGACTGCCTTTGGATCAAATGGTTACACTGCTATTACATCAAACAGTGTGACATTGTACCAATGCCCTTGCCTAAGACAGCTTCTTGGGTTATTAGAAAGATTCTGGACTGCAGAACTGTTGTAATGGAGAATTAGCAACTACAAGGGGATCTTTTTAGCAGGTTGAAAGGAGTGTGCAGGCTGGATAAATTCCAAATCCAAAAACTCTACCTTGCAATGCTTCCCAGTTTCAATAAGGTAGAGTGGAAAAATCTGATGCTGACTACTAATGTTCAACCTCGACACAAGTTCACTGTATGGCTAGCTGCTCAACAAAGGCTGCCTACTATTGACAGATTACAGAAGTTTGGAATACAAGTGCCTGCAAAATGTGTGTTCTGTAATCAGCATGTTGAAGAGTTTGAGCACTTGTTCTTTGAATGCCCAATCATTAATCGACTATGCACCAGACTATGCTGCTGGCTGGGACACAATAGAACAGTTGGTAATTGGGAAGCTGAACTCCACTGGATTTGTAGTAAAGGTAGGAGAAAAATGTGGCACAAAGCTATTACTGCTTCTGTCTTTGTAAATACTGTTGCCCTTATTTGGAGGGAAAGCAATTGCATTCGATTTGATGGGAAAGCATTTGTGGAAGACCAATTTTGTAGAAAAGGGTCTTTGCTTGTTCATATAGGCGGCAGAAACTGTAAGCGTTGGCAAGATGGTTTGCGGCAACTTAACTGTTTTCCTTAGCTATAGTCTAGCAGTCCCTCTACTAAGATAGCTTCTGTTTAATAGTTGTATTAGATTAGTGATTGTTTGTAAATGAGTAGTAGCTAGTCCATGCTACTAATATAGAACTTTACATAGTACATAAAAAAATCATAAAATTGATTCTAGTATTTTAAATTTGATAAAAAAAAAAGTAATTTATGACTAGATTTGAGCGGATTGGTTGAGGAATCGAGGGGTAAAGCTGTAATTGAGGATTGAGTGAGATCAAGACATCGAGGTAAGTATTTCATCTAACCTTAGCTTGAGGGAATAGGAGTTGAGTCTTGTTTGTTGCTTGCTAATTATCGAGTACGGTATATAAGCATAGTGACGAGTATCTATACATTGGTGTTGAGCATGACTATGCGTCCTTGAAATGTGATTATCATGATTTAGTTGTGAATTCCATGATAAATTAAGGATTTCTATATATTGCAATGAACATGTGAAAGACATTATGATCATTTGATTTCGTGGAGCATTGGCTCGGTTGTGATACGAATTGAGAAGGTATATGGGATTATGAATTCTTTGGAGTATTGGCTCAAGTGATAAGGTGAGATATGAGGTGAGAAATGAAAGAAATCTAATGAGTTAATGGTTATTCCCTTGCCGGAATGTTTTGCTATTTGATTATTGACATTGTTTCCTTGCCGTGATTCCTATTTTTGTTTGTCGATTCCTTCGCCCCATTGTTATAATTGTTTTTGGGTGAAGAAAAGTGATAAAGCACGAAGGGTGATGCCGTGCACGTTTGTGATATGAATACTAATGCACGAAGGAACATTCTGTGCCATAATATGAGTACCAATGCACGACGGAACATTTTGTGCCATGATATGAGTGTTTACGCACGAAGGATCATTCTGTGCCTTCATTTTGTGAGATAAAGCACGAATAGTGATGTCGTGTATTTTATATGATTGATTTTGGTGAGGACAAGAGTAAAAGCACGAAGGGTAGTACCGTGCAATTGGTTATTTTCTTATTCTCGTTGTTATTGAAGTTGTACAGTTCATTCATTATTTATTGATTGTATAGTTTGCACTGTTATAGCCCCTACGGTATGCTCCCGTCCCTTTTCTTTTTGACCCCTTAAATTCTTTTGTGCTCTACTCTATGGCATACATATATATTGAACTGCTCAGGTTTGATTGGTAGTCCGGACCTAGCCTCGTCACTACTTCGCCGGGGTTAGGCCAGGCACTTACCAGTACATGCGATCAGTTGTGCTGATGCTACACTTCTGTGCTCTTTTGCACAGATCACTATGTTGGAGCAGCTTTTGGACAACATCAGGAGATCGGGAGCAGGCCTCCAGTCCAAAGTGAGATACCGAGGTAGCATTGCAGGTATCTGCGGGCCCGACATCTCCTTTATCTTGTTTTAAGTGGTTATGCCTTGTATTTCAGGACAAACTCTTATCATTTCATTGTAAACATTGTATTTAGTAAACTCTTAGAATTTTGTGAGCTATATGACACTAGGTTTTGGGGTAGCGTATTGTATTAACTTTAGAAATTTTATCTAATCTCTTTAAAGTAGAGTCTTCCGCTTTAATATTCTAAATGCAAGGTTTATGTTACTATTGTGAATTCTAGATGCAAGGTTTAAGTTGGCTTGCCTACCTTCTGTCAGTAGGCGTCACCACAAATCCGCATCGTGACATAAACACACTAACGCTACACTTTTTAGGGTTTTCATTCTTATTTTATTTTTCGCCGTAATTTCTTGCCATGTGACATAGATCAAAGATGTATTATGCTAGCCAAATCACCATGCCAATTTCTCCCGCTAAGAGTAATGCAAAGTCTTATACAAGTGTGTTACAACTAAGAAGAAAGGTTTCATCATACAATGCTTCTGCGGCATTTACCACGACTAGACTAGTGTTTTACCCAAAAGCATAATTCTGCTTCTTGAAAATTAGATCATACTTATGATTTGGCAAGCATAATACATCTTTGATCTCTGTCACATGGCAAGAAATTGTGGCGAGAAATAAAATAAGAATGACAATCCTAGAAAGTGTAACGTCAGTCTGTTTATTATCTTTCTTAATTTTTTTATAAACTCTAGTAGATATTGTCTTTATATCCTATGGTTAATTCAAACCAGACTTAGTGTATACATTGGGTGTGGATAATTTTTTTCTATTTATTTGTTCAAACAAGCCGAATCACAATTTAATTTAATTAATATTTGAATCACAATTTAATTTATTAATATTTGTTAATATTAATTACGCGAGTATGACTACTAATATTAATTAGGAACCTAAGTAATTAACTGACATTCACAAACTACCAAATTAATTGTTAAAAAGAATAACAGATTGTCACTTGTTAGCAAATTTAACTTATGCAAAATTTATAGTCACACAAAATATATATAGGATTCATTTACCTAATAAGTTCAAAAGCCTATCTCTTTTTGTAAACTTGATGTTTAATTAAATATGTTCACATAAATTAAAACGGATTAAGTGTAATATGTTCCATCACTGTATCTCATCTTACAAAATGTTTTTTCATCAAATATGTCTTACCCAATTTATGCATGCCAACACTGAGAATCAACGTACAACAATAACTTTTGTGTTAGAATTGACTAGCAATCCAAGTGCGGAGGAAGATGAAAGATGGTCAAACCTAGATGTTATCTCAGTTATTGGTATGCCAGGTTCAAATAAAAGAAAACCAAAACATATAACTAAATATTATATTTTTTGGGAAGAAATGTCTTACCCAAATTTGACACACTAAAAATTAAGATAACATGCAGGTACAACAATCCTTCTAACATTCAACAATTGATTTTCTCTTTCAAGTCTGTGGAGGCGCAAAACATGCTACTGAGAAAACCCTACTTAATTCTTAAAATGGGCAAGGAAAAACAAGGCTTTATAGAGGAGTACTAGGTTAAAGGTCTGGATTTTACATATTGGCTGCCATTAGTGGATTTTTCCGATATAAGATCACTTAAACTTAAGTTAGTCGGTGGATATAATAATATATATATAAATTTTTACATTCTTATGCCGTGTAATAAAATATACTACACTCAATGTTTAAGGTTTGATATAATTATATTTAGTATACCTAATTACCAATTATATGTCATTATGTGTTTTAGCCGTACATTAATGGTACCGTATATCCCTCCTCAATTAATGGTATCATATATTCCTCCAAGTCCCCCCCCCCCCCCCCACCAAACGTTTCTCTCTCCCAAAACCACACCCATGTTTCTTTCCCATTATTTCCTCTACTAAAGCTAGAGAAGCATATGTAACCTCCACTATTAACGTCCAATTTCAAGTTTTCTCTTCTACAACCAGTCAAAATTGAAGTCAATTCTTCAAAGTTCATACATATATTTACCTTCAACTTCAAATTTTCTCAATAAAGAAGAAAAACCTTCAAAGCACAACCCTAAAAAAGTTATAGAAGTCGATATACCTTCATTCGATTTGGGTGTATTATCACCACATTCAGCCAAAAAGCATGGAAAATTTGTAGATAAGAAGCATAGTCTTTCTCCGCGTCAAATCAGGGTTGAAGCTAGAACAAAACAAAAACATGATTTCGATGTTGTAGAATCTTCGAAGCCAATCAAACAAGCGAAAAGGAAAGGAAAAGAGATAATGTTCGATGATGATTTTGCAGAAGATGTGCCTATCAGTAAACCTGGAAACAAAGTGAAGGTATCTCCCAATTCATAAAGCCACAAAAAGAAGAAAAATTCAAAAAAAATCCCTTACTATTAAATCTCCTAAAAATATTCGAAAACAATCATTGGTGAGGTAAGAATTTAGTAATTTCTTTACTAGTTATTTCGTTTATTTTAGTTGTTAAAAATCTACATTATCTGTATTTTCTGCTTTGTAGATTATTTGTCTTCATTTTGAAGATTAATTGTAGCTATATTGATCTGTTTTAAATTGTAGATATTTTGTGGATTTTTTGTAGTTATTTTATATATAAATTGCAAATGTAATTATATTTTTTAAGCACTGAATTAATGTGAGATTATTTGTCTTCATTTTGAAGATTAATTGTAGTTTTATTGATCTGTTTAAAATTGTTGATATTTTGTATATTTTTTTAGTGATTTTGTAGATAAATTGCAAATGTATCTATGTTTTTTAAGCACTGTATTAATGTGAGATTATTTGTATTTTGTGCAGAATGGACCTTTTTTGCATCTCATAATGTTGATTATGGGGTGCTTAGATTTCAGACATATGTGACCCTAGCATTCCTAACAAAATTAAAGATCTTTTGTCTCCAAATGGTTTGAAGCTGTTCGAAAAGACATGCTTTGATTATTTACTATCATTTCCCAATTTATGCATGCAAAATCAAGCTATTCAGCTTCTTATGAAGAATGAATTGAATTCATCCGATGCTTCCTATTTTCAAGCTGAGTTAAAAGGTAAGAGGTTAAATTTTGGATTGAGAGAGTTTGCATTAATAACTGGTCTTATATGTCATAGCGAGGTGACAGACTTTTGTTACACTATGCCGGGAAAATAATGAGCAGTTATTTTTCAAACAAGGTACAAGTGGAGAAGACATACCTAAAACATATTATAACCAACAAAAGCTGGATAAATGATGAAGATGCAATAAAGTTATATATTTCTATATCTCATAGAATTCTTCATTTGTCCTTCAGAGAAAGACCATATTGGGTTGAAAGTTCATTTTAGGTTTTATTTGGTGGAATCCTGTCAGTACGAGATATATCCATGGGATATTTAGTCTTACAGAAATTTGATTGAATCGGTTAGGCACAGGCTAAATCCTTTCGTTCATTCTTATGTCATTCGAAGATTCCCACTAGCCATGCAAGTATAGTTGTATGAGTGTTGCTCCTCCGTCAACAGTAATATAGCTACAAGAATTTCTAATTCAATTCCTCGCATACTTAATTGGTGAGCTAGTAAGGGTCAGATTTGGTTAGCTACAATTGAAGACAGAATGATCAAGCCTGAATGGATGAAGGTAAATGGTTTTTATTAATGATTATACAATTTACCTATAAAATATCTACAATTTGTCTACATATTCTACCTTAATCAAACTAATTAGTTTTTTTGTCATTCAGTTCACCAACATAAATGAATCACTTGAAGAACTTTAAGTGATGTCTTTACCTGATAAAGTTGAGTAAAAGAGATTGAATATATTTCTGACGATCCCAAAGATGATGCTCCTCCATTGGAATCCCAAGAATCAATTGAAAAAGAGGACAAAGAGTCTATTTTTCATAAAATAAGAAAGTTAAAAAGAGGTCTTGAGAAAGTAACATATATTCCTAGACAATATTGTGATGTATACATAATAGTGTATCTATTCTTGAATGTACGTTAAGACATATTCTGAAGTTAACTATGTATTTTTTTAATATGTAGGCCGACGAAAAGCTTGCAGGTTTTGGGAAAGATGTCTTTGAAGAACTAGGTAGCCTTCTAGTGCTAATAAATGAGTCAATCAAGACTGTTTTGCAGGTGATAAACAGTCAAAATGATCAAGTTGATACAAAGGTAACATTTGAATTTTATTCATATTAACAAAACTATTTATGTCACCTCTAAAATATATATACTAACTAGTATAAAACTTTCAGTTTGCTGGGAGTTCAACCAAAAATATGACCAACCAAAAGAAAAGAACAATCAGCAACTTCAGTTCAATAGTGGAGAACCATTGTAGGTCGACACTAGCAAAACATGAATCTACAAAATAACTCCACTTATTTCCACAGAATATCTATAAAATATCTACAATTTATCTTCAAGTTATCTACAAAATATCTACAACTTATCTACATTATATATGCAGAATAATTACAAATAAATATAGCATATTGGTACAGCTCTACAGATTTATGTAGATCTTATAATACACCTACATATCTTCTTAAACTGTCATGCCACTACTATCCGATATAATTTAACATTTTTAATGAAAAAACATAACATGTTGAAGGTGCACTTGGTGAAGAAAATCATCTAGCACGTGTTGATTTATATACACATTTTGGAGGTGCATTTGATGAAGATAATGCAAGTATGAAATTGTATTATGAGATATTTGCTTTATGTTTCAATATTTTTATTATTCTATTAAGCTAGATATACATAATGTTACAGAGAGGGAAGATATGTGTACACAATTTCCAATTCACGGAGTGACAGTAGCAGCTCAAAGAGAACAGTAGAATGAGGAAGATTACAATATAGTTGAAGAGGCAGAGTATGTAATATAGGTGATTCAAAAGAATCGGGAGGTGAGAAAAAGGAGGTTACACTTGATGATTTTGAGCTGCCTGATAACTTTTCCCAGTTGGTTATGTTCGGCGAGCCTATACAAGACGAAACAATACCCGTGCATCAAGGTAGAATAAGGAAGCCAGGGAAAACATGTCTGATTACCATTTCTTACTTTGTACAGTTTTGGTGGTAGCACCTCGGACGGCCTCAAATTTTTCACCTCAAGTACCTATTTACTAGTGTTATTTGTCAAGATTTAGATCCCGAGTTGTTGGATCAATTTGACAAGTGGTAATACTACGGTACCGACACAGGTTCAAAGAGGTTAGTTTGCACAATTTGACACTTTTATTCCAGTATTCATTTTTTACATATCCACTTCATTCAACAACTTTATTTTAGTTTTTATTTGTTTATATAGGAGGAAGTCTCTGAATTTTATAACGGACAACAAAATTAACCCATGGTTAGATCTTGGAGTGGAAAAGGTTGACAAGAAGGAGTAGTTCTTTTGCCTAGCACACCCTGAACAAGTCCTCAATGACTCGATAAGATTCAATGTATTTGATTTGTAGATATTTTATAGATAATATGTAGATAATTTGTATTCTGATTGTAGATGCTTTAATTTTGTAGTTTGTATAGGTTATTTGAAGATAACTTGTAGTATAAATTCAATATGTTTTTCTTACGGAACATTAATGTTATAATGTATCATTTGAGGAAAAGAGGCAAGTATGGCATCCACAACAAGATCAGATTTACCACAATAGATTATTTGTTTAAGACTAGAATTGGACAAATTTATGAAAAGTTCCAAAATTCTCCTCATAAAAAGAAATTGTCAAACCCTAGGACATTGTAGCAGAATATATATTGGGGTATAGACTGCTCGCAAATATTGCATGGGATGAAGTTGATTATGTCATCATGTCCGTCAATATTGTAGAAAAATTCCACAAGGTGTTGGTTGTTTTTGACACTGCAAACATGCAACTTTATGCGTATGATTCCATGGCCTCTTCACGTAATCACCCTACTGTTGAATTTTGGGTCAGCAAGTTTTTTTTTATTATCCCTTTGTATTTGTCATGCAACGTTTTATGGGAAGCATAAAGACATCAACTACAAAAATACAAAGGCCTACATTGAGAAAGTTGTTATCGATCCTATTAATATTCAGTGAATCGTCAAAGAGATACTACATCAAAAAGAATGATTACTGCAATAAAAATCTTCATTATTTCTATACATTTAACCCTTTTTTCTGATCCTTTGGTAAATATTGACATTATCTTTGCAGCGTTTGTGGTATATTTGTTGCTGCCTTTGCAGAGTATGTTAGTCTTAGAGAGTTATCAATTTCGATAGAAGACATTTCTGATATTGACCAACATTGTAGACACAATAGAGCGCTCTTTTAGGACTATGCTAAAAAGAAGCATGAGCATAGGACAACTAGTAAAAGTGAGGTTACATGCAAATTGGCAAGGAGAAAAGGTGCACCAATTTTGAATGAGAAAACACAAATTTAGACGAAGAAGTAATTGTAATGTTTTGTACGAAACGTATAGTACAATTGTTTAGTTAATGTTAGTTTAGCATAAAGATAATAGACAATTTTTTTAATAATATTGTTGTATTTTAATTGTAACAGACTTACGCCATAATTATAATAGCCTTTTTTCTTATCTCGTATGGTAGTTCAAGTGGTAACATTCTGTTGATTTTATATTCACTTGTTGAATGTTTATAGTACTTGATCTTCATTATTTTAGCATATAAATCCTTTCAAACTGAATTTTTATATAGTTATTCTGTCTACCAAAAATATGTTGTTATTTTGTTTTTTTTTTCTATAAATAAAATGTAAAAATCAGTAAGTAAATATTTTGTTGCTTTTACATTAAACTTGTTGAATGTAAACAGTACCTGATCCACATTATGTTTAGAATATAACTTCTTTCTAGCTGAATTATAATCTAGTTATTATGTCAGCTCCAGCTATTGTGATTTTTTATAGTTGAATTTGTAGATAATTTATAACAAATATTTAATAATGTGTTGCGTTGCTTTTATATTCATTTATTGAATGTAAACAATACTTGATCTACAATATTTTAGTATATAACTCCTTTCCTACTAATTTATAATGTAGTTATTCTGTTAATTTCAGTTAATGTAATTTTTGTAGTTGTATTGTAGATAAATTACAAAAAAATACTAACAACTATGTAAAGAATTCTAGAGATAATAAAAAATATATATTATATATATAGAAATCATTCATGAGCAAGTCATTCTATAAAAGTATTATTGGCTTGGTAGATGCGAGTAAATTTTTCCCAAATTAGATCATTACTTTAATAAATTTCAATTGTATCGGCTTTATGTAGTCATTAAATAACTTTTTATTTTCTATATTGTTCTTTATTCTGTCATTCAATGTTTAATATTTATACATTGTTAATAGAAACTGTTATTAGTATATTATTTTATTTAAATATTTGTATGTTACGTTCTTTTTATAATATAATATAAGATACATATATATTTTTAATTATATTAGTCTCAGTAATATTTTCTGAATAAATAAAATTTTTATTTTTAAAAAGAAAAAATAGTATCTAAAAACAAAGATATTTTAAATTGCCATGTTTTTATTTTAAAATAATTTAAAAACTACAACTAGAAACTAATCTCCAATTTAAATGGACGTATTTCCAAAATTTTTGTTTTTAATTTAAAATATTTTATTTTATTATTTTATAAATATTAAAATTAAAAAATATAATCAAAAACTAATTATTAACTACAAGATTACATACAACTGCTTGGGTAAATAATAATATTATTATCCTATGCTTTGGGTGATCTCTTAAGAGTTAATAGTAGTAATATTTTACTAGAAGCAGTTGTAATATGACCCAGCAACTGCCTGACTAATTAATGAGACTTCTTGTGACTTTGTTGTGGTTGATGGAATATATATTATATCGGAAGCATTAACAGAATTTTATAATCTAAATAATTAGTATGTATGGAGATTTTAGGTTTATCTCTTGAAGCGTAAACCCAATAAATTTATGTCGTTCTCCAGTTCCTCGGTTGAAAAAGCACCAGCAGCTTTCCACAGTCTTCTACTGTGTTACCCAAATAATAACGAAAATAAAGAATTTTGGGTGGGCAAAATTCTAGTAGAAACCGCAGTCAAAATTGTGTCAAAACCTGTTAGGTTTCCTTCTCCCACTAAAGGACGATTTCCACATTTTCTTTCTCACTCAGTAACAGTTTTCACTATTTCCTATTATTTAGGCATAGTAGGGACCACATAATTTAATTAACAAGGCTTCCTATTATGATATTAATTTCGAAATTCTGAAATTAATTTCCATCATAATAAATTACGAATTATTCCACTAAAAATTCGTAATTGCACTCCTTAGTCAATTTCGAAATTCTTCCATAAAACCTTAGTTAACTCCCCATGTTAAGATTCAGATACTAATCAATCAAATTAAATTACTGACTATTTAATTTATCGATTACTTCCTTTAGGCTTACACTTAACTTTTTTCATGTGTCGGATACAAAATCCACCGGCCGGATTTGCACATGAAAACATATAAGCTTTCATAAAGGAGTATCATCAAACTCAAAATCGAGACATAGATTCCATCAACTAATTATTACTTCGCCAATGTATATCAATGTTATCTAATTTACCAGGCTTATTAACTCGCGAAAGAATCTCACCTTTTAATAAATCAAAACAACAAGTGACATACACAACTAATAATAATTATATCAGGATTAAGAGTATAAGTACATTAAATGGACTAGAGAAATTATTTTATAAAGACAGTATAAAATACTCATCTCTACTTGATCCGTTCAATACATACAAAATGAATTAGCACAAGAAGTTGGAATTAAACCATTCCCATAATCAAGATAAATTATATTTAATTCTTGTGCTACAATCATTCCGATGATTTGTCCAATTCCATCATTAGATTGTGAATATTAACTTTTATGTTTTACAAGAACCGATGATTTAATCTTTCGTGTATAAGCTAAACTCTATACACTAAATCACTACTATGTAAGCAATGGACGCACAAACCAACGCATGATCTATCTAAAATAAAACTTTATTGAATTTAAACAAGTAAATAAATAATTATCATAAAGAATACTATAACAATACATATGGCTTATAGTATATTCTAAGAAAGGTTGGGGTGTTTTTTTGGTCGTTGTTGGTAGGCATCTCGTAAATAGTTGCCTGCGCCGGGTATTTACATCTTACTAACTAATTAATCTTGAGAATCAACATATAAAATTGAAGATGTGTATCACTTAATTATGGTTAAAAGTTAAAAATTGTATATGTAAATTAAACATATGTACAACAACAATAACAAAAATAACCTAATATAATTCCATTAGTGGGGTAAGGAGAGGATAGTGTGTACATAGATTTGAGGTGACTCGAACTCACAATCTCTTGGTTGGAAGTGAGGATTACCATCATTACAACCTTTCTTGTCAAACATATGTATTTATGTTTATTGCTTGGAGTAAAATATCCGGTGTGGATAAATTTTTAAAAATCGAGTAAAATGGCTTATGGCGCGAGCAGTTTCCTATAATTTGAGCGATTGGCATCACTGGCATGTATAGTTTACTAAGTACTATCTACAGATGTAATGAAGGATGTCCTACTGGAGGGGAAAATCCATAAGGCCGTATTAGAGGTCCTGTCCTGTGGAAGAATTTTGGTTGAAAAGACAAAAAATTAATGGCTGACCAATGGCATGTACAGTATCATGAAATCGTCCAGATAAAAGTTCAAACTTTTCAAAGAACCAGCAACTTGGAGATTATCTCATATAGGCCATAGCTTTGATTGAAAATAAGATTTGAATAACAAGACGAAAGTGCATTACAACGAAGAGTTGTATTCTGCATATGGGTACGGGAGCGATTCATCGTACCCGTAAAGGAATCTTGTTGAGATATCTCATTCAATATTATCAGTACAAATTTTGGCTGTGGCCGAGTAACATGGTTCAATACATACTCAATATAGATCTTTCCCCTTAAAGATCCTCGTCAAACAACCGTAGATACTTCAAGAGAGATGTTTTTCATCCTTTATTACTATTGTATGAAAAGAAAGTAGAAACAAGGACGTGATAGAACTCAACAGATAGCACTTGCAACAACAACAAATAATAACAACAATAGTTCAGTGTAATTCCACAAGTGAGGTCTGGAGAAATTAATATGTATGCAGACCTTACCCCTACTCCAAGGGACTGAGAGGCTAGTTCTAGGAGACCCTCGGCTCAAGAAGACAATAAGAGACGATACATTAGTACCATCAATAGAATCATAATAACATAATAGCAATATCAGAAATACGAAATAAATTCAAAGTACAATAATAACTAGCAGATAAAGCCCCACATCAGTAGATAACCACTAGCATCCTAGAACTAAATCCTAACTGGCTAGTCTCACTCTGGTGCACCATAAAAATATTTACAACTTCCCCCTAACCTACAACCTTAATGCTCGACCTCCACGGTTCCCTGTCAAGGGCCATGTCCTCCGTAATCCTAAGTCGTGTCATGTCCTACCTGATCACCTCTCCCCAATACTTCTTAGGTCTCCCTCAACCTCTCCTTATACCCACCACCGCCGGTCGCTCACACATCCTCACCGGTGCATCACTGCCCTTCCTCTGAATGTGTCCGAACCATTTGAGTCTTGCTTCTCGCATCTTGTCCTACAAAGGGGCCACGTCTACCTTCTCTCAAATATCTTCATTCCTAATCCTATCCATCCTAGTATGCACGTATATCCACCTCAACATCTTCATCTCTGCTACTTTCATCTTCTGGATGTGTGAGTTATTAACCGGCTAACACTCCATCCCGTACAACATGGCAGGCCTAACCACTGCTCTATAAAACATACCTTTTAATAACAGTGGCATTTTTTTGTTACATAGGACTCCCGATGCTGACCTCCATTTCATCCATCCCACCCTTATACGGTGTTTGACATCCTCGTTGATCTCCCCGATCCCCTGAATAACCGACCCAAGGTACTTGAAACTACCCATCTTGGGAATGACTTAAGAGTCACGTCTACTCCCTCTTCCGTCGGCTTCGCCTCAAATTTGTACTCGAGGTATTCTGATTCGTCCTGCTCAACTTGAAACCCTAGACTCAAGCGCATGTCTCCAAACCTCCGGTGTCTCGTTGATGTTTGCCTCGTGTCTCATCAATTAAAACTATGCCATCAGCAAATAACATATATCATGGCACCTTCCCTTGAATATGACGAGTCAATGGGTCAAACATGAGCAAATAGGAATGGGCTGAGCGCACACCCTTGGTGCAACCCCATAACAACCGAAAAATGCTCGGAGTCGCCTCCTACTGTCCTAACCCGAGTCTTACTCTAGCATACATGTCTTTAATCATCCTAATGTAGGTAATCGGAACGTCATTAGCCTCCAAGCAGCTCCACAGGACCTCCCTAGGAATCCTGTCGTACGCTTTCTCCAGATAAATAAACACCATATGGAGATCCTTATTCCTATCCTTGTATTGTTCCACCATCCTCTGATTAAGATGGATAGCTTCTGTGGTAGAACGCCTTGGCATGAACCCGAATTGGTTGTCTGAAATAGACACCGTCCCTCGCATTCTCATTTCTACCACTCTTTACCAAACTTTCATGCTACGACTCAGTAATTTGATACTCCTGTAGTGTTACAACTCTGGATATCCCCTTTGTTCTTATACAACAGAACCATTGTACTCCACCTCTACTTTTCAAGTACCCTATTCATCTTGACTATAAAATTAAACAACCCAGTAAGCCATTCTAAGCATGCGCTACCCACACATCTCCAAAGTTCAACCAGAATTTCGTCTGGCTCGGTAGCTCTGCCCCTTCTCATCTTACGCTTCGCCTCCATGACCTCCTCAACCTCAATGTCCCTACAATAACTAAAGTCATAAGGACTGTCGGCATTCCTCAATTCATCTAGTAAAATATCTTGATCTCCTTCTTCATTTAGAAGTTTATGAAAATGGGTTCGCCACCTCCTCTTAATCTGGTCATCCCCCATCAAAACTTTGTCGTCGTCATCTTTTATGCACCTCACTTGGTCAAGATCTCGAGCCCTCCTCTATCTTACCTTAGCCAGCCAGAATAACTTCTTTTCCCCGCCTTTGTTCCCCTGTTCCTCATATAGACGAGCAAAAGCCATAGTCTTAGCCTCCGTGAGTGCTATCTTCGCCTCCTTCCTAGCTACCTTATACCTCTTACTGTTCGCTCTCCTTTCCTCCTCGCCAGTGCTCCCTACTAACCGTTGGTAAGCCACCTTATTCGTTTCCACATTACCTTAGACAAGTGCATTCCACCACCAATCTCCTTTGTGGCTGCTGGTACGACCCAAAGATTTCCCTAACACCTCTTTCGTCACCTTTCTTATACAGCGCGCATTCGTCGACTACATAATGTTTGCATCCCCACTACTTCTCCAAGCTCCCATTGCCCATAACCTTCCTTCAAACTTCTGAGCTTTATCCTTAGTCAGGCGCCCCACCTAATCCTCGGACGGCCTCGTATTGAACTCTTCTTCCTCCTTATCATAATATTAATGACCATCACTAAAAGCCTATGTTGCGTTGCGAGAGTCTAACCTGGGATAACCTTGCAATCCTCACACAACCTTCTAACACATCTCTTGAGGAGGAGATAGTCAACTTGAGTTTTCACCACCGAACTTTGATAAGTAACCAAATGCTCCTCCCGCTTCGGAAAACTAGAGTTCACAATCAGTAGCTCGAATGCCTTGGCGAAGTCCAAAAACGACGTGCCCCCTCCATTCCTCTCCCCGAAACTGAAGCCACCATGAACACATATATAACCACATGCAGACGACCCAATATGACCAATGAAATCCCCTCCAAATGAATAACCTCTCAGTAGGGGAAATACTACGTATGATCTATCCAACCCCTCCCAAAAATGCCTTTAATCTCCTTATCCAAGACTGCATGTGGTGTGTATGCGCTAACAACATTTAAAATACTCTCACCCACCACCAACTTAATAGTCATTAATCTATCATTCACCCACCTAACCTCTACCGATGCCTCACTAAGATGATTATCTACCACGATACCCACTCTATTCTTACCCCTCAGGACTCTAGAGTACTACAATTTATACCCATCCACGTCTTTCGCCCTCGATCCAACCCACCTAGTCTCTTGGACACACGCTATATAAATCTTCCTCTT
Organism: Nicotiana benthamiana; assembly: GCA_034376525.1. Classification (NCBI taxonomy): domain Eukaryota; kingdom Viridiplantae; phylum Streptophyta; class Magnoliopsida; order Solanales; family Solanaceae; genus Nicotiana; species Nicotiana benthamiana. Next base: position 61,312,744 of record CM067337.1, read on the forward strand.
TTGAAGGATCTTCGCCAACTCTATGGACTTACTCATTAGTGAACCTATGTTCCATGACATGATTCACAACCTATAGGCTCCATTGGCCCCTCTATCTCCCCTGCTTCCCATCCCACCCCTTGGCCCTCGCCCCACACTCTACTCCACCCGAGGACGTGTTCTTCCTCTATCATCTTATACTACATCCACTACACCTACAACAAGCTAAAGGAGACTCGCTAGTGCACAAACGGTCAACGAAACAAACTAGAAGGAAACTAGTGACTACTAGCACAGCAGTTGAATGATTGAACTATTTGCGAACTAAAGTAACGTCAAGCTAACACTAAAAGGGAAACAACAAAACTGGAGGTACCAACTCACGAGAACAAAACCTGCGATAGTACTTGCGTGTATATAAAAGAAAACCGTAGTTGCCAAGTGTGAAATATATATGACTTTATGGATCATTTGAGGTAGTCGCCAGTCAGAACGACCTATCTGCAGCAACTGACAAGCAAGGAGAGGGCACGAAGTGCAAAAACATTGATGCAGTCTGCTGATTGGTCTTGTCTGTGACTAGGTCTAGCTCGCTTGCAGCATCAATGACTGAGGATGAAGGAGTCCGAAACTTAATTGATAATTAATTAGACGCAAAGTACATTTTTAATGTTAAAAAAAGTTACAAAAATACGCAATTCACAGTACTGTACTGCGAATTACTTAATGAAAATTTTGTCGTTAATGTAAATCACAATATATTTTACTGCGAACAAATTTAAAAAAATTATATAATTCGCAGTATTGTACTGCGAATTAGGTAAAAAAATTTAACATAAATCGTAGTACAGTAATTCGAACTACTTTTATTTTATTTTTTAAATGTAAGTTGCAGTACTATATTGTGAATTTCATATTAATTGGGTCCACCAATAATTTAAGTGATATAACAATAATTCAAATACATAAAACGTAGTATTATACTATTCCTTCAAAAATTTCTACACCCCACGCTCGGACTTGCCTTATTTATAGGTATTTTATTTTTATGAAAATTCATTCAATACTTAACTTCAAACATACGTTCATACTTCTCTCTTCTTCTTATCAATCATTTTTTTACAATGTCTGAAGTGCCAAAATAAGGGTTTCACTATATTGGGGGTTGAGGTTGTGGTGGAGAATAACTCTGTGAGGTATAGCTCACATCCACAGTGTCATGTTAAATTGCCTCTTACTATGGAGTACGATACATTGGTATCGTTGTTACCTAAAACAATGAGTGAGAGGAAGCGTTCGGTTAACCTTTAAGTAACCGGTAGATTTTCGTATTCAGTGACTCCGCAGGGGTTTGCTTATTATTCAGAGATTAACATCGAGGATGATGAAACTCTTAGAGATTTTTTGCAGATTACCGATGAATACAGGGAATTTATTCTAATAAAATTATTAGAAATGTACGTCAAGGTGGAAGACGTTCCCAGTAATGAGGGTGTGCATAGCAGGGATAACCCCCTGTCATCGGGTGGTTATTTTGGAGCAGTTTTGCCGGACAGATTGCTGATGAAAGAGCTTGCCTTGATTTAAACTTGTCACAACCGGTGAATGAGCAGCCACAAAATAATTTATAACTTTATATAATCAACAAGAGGACTGGTGAACTTCAATTTAACTACGCTTTAGCGATATTTGTTTTATGTTTTAATTGTATTTGTTTTAACACTCATATTTTTCATAGGGGGTACAGTCCGGATATGAATTTTACAAGTTATGACCCCGCCCCTAGTTGGAATATACGTAGTTCTGGAGTATTGGACCACGGTGGTCCATCAGGGAGTCATGACAAGCAAAACATTATCCATCATGAAACGTCAAGACAGTACCATTTGTAAGTAAAGTGATATAGCGTTATCTAAAGTATTTTTCTGGAGGCTTAAGTAACTTATCTTTTGTTCTTTTTTTAAGTGAAAACAGGTTTTTTGAGGCTCCTGACCTCACACAGTTTCCCATAGACAACGCATTAACTCACGATTTGGCAGATGCGCAGAGTTAGGAAGATGATTGTGATTATGAAAACAATGCGGATGAGTCTGGGGATGACACACCCTTCCATGATGAGGGTGATGAGGAGGAGGAGGAAGTGAATGTTGAACCTGAGCTGACGAGGGAGCATGTGAATGTTGAACCTGAGATGATAAGGGAGCATGTTCGCCCACCTTTTGCTAGTCCAAGAGAATACAAGTCCCACGTGACATTTCATGAGCGGAATATTCCATACCTTGAAAATTTGCCAAGCATGCCGAACGTGGATGCCCTCACAAGGGGTGATGTTGAATTTCGGTCACAGATGTGGGATGAGTGTAGACCAGATGTTCTGACAAAGGGCATGTATTTCCCCGACAAAGCTCGCCTAATTAGGGCTGTAAAAATCTACAGTATAAGAGAGTGCCGTGAGATGATAGTAAGTGAGTCAACTACGAAGAAATACAAGGTTGTATGTCGTAGGTGATATTTGGGTTTTCACTGGATGTTGCGTGCCACCAAGAAGAAATCCGGTTTGTGGAAAGTGGTAAATTTATTAGTGAGCATAGATGTGAAATGGACACATACAATGAGAATCACTTCAACTTGGATGTGGACTTGATTTCTCTTGTCTTAATTCCGTATTTAGAAGTGTCCATTAGGTTCAAGATTAAAGAGTGCATTACAGCCAACCATCAAGAATATGGTTGTACTATAACCAAAAGAAAGGCATATCTCGATCGCAAACGTGCCTTTGAACTTATTTATGGCGACTGGGTTAAGTCTTTTTCAAATATACCCAGGTACATGGCCGCACTACAACGCTTTAACCCCGAGACTGTTGTTGAATGTAGGCGTGAGCAGAGTCCGGATAGACCCAAATATATTTTCAACTATATATTCTGGTCATTTAAACCGGCAGTTGATGGTTTTGTGCGTAGTCGTCCTATTATTTCCATAGACGGTACTCATGTCTATGGAAAGTATGATATTAAGCTTTTGATTGCAGTTGCAGTAGATGCCAACGGGAAAATATTTCCATTAGCATTTGCCATATGTGTCAACGAAAGCGAAGATACATGGACTCTTTTTTTGAACCACTTGAAGCAGCATGTCGTCAAACAGTGTTTGGGTATTTGTCTAATATCTGATCAACATGGTGGTATTGTAAGTTTTGTGTGTCACTTGCGTAAATGGCAGGAACCAATGCAAACCATCATTACTGTGTGCGGCACCTTAAGGCCAATTTTCAAAAGAAATTTCCTGACAAGACCTTGCATGACTTAATGTAGATGGCTGCAACTGAGCACCAGCAGTGCAAATTCACGAGGCACATGGAAACGATCCGGCAGTTAGAACCAAGAGCCCATACTTGGTTGACAGGGCATGATATTTACATGTGGACATTGCATGCTGATGGAGGCAGACGATGGGGAGCCCTCACAACCAGCGTGTTGGAGTCATTCAACGGCTTGTTGAAGTTTGCCCGTGGACTGCCTGTCACTGCCATGGTCCACATGACATTCAAATAGAATGCGGAGAGGTTTGTTGAAACGCATTCAGCTGCCTTAGTATTTATGGACCCGGGTGTTGATTTTATGCCAATAACCATGAGAAGATTTGAATGGTCTAGGAGGCGAGCACAATGGCATTCATTTCTTCAATACGATCATGAACGGGGTGTTTTTGAAGTTAAGACAGCTATCAGAAGACACTATGGGAATAATCTACATATGGTGAATGAAAATAATAAGTTTTGTTCATGTGAAAAATGGACCATCTACCACATGTTGTGCGCACATGCGTTGAAGTTCTTTCAACAAGTTGGATATGTGGCAACAAACTATATTGATAGGCAATACAGTGTTGTTGAATACGTAGACACGTATAGTGGAAAGTTTCAGCCATTAGGTGCTGAGCATTATTGGCCGTCACAACCTTTTAAGATGGTTTGTAACAAGGACTATTTGCGCAAGCTGCAAGTGAAAAAGAGAACACGCATACGGAATCAAATGGATGTTGGTGACACAGTTTATGTGCGTAAATATGGCATATGCTTGCAAGCAGGACACGACCGCCATAAATGTCCTTCAGTTAGTGCGCGTGGTGGTGGTAAACCTGGTCCAAGTTCGTCCAATGTACCCAACTATCAAGGATACCCTTATTAAATTATTTTGGTATTATTTTTGTAATACATGTATGTACTTGTGTTTGTTTCAATATATATGCAATAAAATAAATTTCCACAATTTTGTTACATCTTATTTTTTAACGTTATATTTTGATATGGTTGTTAGTAAACATGACCAAGAATGTGGTATAAAAAAATCTCGTATTAAAAAATAAATTAAATATGTAAAGCGTGGTATAATAATGTGTTTTATCAATTATCTTGTCGTTCTCAAAAAGCTGTAAAGTGTGTTCAAAAGCTTGAATGGTTGAAGAAAAAGCTTTTTTTTTTTGTAGAAAAAATAAATATGTAAATCGCAGTATAATATTACACTTTGTTGAGTTGTCATGTCGTTCTAAAAAAGCTGAAAACCATGTGAAAACTCTTGTTTTTTTATTAGAATAATTTAATATGTAAATCACAATATAATACTAGCTCTCCTGACACTGCCTAGTGGATTTTGCTAAAAAAAATACTATGTTTTATGTGAAGTCTTGACTATAAATAACAATCGCATGCTACTTATATTCTTCGCTTAACAATAACTAAAGTTTCTCTATAAGAAATGTCTGAATAAAACGTTTACGTCTCAAGGTGCTACTGCGGAGAAAAATGTAGTTTGTTCAAATGGTGGCCAGATGGTGGATGCCGCTGCTGGGCATGTAAGAACAAGCTTGACGAGCAACCCGAAAAGCCTACATGTGAATTTGAGGTATGGATGGATGAAGAGTGTACAAAAAAGTACAACAAAGGCAAATATATGATCTTCATATTATGTGTTCGAGGCAACATGAGCAGGAGCGCCAAACCAACCAACAAATTGAGGAGTTGAATGCAAAACTCAATGAGGTGGAAAAAGAAAAAAAAAGGCTGGAAGACCAACTCGAGTGATTGGAGCGAATTGTAGGAAGCATATCGTGATTAAGCAGTGCCTTGTACGCCATAAGCGTAGTAGTTTATCTTTATGTTTCCCTTGTATAGTGTTTTTATTAGTTTTACTATTTGTATATCTAGATTTGTCGTGTTTGAGTTTGTGTTAACCGGTTTAAATAAAAATGTTGTTCAAATTCTATTACAAAAAATATGTTGTTAAAATATAATTGTTGTTCCATTTACATAATGTATTATTTTATTTATAGAATTGTTCAAATATTCAATTTATTATTGTTGCTAAAGAACACCAATCTTAAAATTTTAAAGAAAAATGTATATGTAAATTGTGGTGTAATACTACGTATCGTTAAGTTGTCATGTCGTTCTGAAAAGGATGAAAACAATGTGACATCAGCTGTTTTTTTCAAAATAATTTCATATGTAAATTGCGGTATAATACTATGTATCGTTGAGTTGTCATGTCGTTCTGAAAAGGATGAAAACCATGTGACAAAAGCTATTTTTTTCAGAATAATTTGATATGTAAATCGCGGTATAATAGTATGTATCGTTGAGTTGTCATGTAGTTCTGAAAAGGATGAAAACCATGTGAGAAAAGCTGTTTTTTTCAGAATAATTTAATATGTAAATTGCGGTATAATACTATGTATCGTTGAGTTGTCATGTCATTCTGAAAAGGATGAAAACTATGTGACAAAAGCTATGTTTTTCAGAATAATTTAATATGTAAATCGTGATATAATACTACGTATCGTTGAGTTGTCATGTCGTTCTGAAAAGGATGAAAACCATGTGAGGAAAGCTGGGTTTGTCAGAATTATTTAATATGTAAATCGCAGTATAATACTACGAGGCACCCCTGCCTCGTGGAGCACTCCTCCCTCGTGCCCTACCCTTGCCTCGTGGAACTGCTCTACCCCGATCGTAGGCCTATGGCGCCGCATACTGAGCCTCGTGGTCCAACCTCTCGGCATCTCTCACCTGCAACAGTGTCAGACGAGCCATCTGCGCCACCTGCCGTCCACACTCAACCACTTCAAGGATGTCGGTACGCTGCTGCATCACCTGTCCCAACTGGTAGAGCCGATGATGCCCAATAGCCTCTGATAAATTTAAAATATTAATGAAATAACGCTATATCACAATTATTACATATTAATAAGCCACAAGAACATACCAGTGCCACGTGCCTCCCGGTGTACAGTCTGTAGCGGTCGCCAAGTACATGAATGGGGCTCCAGACCATCAGCCGGATATGACGGCGGTACAACTCACCATACAGATAAATCGTGGCCTCCTGCGTAAATGTAAGAGGTGGCGGGATACGCTCAACTCACTCCTCCCAAAAAACTATCTGCTAATGTAGCCATCCAATATACTGCTGGTCCATGCAGGCACGATCGTCCTGCTGATAGTGTATAGCATCCCATCCAGGCTCCTTCGATATAGGCTGGAGACGGTGAAAATGTCAAAGCACACGCTCTGTGGCGTGATACTCAACGTGATCGAAGAAGATCATCGGGACGGACTCAAAAGCAGCCGGTCGATTGAGCAACAAGCGGCCAGCTGACCCAGCAACTTGATGTTGTACGGCGTCCAGATGAACAACCAAATAATAACATTAAAGTGAGTACGCGCAACACAATTAAAATTAAAATAAGCAAGTGTAGGTAGATATTTACTTGTCCGTCCACTAACATATCTAAAACATCCCTGAGAAGGGGAAGATATGATGCGCATCAGTCCCTCGGTAGTTCCCATGCCGGAGAATCCACCTTACAGCTCGAGGGGGAAAAGGATAATCCTCACCGGGCAGAAGTGGTGATAGAGATGGCTGCAACGGCATGATCTGCTGCCAGGTCCAAGCCTAAGATAAAAGGTTGATGTAAATTTTATGAGTCACTTCACGGTATAGAATTCGAAGTAAAGAAAAAAGTATTCGGAAATTTTGTCACCTGTAGGAGGGGAAAAAATCTCATATATCCACCACTGGACCTATGCTCGCTCGGCACATGCTCCTATACAGGTATGCCAGAACAGTAGCACCCCAGCTATACTGGGGTAACTTATCCAGCTGCTGAATATAATGGAGAAAACGCATACTCATTCTACTCCCCGAAGTGTCAGGGAACAAGACACACCCAAAAAGCAGGAGCAACGCCAGCCGCCTGTACATATCAATCCAAAGATCATCTGTCTCGCCAGTAATGTCTGAGTGCAAAAAACACCATTTGGTCTCTAATGGCAGACAATGCAATGCGACTGCCCCCAACGCCAACCTTTGGTCTAAATCCAGTAAACTCCCCCATCATATCCAAAAATTGGGCACACGTCATGCCTCTAATGTAGTAGGGCAGTGCCACGGCACGTCCATTTACGCGCAGCCCGTATAAAACCTGAACATCCTCCAGCGTGATGGTGGCCTCTCCAGTGGGCAAGTGAAAAGTATGTGTCTCCCATCGCCACCGCTATATCAAGGCCGTGATGAGAGACCAATCAAGCTGCATCCATCCAATCTAAAAATCCTATATCACACCGTAGCCTAGAGGTGCTCCACAATGCGATCATGGAGAGGATGCGCCGTGATAAACTCCCACAAATCGTCAGGTCTCCTGGGCGGAGAGCCTACATCAAAAGATGTCTCTCCTACACAAATGAGGACCTATGGTCACCCTGCAACACTAATAGCTGATCCTCGGCATGTCCAGGATGCGCAGGCGGAGGAAAGGTCATGTCGTCTACTATAATTTAAACAAAATTAATTGTTTGTGTTAGTTTAATAAATTAAATAATTAATTATGTTTAATATTGGAGTGATTTGTTATGTATGGGTTACAGGCTTTATTTTCGAGGCCTCGTTGCACCGAGTTATCCTTATTTATTATGTTTGTCAATTTAAACAATTTTTAGATTATTTTTACCTTAAAAAATTAAATTATAAATTTTTTAATTGGAGTGAATTTTTGAGGCCCGATAGCAACGAGTTATGTTTAATTATTATGCGTTTCAATTTCAACATTTTTAGAATTTTGTTAGTTACTAAGACTCTACGCTCGAAGGCTCTACATTTTACTACGCTAAAAGGCTCTATCATTTACTATGTTCAAAGGCTTTATCTTTTACTATGCTAAAATGAACTATATTTTACTAAGCCAAAAGGCTCTACATACAAATTTATCAACAATAATATGAACATAACATTAAAAATACAAATAAAATAAACAAATTATACAGATTACTTAACGATACAAATTATTTATCAAATTTTAATTATTTTTGGTATTAAAGCTAATAAATAATTTCGGGTATATAAAAGATACTAAATTAAACATAAACATAAAGAAAAGTAAGCTATTTTTTTAAGAATAATTTAATATGTAAATCGCGGTATAATACTACATATCGTTGAGTTGTCATGTCGTTCTGAAAAAGATGAAAACCATGTGAGAAAAGCTAGGTTTTTCATAATTATTTAATATGTAAATCGCAGTATAATACTATGAGGCACCCCTGCCTCGTGGGGCACCCCTCCCTCGTGCCCTACCCTTGCCTCGTGGGACTGCTCTACCCCGATCGTAGGCCTCTGGCACCGCATACTGAGCCTGGTGGTCCAACCTCTCGGCATCTCTCGCCTGCAACAATGTCAGACGAGCCATCTGCGCCACCTGCCGTCCATAGTCAACCACTTCAAGGATGTCGGCACGCTGTTGCATCTCCTGTCCCAACTGGTAGAGCCGATGATGCCCAATAGCCTCTGAAACATTTAAAATATTAATTAAATAATGCTATATCACAATGATAACATATTAATAATCGACAAGAACATACCAGTGCCACGTGCCTCCCAGCGTACGGTCTTTAGCGTTCGCAGAGTACATGAATGGGGCACCCGACCATCAGCCGGGTATGACAGCGGTACCACTCACCATACAGATAAATCGTGGCCTCCTGTGTAAATGAAGGAGGTGGCGGGATACGCCCAACTCGCTCCTCCCAATAAACTATCTGCTAATGTAGCCATCCCATATACTGTTGGTCCATGCTGGCACGGCCGTCTTGCTGATAATGTATAGCATTCCATCCAGGCTCCCTCGGTTTAGGCTGGGGACGGTGAAAATGTCGAAGCACACGCTCTGTGGCGTGATACTCAACGTGATTGAAGAAGATCATCGGGATGGAGGTGCTCAAAAGCAGCCGGTCGATTGAGCAACAAGCGGCCAGCTGAGCCAGCAACTTGATGTTGTATGGCGTCCAGATGAACTACCAAATAATAACATAAAAGTGAGTACGCGCAACACAATTCAATTTAAAATAAGCAAGTATAGGCAGATATTTACATGTTCGTCCACCAAAATATCTAAAACATCCCTGAGAAGGGGAAGATTATGATGCGCATCGGTCCCTCGGTAGTTCCCATGCTGGAGAATCCACCTGACAGCTAGAGGGAAAAAAGGATAATCCTCACCGGGCAGAAATCGTGGTAGAGATGGCTGCAATGGCATGATCTGCTGCCAGGTCCAAATCTAAGATAAAACGTTGATGTAAATTTTATAAGTCACTTCATGGTATAGAATTCTGAGTAAAGAACAAAGTATTCGGAAATTTTGTCACATGTAGGAGGGGCAGAAAACCACATATATCCACCGCTGGACGTTTGCTCACTCGGCACATGCTCCTATACAGGTATGCCAGAACAGTAGCTCCCCAGCTATACTGGGGTAACTCATCCAGCTGTTGAATATAATGGAGAAAGCACATACTCATTCTACTCCCCGAAGTGTCCGGTAACAAGACACACCCAAAAAGCAGGAGCGACGCTAGCCGCGGGTACATATCAATCCAAATATCCTCTGTCTCGCCAGTAATGTCTGAGTGCAAAAAACACCATCTGATCTTTAATGGCGGACAATGCAACGCGATTGCCTCCAGCGCCAACCTTTGGACTAAAACCAGTAAACTCCCCCATCATATCCAAAAATTAGGCACGCATCATGCCTCTAATGTAGTAGGCCGGTGCCACGGCACGTCCATCTTGACGCAGCTCGTATAAAACCTGAACATCCTACAGCGTAATGGTGGCCTCTCTAGTGGGCAAGTGAAAAGTATGTGTCTCCGATCGCCACCGCTCTATCAAGGCCGTGATGATAGACAATTCAAGCTACATCCGTCCAATCTAAAAATCGTATATCACACCGTAGCTTGGAGGCGCGCTACTATGCGATCATGGAGAGGATGCGCCATGATAAACTCCCACAAATCGTCAGGTCTCCTGGGGCGGAGAGCCTATATCGACAGCTGTCCCTCCCATACAAAGGAGGACCTATGGTCACCCAGCAACACTAATAGCTAATCCTCGGCAGGTCCAAGATGCGCAGGCGGCGGAAAGGTCATGTCATCTACTATAATTTAAACAAAATTAATTGTTTGTGTTAGTTTATTAAATTAAATAATTAATTATGTTTAATATTGGAGTGAATAGTTATGTATGGGTTTCAGGCTTGATTTTTTAGGCCCCGTAGCACCGAGTTATCCTTAATTATTATGTGTGTCAATTTAAATAATTTTTAGAATATTTTTACCTTAAAAAATTAAATTATAAAATTTTGAATTGTAGAGAATTATTGAGGCATGATAGCACCGAGTTATCCTTAATTATTATGCATCTCAATTTCAATATTTTTAGAACTTTGTTTGTTATTAAGACTTTACACTAAAAGGCTCTACATTTTACTACGCTAAAAAGCTCTATTATTTACTATGTTAAAAGGCTCTGTATCTTACTATGCTAAAATGTATTATATTTTACTACGCCAAAAGGCTCTACATACAAATTTATCAACGATAATATGAACATAACATTAACAATACAAATAAAATAAATAAATAATACAAATTATTTATCAAATTTTAAATATTTTTGGTATTAAAGCTAATAAATCAATCCAGGTATATAAAAGATACAAAATTAAACACAAACATAAAGATAAATAAGCTATTTTTTCTAAATAATTTAATATGTAAATCGCGGTATAATACTATGTATCGTTGAGTTGTCCTGACGTTCTGAAAAGGATGAAAACCATGTGGGAAAAGCTGGGTTTTTCAAAATTATTTTATATGTAAATCGCAGTATAATACGAGGCACCTCTGCCCCGTGGGGCACCCCTGCCTCGTGGGGCACCCCTCCCTCGTGCCCTACCCTTGCCCCGTGGGACTACTCTACCCTGATCGTAGGCCTCTGGCGCCGCATACTGAGCCTCGTGGTCCAACCTCTCGGCATCTCTCGCCTGCAACAGTGTCAGACGAGCCATCTGCACCACCTGCCGTCCATAGTCAACCACTTCAAGGATGTCGGCACGCTGCTGCATCTCCTGTCCCAACTGGTAGAGCCGACAATGCCCAATAGCCTCTGAAACATTTAAAATATTAATTAAATAACGCTATATCACAATTATAACATATTAATAAGCCACAAGAACATACCAGTGCCACGTGCCTCTTGGCGTGCGGTCTGTAGCGGTCGCCAAGTACATGAATGGGGCTCCCGACCATCAACCGGGTATGACGGCGGTACCACTCACCATACAGATAAATCGTTTCCTCCCGCGTAAATATAGGAGGTAGCAGGATACGCTCAACTCACTTCTCCCAATAAACTATCTGCTAATGTAGCCATCCCATATACTGCTGTCCATGCTGGCACGGTCGTCCTGCTGATAGTGTATAGCATCCCATCCAGGCTCCCTCGGCATAGGCTGGGGACGGTGAAAATGTCAAAGCACACGCTCTGTGGCGTGATACTCAACGTGATCGAAGAAGATCATCAGGACTGAGGTGCTCAAAAGCAGCCGGTCGATTGAGCAACAACCGGCCAGCTGAGCCAGCAACTCGATGTTGTACGACGTCCAGATGAACTACCAAATAATAACATAAAAGTGAGTACGCACAACACAATTCAATTTAAAATAAGCAAGTGTAGGTAGATATTTACATGTCCGTCCCTCGGTAGTTCCCATGCCATAGAATCCACCTGACAGCTAGAGGGAGAAAAGGATAATCCTCACCGGGCAGAAGTGGTGGTAGAGAAGGCTGCAACGGCATGATCTGCTGCCAGGTAAAAGAATTCGGAGTAAAGAACAAAGTATTCGGAAATTTTGTCACCTATAAGAGGGGTAGAAAACCACATATATCCACAGCTGGACCTATGCTCGCTCGGCACATGCTCCTATACAGGTATGCAAGAACAGCAGAAGCCCAGCTATACTGGGGTAACTCATCCAGCTGCAGAAGATAATGGAGAAAGCGCATACTCATTCTACTCCCCGAAGTGTCCGGGAACAAGACACACCCAAAAAGCAGGAGCAACGCCAACTGCGTGTACATATCAGTCCAAAGATCCTCTGTCTCGCCAGTAATGTCTGGGTGCAAAAAAACCATCTGATCTCTAATGCCTGACAATGCAACGCGACTGCCCCCAGCGCCAACCTTTGGTCTAAAACCAGTAAACTCCCCCATCATATCCAAAAACTGGGCACGCGTCATGCCTCTAATGTAGTAGGGCAGTGCCACGACACGACCATCTACACGCAGCCCGTATAAAACCTGAACATCTTCCAGCGTGATGGTGGCCTCTCCAGTGGGCAAGTGAAAAGTATGTGTCTCCGGTCGCCACCGTTCTATCAAGGCCGTTATGAGAGACCAATCAAGATGCATCCATCCAAGTTCAAAAATCGTATATAACCCGTAGTTTGGAGGCGTGCTACTATGCGATCATGGAAAAGATGCGCCGTGATAAACTCCCACAAATCGTAAAGTCTCCTGGGCGGAGAGCCTACATCGACAGTTGTCTACAAATGAGGACCTGTGGTCACCCTGCAACACAAATAGCTGATCCTCGGCAGGTCCAGGATGCCCAGGTGGAGGAAAGGTCATGTCGTCTACTATAATTTAAACAAAATTAATTGTTTGTGTTAGTTTAATAAATTAAATAACTAATTATGTTTAATATTGGAGTGAATAGTTATGTATGGGTTCCAGGCTTGATTTTTGAGGCACCGTAGTACCGAGTTATCCTAATTAATATGTGTGTCAATTTCAACAATTTTTAGAATATTATTACCTTAAAAAAATAAATTATAAATTTTTGAATTGGAGTGAATTTTGAGGCCCGATAGCACTGAGTTATCCTTAATTATTATGCGTCTCAATTTCAACATTTTTAGAATTTTGTTAGTTACTAAGATTCTACGCTAAAATGCTCTATATTTTACTACGCTAAAAGGCTCTATCATTTACTATGTTAAAAGGCTCTGTATTTTACGATGCTGAAATGCACTATATATTACTACGCCAAAAGGCTCTACATACTAATTTATCAAAAATAATATGAACATAACATTAACAATACAAATAAAATAAATAAATAATACAGATTATTTAATGATACCAATTATTTATCAAATTTTAATTATGTTTGGTATTAAAGCTAATAAATCAATTTGGGTACATAAAAGATACAAAATTAAACACAAACATAAAGATAAATTCACATGGAAACACACAAAATAATACAAATTTTTGAATTGAAGTGAATAGATACGTATGGGTTCGAGGCTTCATTTTTGGGCCCGGTAGCACTGAGTTATCCTTAATTATTATGCGTGTCAATTCAACTTTTTTTAGAATTTTGTTACCTTAAAAAATTAAATTATTAATTTTTGAATTGGAGTGAATAATTATGTATGGGTTGCAGGCTTGATTTTTGGGGTCCGGTAGCACCGAGTTATCCTTAATTATTATGCATCTCAATTTCAACAATCTTTAAAATTTTGTTGCCCAAAAGAATAAAATAATAAATTTTTGAATTGGAGTGAATAACGTATGCGTTCCAGGCTTCATTTTGGGGGCCCGGTAGCACCGAGTTATTCTTAATTATTATGCGTATCAATTTCAACAATTTTTAGAATTTTAGTACCTTAAAAAATTAAATTATAAATTTTTGAATTGGAGTGAATAATTATGTATGGGTTGCAGGCTTGATTTTTGGGGTCCGGTAGCACCGAGTTATCCTTAATTATTATGCGTCTCAATTTCAAAAACTTTTAAAATTTTGTTGCCTTAAAGAATAAAATTATAAATTTTTGAATTGGAGTGAATAATTATGTATGCGTTCCAGGCATCATTTTGGGGGCCCGGTAGCACCGAGTTATTCTTAATTATTATGCGTGTCAATTTCAACAATTTTTAGAACTTTGTTACCTTAAAGAATTAAATTATAAATTTCTGAATTGGAGTGAATAATTATGTATGGGTTCCAAGCTTGATTTTTGGGCCCGGCAGCACCGAGTTATCCTTAATTTTTATGCATCTCAATTTCAACAATTTTTAGAATTTTGTTACCTTAAAGAATTAAACTATAAATTTTTGAATAGGAATGAATAATTATGTATGGGTCCAGGCTTGATTTTTGGGGGCCCGATAGCACCGAGTTATCCTTAGTTATTATGCATCTCAATTTCAATAATTCTTAGAAATTTGTTACCTTAATGAATTAAATTATACATTTTTGAATTGGAGTGAATAATTATGTATGTTCCAGGCTAGATTTTTTGGGCTCGGTAGCACTGAGTTATCCTTAAATATTATGTGTGTCAATTTCAACAATTTTTAGAATTTTGTTACCTTAAAGGATTAAATTATAAAATTTTGAATTGGAGTGAGTAATTATGTAAGGGTTACGTGCTTAATTTTTAGGGCCCGGTAGCACAGATTTATCATTAATTATTATGAATCTCAATTTCAACAATTTTAAGAATTTTTTATCTTAAAGAAATAATTATAAATTTTTAAATTGGAGTGAATAATTATGTATGGGTTCCAAGCTTGATTTTTGGGGTCCGGTAGCACCGACTTATCCTTAATTATTATACATGTCAATTTCAATAATTTTTAGAATTTTTTTACCTTAAAGAATTAAATTATAAAATTTTGAATTAGATGTAATAATTATGTATGAGTTCCAGGATTGATTTTTGGGGCCCGGTAGCACCGAGTTTTTTTTTGGTAATTCAGAATTTTATTAATCACCAAAGATGTTGCAATACATAATCATAGTTCAGCTTATACACAGCTGACTATCTCATCTAATCTGTGTCACCACAACTATCTCTATAACTAACCTTACCTATATTTACAAGAGAAATTGCTTCATCTGTTGTCTAACTTTAGGAGTTCCTCTAACATTACAAATATAGGCTAGTTCCCTGAGTAAAGTATCACTGCTACGGAAGACATTCTCGAATATCCTCGAGTTTCTCTCCAGCCACAAAGTATAGAATAATTCAGCAGTCACCATTTTGAATATGTTAGGTCTACAAGATTTTACTTTAGCTTTGCTAACTATCCACTGGAGGTACTGGTCCCAGTTCTACATTCTGGTATGGTCTTCTCTAATCCAGGTCAGTGTTTGCTCCCTTAAGTCTGTTGCATATGGATAGGTAAGGAACAGATGATCTCTGGATGCTGCAATATTCTGGCACAACACACATTTCTGGTCCACATTTATTCCCCAATGTGTTAGCCTATCCTTGGTTGGAAATCTGTTATGGAGTACTAACCATAAGTTGAAAACAACTTTGAGTCTGGCATAGTTCAGAACAGTTAGGTTCTTCCAGGGGACTCTCGGGAGTTAACCAATGTGTAGTAGATAGATTTGTCTAATGGAGCATACTGGCATATTAAGGCCTTGTTGTTGTTGCAGCACATCTTTTGCTGCTATGATCTTTCTAACCATCCAACTAGCTTGTCTTGGAATATGAATTTTCTCCAATTGGTGCAGCTTCATATAGACAGCATGAATCCATTTACCCACAGTCTGTCTTTCTTGTGAGCCAGATCCCAGCAGAGTTTAGCAATTGCAGCCTTGTTCCAAAGAGATAGGTTAATGAGATTCAAACACCAGCTGATTTAGGAATACACATTTTGTCCCAGGATATATAAGATTTTTTAGTGATGACATTTGATCCAGACCAGATGAAGCTTCTACATGTTGCTTCAATTAGCTTCAGTATCTTTGTAGGGATGATGAAGAGTTGAGCCCAGTATGCCTGTATTCCAAAAACCACTAATTGAACCAGTTGCAGCCTCCCAGCATATGACAGTTTCCTAGCAGTCCATGAAGTGATCCTAGCAGTGATCTTTTCCACTAGTGGTTGCCACTGGATCAATGACATCTTCTTGGTGGATAGAGGAATGCCTAGGTATTTGAAAGGTAATTCTCCATAAATATAGCTAAGATGACCAGTAATCTGTTATTGTACTTCATGATTAACCCCTCCAAAGTATACTGAGCTTTTGCACAGATTAGCTTTCAGTCCTGAGGCTTCAGTGAATTGGGAAAAGAACTGGAACATGGTAATGACAGACTTGATTTCACCTTTAGCAAATAGGAGTAGGTCATCAGCAAAGCATATGTGAGTAATGCCCAGCTTTTTACATCCCTGATGGTATAGAAAATCTTGATCTTTCCTTAATTCAGCCAGTGACCTGCTAAGATACTCCATGACTATTGCAAATAAGAATGGGGATACTGGATCTCCTTGTCTGAGGCCTTTAGCAGCTTTAAATGGTTCAGTTGTTTCCCATTTGTCATCACTGTATAGCTTACTGTTTGGACACACTCCATAATCCAGTTAATGAACCTAGTTGGAAATCCCAATCCCTCCAGTACCTGTTGCAAGAAGATCCATTCAACAGAATCATAATCCTTCTGAAGGTCAATTTTTATCATGCATCTGGGAGTCACATGGGTTCTGGAATAGTTTTTGATCAACTCATGAGCCAGGATGACATTATCTGCAATCATCCTGCCTGAGATGAAACCTGCTTGAGCCTCACAAATGATACTAGGCATGACCTTCTGCATTCTGTTGGCTAAGATTTTGGAAATCATTTTATATAGGACTGAGTAGCATGCAATTGGTCTATACTCTTTAACTGTGATTGGGTTAGGGACTTTGGGGATTAAAGTAAGAGTGGCACAATTTATTGGCTTATACATCTTGGTTGTATGGAAGAACTCCTTGATTGCACCAATGATCTGCTTGCCAATAATATTCCAGGTTTTCTTGAAAAATACTGCATTAAATCCATCAATTCCTGGAGCTTTGTCATCCCCAATTGCCTTTAAGCTCTCCACAATTTCAAGCTAAGTTATGTCAGCACTTAGCTCTTTCCTCTGTTGTTGTGTTAAGATAGGGCCATTAGCCATATACAGTCTATTTATGGCTGGTAGAGAAGTAGCTTATGAGCCCATTATGACTTATAGAAGTCAGTGATCTCCTTTTTAATGTCTGCTGGTGTAGTAACTTTGATACCCATTGCTGTAATAAGCTCTGTGATCTGCTTATATTTGTTTCTTTCTTTCAGGACAACACAGAAATACTTGTTGTTTGAGTCTCCAAGTTGAATCCAATTTGCTCTAGCCTTCTGTTGTAGGATACTTTCTTCAATCAAGGACCATCTTTCCAGCTTCAATACTATTTCTTTCTCTTTAAGCTGCAGCTCATCATTGTATGCCAGTGCCATTTGATTCTGTATGTCTTTCAATTCTTGTCTGCTATGGTCAATTCTCTGAGCAATGTTCCTAAAATCTTTAATATTTAAAGACTTTAGGGGCCCTTTCAATGACTTGAGATTGGACCATACTGATTTCATAGAAAACAGATTGTTGCAGTGCCAGTTGTCTTTTACCAGATGCTGAAAGTCTTCATGATCAGCCCATGTATTGAAAAATTTGAAAGGTATCTTCCCTTTCCTAGTATCTTCTGCCACTGTTATTATCATAGGATTATGATAAGAGATTAGGGGATGATCATAAAAAGTTTCCACATGGCTTCACTTGATCATCCATTCATAGTTACCAAATACTCTGTCCAGTCTGCTGCATACTCTATCATTGCATGTCTGCCTATTGTCCAGGTGAAATAATCACCTTTCCAAGGTAGTTCTGAAAGCCCAGCCTGTTGTATGCATTGAGTAAACTCTTGAATCTCTGAATACTTAACATGGTTACTTGACTGTCTATCACTGGCATATAACACAACATTGAAATCTCCAGCAACTAACCATGCCTCAGTAATAGCAACTGAGAAATCCTGCAGATTTTTCCATAGAGATCTTCTCTGGTCCACCGCATTATATCCATATACCACAGTTAGATAGCAAGTGACATCCCCAGTATTGCTTCTGACTCTACAGTGTAGCAGTTGAGCCTCCTCCTGGATACCAGTGACTGTGAGCAGCTTTCTATCCCATAAAATCCACACTGTACCATTTATAGAACCATTATAATTTGCTAGGACACCCCAACCAGAAATCAACAGCTTAGCAATTCTTCTTGCATTTTTTTCTTTAACCTTAGTTATCATTAATTATTATGCGTCTCAATTTCAACAATTTTAGAACTTTGTTACCTTAAAGAATTAAATTATAAATTTTTGAATTGGAGTGAATAATTATGTATGGGTTCCAGGCTTGATTTTTGGGGTCCGATAGCACCGAGTTATCCTTAATTATTATGCGTCTCAATTTCAATAATTTTTATAATTTTTTTTACCTTAAAGAATTAAATTATATATTTTTGAATTGGAGTGAATAATTATGTATGGGTTCCAGGCTTGATTTTTGGAGCCTGGTAGCACCAAGTTATTCTTAATTATTATGCGTGTCAATTTCAACAATTTATAGAATTTTTTTACCTTAAAGAATTAAATTATAAAGTTTTGAATTAGAGTGAATTTTTGAGGTCCGGTAGCACCGAGTTATCCTTAATTTTTATGTGCCTCAATTTCAACATTTTTAGAATTTTGTTAGCTACTAAAACTCTACATTAAAAGGATTTATATTTTACTACGCTAAAAGACTCTATAATTTACTACGCTAAAAGACACTATATTTTACTATGCTAAAAGGCTCTACATACAAATTTATCAACAATAATATGAACATAACATTAACAATACAAATAAAACAAATAAGTAATACAAATTCACAAAAATTAATAAATCAATCCGGGTATATAAAAGATACAAAATTAAACACAAACATAACATAAATTCACATGGAAACACACTAAACAATACAAATATGCATGTACTATACGTGTTTCGCCATAATCTAAATTGAAATACCTCGATTTAAGGTTTCTGAATATTATTGAAATTGAATTTTTTCACCCGAAAGACGGAATCCAAAGCTTCTTTTGTGTGTGGGACCTTCACTCCTTGCTCTTTAGGTGACGGGTGGGGCCGAATATAATTTTTTTTTAAAATGACGGGGATGGGGGACCAAATCGTTTGGATCTTTTTAATGGTGGTGGTATGTGTTTTCTGTCGATGCAAGAAAGAAGAAGGGGTGTTATTTTTTAATAGTTCGCAGTAAAGTACTGCTATTTACATAGAAATTTTTTTTAATTAGTTTGGAGTATAGTACTGCGAATTACATTAACGAGAAAATTTCCGTTAAAGTAATTCACAGTACTGTACTGCGAATTATGTATTTTTGTAACTTTATTTTTAGCATTAAAAATGTGCTGTGTCTAATTAATGGTTAATTAAGTTTAATATCCGAGGATGAAGACCGTAATTTTTGGGTGATTTGTCTTCACAAAGCCGGTAACAGCAAAATAAAAGAACAATCAGGATTATCTCTAACCTGCTCCATGTTCTATATTCTTTTTTAGCTTTTGTTAAATACTAAAATATAAAGAAAAAAAATCAACGAAAATGAATTGGGAAGAAGGAGCAAGGAAATTGCACTAAAAGGAAAATAAGTGACGACAGAAGGTTGATAAATGAGTCGATCAAATAACAGGAGATCGATGAACAATCAAGAACAATGTAGCAGAGCATCATCTTATATAAAATAAATGACAAGAGGGGTTCTCTGATGGTAAGTAACCCCCACTTCTAATCGAGAGGTTGTGAGTTCGAGTCTCCCCAATAGCAAGGTGGGAAGTTCTTGGAGTGAAGGATACCGGGGGTCTATTTGGAAACAGCTTCTCTACCCAAGGATAGGGGTAAGATATGCGTACACACTACCCTCCCAAACTCCACTAAGTGAGATTATACTAGGTTGTTGTTGTTGACGAGGAACAAAGAAAAGAGCACAAGAAGAGACATTGAAGGGCCACAGACTTTCTCTTCTTCCATCGTACCAAATATAACTAGGGTCACTAATTCACAAAGAAGAAAACATAAAAATAGTGGCGGAGCCTATGTAGTAGAATCAGGCATAGAAGGGAGCAACAGCTAACTTGCTTTGGTAAATCCATTCAAAGTTTCCTTTATGCTAAATTCGCTTCATATTAAACTTCTTTTTGTAACAAAATCATCAAAATAACTGATGGTTAAAAACTGAAGGCATTAAGAAAGTACGTAAATGATCATGGTGTCATTCATTCCTTTCGCTCCTTACAATTTTTTTTGGCTGAAATGGGAATTGCTTTTGCTAGAGAAAACAACAAAAGCCACACCAGAAAGATAGAAGACAGATGGAATGGGCTCTCCAATGAGTTAATGGGGATGGACCTATGTTGCATGGACTCACCAAAATGTTTCCGCTCCTGTCTACTTTTGGAGGACCCAACATACACCCGGCAACATTTTCGGACAGTCGGAGCAACACAGTGATGGACTTATACATGGAAAGCATTGTTAGGATTATGATTCCTACTAAAGACAACAACCTTCATTTGAATAATCGGATTTACAACTACATGAGCGGAAGCTAACCTGAATCCATATGTGGAAAAGTTGAGCCTCCTTCTTGATGATTGTCCTTGAGCTTTTGAACCTCTTGATTATTTCTTCAAGAATGACTTGTGGTTTGTATGTTACCACAAGAATGAATCCTCAACAATAACAATATATGAAAGGTTTACAAAATAGTATTATGACAATGATCAAGGTTTTGGCTTATGGTTTTCCACTCTATTTGCAAGACAATGGACAAATGGTTCTTACTTCAATGGGTAGAGAAAGAACTTGTCTTGTTAAAGAATGGGAACCATAACCCCACTTTATAACTCTAGGAGTTACATAACCCAAGAGACAAGAGTTACAAGACAAGAGTAATGTCTTGAGTAATGTCTTGCAAGAGTTACAAACCCAAGAGTCACAAGCAAGTAACCATAGTTACTTATGTAACCTTAGTTAGCCCATCATAAACTAAGGTTACACTTTTGGGTATCTACACATTAGTCCTACACTTTAGTATGACAATACATTGGCCCCCTTAACATAATGTCCATAAGACCACATAATTAGGCCAAACCTTAAGATAGCACATAACATATAATTATTCATGTATTGTTCATATGTGTATAGATATAAGTCCATATATCTAGATATAAATCCATATATCTTACAATCTCCCACTTGGACGAGATATACAAACATATGTACAATCCTTGATATTATAAGTTACAAACCTTAGTTGCGCAAAATTGCTATCACAATAAAATTGTCATGAACAATCCGGTCCATCAATCATACCAACATAGGACCTAAGGGCTCGTCGTTACTCATTCGTAACTAGAACCAATCATAGATCACGTATATCAATATAACCAACGACATGGATCAAGTGTGGGTATGTAGCATGGAAATAACATAAAGTGTGGTCAATAGTATGTCTATTTACCAACTGGTTCACTTAATTGAGATCAAACAGAAACTGTAAGAGTACAATAAACTTTAAAACTGAATATCTGCAGATATAACTGAATTACTGAATTTCTGAATATAATGAACAATACATAAATGTGCAATACAAACTCCCACTAAAATACATAATCCTTGTCTAATTTGACACCCATACAAGCAATATGCTCATGAAATACTTTTGGTGTCAATTCCTTAGTGAGCGGATCCGCAAGCATGGAGTTTGTACTTATGTACTTAATGCACAATTGTCCATTTTGTACTCTTTCTTTAACAACCCGAAATTTGACGTCCTTATGTTTTGCTTTCGTCAAATTACTGTTGTTATTAACATATGCAACTATGGTTACATATGTTATTAGCATAAATGGCAAAATTGGAGTCGGTATACCTGATGATCTCAAACTGGTCCGAACTCCGATATGTAAGCATGTAATCCTTTGTTCTATGTATGTTCCTCATGACCCTTTTGGCTGCCTACCAATGGTCCATACCCGGATTGCTTAGATATCTGCCTAACATCCCAACGATATATACTATATCAGGTCGTGTACATACCTGAGCATACATCAGACTACCTACCGCCGAAGCATGAGGCGTCTTCTACATTTCCAAAAATTTCATAATTATTATTTGGGCACTGTTTGAGACTAAACTTGTCTTCCTTAGCAACAGCGGTGTTACCTGGTTTACAATCCTGCATGCCAAATCTTTTCAGAACCTTATCGATATAGCCCTTTTGTGACAGACCGAGAACACCTTTTGAGCGATCTCGATGTATCTGAATTCCTAATACAAAAGAAGCTTCACCAAGATCTTTCATTTCAAATTTCTTTGAAAGAAATTTCTTAGTTTCAAGTAATAATGCTATATCGTTACAGGCAAGCAGTATGTCATCGACATATAAAACCAGAAAAATATACTTACTCCCACTGAACTTATGGTATATACAGTCATCAGCAATATTCGGTTCAAAACCAAAAGATGTAATGACTGCATGAAACTTATAATACCATTGACGAGAAGCTTGCTTGAGCCCATAGATGGATTTCTTTAATTTGCAAACCTTCTTCTCTGATTCATCCGAAACAAAGTTTTCAGGTTGCACCATATAAATTGTTTCCTCAATGTCACCATTGAGAAAATCAGTCTTAACATCCATTTGATGAAGCTCAAGATCAAAATGTGCTACTAATGCCATTATAATCCTGAAAGAGTCTTTCGATGAAACTGGAGAGAAAGTCTCTTTATAATCAATGCCTTCTTTCTGAGTGTAGCCTTTTGCGACAAGACGAGCTTTGTACTTAATAACATTGCCCCCTGAATCCCTTTTGGTTTTAAAAATCCATTTACAACCAATAGGTTTCGTACCTTCGGGCAACGTAACAAGCTCCCAAACGTCATTATCGCTCATAGACTTCATCTCATCATTCATGGCAACAATCCACTTTTGAGAGTTAGAACACTTAATGACTTGACGGAAGTTGATTGGATCATCTTCCTCAAGTCCAATATCACTTTCTTGTTCTTGGAGAAATACATAATAATCATCCGAAATTGCATTTCTCCTCTCTCTAGTGGATCTCCTTAATGGCATTTCAGTTTCTTGAGGTTGTTGAGTTTGATTTTCATTAGTCATATCAGGGTCCTGATGGGGGAGATTTTCGAGATTGTCTTGAACCGGAGTTGCATCAACAACTTGAGGGAAAGACACATGTTCTTCCTCAAAGACAAAATCTCTAACAACTTTATTTATCTCCCCACCCCCCAAACTCAATATCCTCAAAAGAACCTAGCATTACCCGTCTCAAAAATAGTTCGTGATGTGGGATCATAAAACTTAAAACCCCTGGATTTTCAGAGTATCCAACAAAATAGCTAATAACCGTCTTAGCGTCCAGTTTCTTTTCATTCGGCCTATAAGGCCTTGCCTTAGCTGGACAACCCCAAATGTGAAAATACCGAATACCGGGTTTATGCCCAGTCCAAAGTTCATATGGGGTTTTTATTGTAGCTGTAGTTGGAACTCTATTAAGAATATAAGCTAAGGTTTTTAATATGGATTGGGACTTTTCATGAATAAGATATAGGTACCCATAACGAGAGTAATCGTCTATGAATGTGATAAAGTATTGTTGACCATTCCGACAAGGAGTAGGAAATGGCCCACAAATATCCGTATGTATCAATTCTAAGACGTCCGAAGCCCTCTTAGCACCTAATCTAGTTCTTGTTTGTTTGTTTTCCCTTGATACACTCAATACAAAATTTCCGAATTTGAGGAATCAAGAGAATTAAGAATTCCTTCTGACACAAGTTTCTGAATTCTTTGAATGGATATATGACCCAAACGTTTATGCCAGAGTGAAATAGAATTCTCATTAGTTAACTTTTGGTACCATTAAACTTGTATGCAAAGTTTCTTTATTTGAAGTTATTGTATCAACCAAATATAAGCTATCAAATGTTGATAAAACACCAGTACCAATAAGATTTGAATTCCGAAAGAGACTAACTTTATTGTCCCCAAATGTACATTTATAACCGGATATGTACAATTGGGGAACTGAAATTAAATTCCATCTAAAAGACGGTACAACAAAAGTCTCATTCAAATCTAAATGAAAACCGGTCTTAAACAACAGCCTAAATTTTGCCAATAGCTTCAACTGGCACCTTCTTGCCGTCACCCTCATAGATGTATCTTTCACCATCTTTTGGTTTTCGGCAGTTCAGGCAACCCTGCATAGATATCCTTATGTGAGCAGCATAACTTACCCACCAATTATCCTTAGGTACCGAAATTATATTAACTTCAGAACAAACAAGAGACAGAAATGTACCTTTTTTCGCACGCCAGGCATGGTACTTGGTACAATTTCTCTTTACATGATCAGTCCCATTACAAAGAAAGCAACCTAATCTAGTAATTTCAACCTTAGGTTCCTTATGTTGCTTAATCTTGGGCCTTACAACCGCAACTTACTTATTTTTCCTCTTCTTAGTTTCCTTAGAAGAGGATGCCAAATGAGCACTTTCAGTCGTATCTTGCTTAATCCTTTCCTCTTCTTGCACACAATGTGAAATGAGCTCGTTAAGAGACCATTTCTCCTTCAGGCAGTTATAACTGACCTTAAACTGATTAAAGTGTGCAGGAAGAGATATCAAAACTAAGTACACAAGCAGTTCCTCAGGAAAAACCAGCTTGAGTGACTTAAGTTTTGAAGCAAGATGAGACATTTCCATAATGTACTCCCGAATGTTTCCCTTGCCTTTATACCTCATAGAAACAAGTTTACTCAATAGTGCACTTGTTTCCGCCTTTTCGTTTTGAATAAAACGCTGTTCGAGGTTATCAAGGAAAACTTTGGCAACAGGTTCATCATTCATAGTGCCCCTGAATGACTCTGGAATTGCACGCTTCATGATCATGAGACTTATCCTATTCGAGCGTTCCCACTTCTCCATCGCTCTCTTATCATCAGGAGAGGATGTATCCTCAAGAGGAGTAGGTTGCTCGGTCCGAAGTGCTAAGTCAAGATCCATGCAACCGAGAACGATCATGACGTTCTCTTTCCATTCCTTAAAATTAGTGCCGTTAAGCACAGGGATGCTATTGATATTGGCAGAGATCGTAGAAGCAGAAGAGTTTACTGAAAATTGAACAAAGGATTACTAAATACATGCTTACAAAACTTGAACTTTAACTTTATAGATTCAAAGTTAGGCAATTCCCATTGCAAGATACCTAGCACAACATTGCTTTTAGTCTTTGGACAGAAAAACAACTTGCAAGTGGTACTCTTGGTGTAGTGATCAAACATAGACAATAAACTCCTGTCAAACATTAAACCTTCCTTTGGGCCGATTTAATATTCACATGGAAAACCAAATAATCGTCTCATATTTACCACCACAAGAATGTTCGAATTCCTGCCAAATAACACCTTCCTTTGGGCCGATGTTAAACGCATGGAAGACTAACATCCACAGTCATCTCATATTTTAAAATTAATCAATCTACACAATAGAGGTTACTTTGGCAACTTAATGCTTCAATTGAAAAACTAAAATATAAGATGCTATAAACTTTAGTTTCTTAAGCCATTTTATGAATCTCAACTTAATGTGTTACAAGATTAGATGTGTAACACTTGAATATTAATTGTTGATTGCTTGATAGGACAATTCTAGATATATAAGAATTGATGGACTATTAAACAATTAACATTCACTGAAACTTAAGAGAGTTGAAACATTTTTCTTAAACATTACTGGACCAGACAATCGATTGTCAAAACAGACAATCGATTGTCTGACATTTTCTGAAAAATTTTTAAGTCACTGGAAGTCAGACTGAAAAATTTTTCTAAGTTATTTGGGCCAGACAATCGATTGTCAAAACAGACAATCGATTGTTTGACGTTTTCTGAAAAAGAAATCTGCTCTTTAGACCAGACAATCGATTGTCAAACCAGACAATCGATTGTTTGGTTTTTTCTGAAAAACTTTTAAGTCTCTGTAATTGACAAGGAAAAATTTTTCTAAGTGTGGATCATCCAACAATCGATTGTCAGGATAGACAATCGATTGTTTGAATTTTTTCTGGAAAAATTTTTCAGTCTGGAAACGTTTCAACTCACAAAAGTTAACTGCCAGAATTTTTAAACGATTCAGACAATCGATTGTCTAGCCTGACAATCGATTGTCTGACTAGTTGTGACAGTTTTCTGAATAACACATGATTTTCAACATGGATCTTAAAAATAATAAACATGTTGTCAACCTACTAAAATCATGCTGAATCAATGATATAATAAACAAATACATCATCATCATAACAATCATAAGATCATGCTATTTCATGGTAGAATTTCTTGAACAAAGTTCTAAGTAAACTTAAACATGATTTCTTAAATAACATAAACCTTATGATCATCCAAATTATCCAAAATGAAGGGCGGCTCTGATACCAATTGTTAGGATTATGATTCCTACTAAAGACAACAACCTTCATTTGAATAATCGGATTTACAACTACATGAGCGGAAGCTAACCTGAATCCATATGTGGAAAAGTTGAGCCTCCTTCTTGATGATTGTCCTTGAGCTTTTGAACCTCTTGATTATTTCTTCAAGAATGACTTGTGGTTTGTATGTTACCACAAGAATGAATCCTCAACAATAACAATATATGAAAGGTTTACAAAATAGTATTATGACAATGATCAAGGTTTTGGCTTATGGTTTTCCACTCTATTTGCAAGACAATGGACAAATGGTTCTTACTTCAATGGGTAGAGAAAGAACTTGTCTTGTTAAAGAATGGGAACCATAACCCCACTTTATAACTCTAGGAGTTACATAACCCAAGAGAC
This sequence comes from Nicotiana benthamiana, assembly GCA_034376525.1. Lineage (NCBI taxonomy): Eukaryota > Viridiplantae > Streptophyta > Magnoliopsida > Solanales > Solanaceae > Nicotiana > Nicotiana benthamiana. The sequence goes on from CM067337.1 coordinate 61,339,907, forward strand.
AAGAGTTACAAGACAAGAGTAATGTCTTGAGTAATGTCTTGCAAGAGTTACAAACCCAAGAGTCACAAGCAAGTAACCATAGTTACTTATGTAACCTTAGTTAGCCCATCATAAACTAAGGTTACACTTTTGGGTATCTACACATTAGTCCTACACTTTAGTATGACAATACATTGGCCCCCTTAACATAATGTCCATAAGACCACATAATTAGGCCAAACCTTAAGATAGCACATAACATATAATTATTCATGTATTGTTCATATGTGTATAAATATAAGTCCATATATCTAGATATAAATCCATATATCTTACAAGCATAACCATGGGAGTCTCAGTATTAGCCTGGCAAATAACCATTTAATGGAAAAATCACTGATAACAGAAGTTTTAGAAGTTGACAACCAGGTAAGACACAACAAATGGAATTGGTTTCCTCACTCAACAATTGATGAAACTGTGAACAGATTGATGCAAAGGAGCTGAAAAAAGACAGCAGGTGGGTAGAGCAATCCCGCGGAGAAAGGATAGAAGCGTTTATTGCAAAGAAAGAAATACCTTGATAGCTCAGCTTAACAGATTGATCACTTTTAACCAGACTAAATTTCACCAGTGTAACACATATGTTAGGCAATAAAATAAACCAACCTTCAACTTTTATAAAAACATTCAGGGCAAAGAAGACAAGACTCGCTCTGGTTTTGTTATAAGCACAGGAGACTAGGTCCTGATTCGTAAAACAGACATGCTTATCGTCTGAATAATGCAGACGCCTATTACACAATGGTGAAACATCAATCCACAAACTTAAAATTCATAATTGTACCATAGATCTTCTCAAGGCATGTCGATATTTGGATTCATTGCTGGTCGGGGTCATGGTAGGATAGGAAGCTCAACTCTGTTGAATGAGAAAAAGCTCGCACGCTCATGCTCAACCAGACAGAATTTCAAAGGAATACCATGAGAATGTCTCTCAAGATCTTCAATCTCTTCTTTAGAAGGTGGATACTCACTGCACAATAAAATACCTCACTGCACACTCCCTTTCTACCCACCCGAGAGCGAGTACTAAGGAGTTTTTTCAATTTAAGTGACATTATTCGAAATGAGATTATTTTATTTAAATTCGCCACTTGGAATATTTTATTGGTGTCCCAAGTCACCGCTTTATCCCAAATCGAGGAAATTTCGACTTTCCTTTTGAAGTCTGCGAACCAGAAATTCTGAATTAAGAATTCTGTTAACCCAAGGGAAGGTGTTAGGCACCCCCGGATTCCGTGGTTCTAGCATGGTCGTTTAAACTATCATAATTGGCCTATTATCTTATTTTAGTACATGTTTTAGCCTATAGTATAATTTTAGCTTATTAAACCGCTTTTAATTATTTTTTGGAAGATTTCAACGTCATCTAAAACACGTCTTTGGACCACACCACATGAAACGCACCCGCAGTCCGAGACACGTTTTATTTAACATTATTAAGATTTGGATTTGGGTCATATCAAATGCACACCCGCGTTTAGGAAAGTAAATTTTAAAATTGCGCGCCTAAAGCAATTATGCATTGTTAACTTTGTGAGGGCCATGGAAAGTTCAACTAAATGGCACACCTCGATTTCTAAAGGATTAAAATTAATTAAGTAAGGGCCATGGGTTTTTAGATTTTATGCGGCATGGCATGCCTCAAATTATTTTAACGGGTTTTATTATTCGAAGTTATTATAATCGGGTTACATGAAATGTGGTCCCCAATTGAGATTCATGTATCGTAACCATGCCACGGAAACATTACCATGGCCACGATAATTTATTATTGATCGTGCCTTGTTCTAAATCTGAAATACATTGGAACCCCTTTCAGTGATAATAAGAAAACGAAATCTTGCCACTTTACTTTAATTTGCAGCACCAGCCTCCTATGAGCATCTTCTAAGTAAAAATATATAAAAATAAAGTAGGCAAGCATCACCTCTAAGATGCGAAAGTACCAATAACATATTAAATATCCGATAAGTTACTAGTATTTTCACACTAAAAATCAATATGTCATTAACAAGTAATTTGAGCATATTGACAAGGTCTGCTCCGTCCCCGGCATTCAAAGCAGCAGTAAGATCAACAATATTGAAGTTATCCTTAGTGTTGCTCATTATTATGGATGGCGCAGAGGAGGAGCAATATAAGGAAAGAGAGAAATGCCTAAGCAACACAACGCGTTAAACAACTTGGGTCCAAGTCATATTTTAAGCCTAATTGAACATACTATCTCAATAATTCCTATGGCTAATCAAATGGAACAGCGTCCCAATGTACATTAATAAGCTAATACAGGAGAACAAATTGTTTCACTAGTCACAAAAAACAACTTAACAAATGAGCATAGGAGATGGATTTTAGCACATTCATAATCATCAAAAACTTCACAATAAGTATACGAGGAAAAACTTTAAAGAGCAGCAGAAATGACCTTAATATTGAATCCGAAATTTGAATTACCGGACAACTTTGAAACTCATGAATGCACAAGATCGCCCAACAGGACCTCGACTGCCTCGACTCGACTGAATGGAATTTCTCCACAGCGAACTCGACGTAGACTTCAAGTTTTAGGCGATAACTGACCCCTCAAATGACTTCCTTTCGCACATAGGAGGAGGCATTTCTATGGCTGAAATAGAGTTTCGTTTGCCGACGAAAAACAGAGGTGAACGATGGTGGTTTGGAGTTAGTTTTCACGAGTTTTTGGTAGAGTCTGAAGGTTGCTTCAATAGTGGAGGAAGGCTGAGTTCATTTGGAGCTTTTACATGGTGAACATGGGATTTTTCACTGGATTTTTTGGAGGAACATGGAAGAAGAAATGTTGGCTGAAACATTCTGTTCTCAAGGAAGAAGCAGATGGGAGTCAGATCCCCAATTCTCAATTGTGGCTGATTGTGTTTTTTAGGTGTAGGTTACTATTATACAACCAGTAGGAATTATGTTAGGGGTATGAGCCTAGCAATTGTGGGCTTGAAAATTATGGGCTAGATCCAAAATTATGCCAAAAAATAAATTGCTCGAGACCAAGTTTTATTCTTTATCCACGAACAAAACTAAAATACAACCTCATTTATTAATTAATCCTATTTAAACAAAATTATTGTTAAAATAAGATTGGCTGTTAAAATAAAATTATTTTTTTTGGTATTTTCAAAATATATTTTAAAAGATAAAAAATGGAAAATTTATTTTAAAATTAAGATAACATTCCTAGAACTATTTTTTTATTTTTGAATTTAGTAAACAAATTAAAAGTAACTAGATAAAAAAATATTAACTAGCTAAAGGAGAAAAAAAAGGTTTTTGTAATTTTTATTTTTGTTATAAAATAAAACAAAAGAGTAAAAATTAATTAAAATAATTATATTAAGCCAAAATTAAATATTTATATATTAAAATATAAAAATCTTGGGAGGTTCAAAAATTACATATCTACACTCATAAAATAAAGCTACATCGGTAAATAATGTAGATCAACAAGTCAGGGGAATTAGATAGGCTAGGAATAAGGGATAAAGAGGAAAAAATTTTAAAAAAATACTCATGCCAGAATATCATCCAATCTGGTGAGTGGCGATCAATCTTATTCTTAAGCATACAGCGTTTACCATGACGCCCGACTATATAACCAAGAGATTTCAGGTGTTTATAGGCTTCAAAATATTCCAAGGAACATCCACTTTTTCCTTCTGCAACCCTATTGTATAAATACACTAGCAATTGCAGATGATAATTCTCAAATAAGAATGTCAGACGACAAAACTCTCCTGTAATAGGACACTTGCTATTTGTATAATTTTATCTATTGGCTTCTACTCTCTTCTACATCCAAACTACTATTTCTAATATGTAGAAGCAGTAGACAGGTGTGCAACTAAAATAAAGTTGCATAACTTAGAGAGGTATAATGAAAAAATATGGCCTAAGAGTATCAGCAATCTTCATACCAAAATTGACTTACAGAATCAGGGGCGAAGCCAAAATTTGAATCTTATGAGTTCAGAATTATAATCATTATAAGTAATAGGGTTCTAAATTAATAAGTTATACATATTAAACGGATTATTTTAAGACAAACAAATGGTTTGATAATCCCAGTAGTTGGCCACAATCCACCCTTCCTCTCCATGACCTCAGCCATTCCTAAGTGGTCAAGCCACCGTGATCTTGAAATATCTTTCCTGAAGAAAAAAATTGAATGTATTTTATTTGTGAAATTATTTTTAATAATAAAGATAAAATTTCCAACAGAAGAGGTGAAACCTGTACTGCAAATTGGGTATATCAGTGGATGAATGTGCACAACAATGGTTATCATCATCAAGATCCTCCCCATAGCCTTCAGAATCACTTGTTCCTTCTGAAAAAACTTGCCCACTTATCAGTTTCCATAAATGGATTGAATTGCAAATACCTATATCCTATCAAAAAATTCAAAAATCAGCACAAATTACGAACATCTTATTAAGTACAAACACTTATACTCCCTATGTTCTAATTTTTGTGATGATGGTTTGTCCATACGTGAAGTTTAACCCAAAATAAGAAACTTTTGAAATTTATAGTCTAAATGTAAAAGGTATCGCTCTCTGCTCTCTGAGGACAAACTAAAAAGAAAAGTGTGTCATATGGAATGAAAGAGAAACTAACTGATTATTTAAAGAAAAAGAAAAGAGTGGAGATGCTAATTTTAATTTTAATGCAATAATATATTACAATGCAAAAACTCCAGTTATCTCATCTATTTACCAAGTAAAAAGCATTCCTTAAATTCGGTATATTTAATGATTGTGCATGTTCTCAAAGTGATTCGAATTTATATACTTAAACAATAGCTTGACGTATTAAAATCTCCATGAAGCAAAATGAAGAATAGTTAAAAATATAACACAAATGATAAACTAAACAAAAAGAGAATGGGAGTTTATAAACTACGGAAAAGGGCCAAATATATTTCTTTATTTTTGTTTATTGGTCAATTTCATCCCTCGTTATGTTTTCAGAACATATAAACCTCAGTCGTCCAACAAAATTCTATATTTATCCCTATTTTAACGGACATGACACGTGGCACCGTCTGATTGAAAGAACCAATCCTACAACAAAAAAACCCCAAATATGCCTAAAATATAACACATCAGACGGTGATGGCACCGTCTGATTGAAAGAACCAATCCTCCACCTCTTTTCCGGCAGTTACCTGGCCGGGAAACGACCACCATCACCGAAAAGCCACAGATCCTCCATTATTTTCGGTCAATAACCGACCCTGTCTAGCCCACTCTCTCCTCTACTCCCCTTCACAGCCTTCAAAACCCACAAGATGAAGGAAATGACTATCACTAGTCATCGGAGAAATCTCAGAGTAAGTGTCCAACGGGACCCGAAATCTTTAATGTGGTACTTTGGTCGTGGGTTTTAACTTTTAAGTGGGTATGGTTTTTTTAAGTTGTGGGTCAGCTCTTGTGCTTAAAAGATGTCACGTGTCATGTCCGTTAAAATAAGGTAAATATAAAACTTTATTGGGCGGTAGGGGTATATATGAACGAAAAGTATAACCGGAAATAAGATTAAACAATAAACAAAAGTAAAGGAATATATTTTGCCCTTTTCCGTATAAACTAAACTAAACTAAGACTAATCAATACAACATAAATAGACAATACACACACAAGAATCTAGTTCGTGCTTGATAGTTTTTGACCATTTGTCTGATGAAATCAACAAAAGGCGAACTTACATGCCTTTGAGATGATTTCAGTATCTCAATTTGCTACGTTGTTGTTTTTAGTATTACTTAAAAATTTAATTCAAGTAGCCATAAAGAAACAAAAATTAAACATTCAAATGAGTGGGAGAAGGAAGAGAACTAACCTTTTTATCATGGCTGGAGGCCGTGTAGAAACCAACAAAAATAATGATTCCTCGGAAATAAACTTTGGGATTTGAAATCGAAAAATTAAATATCGAGAATGAAAAATATATTTGTTAACTCAAACTCAAAGCTTACAATATTACACTTGTAATTTCTAATACAAGTTTTGGGATGATTTTACAAATGAGTTCTACAACCTATTTATACTAAAACCTTACACCAAAAATTCAACATTGGTATACAAAAATAATCAAACATGGCATGTAAGAAAATTCAAACTTATACAAATCAATTTTGTCATGCAAGACAACCAATGTTCTTGAATATCATTTTTGACTTTTATTTTTAAAACTAGTCTTTTTAATTATTTATCAATTTATATAATTTCAACATCCTCCCTTAAATTGATCAAAATAATTTACGTATACCAAGCATCGACTTCAATCTCTCGAACGTTTCTGCCTTCAGCGGTTGAGTTAGAATATCCGCTATCTGATCTTCTCATTCACAGAACTTATGTTTGAATTCTCCATTCTTGACAAGATCTCTTATGTAGTGATACTTAATCCCGATATGCTTGCTCCTGCCATGAAATACTAGATTCTTGGCTAATGCAATCGCTGACGTATTATCATACATAATCTTTGTCGGACCATCTTGCTCGTGGTTCAGCTCACCGAGCATTCTTCGAAGCCAAACTGCTTGACATGCTGCAGAGGTTGCTGCCGTATACTCTGCTTCAGCTGTAGATAAAGCAACTACTTGTTGCTTCTTTGAAGACCATGAAAACACACCTCCCTCGAGAAAGAATACATAACCAGAAGTGCTTTTTCGAGTTTCTGTATCACCCCCCCCCCCCCCCAATCGGTATCTGTGTATCCTACAAGTCTGCACTTGTCAGAATATTTATAGAAAATTCCATGATCCTGGGTACCTTTAATGTACTTCAGAATCTTCTTTGCTGCCTGCAAATGGGACTAGCTTGGTGTCTCCATGAACCGACTGATAATCCCTATTCCATAAACAATATCTGGCCTTGTTGATGCTAAATAACGTAGACTACCAACAATGCTTTTAAAATAGGTAGGGTTTACCACATCACCCATTCCTTGTTTCTTTAACTCAAGACGTTCTGCAACATGAGTCTTCATCGGATTTGCTGATTCCATCTTGAATTTCTTCAAGATATCTCTTGCATATTTATTTTGAGAAATAAAAATACCATCTTCAGTCTGTTGCACTTCTATGCCCAAGAAGTAAGACATCAGCCCCATGTCTGTCATTTCAAACTGACTTGTCATAGCCTCCCTGAATTCAGCAAACATAAATTCACAGTTTCCTGTAAATATTAAGTCATCAACGTAACGACAGACAAACATAATGTCGTCATTAGTCTTTGACTTAATATACAGTGTATGCTCAGAAGGACACTTCCGAAAACCTGCCTCCAACATGTAAGTATTAATACGTGTATACCAAGCTCGTGGAGCCTGTTTCAAACCGTATAACGCCTTCTTCAACCTGTACACGTGGTTCTCCTGTCCTTTCTTGGCATATCCAGGTGGTTGCTCGACATAGACTTCTTCCTCCAAAAAACCATTCAAGAATGCCGACTTTACATCCATCTGATGTATCTTCCACCTGTGTTGGGCTGCAATAGCTACTATCATCCATATAGTATCCATTCTAGAAACTGGTGCGAAAACCTCGTAGTAGTCAATTCTCGGCTTCTGCTTGTAGCCTTTGACCACCAATCTTGCCTTGAACTTGTCCACTCTACGTTGGGTCGGTACTTTGTCTTGTACACCACCTTGACACCGATTGGCTTCTTTCCTTCTGGCAAAGAAGTTAACTCTCACGTGTCATTCTTCTTGATAGAATGAATTTCCTCATTCATCGCCTTGATCCACTTCTCGTCACCTGCTGCATCTTCATAATGCACTGGATCACAATCTGCAAAAAGACAAAAATTCACCAGAGTTTCATCGGTGATGTCATCATCGCCTTCATTGTCTTTAGTGACAATATAATCATTGAGGCGAGCTGGTGGCACACTCGTTCGACCCAAACGCCGTAATTGTTCTACCGGTTCTGCTGGCTGAGGAGATGGAGGATCACTAGCTAGTGGTTCAAGTGTTGAGATATCTTCCTCGTCTGGCTCTTATGACTCGATCAATATACCTCTCCCAGCATCATCTTTCTTTCTCCAGCTCCACGCTTCATCTTCAGTGAACCGAACATCTCTGCTGACGATCAATTGTTTCGTGACTGGATTATATAACTTATAACCCTTCGTGACTTCACTGTACCCAATAAAGATACACTTCTGGCTTTTATCATCCAGCTTCTTTCTCCGCTCATCTGGTACATGGGGATAAGCTATACACCCAAATAGCCTTAATGAAGAAACATTCGGCTTACTGCCACTCCAAGCTTCTTCTGGAGTTCTCCCTTTCACGATCTTTGTCGGGCAACTGTTCAACACGTACACAGCACATGCAACAGCTTCTGCTCAAATTTCCTTCGGCAAACCTTTCCCCTTCAGCATGCTTCTGGCCATTTCAAAGATTATCCTGTTCTTCCTTTCAGCCACACCATTTTGTTGAGGTGTATAACTGGCTGTCAACTGATGAAGAATTTCTTCTTTTTTGCAAAACTCTTGATAATTTGGACGTTCTTTTAAAATGTCCAAATTTTTGACAGTTGTAACATCTGACCTTTGATTTATCGAAGATCCTTCCAGAAGAATTATTTGTCTTCCTTTTGTTGCCGCCTCGTTCGCCATTGCGCCTACGACCGCCATTGCCACCGCGACTTCCTGGTATGAAATTACTCTGCAATGCCTGCTCTGGTTGAGAGGTTCCATCCTTCTGGTTCATTCTCTGCTCGTGGGAACTTAAAGAAAAATATATTTGCTAACTCAAACTCAAAGCTTACAATACTACACTTGTAATTTCTAATACAAGTTTTGGGATGATTTTACAAATGAGTTCTACAACCTATTTATACTAAAACCTTACACCAAAAATTCAACATTGGCATACAAAAATAATCAAACATGGCAAGTAAGAAAATTCAAACTTATACAAATCAAGTTTGTCATGCAAGACAACCAATGTTCTTGAATACCATTTTTGACTTTTATTTTTAAAACTAGTCTATTTTAATTATTTTTTATCAATTTATATAATTTCAACAGGCCAGTGACTGGATGCGGGAACCGCAATGCAGCAGGAGAAGAGCGTCTCAGGCACCTATGGAGTAAGGGCTTCAATAATTCTAAGATAATTAATTTGTTTTAACAATATACATTTGTGTACCTTAATTTGCAATTTGTTTGGATGGATGCTACTTTGTATCTTTAATTTTATTTGATGGTATTATTAGATCTATTGTTACTTAATGATAAAAAAATAATATTTTATGCAAAGTGTTGTTATAAAAAATATATTTTTGAATGTTATAACGAAGTGTTGTTATAGAGAACATATATTATAATATAATACAAAAATTAGTTCAAAACTTGATTTTTATAGTGAAGTGTTGTTGTATAGGGATGATGTCGGCTACCCTACCTTTTATATATACCTTTTGCTTAACCAAAAAATAGGTTTTTAATCAAAGCTAAAAAATTTGAAGAACACGGGTTACAAACAATTAAAAAGGAATGTAAAGAAAGAACTTTGAGAGTAATATGATTAGAAAACAAGTAAAACTGAGTATATTCCAATAATATTTCGTGCTCTACAAGTGTTTAGCATTCTTCTTTTTATAGTAAACATGGAGATACATACCTTATCTTTGTCATAATAAGGCTATTATGATCAATTAATGACATTGAATGAAACGTTACACATTTATTGCATTAAATAAATATTCTCTAACGTTTTTGAAATTTAATACGCATTAAATACAGTATATGGCCTTTTTATTGGCTATCAGATTCATCCCCTTAATTCCTCTTGATATTTGAGTCTTAAATGTCTTGAACAGGTACGGGCCCTGCATCACTCGAGTAACTGCTCGTGCCTCTTCTGGTACCTTTACTCGCATTCGTTGTTGCTCGTCTCTCTTGACTAACTTTAATTCTTTGACTGTTTGACTAGCTTACATGTGATGGCACGTCATCTTTAATATGTAAACTTGAATTTTCTCAATACACCTCTGTATCTTACTTTTTCTTTGTAATATTGCAAGTTTATTCTTCATATTATTGACGCATGACATCATGAAATGGCAACAAATAATATAATCTATCTAAATATTGTATACATCAAAACGATACAGTACAATACAATACAATACAATACAATACAATACTATATGATATATTATGAAACAATACATAACAACCATCCAAACAAACTTTTAAGGACTAGGTAAATCACTGCCCGTTCGGGACCACGTAGAAAGGATAGTTAGTTATACTAATAAACTAGTCTTATTATATGCGCAACCCCAATATTAATGAGTATTAATAATTTAAAATTTATATATATGTAGATATAGAGTTGAGTAATAAAGATAAATTAAGAAAAATGTGAGTTTCTGAAAGTAAATAATGTCGATCATATTTAGTTAAATAGAGAAAACAATCTCTTGTATTTCTCTAGTACAAGTATTTGCTTTGTCTTTTTTCTTTTTTTTGGGTAATGACAAATATTTGCTTTGTCATGAAATCAGAAACTCATATTTAATTGATCATCTTTATTGCTTAGTTGTTATTAAAAATTATTGTTTTCTTTAGTTATGTCGGAAGGCAATTAGGAAAATGCTGAACCCATAAATTTCTATTGATTTCTCGATAGAAAGATTATTTACTTTGGCTTACTATGTATTCTAAAAGAATTATAGTTGTGATACTTAATTCATCTAATGAATGATTATATAAGATAAAATATTAGATTTTCAAACCTTATCTGTCCCAAGTTACGGAAAAAAAAGAATATATTACTTATTTATTTAGAAATAATTTAATTTTAAATTTTTAATTTATTTTTTAGACGAGGATTTATAGCTTCATAAATATACGTGCCTTGTTTTAAATTACAAATTTTAAAATATTTCTTCTTTCTTAGTCTCCTTTCTCTATTAAACACTGCCAATAAGTTGGGTTAGAAAGAGTAAATTGTTAAGAATAGAATTCTATTTAGAGTGAATATCTACTTGTAGAGAGTTTTACTTTGAGGCTAAGTCATCTTTCTTCCTATAAATAGAGGGGTCTTACCCCATTGTAAATTACCCCAAAATTCAATAAGAATTTCTCTATCTCTTTCTCTGCAATATTGCTCTTGTTCTTTTATTGTTTTATAACACGTAATCAGCACGAGACTCTACCGTCTCAAGAAGTTCTTTTGAGAAGATTAAGGTAATTTTTTTCATCTTTTTAATTATGATCGGATTACGAAAAAAACCGTTCTGTTACGACCTTCACCCAGTCACTCGGTCCGCCGCCATGCTTCGCCGCCTTGTACCAGCCGACGACACTTCACCATTGCTGAGGTCAGCACTCATCAGAATCAATGGTTCTAGACATATTCGAAAGCCGACTCGGTCGGCGCTGAAAACCATAACAGCGGCGTTGTTGATGAGTCGACGGACGAATCAAAGCCGCCAAAGATCGTTTCACCAATCCGCCTTCAACAGTACCGATTCGTACAAGTGAATTTGTCATCGGTGACCGCCTAGTATTCAAACTGTACAATCACGACGCCTTTTGACTACTCCGTCGGACGTCCATTTTCTTATGCATACTACACCGGAATGAACCTGGATGTGTAGTTGGCGAGCACATACACGTCATCTTCTTCTGAGAAGACATAGATTTGTACTGCCGGTTCGTAGTACTCTCCCGGTTCATAACAGTAATAGACCGGCTCGGGGAAGTACTCTCACGGTCCAGAGAGAACCGTATAGATGAAGCAGAAGACGACGACGTCCTAGAGGTCGACGAATAAAATCTTCCGGCAGGTGAAAGTGAACTTAGCACTGGTCCAGTCGATCTTCGAGCAGAAACCGCCATTTTTTTGCTGCTTTTACAGTTATAAGAGGGATGAATCTAGAGAGGAGTGTCTTTAAGCCGTGTTTGGCTGTGTGATTTGGCAAACCATAGTTTCACTTGAGCACGAGACTCTAATCAATTGAGTAGAAGCTTTGGGATTGAGAATAATGATCGTCAAATATTCTATGATCTTCCTTCATGATTAAATTCTAGATTTAAGGTAAGTATTTTACTTTTCTCTTTCAAATTCTTGACATTTTATAATTTGATTTTAAATACAAGCAAAGACGGTAAATTTTGATCGCAACTCTAATGGAGCTTGAAAGATATTATAACCATACAACGTGGTAAATATTCCATGTCTTGCCATGATCAAATTCATGTATGATTGTGGGCAAAAAATTAAAAATTCGTCCCATTGAATTTGCTCCATTCTCATTCCATATAGAGAATGTGATAGCAATATGTGATAAGTCTGAAAGAAGACAAAATTATTACCGTGAAGGTATCAATGGATGTGGACGTGGCAATAGACGAAATTATAATCGTCATCATTGTTATAATGAGAATAATAAGGATTCTCAAAATAATCCTTCACTCTGTGAAAGTAATATTTGTTATCAATTAGACAATATGATATTTTATAAAGCACATATAGATGATTATGGTCCATTCATTGTGTGAGTGTGACAACATCTAATTTATGAATACATATTCATTCTTGGAAGAATATGAACATGCTAGTGGTAGTGAATATACCACACTCACCTCTAGAATGAGGTTTGAGATGATATAGGAAAATAATGTCATTATTATGGTATGAATGGTTATTGGTCATTTACTTATTGTACGCCAAAATATTTAGGCAATGTGATTATCAAAGGACAACAATAATACAAGAAACATATCTTGTATATAATTTTGACAATGACCATAATGGTATAATTTTCTCTTTAAAAGAGATATTCACCATATGGATGTTGATGAATATGTGGTAGTACCAAATTAATTAAGAACTCTGCAAGAGCCAATTATACTATTTTGGAGAAACACAATTGATTACCAATAAGGTATTGTATTGTAGTAAGTCTCAAAGAAACTTATTAGGTTTCCAAAGTATACGCAAAAGCGGTTGATTATATTGAGACTATAAATAAAGGAAAGATTTGATATCTTCTATTACTACAACTTGTAGCGGGATAATATGTATGTGAAAAGCTACCCGCTTTATTTTCCAGTTTGTACTACAGAAACAAAAGAATGCCACAATAAAGTGGATGTTTATTGATACAAAAACTCACATCATAATAAATATGGAGTTTATTGATAGTTGCACATGTTATGGTGTAAACATGAACTTATCAATATTGATAATTTATTCAGTTGGCATAATCAGTTTAGCCATATCAATTTAAATAGGGAAAAGGGTCAAAACTACCCCTAGACAATTGGAGTAGATTACAATAATGTCCTCCGTCCACCTATTTTAAAAAAATTGCCCTCACCATTATCTTTTTGGCTCAAGAATGCCCTTACGACTAACGATCATGTTAGATAAAAACTTAATTAATTTCCATGTACCATAACGAAAAAGGTTAAAATTGCCCCTAGACTATTGGAGCTGGTACAATAATACCCACGTCTAAAAAATCTCACCCTTCCCCCTTCTCCCCCTCCCCCCTCTAGCGTGTGGGTTCATATTCCTCTTGTTTTTCTCATCCTTTTTTTGGCCTTGCACTCTATTTGAATAATCACTACAAATATCATTAAAGATTTATTTTCAGAAAACCAAAATTTTTTGTCACCATACTTTACGTCATACAACTTTCAAAAACCATGTTAAGCAAAAAACAAACGTAATTAATTTCCATGTATCATCTTCCCATTGGCGTAACTTAAGACTCACCTAATTAAAATAAACTCACCCACATTCTAAGACTGTTTTCCGCCGTTACTTTCTCCTTTTTCTTTTAAAAATTATTCCACCAACTAGAACTCTCGTACACCTATTTTTTTCTTTAAGCAAACAAAACTCTCTCTTATAGTTAATCACATTCCTCTTCCTATTTCTTTGTAAATGTACACATCGATATTCCAATATTTTCATCACAGAAATACCATTCATCATTAATTTTTCTTACTACGCTTTACTGCTTCATAAAATACGCTCAATCAAGTGTTTATTACAGTCACATTCACCAATAAGTCGTATTCTCTCATATTCTCGGGCATATAATCTCAAATATTTCTCTTGATTTAATTGTCTTTTTTTTTTAATGAAATTGGCGGTATTGATATAACCTGACTAGCATCCTCGTACAATAGCTTAATTTACGAGGATTCTATATTTGAATAATCACTACAAATATCATTAAAGTTTTATTTTCAGACAACCAATCATTGGGACGATGATACATGGAAATTAATTACGTTGTTTTTTGCTTAACAGGGTTTTTGAAAGTTATATTACGTAAAGTATTGGTGACAAAGGATTTTGGTTGTCAGAAAATAAAACTTTAATGATATTTGTAGTGATTATTCGAATATAGTGCAAGGTCAAAAAAAGGATGAGAAAAATAAGAGGAATATGAACCCACACGCTAGGGGGAGAGGGGGGAGGGAAGGGGGAAGGGAGAGATTTTTTGAGATGGAGGTATTATTGTACCAACTCCAATAGTCTAGGGGCAGGTTTGATCTTTTTTTGTTATGGCACATGGAAATTAATTAATTTTTTTTATCAAACATGGCCGTTAGTCGTAAGGGCATTCTTGAGCCATAAAAATAACGGTGAGGGAAATCTTTTAAAAATAGGTGGACGGAGGGCATTATTGTACCAACTCCAATTGTCTAGGAATAGTTTCGACCCTTTTCCGATTTAAATATGATGTGCAAAAATAATAGAGAATTTACGTGGGAAAATATTAAAGAACTAGAAAGTTCTTCACGAATTCTCTTATGTTGCTTGTTCTCGTCGATTAATAGATCAACTAAATTGGGATTGAATCCCATGAATTCTGAAAATATTAAAGGTGAATATGGGCCATTTATCTGCCATGTATACCACATAAGATGCATCTATGAGACTGTTACATGTGTGATTATTATTAACCCGCAATCTGGCCAGTGCTTGCGAGGTAACTTGCTCAGTAATTTAATTTCGAGCATAATTTACAGATTTTCTATTCAAGACAATTTATCTTGATAAGTTGGTTTACATCACAGCTTATTTAGAATAATAATTTATTGAGTGCCTCCACTGTATAGCTAAACTATTGCTTATGAGAACAAAGTTATCTATATCAGTTTGATATACGTTATATACGAGAGTATGTTATATTCTCCCCTCACTACAAAGTTATCTATATCAGTCTGATATACGTTATATACGAGAGTATGTTATATTCTCCCCTCACAAGTGGTTCAGGGTCAGGAACCAAATAATTCCATCTTATTATTATTGATGTGCAGTGTATATTAACACGATAATGCACAAAGATGGATTCTTAAAGTTGAGGAAATAAGTTAGTTTTTCTAACACGAGGGGGAGACATGATAAACAATTGAGAAAAAGTTACATGGAATGAATTATCATTTATATATCTAGATCCTCGATTACGATAATATGAACTTGAAGTTCATAAAAAGATAATTCGTTTGCAATATATTGCAAAGCATGCCATACGCTTTTTTATCCCAAAGAAAGTAACTATATTCTCATTGCAAATGCTCATATTAAGTCCTAGGGGTAGTTTTGACCCTTTTCCGATTTAAATATGATGTGCAAAAATAATAGGGAATTTACATGGGCAAATATTAAAGAACTAGAAAGTTCTTCACGAATTCTCTTATGTTGCTTGTTCTCGTCGATTAATAGACCAACTAAATTGGGATTGAATCCCATGAATTCTGAAAATATTAAAGGTGAATATGGGCCATTCATCTGCCATGTATACCACATAAGATGCATCTATGAGATTGTTACATGTGCGATTACTATTAACCCGCAACCTGGCCAGTGCTTGCGAGGTAACTTGCTCATTAATTTAATTTCGAGCATAATTTCCAGATTTTCTATTCAAGACAATTTATCTTGATAAGTTGGTTTACATCACAGGTTATTTAGAAAAATAATTTATTGAGTGCCTCCACTATATAGCTAAACTATTTCATATGAGAATAAAGTTATCTATATCAGTTTGATATACGTTATATACGAGAGTATGTTATATTCTCCCCTCACAAGTGGTTCAGGGTCAGGAACCAAGTAATTCCATCTTATTATTATTGATGTGCAGTGTATATTTACACGATAATGCACAGAGATGGATTCCCAAAGTTGAGGAGTAAGTTAGTTTTTCTAACATAAGGGGGAGACATGATAAACAATTGAGAAAAAGTTACATGGAATGAATTATCATTTGTATATCTAGATCCTCGATTACGATAATATGAACTTGAAGTTCATAAAAAGATAATTCGTTTGCAATATATTGCAAAGCATGTCATACGCATTGTTATTCCAAACAAAGTAACTATATTCTCATTGCAAATGCTCATATTAAGTCCTAGAAGGACAAAGTCTATGGTACGCTTAAAGAGTATAGACAAATCAGATTCAAATAGAACTTCTTAATAAAGAAGATGAGCAAATGATCAAAGTGATCATAATAAGGAGGCAAGTGATCTAGAAGATCACATGACATAGCACTTTATAAAATCTCATGAGAGATTCAGGTACCTGAATATATGAATGAAGTGATCTCTATGTTATGTCTATATAAAAATTTATTGGAACCAACATAACATGTTTGTCGACGACATCTATCATAGCGCTAAGTATAGATGAGGATCTTAAGTCCATCGAATATAGACACAAAAGTATTGGCCAAATGGAAGAGATACAATTCAAGTAGAATTGATTCCATATGAAAGACATGTCGTTTTGGACATGTAGTTCAAATACTTGAAAGTATAAAGTCAATGGCATGTGCAATCAGATTTTGATATCTTATTTGTCTAGCATGACATGAAAACTTGATATGCATCTAAAGTCTATTATATGACTTATATGACTTAACTTATATGACAATCCATGAAGGATTTAAGTTGCTTGAAGCATCTACAATTCTTGATCTTGAGGTACCACTTCCTTAGTGCAATTTATGCACAAATGTATCTTGCTATAACTATAAGCATGATAATGTGATAGCGATGATACTTTATGGAGATATTGAAGAGCCATTCGACGATATTTGTGAAGACATTATATATCTATCACGAGTTATGATTTCAAGGTGCAAATATTCATTATAGTTAATATGGCTGATTTATTTATCAAATCTCTACCAACGATCTCTTGAAGATGGTGCACAAGATTGGAATGCAAATGCTCAAGGATGTGAATTGATGCTCTCATAAGGGGGAGTTAATGCACGTTGCACTCTTTTTCCCTTATAAGGTTTTGTCCCACTGGGTTTTCCTTGCAAGGTTTTTAACGAGGCAACCAATAGGCGAATTTATAAACATGTGTACTCTTTTTCCTTTTCTAGAATTTTTTTCCCATTGGGTTTTGTTTTAGTTAAGGTTTTAAGGCACATTACTTATTGAGTAGACATTCAAGGGGGAGTGCTAAGAATAGAATTCTATTTAGAGTGAATCTACTTGTAGAGAGTTTTACTTTGAGGCTAAGTCTGTTTTCTTCCTATAAATAGAGGGGTCTTACCCCATTGTAAATTATCCCAAAATTCAATAATAATTTTCTCTCTCTCTTTCTCTGCAATATTGCTCTTATTCTTTTATTTTTTTTATAACATAAATATTAATATTTCCTACATAGTTAAAATAAAGGAAGATTTACTAAGTGAAATTGTAGTTGATTCAAAGTCCTAAATTATTGGAAAAAAAGTAATAATAATTTTGTCCAAAATAAAATATATGTTTAAAGGATTAAAAAACTTGATCAACCTTTCATGTTGAAGTTTCATTAAAATAAATTTTATAAAATTTTAATCATCCATTCTTCACTTAAAAGAAAGCTACACCGAATAAAATTGTATCGGTATCCTAAAGTGTAACATGTAAGGTGTAGACATTTAAATTTTATGCATTTAAATCCATAAAATTATTTGGATTCTACTTTAAATTCAGGGTATATTAGTTCAAATAAATATTAAGGGCTATATAATTAGATTAATTATATTAGTCAAATACATATGAGTTACGTAAATGAGTCTCAATCTACTAGGCTAGCCATTTGGTTGGACTACAAATGATGAGCCTACTTCATTAGGCTCAACATGACATCTTCCTAGAGGCCCAATTTGGTGCCACGTGTCAAATGACGTGGCACACCAAGTCAAATGGTAGAGTCAATAAGATCATTCCACATTTCAAAATGATAAAGCATGCCAAGTCAAATTAAAAGGCCAAATGAAACTGCACCACATATGCAAATGACATGTTCTGGCCAATCAAATATGGTCATGTCAAGCTTCAATCTAATTGGTCGGAAAGATTTTATTCTCATCACAAGTTGATGGGTTTTCAATGTCTTGGCCTTATGTTTCTTATATTTTGATGATCTAACAAACTTATCGTGAATAACAAAATAGAGCACCTGGATATACATTTCATGTGAACTGGTCGAAGACTGAAAATCAACAAATGGATAAACGACCATAGGGAGACACATAATAGGGACCTGGTGACCTGGTCCCTTAGGGTTCTTTGACACAAGCATAAGTCAGTGACTGTACACGATAAATATAAAGAGAAACACAGCAGGGACCTGCTCCCATAGGGCTCTCTGACACAAGTACAAGTCAAGTACACAACTGGAACGTAATAGAAGAAAGTAACCATCTAGCAGCTGTCATAGTAGAGGAACACAACAAGGACCTAGTCCGTGTGTCCTGACAGAATTACAAAGACCACTATCCAGCTAGAATGTAACTGCCCAGAATTGGTTGTGCAGATAGTACATTGGTCACTTCTCATTGAGAAGAAGCGTACACCTAAAGTTGACATCACTATCTATTGTGCTATCTTATGTGATAAAACAACCTGGTGCAAGGCACCCATTCTTTCTGCATTCGGTGATATTCTCTCAAGAAATATAAGTATTCATGCGTCATTGAAGTCACTGGTGTGTTAAGAACAAGAAGACAACTCCACTAAGAATCAATTTCTAAATGACTTTATATACATTCATAGTTGAGTTGTAATCTTGTTATTTGTTCGCTATTGTAATTCCTAGTTTGATTTTTTAGAAGCATTGTCTTAGGAACAAACTAAAATTCATAAACTTCTGAGTTTATGTTGTGACTAGGGATAGTCCTAAGTTTAAATCCTTTATAACTAGGACAGATATAGAGTGGCTTATGGTGGTTGCATCAAAAGTTAGTTTGAAGTATTTTCAATAAGGTTTTTGCAAAGTGGCTTATAATAGGGTGATTGCAAGTTAGTAGCGTTGAAGGCTACAAGAGTAGGTCCTGGTTTTTTATCCCCCTTGTGTGAGACTTTTCCACGTAGAAAATCTCTTACCTTCTTTACTTTCAGTCTTTACTGCATTCTACGCATCATCTCATAGAGGACCAGGTACTCTATACTTTGGTGGAATAATATACACTAATAATTGGTACTAGAGCAGGTTTCTCCTATCAGGCTAACACCTAGGAATGATCCTCAATGGATGCTCCACCAAAATTTGAAGAAGGACAATCAACCTATAGACCTCCCAGATTCAATGGTCAATATAATGGCTGGTGGAAGACCCGTGTGCATGATTTTATGGTCGTAGAAGATTCAAAGTTGTAGGATATCATTTGTGATGTTCCACATGTTCCCATGAAGAAGCTTAAATAAACAGGACAATTGGTGCTCAAAGGGAGAAGAAAGTACATCTACATTGATAGAAAAACAGGAAAAGAACTATCGTGCCAAGAAAATCTTGATGTATGGCATATGACCTACTAAGTAAAGCAGAGTATCAGTTTGTGATACTGCCAAAGAAATATGGGAAGCTTTACAAACCGCACACGAAGGAACTACTCAAATCCAACAATCCAAGATCGACATGCTCGCCACTGGATATAAGCTTTTCAGGATGAAGGATGATGATTCCATTTCAGGATGAAGGATGATGATTCCATACAAGATATGCACACTAGATTCAGCTCCATCATAAATGATCTTCACTTTCTTGGAGATGGCATTCCCTGAAATAAGCTTGTAAGGAAAATCCTCAGTGTTCTACCTGGGTCTTGGGAAAGTAAGGTAAATGCCATCACTAAAGCCAAAGATCTACACACTTTAACCATGGATGAGTTTATTGGTATTCTAAAAAATAAGAGATGAAAAGAAAGAAAGGCAGTAAGAGAAAAGAGCATAAGAAGGAATAGAACCTAGTGCTTAAGGCTAAAAGAAGTGATTCAGGTGATGAAAATAATGAAATGGCCTATCTTACTATGAGATTTCAAAAGATAGTTAGAAGAAATGTTGGTATACCTAAGTGGGGCAGTTTGAGTAAAATAAGGAATGACGATCTTTGTCACAGATGTGGAAAGTCAGGGTATTTCATCAAAGACCGCCCACTCGCAAAACAGGAGCAACACAAGCAAAATTCTGACAAAGCAGGAAAAAGGAACATGGTTCAAGATGAATGATACAAGCGAAATAGTGCTGCAGACAACATAATTAAGCAGGCTCTTGCTGCTTGGGGAGACAACTCGAGTGAATCCGAAAGGGAATTATGCAAAAAATAGTTCCATGATGGCAGTGGAAACTAAAGCGACGAAGTACGATTCACCGTTTGCGCTGATGGCTCGGTCAGATGATGATGAAGAAGAAAATAAAGACGGTAAGGTAAACTTTAGAGATGTTCAGAGAAATCTGAAATCCTATTCTTTTAAGAAGCTAAGGACTTTATCCAATATCCTAATTGATACCTATTATAACCTTTAAAATGATAAGGATATCCTGACTATAGAACTAGGAGAGGCTGAACAATCTAGAGATGATCTAGTGGTCTGTGTAGTGGACTTAAATGAGACCATATCAAATCTTGAACAAGAAAAAAAAGCCTTTAATGAAAGAATAGCTAGTGTGAAAAATGAGAGAGACGATATGATGGTAGTGGTTGTTGATCTAAAATAAATAATAGAAGGCCTTAACAATGAAAAACACACCTTAGATGAAAAAAGTTGCATCTACTGAAGAGGAAATGGATGACCTATTAGTAATATGCACTGATTTAGAGGAAACCATTGAGGGACTCAATAGAGAACATATGAATGTAAGTCTTGGGAAAGGGAAGGAAGTAGCCAGTGAGACACACATAATTCTTGAAAAGGGGTTAACTATTGTGAAAACCAGTCTCTGTAGTGAACTCGAGAGGAATCAACAATTCCAAGCTGAATTGGAAAAAGTAAGAAATGATCGTGAGAAATCTCGGAAGTGGACCTGGTCCTCAGATGCTATCACTGTCATACGTATCAACAACTGTGGGAACAAGTAGGGCATTGGATTCCAAAGGGAGAAAACTCTTTACAACCCGCACATCAAGTATGTCACTGATAACTGGCTATGTACCCACTGTGGGAACAATGGACATTTAAAAGAAAATTGCCAGGCCAGGGTTCAGTCTACTAAAAAAAAGTGATTTTTGATGGAGTGACTAAAAGCAAAGGACCAGGTACCACTCTCAAAAAGCGGATGTTGCCTGCATGGACTAGGAAATACCTCATTCATCCTACAAGGGACCTAAACTAGTTTGGGTTCCTAATGCTAACCTTTATTTTGCATGAGCAGGGAACAATGAGAGGAATCATACTGCGATGGACTATGGGTAGTGCATGCTTAAAGCACGCAGTTGAAAACATCATGAATCATTTCTCACTGAAAGCCCTACATGAAGGGAATGTATCCTTAAGAAGGAAGTAAAGAGTACGTTCTCAATGAATGAAAAGGTAGAAAGGTTCTTTTGGCACTCAAGCGGGAATATACACTATGTGAATGACCTAAAAAGTGCAGTCACCAATCTAATAACTCGCCAAGTGGTCTCAGTGGACAAAGGAAACACGAACATTCACTCCAACTTATTATGAATCTCGACAAGCTGGTTGTATGAGATGAGTGAAGTCGCAACCATGGCATGCATGATTGGTATATGCAAACCTCTCACCTCTGAATAAATTAACTCAGTAGGACCTGGTCCATGGTCTTCCAAACTCAAATGTCACCTGGACATGAGTTCACAAAATGAAGGAGGAGGGGGAATAAGGGATCACACACGATTTCTCAACACTCAAGGACTCTACGGCAAAATGGTATTACTGAAAGCAAGAATGGAACGAGAAAATACTGCATGGAAAATGTCCATCGACTATGGAATCACCAAGAAATTCTGAGCAAAAGTAGTAAATACTGATTTCTATATGGAGACAGGTGTCGGATCAGGCCCCTCCTGAATCAAAACCCACCACGAGCTGCCAAATGGAGGAAAGCACCATATTCTCGACGATAGGAAGGATCAACTTGGGAAGATCAATGCAAAATAATGAGCGAAGGAGTTCTTCTAGGGTACAATTCACAAAACAAGGCGACCAAGTCTCCAACAAAGGGCACGCCCAAATGGTAGGAGGTGCTCCTAGGATATTTAACAAGACACTTTCCCTTACCAAGAATGAAATCATGATGATAAATATGATGAACCAACCCTGTCTTTCGGAAATATCCGAGGCTTCAAATAGGGAGGATGATAAAATGAGTAAGATGAATGAGACTGGCGAAAGACAACGCAACATCATCCTCTATGTTTCAAAAAAAACCTGGTATGTCACCCACTACCACTGAAGCTGAAGGAAGAGTAAAGATGCAGCTCATGGCACTACACAAGTACCAGAACACAAAATGTGGGGAAATCAAATTGACCTTCACTCTCTCTTCAATTAAACTTCTGTCTCAAATTGGAAAACCAAAGGCTCCAATATGTGTGACAAGTCAATTACTCTAGTTTATTCTGGAGTTAGATAAACATGGTTTTTTTCCTTATGTATCTCCAATCCATAATAGAATCCAAAGTGTAAGTCCGTATGAATCCTACTTAAATAATGACCACAAAAAGGTTTGATATATTTTAGAGGAACTCAGGACCTAGTCTTGTGTTGCCCCTAAGGTGATAGTACTTTTTATCATGTTGGATATAATGATGTTACCTACGTAGGTTTTGCTATGGAAGGAAAGCACTTTTGGGATGGTGCACCTGTCATGATTCATACGTCATCCTTTGGGAGACAATGAAGCAAAACTCAATGGACTCATAAACAACTGAAGAAGAATTTCAAAAAGTAAGAGGATCTGTGTGAAATACTGCAGGACAGAAGACTACATTAAAGATATCTGCATCAAAGCCTCGAGTAGAGAATATTCTGGATCAATCAAGGTGAAGATAGGGCCACAAGAGTCTAATAAAGAAACTGATCCTCCATCAGTTGGCTATGTAAGACAACACCAGGTAAAGGTAGATAAAGTGTTTTCTGACCAAGCCTAACTCACATCAATACCATTATAGGTATACACGCATGAAGGTCTTTGAAGCTAAAGGTACATTTTTGAACTACCAGAGAGGAGCTGCTAAAACCTTTTTCAAAAATTATTCTAGCATCAGGTTCCCGTACCTTAGGCTAGTAGTAACATGCTTAATTCTGCATGCCCTGTCAAAACAAAAACAAATATTAACAAAATTAACTCAACTGCTATATCATCCAACTTTTCAACGTTTGTATGTCATGTCTTGTCTTTCAAATCCTTTCATCCCCTCTACACGGTAACACTTCCCCATAAACCTACCGTTATTTTCAAAACTATTCAAAACCTATTTCACTCTCCACTCATCATTAGCCCTTCTGTCAATAAGCCTTTCATTCTCTCTCACGGAAAGTCATGAACCTTTATCTTCGTTGTGTAGCTAGGATCTTCTCTTTATCTCTCTACTCGTTACCAAGTACTCATCTAATGACGATCGAACCATCATCTCATTCTCCTACCATTAACACTGATCCCACTTCATTATTATGCTTGAAATCATCCTAGAGTGTCACTATTTCACGCCTTCTAACACCTTATCCACTCTTAGATCCTCCTCCACTCCTACAGTTTTTCCATTTATGATAAACCCTATTTACCATCGTTTTGAGAACCCTATGTCTAGTCAATCCTATGATCTCATCAAAGAACACTCCTCAAATGTCAGAAGCCCTTGAGGATGATCCTGACCAGTATATAAACTTCTCTATGTTGGACTTAGTGACTCTAAAGGAGTAACCAGAAAAGGAATCAGCTCATAATATCATGGCTATAGCTGCTGCGAATCTGATAAATGAAGGAGCATATCTCTCGTCTGAGTAGCAAGGGAAGAAATTCCATTCCTATGAGACGTAGGAGCCATAAAACTCCTCGAGTCCTTGGCTCATGAGAAGTTCTCAGAAAAGCCTTTTGATGAACCTGATTGTCTTCTATGCAAACTCGCTCTTGCATCTCCTGTTCACTACAAGCTCTTAGAGTCTTCCTCCAAATCACCTACTTTCAGGTCACTGCAGCAAGAAAGTTTTGAATCCTCATTGCAGAAAAGTAAGAGGAGTTTTAAGACAAGGAAAAAAAGGAAAATGATTGCAAGGGATTTTATCAAGAATGTGTCAGTAAACCAGATAGAAAAAGATGCTTCTAGGGAACCTGGTTCCTTAGTACAACAATCAATTATGATACCTCAACAATCTATGGACAAGGCCTTATATGGAAAAATTAAGGAATAGAAAGTGTTATCCGTGAAATACAACAGCAAGTCTAAACTGAGTCAAACTGAGCTAGCCGTGTCTGAGGACAATATTATGGGAATGGAAAGCTGGAAAGGAAATTCTGTTGAAGGGTCTAGCAAACAAAAAGGGAAAACTTTTAAGGAACCTGGTTCAATAAGGTCCATGACCTATAATGGTGTTCTTGGACAGCAGAGATTAAGAACTCAGAAAGTGTTGTGGGGTTGTACATATCATCCATCAATTTAGGAGATGGTAGGCATGAGAAAAATTCTGGAGATTGTGGAATTTCACCAATGGGAACACTTGTTTGAAGTGCCTCTAGTGTACGAAGATGCAGTACAAACTTTTTATGCATCTCTTTTCACTATTAAGGGGTATCACATTTGTGTGCTCGTAAATGGAGTAGATATTGTACTCGACGCTTCAATGTTGGGAAAGGTTCTAGGAATTCCATATGAAGGTATGTCCTCAGCTAAGGGTGTATGCGGAGTAAACTTTCGGAGTGCTATCATGAAAGGATAAGCTATTCAACAGGGGGAACATGTGCAAAAGAAGGTATTGATTCCTGAGCACTAACTTCTCTTTGAACTAGTCAATAAAGTGCTCTTACCCCACTCTGAGAGGTGATCTATTACGATAAGATTGGATATGGTCCTAATGGAAGTGCTTGATGAGTTTTTCCCAATTAATTTTCCAGCAATCATGATAGATCATATGCAGAAGGTGGCAAATACTAAGGGTAGAAATCATGGGTTACCTTATGGCTTTCTCCTCAGTCAGGGTTCAGATTCTATAAGGTCCCCTTAAGGAATTCCAGAGTGGGCACACATAAGCAGGCCTTCTCTAAGATCACTTTAGAAGAATGTGAATGTCTAGAAAGAGTTGTTGGAATCATCTCGACCATTTCTCAGCTGATCAACGCTCAAAATGTAGTTTCTGAAGAAATAAGCAGGCTGAGGGCTTGAAATGCCATACTAGAAACTCAACTCAGTCAAGCTGCTAAAGGACCTGATTCTATCAATGATGAAGTTGCACGAGTGACAGGAAAATGATTGACTTTGGGATCAATTACTTAAAGAACAACTATCTATAAATGCTCGACTGAACTTGATTCTCAAAACAATTGCTGTCTCTTCCTCCTTCCTCTAGTGTTCCCTAGGATCCTCTTAGTGTCCAACTATTTTTACTCCAAAAATCTTGTGGCTGCTGTTTTACTTTTGTTTGCTTTTTGTGTGATGACATTTTGAACTTAGCGATTATTGCTCCTAAATTGTTCAATCCAATGTAAACATTAATCAACAGCTCTCCTTTCTTTACCTGTACATTACTGATTTCCTCTGGATTCTCTTTTCTGTCATGTTGTGTGCACATATGTGGCATGAGCTAGATGTGTTAGAATTATTTATGCTTATTACCTGTTCTTTTTAATGATTCCAAAAAGGGGGGAAATGATGTGAGGACGCGAGGGGTAATATGTTGTGTGTATAAGTGAGGGAAAATAACAAATGAGGGAGATCTGCGATTAAGGGGGAAATATGCTTTGTGTATAAGGAGGGTGATATGAGTTTAAGGGGAAACTTTGTGTCATTCTGGCATCTCATCTAAATATTTCTGCTTTAAACAAATACTTTCCATGCCTAAGTTTGTCATCATCTAAAAGGAGAGAAATTAATGGGTTTTCAATGTCATGGCTTTATGCTTCTTATCTTTTGGTGATCTAACACACATGTCGTGAAGAAGCAGATAGAGCATACATTTCACATAAATTGGTTGAAGTTTGAAAATCAGCAAGTGGATAAATGACCACAGGGAGGAACACAACAGGGACCTGGTGACCTGGTCCCTTAGGGTTCTCCGACAAGAGCACAAGTTAGTGATTGTACCCGATCAATATAAAGAGAAACACACTGCTCCTTTAGGGCTCTCTGACAGAAGTACAAGTCAAGTACACAGTTGGAATGTAGAAGAAAAAAGTGACCATCTAGCAACTGTCATAGCAGAGGAACACATCTAGGAACTGGTCCGTTGGTGTGTCATGATAGAAGTATAAAGTCCACTATCCAGCTGGAAAGCAACTGCCCAGAGGTGGTTGTGCAGAGAGTACAACGGTCGCTTCTCATTTGGAAGAAGCGTACACCAAGAGTTGACATCATTATCCATTGTGCTATATTATGTGATAAAACAACTTGGTGCAAGGCACGCCATTCTTTTTGCATTTAGTGATATTCTCTAAAGAAACATAAGTATTCATGCGGCATTGAAGTCACTGGTGTCTCAATAACAAGAAGACAACTCCATTAAGGATTAGTCCTTAAATAATTTTATGTACATCCATAGTTGAGTTGTAATCTTGTTATTTGTTCGACATTGTAATTCCTGGTTTCTTTCTTAGAAGCGTTATCTTAGAAACAAACCAAAATTCGTTAACTTCTGCGTTTATGTTATGACTAGTGATAGTCATAAGTTTAAGTCCCTTATAACTAGGATAGTTATAAAGTGGCTTGTGGTGGTTGCGTCACAAGTTAGTTTGAAGTCTTTGCAATAAGGTTTTTGCAAAGTGGCTTGTAATAGGGAGATTGCAAGTTAGTTGAGTTAAAAGTCTACAAGAATAGGTCGTGGTTTTTGATCCCTTTGTGAGGGATTTTTCCACGTAGAACATCTCTTGTTTCTTTATTTTCAGTCGTTACTGCATTATACGCATCATCTTATAGAGGACCAAGTACTCTATAGTTTGGTGGACTCATATAAACCAACATGACTCTTTCCTTCCACAACTATAAATAGGAGTCTTCAAAACTCAAAAAGGACACCAGAAGTTATAACAAGAAAACACAAGGGAGCTTGTGGATCAAACACCGCAATTCTTTGTAAAATGCAAGTGTTCAAGCATTTCAACACAAATTTCAAGTATCCAAGATAAAAGACAAACTCAAATCAAATACAAGGCGTTCAAGATCAGGGCTACCTGTTCGTGATAATATTTGTGGCAACAATCAATGATATTTGTGACGGTTAAATCAAATTTAAATTCAAAATCAACCTCAAAGGCCCTTGACTTTATATTAAGAAAACAGAATCAGAGGAACCGTAGAGATTGCAACACTCAAATATTAGAAATCAAATACTATGATTGTTGTAATATTTTTCCCTTTTAATTTTATTTTCTCGACGCAATTTATTGTTTACAAATTCTAGCACGCCAAGTGGGACAATCTTTACCTCTCATCTCAACTTTTCAATTATCAAAGTTCAAGAATATCAAAATGGCTTCAGAGAAAATCAACTCCAGATCAACCTCTAACAAGGCTACTAAATTCCAGGTTCTATGCTAATGTAGAAATCATACTCGATGTACCTTTGGAAGATTTGGACCGGTTACGAGAAGTAAAGCAAGCTCATTAGGACAACAAGCACCCCAAGTTCCGTCCACATCAATATCACAACCCTAAAACCTATTCGCTCGTGATGGCGACTCTCGTGAAGAAAAGTCCAGCTGACACAACACCTATGTTAACCCTTTAATCATTAAGAGTCATTTTGAAGCCTTTAATTAAACAAATATTTCATAATATAAGTCTAAATAAATAACCCAAAAATAACATACAAGCCTGACATGGGGGTGTCACTAGTCATGAGCATCTGCTACAACTATCTAACCATATCAAGATCAATATGGTCGGAAAAAGTCACAAGAATACATAAGGAAGAAAAAAGAGGGAGAAAGCTAAGCCGCGACTGCCAAGCAGCTTCCTTGCTAGCTCTGATGAAACTGCCACCAAGCTCAGAATTGCCAAAATCTACACACAAGGTGCAGAGAGTAATATAAATACTCCAACCTAGTAAATAATAAAAGTAAATAAAGTCAGAGCAGTAAGAAATTACGTATACCACATTATGGCACCATAGAGGGTACCACATGTTTCCAAAAATAGGATACAAATCAAATCACTTCGTTAAACTTCCATCTTCAGTAAAATCCTTTGGAAAATATCTTTCTAACCTTTCCAATAAAGTTTATATATATATATATATATATATATATATATATATATATATATATATATCGGGCAAAGCATAGTTTGTATACAGCCCCTCAGCAAAACAGAAATTCATAACTTAAAAACTTCAGTTTTAATGAAATTTGCTTAAAGCATTTTTTCAATATTTTCAATAGAGGCTTGGTCTAAAGAAGAGTGAAAATAGTAATTAAATCAATGTATTCGATAGAGACTCGCTTTAAGGAGGAGTGAATAAGAGTAAGTTCATAAACAGGCCCCTCAAGCAAAGCATCACTCATGTACATGTATATATATATAGCCCCTCGGGCAAGCCTCTCAGTCACTCATGACTCAACTATTACCAATTAGTGCTCACACTCAATAGGTATCATATAGTAACCATTGCGGTGTGCAACCCGATCCATATATCGGTGCGGCGTGCAGCCCAGTCCAACATATAATTGCGACGTGCAACCCGATCCACACACACGCAATATATATATATATATATATATATATATATATATATATATATATATATATATATATATATATATATATATATATATATATATATATATATATTATTGTGACGTGCAACCCGATCCATCAATATATAGTCCTCACAACCAGGCCGTCGGCCTCTCTCAGTCATTAACTTCACAATCAGACCCTCGATCTATCTTAGTTATCAACCTCACAATCACTTGGACCATCAATAAACTCGGGAACTCAACACTAACAATTTTCAAATTTTGAGAAGTAAAGTGATAAAACTATATAAAAGATGAAACATGATTGAGGATATGCTTTCAAAACAAATAGAGTGCGGATAGTAAAAATTACCTAAGGGTCTGTGCAGGTTGGCACAAGGCCCCAAACATGGCATTCAACCCAAAATATCATATCAATCTCTAAAATATAGAATATCATAAGATTTCATATCAAATACATAACTTAGCAGTCATACGGAACGGACTAATTCACAATCCCTAATGGTTCACGACTCCACAATTGTCATCTAGTGTGTGCGTCACCTCAAAGAGCACAACGATGTGAAATTCGGGGTTTCAAACCCTCAGGACAACATTTACAATCATTACTTACCTCGATCCGGTCCAAACTCTAGCCCGCGATGCCTTTTCCCTTACGAATCGATCTCCAGATGCTCCAAATCTAGCCATAATCAGTACATAACCATTGATATATACTAAGGAGACAAAGCCCACTCGAAAATATTCAAATTACATCAAAAATCTCGAAATTGCTCAAACCCGCCCCTGGGCCCATGCCTCAGATTCTGATAAAGTTTACATCAACAGTTTCCTTATCACCCCACGAGTTCATACATATCAAAAGTACCGAAATCCAACCACAGACGACCCCTCAAATCCCAAGTCCTAGGTCTCCAATTACAAGCCCTAGTTCTTCAATACTATGCTTAAATTCCATGATTAATTAGGTAGAATTCACATAAGAATCAAGTATTTTGTTTTAAAATCTTACCTTCAGATGCTATCTCCTTAATTCCTCTTCAAATCCTCTCATAAAGCTATAAAATCACTCAAAAATGGTGGAAGTTTACCCCAAAATTTTGGACAATGGCTATTTAAACATTCTGCCCAGGCATCAAAACCCTTCTTCGCAAACGCGGTCAAAGCCTCGCGTTCGTGAAGCACAAAATAACTTTGACCAAAAACATCCTCTTCGTGATCGCGACCTGCCCATTGCGCATGCGATAGCTCCTCAACTTGACTTTCCTCAATCGCGTTACCTCTCTCGCGAACGTGATGAATAAAACACCTCAAGCCCAGCTGACCAAATTCCTCTACGCGAACGGGAAGCTACCCTTACAAACGCGATGCATAAACATCCTGCCCTTCGTGAATGTAGGGCCTTCCTCGCAAACTCGAAGCCCAAAATCTCAGCCTTCTCCAGATAACCCTTTGCGAACGCGAAGACCTAGTCGTGAACGCGAAGGTCAAATTCCTTTGCAACACCCTGCTGTTTTTCTGCAATTTCTAACAACATAAATGGTTCGACTTACAACCCAAAACTCACCTGAGGGCCTTGGGATCTCAACCAAACTTTTCAATATATCCCGTAACCTCATTCAAACTAGTTCCAACTTTCGGAATGCTCAAAGCAACATTGAAACACCAAAATTATATCGGATTCAAGCTTAAGAATACTAAGAACTTCCAAATTACGCTTTTGATAAAAACCCCATCCAAACCACATCCAAATGACCTGAAAATTTTCACACACATCACAAATGACACAATGGAGCTACTACAACTTTTGGAATTCCATTCCAACTCCTATAATATAATCTCACCCATCAACTGAAAAACGCCAAAATCTCAATTTCGCCAATTCAACCCTAACACTCCCACGGACTTCCAAAATGCAGTCCGATCACGCTCCTAAGTCCCAAGTCAACTAACAGAGCTAGCCAACCATAATAATTTTGATCCGAGATCATATACCAACAAGTCAAATCTTGGTCAAACTTTTCAAATTCTAAACTTCAAACTGAGAACTGTTCTTCCAAATTCATTCTGATTACCTTGAAAACCAAAAGGAACAATTTACATAAGTCATAATCCATCACACAAGGCAAGTCATGCTTGAGAATTTGAAAGCAAAATGCAAAAGCTCAAAATGACCGGTCGAGATGTTATAATCAACCCTTGTTTTCGGATCTTTATCCTCAAAAGAACCAAGATCTTTCATAAACGCACCTGAAGGAGGAAGTGATGTTGCTAAAAAGATTAAGAAAACTCTTGCTTTGCCTGACCTCTCTGGAACAAAGAACTCTTCCGTAAAGGAAGATGATGGATCCCCCCATCTTACAACGCATAGCCAATCGAGGATCAATTTATGTGACAATCCATGCTACTCTTTATCATCTTCAACAATCACGCAATCCTCGGTTACAAATGCTTCATCTGTGGAGGAGCACTTGGCAAACTTGATGGACGAAATCACTGGCTTGACCAAGTGCATGAGAAATAAAGATACTAGAATTGACAAGCTAACAGATAGGGTAGGAATCTCGATGGAAAAAGAATCCACCCATGCACCTAGAAAACTTCCAGAAGTTCCAGAGATTAATTCTCCCCCAAGATGAGTAGCATCCGCTAAGGCTATACATGTCTCATTTGAAGGGGAGGTTCTAATCGATCAACTGAAGGAGTTCATTCAAGAAACTACTAAGAATATGTATAAAATTGCAGCCAAATTATCCTTTACATACACAAAGTTGTACCCTACAAGGATTGATATGTTGAATATGTCTGGTGGCTATCAACCTCCAAAGTTTCAATAGTTTGATGGTAAATACAATCCCAAGCAATATGTGGCGCACTTTGTTGAGACATGCAACAGCACTGGGTCAAAAATGAAATGATTTGATTGGTATATTGACCTTGAGGCGGGATCAATTGATAGTCGGGATCAACTAGAGAAAGAGTTTCTCAATCACCTTTATAGCATAAGACACACTATGAGCATGGTGGAACTCACAAATACTCATCAATGGAAGGTTAAACCAGTTATCAACTTTATCAATTGTTGTAGGAATGCAAGCCTCAACTGTAAAGACATGCTTAATGAAGCGTTTGGCATAGAGATGTGCATCCAAGGCATGCAACGGGGATTGCACTACATCTTGCAACGTATCAAGCCTAGAACATTTGAAGAACTTGTAACCCGTTCCCATGACATGGAATTGAGCATGGCCTCCGCTGGAAATGAAAGGCTACCTATCTATGAACCTCCAAAGTGAACGACAAGAAAGAAGTCTGCAAATGGAAAAAATTTCATTCCGAAATCTAAACAATGAAGCAGACTTTCAATTAAGCTTGAAAAATTGATGACCCAAATTACAGCAAATATCGTCGACTTGTGAGTCATCCTCTTGAGAAGTGCTTTGTGTTTAAGGACAAAGTTATGGACTTGGCCCGTGAAAAGAAGATCGTGCTTGAAGATGAGAAGTCAAATACAAACCAAGTCTCTATCACCTTTGGGTCATTCAGTCTAGATGAATTATGCAATTTCTGAATTATGCAATTTCAAAGAAAGTAAAGATAAAGATTTACGGGATAAAAACAAAGTCAGAGTTAATCAACCTGATGATGATGAAGGTTAGATATTGGTGACTTATCGTAGACGCCTGATCGCGGTCCAACTCCACACTAATAAAGAGTAGAAACAGAGGACCGCAATAGCTTTTACCCGATTTTGGGTTGGGATCGAATCCAAAGAGAGCTAGGATTGGAGTTAAGTATCTATCTAGCTTAGAATTGTGAGTGTGTTCTTAATTGATCTTCTCATCTTTTTGTGGTTTTCTTTAACAATCTAAGATTATCAACTACTAATTATAACTAATTATGCTAAGTGAAAGTAAAGAGTTGTATCTAATAGTTTAAAAGGCACTAGGGTAGTGACTTTCACCTAGGTAGCTATTTGACGGGTAATTGTTTATAAGGCACACTTGACATGATTGGGAAAATATGCTATAACCGTTGTACGATTTTACCCATTCTCACACATCTCGGTAGAGAGAGTGATTTTGTCCAATTGACTTTCTCAAGATCAAATGGGTAGGAAATTTTGCTCAAGAAACTAGGGTTCAAGTCAAATAATTACTCTCTCGATGTTAACCCTTTAATTAGGACTATCAATTATGTGTAGTCCATCCCAATTCCTTGTTGGGTAAGTTAAGGAGACTTAGGCTCTCTAAGAAGAGCTAAGTCAAATAAACACAAACCATTGTTTGCAACCACTAATTCATAAATTCAACCATAAAATTTACCCAAATAACAAACACCCAGAGTCAATCTAGCCTTAAATTGCAACACCCATCAACTACCCATACTAGGGTTGAGCGACAACCTTAGATAATGGGGTTAGCAAACTCATATTTGAAGAACAAAATAGAGAAATAGATGAAGAAGAAGACATATTAATTAAGAAGTAAAGAAAATACATAGAATCTATCGTTAAAGTTAAGCTAAGATGCCCAAAATAGCTACAAAATAACGTCTCACGAGTGCAACTACTATTCTGTAATATCCGATGACCTAAAAATGGCAAAATATTCTATTATACTAAGCTAGAAAAACTAGACAAAAATACACCTATGGGGTCAGTACGAGCCAGATAAAATGGACCGCAGCCGCACTAGGCTCTTGGACTTCAAATCTTGGCTTTCTGTGCTTGGGATCCGCGGACCGCGTAGAATTGACCGCGGCAGCAGAGGTATCTGATGTAGTCCGCACAAATATGACTGCAGAAC
This sequence comes from Nicotiana benthamiana, assembly GCA_034376525.1. Classification (NCBI taxonomy): domain Eukaryota; kingdom Viridiplantae; phylum Streptophyta; class Magnoliopsida; order Solanales; family Solanaceae; genus Nicotiana; species Nicotiana benthamiana. The sequence continues at coordinate 61,373,937 of CM067337.1, forward strand.
GCATAGCTTGAACCATTGCAATTTTCACCTCTTTGAATCTCTCTTTCGCGGACCGCACGAAATGGTGATGCGACTGCGGAACATTCGATGCGGACCGTGCAATATCGAATGCGGTCGCACTGCCTTGAAACCCATTTTGACAAATCTCTGAATCACCTAGTGTGGACCAGACAAAGTGGAATGTGGCCGCACCAGGCCTGTTTTCCCTCCGTTTGCCTTGTCTTTGATACTACAGTAGATTTCAATCCTTTTGAGCCAATCTTTGACATTTCGTCACTTTGTCGATCAAACCTGCAATCAAGCACAATTTATGAGCCTTTTGGGAGGACTGTTTTGTAACAATTTCTAATCAAAGCATAAGAAAGAAGGAGTATGAAACACGTTAAAATCCCTAGTTATCGACTCCCCCAAACTTATGCTTTTGCGTGTCTCAAGCAAACAAAATAAGACTCACCCCCTAAGGGAAATCCAAGTATTTTCAGCTATCCTAAAGTAATCTCACAAGCATCAATTTGGACTAACAATTGCCCTCAATACGAATGAATCATTAACAACATTTATACTTTGAAAAACTATGGATCAAGTGTGACACAAGAGCATCAAGAGTTGACTCATTACATCAAAGAACTCTCTCAATTGCTTTGGTCGTTGGGAACCCAAACTCATACATCCTCAACTCTTTCTAAGAAAACTTCACATTTTTAGAGTATTAGCACACAAACCGAGGTTAATAAGAATTCACTCGTCTCTCTCAAGGAAAGATCACAAGTCCAGCTCTAAGTACCATATGCACCCCTCATGTAAGTATCCACTAATGCAAACATCATTCAACTCAAGATCATATAGGGCTTTTATGGAGTCAATGTGAAGGCTTTTGGTTCAGGGCAGGAAATGTTTTAATCTAAATGGATTTCATCTTCCCTTAAGTAGTTTTGATTCATTTGGAAGAATTCTCTTGACTCTTTGAGTATTTCACTTCTTTTTAAGGGGTTAGAGAGACACAATGTCACCCGTTCTTACGCATTTAAAAACGTATCTCCTTTTTCAACTTTTTCCATATCTTTTTCTCTTTTGCTTTTCTTAAATCCCTTTTTATTCTTTTTCACTTTGGGCTTTTCTTTTATCTATTTCTTTTCTTTCTTTTTCATTGCCTTCCTTTTCTTCACTTTTGTATCTTTTACCACTTTGTTCCCTTTCTCGTCTCTCCCCCCAAACTCAGACTTTTGCCATTGCTCAAGGAAAGATTAGGTGCCAAAAGAGGCTATATTTTAGAATGGGTATAGGCTTATAGAATTGGTTCTTGAAAGAAAAAGGTTAAGGCTTAAAAGGGTTAACTAGTGATTATATCATTGGGAGGCTATGGAATTGTTCAACATTATTTGGATCAAGAAGAGCCTATAATCACCTCCCAAGCCAAATTTCACTATACAAGATCTAGACCATTGGCTCGGGACTTGGACTCACAATTAGATTTCTCACTATACAAGCTAAAGGATTGCTAAAGATATAGAGTCGGGGGACCACAACAACCTTAGACACGATTTGAGCACACAGTGGTCCCAAAAGACCACATGATGATTTTCGGCCAACATAAGAGTCTCAAGGTCATGGCATTTACCATCCTAAACACAATATTTTGTCTTTGACCCTGGGATCAAAGGCAAATGTGCTAGGCCCAAGTGAAGCTTTGCTTGAGGTACCCTTAACTACAAACTACTAAAAACTATGAAAACAAAAACGGACTCAAACCCTTAAGAAGGTTATCGCGCCATCCATCATTGGAAAGAGCCACCCGGTTCACACAATAATTCACCTTTTGAAACAATCATTGCATTTAGAAAACCAAAGGCTTATGAAAGCACCAAAAACGAAATAACAGGCTAGGAGCCTATCTAAGAAGCTAAAAACAAAATTCTTTTTACAAAAATAAAAAATAGAATGAATATGTACAATAAGGAATTTGAAAATACAAATGGGATGGATATATTCAATAATGTAACTTTATATACATACCAAAAGAAAGATAAAATTAAAATTGCGAAAAAAGTATCTAAATGTAAAGTTATATACAGACCAAGTAAAAATCAAACAGGAATAACCTAAACCGCTATATATATAAATATATATCTAAGGACATAATGTAGGGCGCACCCTCTCAAATAAAAGCTGGCATTGTCCCCAATGCCAACTAAACAAATAAGCAACAAAAAGTATAAAGAAAGGATATGAAGACTCCCTAAGCCGTGTCCGTCTGCATAGGATCATCAGTGGTCCCCGAGTCCTCTGTATGCGGGGGAACCTCAGACTGGTCCCTGGTTTCCCGCTGCTCAGCTGCTGGGATTGCGGTCTAGACTTGGACAGGCCTTGCCTCAAATACATCCAATGGCTGGCTGGAGGAAGCCTCCGGTGGGTCCGCCAACTAAATGATGGCATCATCTACGCTTGGGATCATCCTCCTCCCCTTTGGAGGCCTTTGTGATTGCTCCTTCTGTGACTCTGCTACTGGATCTAGGTTCTCAAATAGCAAGTCTAAAGGTAGTTGGTCTGCCTTCAGTTTATCCACAGCAGCTCCCAACTCTTTTACGGACTCCTTGGAGGCCCTTGTCTTGCGCAACTTCTTGTGCTTATTGGCAAGCTCCTTCAGAGCCTTGCCATGTGAATCTATTGTCGTAGCTAAGGCACTTTGCATACTGAGGATCTTCTCCTAGTTGGAAAGAATTTCCTTAAGTGCATCCTTTATAGACTGTGGAATCCGTGTTGGATGTGGTGCCGACTGAGCTGCAATGCTAGAATTCAAGGAGGACAACTTGGATGAAGCAGTCTCCATCCAGTTTTTCAAGCTATGAAGTGTCTAGCTCAGCTGTAGTGGAAGGTCCGAGAGGCAATTCAACAGTAGTCGAAGAAGGCTCAGTGGAGGGATCTATTGCAACCAACTTTTCAGGCTGGCTAGTTGGGGTAGAAGTAGGCGCCTTGTAGTTCTTGTCTTAGGGGTTGTCTGTCCCTTTCAAACTATACCATGAAAACGGAGCCACATGTTTGACCTTGATGTCAAAAGATCTCTTCTCTACCTCCAAGTCCCGGAAATACATAGCAAGGCTATTCGGAAAAGGGTAGTTCCAGTCATGCTCCACCCTCGCTGAAGAAATGACGTGTGACATTACATTCCCAACGTTGATGGGGGAATCCTGCCATAATAGATACAACTAGAACAGTCCCGGCAAGCGAAAGAGTCTGATCATAGGTAGTGGGATCAAGCTGGCTACACACAAATCTCAACCAACCCCTAGCCTCAAAGTTAAGGGTCCTCCGAAGTATTTTAGCCCAAGCTGTCAACCAATGTGGAACAGTACCCATGATTGTCAGGTATGAAGCTAACCACAGAAGAACCTCATCGCCCATAGACAACTTTTCATCATGAAGGGACTCATCTTCTTCATTGAAACCCAGGTATTCATTGAGCACCTTCCTAGTAGACACAACTTTGTTTGTTTCGAACCTTGGTCACTTTGGTGCCCTTCAAGATATGGGTTACATTTCAATAAAACTCCTTGTCCATATGTTCGTTGGCATTCACACAATCATCCAAGAAGTTCTCCTACCCAACTCGAGTTCGGAAGTATCTATGCACATTAGGGTTTAGGGGTAGAAGGCCTCTATCAACGAAGCTCTTCATAAGAATCAACTTTCTTACCAGCAACCATTCCTAAACTTGTGGAATGCCACCTGGATGATAAATCTATCCTCCTAAACTGCAGGATCTATAGTTCGCGCAATACCCCCAACCTGAGGTTCACCCCCTTAAATACTTCTTCTTCCCCTTATACCTCATCTTCACCTCCGTTTGCATTCTTGCCGGATAATGAAGTTGGGGTGGAGGTAGAGTACTTACCGTTGCCGGCTGCTGAGTCCTCAGATGACTCAGTGGGGACAAGATCTACTACTTGGGTAGGGGTGATGGAGGTGGAGTATCATCAGTCAATCTCATTCATCCTGGCCAATCAGGAATCTGTGCAGGAATAGAATTTGAGGAAACCTCCCGAGACGGCTCGTACTCACTCCCTGATTTGTCAGCTGCCCTGTTAGCAACTTTTATCAACTTCCTTGTTCTTTTTATGCTCTCCTTAACTTAGGGAGTGAGCTTGATCATCTTTTTCTTTCCACCCCTGGAGGATTCACCTCTCCCGGGTTATTTTTATCCTTTTTCCCCTAATTGGTTAACCATTATCTGCAAGCACAAACATCTAACTTTGTTAGTATCAATGGAAACAATGGAACCTATATGCATACTGAATTGCAGAATAGAAGAAGACACAGTTGCTGAATGGATAGTGCGGACCATACAAAAAGGTGTGTGACTGCACAAGGACCACCACGGACCGCACAAACACGACCGCAGTCCGCACAGGTTAGAGGCCCCAAAAGCAAGCCCTCTGAATCTCCCAACCGCGGCATGCACAAAGTAGCACCGTCATCGCGGTAAGCCAGCATGGACCACACAAAATGTAGTGCGTCCCCGCTGGACAAGAGGTCAATTTTCAGAAATCATTACCATGGTCCGCACAAAAATGACCACGGACTACATCATAGTACCGTGGACCACACAAAAAGGGCCCGCAGTTCGCGGAGGGTGCTTAGTTAAAGCACTGAGTTAGGGTTCTTGGGTCTTGAATTTTAGTTCAATTCAAGCATAGTTAGGGTCTCTACTTAGTTTACCGAGTTAATTATGCTCACCAAACACACAAAATTTAACAATTAAACTAGACTAACCTAGAATTTGAAGATGTACGGGAATGAATAAGAAGCTATGGGATAATGGAAATGAAACAAAAGTGAAATTACAAAATCAAGCAAAAAGAAATGATTGAAATGTTACCAGGTGTGGATATGAAATGCAAGTAATCACTTTGAGCAAGAATCACAGTCAAAGAAGAAGATGAACAGTAATTTTTTTGATCTCTAAGTATAAATTTTTCGAAAAGGGTAACAGGAACCCCTTGTGATCTATTTATTGAAAAACCTATGGGACCCGTTCTTACCTACTAGCATGGACGCACAAAATGGACCGTGGCCCATGTTGGTTTTTTTTAGAAGAAGCTTGAGAAGGCAACCTCCGCGGTCCGCACAATATAAATTACGGCCGTGGAGGTCCATCACGGCCCGCAAAAAATGTAATGCGGACATTATGTGCAACTTCTGAGAGCTATCTCATTGGCTCACACCAGTGCGGACCACACAAATGCAATGCGGCCGCACTGGAAACTTCAAACACTGAACAATTTCTCCACTATGTTTTGCACTGCATTAACTCAATCCCTGCAACATATCCCAACCAATTAGTCCAAATAAAACCTAAACTACAAAGAAAATCAAATAGAACAGGAAGAAAAAGACTAGGGTTGCCTCCCAAGAAGTGTCTGATTTAACGTCGCGACACGACCCGTGTTAGAATATCACTTGAGATGAATAACTGCCCCCACATTGATGTCATCGATCTTTCCTAGATAATGCTTTACCCCATGCTTTTTATCTTTAAAAACTTCACCATTTTTGTTCTTAAGATCAATAGCACTAAATGGGGTTACAAACACAACTTCAAATGGCCCAATCCACTTTGATTTAAGCTTTTAGGAAACAGACGTAACCGGGAATTGAACAAGAGAACCAAATTACCAACTTTGAACTCCTTCCCACGAGTATATTTATCATGAAGGTACTTCATCTTATCCTTATACAAGGACGAACTAGAGTATGCGCCGAACCGGAATTTGTCAAGTTCATTGAGTTGTTCAACACAAAGATTGGCTGTAACATCTCACTCAAGATTAAGCTTCCTCAAGGCCCACATGACCTTATGCTTTAACTCCACTCGTAGATGACATGCTTTCCAAAACACCAACCAGTACAGTGACATAACAATTATGGTCTTTTAAGCGTTCCGGTAAGCCTATAGAGAGTCATCCAACTTTTTCTACCAATCAGTCCTATTAGCATTGACCGTCTTTGATAGGATATTCTTGATTTCCCTATTGGTGACTTCCACTTGGCCACTTGATTGAGGATGATAGGGGTATAAATCGTATGATTGACACCGTACTTCAAAAGCAACGTGTCGAAAGCGTTGTTGTAAAATGAGACCCCCCATCACTAATAATCGCACGAGGAGTGCCAAACCTTGTGAAAATGCTCTTCTTTAGAAATGCCACCACACTCTTAGCTTCATTGTTAGGAAAGGACATGGCCTCAACCCATTTTGACACATAATTAGCCGCTACAAGAATGTAAGTGTCACCGCACGAGATAACAAAAGGGCCCACAAAATTGATAACCCATACATCAAAGATATCAACTTCAAGAATTGTGTTTAGAGGCATTTCATCTTTCTTGGAAATCCTGCCTGCTCTTTGGCATTCAACACATCTCGTCACAAAATCACCTGTATCTTTGAACAAGGTTGGCCAACAAAATCCACAACTAAGAACTTTAGGAGTCATCCTCGCCTCGCCATGTTGGCCACCATATGGAGAGGAATGATAAGCCCCCAAGATACCCAAGTGTTCTTCCTCAGAGACACATTTACGAATCACACCATCCGTGCAAATCTTGAACAAATATGGTTCGTCCCAATAAAAATCCAAGCTATCACGCTTGAGCTTCTTCCTTTGGTAAGAAGAGAGCTCATACGGGATTATTCCGGTCACAAGGTAGTTAGCAACATTGGCAAACCATGGCATATCGTTCGTTGAAATTGTAAGGAGTTGCTCGTCGGGAAATGAATTGTTGATCTCAAAACCATCACAAGGCCTCCCCTCCTCCTCCAAATGGGATAAGTGATCCACCACTTGATTTTCAGTACCTTTCCGGTAAACAATTTCTAGATCAAACTCTTGAAGTAGTAACACCTATCTAATCAATTTTGCTTTGAGTTTTTCTTTGTCATCAAATATTTAAGGACGACATGATCGATGTGCACTATAACTTTTTCCCCATGAGATATGGTCGAAACGTTTCCATAGCAAACTCTATATCTAACAACTCTTTCTCGGTGACCGTATAGTTTTTTGAGCCTCATTCAAGGTCTTGCTTGCATAGTACACTGGATGAAACATCTTGTTCACATGTTGACCCCACGCCGCTCCAACCGCAACATCACTAGCATCACGCATGAGCTTAAAGGGAAAACTCCAATTAGTTGTGGTAATGATAGGAGTGGTGGTCAACTTCTGCTTGAGAAATTCAAAGCCTCCATGCATTTCTCATCAAACACAAACTTAGCATCTTTTTCTAGCAACTTGCACAAATGGTGTACCACTTTGAAAAAATCTTTAATCAACCTCCGGTAAAACCACGCGTGCCCAAGAAAACGCCTCATCCTTTTGACATAAATAAGGGAAGGAAGCCTTAAAATCACCTTTACTTTATTATATCCGCTTCAATTCCTCGATTTGAAATTTTGTGACCCAACACTATACCCTCGTCAACCCTAAAATGGCATTTTTTCCAATTGAGTACAAGGTTTGTGTCTTCACACCGGGCTAGCACTTTATCCAAATTACCCAAACATTCATTGAAGGAATCCCAACCACACTGAAGTTATCCATGAAGACCTCCAAGATATCTTCCATTATGTTGGTGAAAATAGCCATCATGCATATTTGGAAGGTCACTGGAACATTACACAATCCAAACAGCGTCCAAGAGAAAGCAAATGTACCATACAGACAGGTAAAAATTGTCTCCTGATTCTCTGAGACAGTTAAACCATCCAGAAAGTAATAAAAAGCACACCATGCAAGACGATCTAGCATTTGGTCAAGGAATGGCAATGGGAAATGATCATTTTGGGTCACCTTTTTTAGCTTCCTATAGTCCATAAATACTCTCCATCATGTGACCATCCGAGTAGGAATAAGTTTATTATTGTCATTTGGCACCACGTTCAACCACCCTTCTTTGGTACGCATTGCACCGGAGAAGTCCACGGGCTATCAGAAATGGGGTGGTACACAACCCTGACATCTAACAATTTGATCATCTCTTTCTTTACCACCTCTTGCATAGCCTTGTTCAATCTTATTTGATGCTCCAATGAAGGCTTTGCATAATCATCCAAGATAATTTTGTGCATATAAAATGTAGGTCTTATTCCCCGAATGTCAGCTAGTGTCCATCTAATGCCCTTTTCCACTTTTGAAGCATCGCCAAAGTGGCCTGAACATGGATTTTAGTAAGATAAGAAGAAACAATAACTGGTAAACTAGAATGTGAGCCCAAAAATTTTTACCTGAGGTGTGGAGGAAGTGGTTTCAACTCCAACACCGATGGCTCCTCAATTGATGGTTTTGTTGGTGGAGTTTTCTGGTTTTCAAGATCAAAAGGAATTTTTCTCGGTTCATAGATAAGAGCCCAGGGCATTCACGCACTCCACTCTACTCACATCATCATTGGCATCCATATTTAGCAGCATGGCCTCAAGAGGATCCTCCACGTTGATCGTAGCACTGGTATCATCCACAATCATGGTTGTGTCAAGGTCTACAAATGAGCACACCTCGGTGCTATTGGGTTGCTTCATGGATTTGCAAACATGGAAGACGACCTTTTCATCACCTACTCGGAAAGTGAACTCACCCGCTTCAACATCAACCAATGCCTTCCCTGTTGCAAGGAAAGGTCTACCTAAGATAATTGGAACCTCATAGTCTACTTCATAATCCAAAATGAAAAAGCCGGCCGACAATATAAATTTGTCCACCCAGACAAGCACATCATCAATAATTTCCAAGGGTCGCTTCATCGATCGATCCTCCATTTGAAGCCTTATCGAAGTGGATCTATGTTGCCCAATACCCAAAGTCTTGAAAATCGAGCACAACATCAAATTAATACAAGCCTCTAAGTCACATAAAGCTCTGGCAAAGTCCGCACTTCCAATAGTACAAGGGATAGTAAAAGCTCTGGGGTCTTCAAGCTTAGGTGCCATTGAAAGCACTATCGCATCACTTGGTTAGTCATCTTTATTGTTTAAAAATCCGTAGATCGCTTCTTAGTAACCAAGTCCTTCATGAATTTTTCATAGCCCGCATTTGTTTAAGTGCCTCTACCAAAGGCACATTTATGGACAAATTCTTCATCATATCATTTCTTTAATTGATTATCATTTCTTTGTTTGCGAGCCTTTTAGGATAAGGTGGAGGTGGCCTAGGACAGGGTGCCTTGGCTTTTTGGCACAACCGGCTCGGGTATATCAATGGTGTGTTCCCTATACGGGTTCACGGCATCTTGAGTTTATGCCTCGGCTTCATCTATGTCAATCCTCACATCATTATTCACGTTTTCTTCAACCACATCATCAACAACTAAAGGTCCATCATCATCCCGCAACTCAATATCATTATACACAACTTGATTTTCTGTTGTTCCCGCCCTCTAGGTTCACTACCATGTCACTTGGTTGAGCACCCTTGAGGCGAGTGTTCAAAGCTTGAGTGATTTGACCTAATTGCACCTCCAAGTTCCCGATGAAGGTATTATGTGAAGCCAATTGAGCATCAGAATCTTGGTTCCTTTTCATCATTTGCTCGAACATACTTTCAATTCTACCCATATCACTTCTAGAAAAACTAGGACCTTGAGAAGGTAAAGAGGGTGGATTGCTCGGTTGTTGGTACTTTGGGGGCCTTTGAAAGCCTTGCCACCGGTTGCCTTGGTTCCCATTGTTGTTCCATCCGCCTTGATTGTTGTTTTTGCTCCAATTGTTGTAATTTCCATTTCAACTGCCTTTGTTGTTGTTTTGGTTACCCCAATTGTTGTTTTGGTTGTAGTTGTTGTTCCAATTTCTACCACCTTTTGTTGATTGTTGTTGTTCCAACTGCCACTACCTTGTTGTTGATTTTTGTTGTTCTAATTGCCACCATGTTGTTGTTGATTGCCCTACTTTCCTTGGGGTCACCATTGGTTGTTCGAAGAGTTACCTCTACTGCCTTGAGAGTTGTTAACATACTGAACCTCCTCATTTTGATCATCATAACACTCATTTGAAAAACCACAACCATCATTGTCAAATTTTTCACAATTCCCTTGAGATTGTTGTCCTCTTTGTCTTCACTTAAGCATATTGACACCTTCCATGGCATTGACTTGGTGTGCATTTTGGACTTATTTCAACTGCGCCTTCGCCAATTGGTTTATAGTCGTAATGAGCTCGGCAATAGCTTGACCATGAAAATGCAATTCCTTGTGCAAATGGATGACCATAGGGTCACCTTGGGGTATATTTACTCTAATTTGCCATGCTGAAGAAGTGCCGTCCATTTCATCAAGTACATTACATGCCTCGTCCTAAGAAAGTTTCATTAAATTGCCCCTGGCCAATTAGTTCACAATGCATTGATTTGTGGTGTTGATGTTCCGATAAAAAGTTTGTTGAATCATCGCCTTAGTCCCATCATTATTCAGGCACTCTTTCACCATGGACCTATAACGTTCCCAAATTTCATGCAGTGTTTCTGTTGGCCTTTGCATAAAGACTAAAATTTCATCCCGAAGTGCCACCATATGACTTGGTGAGAAGAACTTGCCAGTAAATTTATCCGCCAACTCATCCCAAGTTGTGATGGAATGGTTGGGGAGTCTCTCAAGCCAGTCTAATGCCTTTCCCTGATGTAAGAATGGGAAAAGTCTCAATATCAGCGCATCATCGAACACATTCGCCTGCTTGCTCCCCAACATGTATCTATGAACCCCTTTTGATATTTGTAGGCATTGGTATCTGCAGCACCCGTAAAGTACCCACGCTACTCAAGTAAGGTCAACATCATATTGGTTATTGAAAATTCCCTCCCCCCCCCCTCCGGATTCAAGGATGGACAATATCAATTGCATACCCTTGATTCGGCAATACTCTGGGAGCCGCTTTTAGAGGTGGCAGAGGAGGATCTGGAATATTATCATTTGGAATAGCATTTGCATTGGAATTCTGGCCTCTCCGTTGTCCTTGAGGTGCTAGAGGCACCTCATCTTGCTCAAGATCATCTACCTCCTCCCCTGCTATCAAATTTCCAAGAGGGTCATTAGAATTTAAAGCCATTTGGTAACTAAATAATTGACATAAATAATTAAGTAATAAAGAAGGAAAGAAGAACAACACACAAAACTAACTAAATAGATAGCCAAAATCGTTAGCTCCCTGGCAACGGCGCCAAAAAGTGATTGCGGTCAAACTCCACACTACTAAAGAGTAGCAAGAGAGGGTCACAATAGCTTTTATTTAATTTTGGGTCGGGATCGAATTCACAGAGAGCTAGGATTGGAGTTAAGTATCTATCTGGCTTAGAATTGTGAGTGTGTTCTTAATTGATCTTCTCATCATTTTTTGGGTTTTCTTTAACAATCTAAGATTATCAACTATTAATTATAACTAATTATGCTATGTCAAAATTGCAAAGAGTTATATATAATAGTTTAAAAGGCACTAGGGTAGTGACTTTAACCTAGGTGGATAATTGACGGGTAATTGCTTCTAATGCACACTTGACATAACTGGGGAAATATGCTATAACCGTTAAACGATTTTACCCACTCTCACACCTCTCGGTAGAGAGAGTGATTTTGCCAAATTGACTTTCTCAAGACCAAATAGGTAGGAACATTTGCTCAAGCAACTACGGTTCAAGTCGAGTAATTACTCTCTCGAGGTTTAACCCATTAATTGGGACTGTCAATTCTCTTGAGTTAATCCCAATTCCTTGTTGGACCAGTTTTGGAGACTTAGGCTCTCTTTATCAAGAAAAGCTAAGTCAACTTGCACAAACCAATATTTACAACCACCAATTCATAAATTAAACCATAAAATTGACCGAAATAACAAATACCCATAGTCAATCTAGTCATAAATTGCAACACCCATCAATTACCAGGCTCAACCATAGCTAATGGGTTTAGCCACTCACACTTGAAGAAGAAAATGGAGAAATATATGAAGAAAAAGAAATATTAATTAAGAACTAAAGAAAATACAGAGAATCTATCGTTAAAGTTAAGCTAAGATGCCCAAAATAGCTACAAAATAACATTTCACAAGCGCAACTAATGTTCTGTAATATCTGATGAACTAAAAATAACAAAATATTTTATTTATACTAAGCTAAAAAAATTGGATAAAAATACCCCTATGGGGTCTGTGCAGACCGCATAAAATAGATCGTGATTGCATTAGGCTCTTGGACAATAAATCTTGGCTTTCTGAACTTGGGCTCCGCAGACTGTGTAGAATCGACCGCGGTCGCGGATGTCTCAAATGCGGTCTGCAAATATATGACTGCGGACTGCGTAGGTTGAACCATGGAAAATTTTCACCTCTCTAAATCTCTCTTTCACGGACCACACCAAATGATAGTGCGGCCACGGAACCGTCGGTGTGGACCGTGCAATATCGAATTCCCTCGCACTATCTTGAAGCCCATTTTGCCAACTCTCTGACTCACCTACTATGGACCCCACAAAGTTGAATGCGGCCGCACTAGACCCGTTTTCCCTCAGTTTGCCTTGTCTTTGATACATGAGCAGGTTTCACTCCTTTTGAGCCGATCTTTGACATTTCGTCACTTTGTCGATCAAACCAGTAATCAAGCACAACTTATGAGACTTTTTGGACTATTTTGTAACAATATTTAATCAAAGCATAAGCAAGAAGGAGCATGAAACATGTTAAAATCCCTAGTTATCAGTGCCACAAAAGGAAACCACGAAAAGAATTAGTAGACCAACCAACAAGGAAAATGATGGTAAAAAGACAAAGAAAATGGAATCTAGTTAAGCATTTGAAGAAGGAAAAGTGGAAGTACACCACCCTCAAAAGCCACGAAATCGAGTGACCTTGGAGGAGTTCTTACCAAGTTGGTTCCACATGAAGATTTCTCATGAGGGAATTGATGCCTCTTGTTGCCATGCCGAGAAAGGGGAAGAAAAGAGTGATTAACAACCATTGACACCATCTTCAGAAAAGCTCATCGAGTCCATTCCTCAAGAAGTTAATGCTTTCAAGGAAAGGTTACACTCACGAATGACGATATTTTACTAGGTGACACTTTTCATAACTACCCATTATACCTTGTAGGATATATGCACAATCAAAGAGTAAATCAAATTTTGGTTGATGGAGGATCCTCAGTGAACCAATTCACACTCTGAACGAACGTGGCATTCCCATGGCTGGACTCTCGAAAAGTCGTATGTTGATTCAAGGATTCAACCAAAGGGGGCAAAAAGACATAGGCACGATCAGGTTGCGGATCACCATTGAATATATTCATGCAAGTGCATGGCTGCATGTAATCGATGCAAAGACTTCATACAACGTCTTGCTTGAAAGACGTTGGATACATGAGAATAAATTGGTTCCATCTACCTACCATTAATGTTTGAAGTACTATGAGGGTGAAGTCGAGAAGAAGATAGTTGTTGATGATGAGCCATTCACCGAGGCCGGGTCACACTTTGCCGATGCAAAATTCTATTTGAAGAACCGCATTGTGAAGGAGCTATAAGCTGATGGTGTCAATAATGACAAGAATGATGAGTTCACGACTAAGAGAGCTAAGCTGGTTACCAACAAACCAAAGATGTTGAAGAGGTACACCGTAACCCAAATAAATCTCATAAAGGGAACATTGTGCCTCACAATAAGAAGTATCTTCTCTGCTCCAGTATGTCCTTAGATAGAAGAGAGATGAAGGTGAATCATCTAATATCTAAACAAACATGCTAAAGGGGTTAACTCTTCCGATCAAATGGATTGACGCAATAAAATTGTCCTAGAAGCTACTTAAAAATTCTGTGTCTCATAATTCTCCACAAGATATAGCACTTCCTGCAAAGCGTGCTGATGGAGGTTTTGATCCTAATGCTTACAAGTTATTTGCAAATGCTGGATACAATCCCAATGAGCCATCAAAGTCATGGAAGCTAATATCAGAAGCTGCCACGAGACAATAGAATGAAGTATTGGGATATAAACAACCCTCACCAATGCGCATCTTCATAAGTAGGGCAAGCAGTAGTTATATAATAGTGGAAGATGAATCCATCGCTTCTTACATACCTTCTATCTTTGATCGACTTGAAAAAATGTGAGGACTTTTGTGTTGAAAAATCAGGTCTTAAAGAAGGGGAAGAAGTTCCGAAGAAACGGTCAAAATACAAGAACACCCATTTGTTAGAATATACGCTTAACGCTAGAGGGGGGGGGGTGAATAGCATTATAATAAAAAACAATGCAAATTTGCGGAATTTAAAAATTGCAGGAATAACGTAAGTGCAGTAATTAAAAGATAAGGAGAGAACACACCGAATTTTATCCTGGTTCACCACAACGTGTGGTTAGTCCAGTCCCCGAAAGACTCTCTCGAGTTTTACACTAACTTCGTTAAGCTTAGGGGTGCCTAACAAACCGTTACACTTGCTCGTAGATATACACTCTACAAGACTTCAACCTGCTCGAGGATACCGCACCTCAAGACTTCAAACCAAGGAACTACTTTTCCTTCTTACAACAAGGGATTAGAATATCCCTTCAAGTGTGTACAAACACTTAGCACTCAAGACAAGACTCTCTTTATAGAGTAGATATGAGTAAAAACAATACGCTCAAGAACACAACAACTTTGTCAAGAGTTCGGCTCTCAAAAACTTATGAAATGAATATAAAATGATTGCAAAGAGAGTATGTAAGCTTTAGCAAGAATGTAATCAGTTGTTGTATTTAGAAGAGTGAATTTGAGTTGTATATATAGTGCTCAAAACACCCAAAACCGTTGCTTAATTGCCAATCACAAATTGCTGATTTTGTGCTAGGATAATCGATTATCTGATTCTGCATAATCGATTATCTGCCAATCGTTTAAAAATCATTCCCAGATTTTAAGCAGAATAATCGGTTATCCAAATCGTATAATCGATTACCTGACAACGTTCAAAAATCAATCCCCGATTTTATGCTTAACATAATCGATTGTCTGATTGTACATAATCGATTATTTTTTAGTGTTTGAAAATACTTTGGCAACGGTCTTTAATATAATCGATTACCAGAAAAGCCATAATCTATTATTTTGCTACTTTATAAAATCTGATGCAACTGTCTCAACATAATCGATTAGTCTAAGACACATAATCGATTATCTTGTAGCTTTGAAAAATCTGGTGAACACTGCCTTAACATAATCGATTATCATAAGGTACATAATCGATTATCTTACAGCTTTGTAAAATCTGGTGTACACTGCCTTAACATAATCGATTATCACAAGGTACATAATCGATTATCTTACAGCTTTGTAAAATCTGGTGTACACTGCTTTAACATAATCGATTATCATAAAGTACATAATCGATTTTGTTTGTCCAGATTTGAAAGACATGTTTAATATTCATTTTGGTTAAAATGAAATGTTTGAAAATCATTTTGCTTTAAATTAAAGATGCATGGTATGATAAAAATGATTTTACGAGAGAAGCCAAGTCTTGAATCAATTGTCGGATCAAGATCACAATTATAGAACGACTCATATATAACTTTGTTGCTTTACTTAATCTTGATCAATGTTCCGTTCACGTCGGTTTGTCATTTATCAAAACCTACAAATATGAACACACGTTTAGTTTAGCGACTTGAGAACATGTTTTAACAATTTCCCCCTTTTTGATAATGGCAAACCAATATCGAGATATGCATATTAATTAATTCATAATGACGATCCAAGACAAGTGTATAGATATGCAACGAGTTCCCCCTCAAGTTATGAATTCCCCCTCAATTTATGCCAATATGTATTAGTGTGCATAGCCCATATCTTCCCCCTTTTGACATTAGCAAAAAAATAACTAACTCTTTATTGATTAAACAATATTGCAAATACATAAAAATAAAAGACAGGATATTATGCAAACTAGAAAAAACAAAGAGACAAGACATTTTTCATTATCATCATTGACTTCCGTCTCGACATCCGGTACATCTTCCCGAAGGACAATTTAGGCATATGAATAATGGACGTGATCAATATATCCATGGAGCTCGTGAGTCAATCGATTGACATTCATATCAATACGATTTATGGATGTGGATATGGAGGCAAGTTGCTCGAAAATAGATTGGAGGGATGCATCGGACGGGGCCGGATGACGACGTCTTTGAGGTGGAGGAGGAGGCGGATGCTCACCGATATTGAGAAATGAAGATTCTTGAATTTCCCAATGTTTTGTCGCCTTTTTGTAAGGACCGACGGAGGTGTCGATACCGGAAGCAACAAGAATGGTCATAACGATAAAAGCATAGGGGAGTGGCTTATCTTCCCCAATTGCATCATATAAGTGAGTCATGACGAACTTGCACCAATTGATGCGAGCCCTGGTGATAATGGCATGCATGAGTTTTGAATCCTCATGAGAGATAGTTGTGTGATTGAATTTTCGCGGATTTAGAACGCGGGTGATGAAATAAAAATTTAGACGATATTCCGGGAGCATGTTTGTAATGGTTGGACGACGATGGTCCGGAGTTGCAATAAATTCACCGATGCCAATTTGGGTGAAGAGAAATTGTTCATCAAATAACGCGCCTTCTTCCCTAGTATAGAGAGAAATGTCTTCCCCATTGCGCAGGAGTTTAGTGAGGGCTTGAATATTTGCCTCAGATAGAGGAATTGAAATTCCATCGACGTTCGAGACAGTTTCACCATCTTCGTCCTTCTCGAGATTTGAATAGAAGGCCCGAATTAGAGGAGGGTGAATGTAAGGAGTGTGAAGATATAGGAATTCAAGGAGTTGGCTTTGCATAAGCATATTTGCTGTGGATGGAGGGGCGCTGTGATTAAGGAAAAGATCCGTGGAAAATCGAGGAGGAAGGATTTCTCGATTTTCAAATTTTTCAATGAAGCGCATAAGTTCGGCTTCACTATTGAATCGTAAATAAGAACCATCTTTATAACAATGAACTAGTGGACGAGTGACAGAAGAGGAGGCAACATTTTTGCCGGGACGAGCTCGTTTGAAAGTTTTGCCCGTCATTTTGAATGAATAGTAATAGCCTTTGAAGAGTTTTGAGATATTTTTGAGAATTTGGGAGCTAAGATTGATGTTTGAGTGAAGACATTGAAGATATAATAATGTGAAGAATGAAACTGCATTAAAGTTAAGAAATCTGCAAAAATTTAAGGAGCAAACGGTCAGAAACGGTAACTGTTTTGAAATACTAACTGAGAATAATCGATTATGGAACTATGGTAATCGATTATTCTGACACAGTGTGCCCAGTGATTTTCTGACTTGGGGAATAATCGATTGTGCTTTTGAGATAATCGATTATTTCACGAAATGTGGTAACGGACATCCGAGACGGTAATAGGAAAATCGATTACACTGTTTTATATAATCGATTATTTTCACATAGTGACTTAACACCTGAAAATAAATGTCAACATAATCGATTAGGGATATGTGATAATCGATTTTTGTATTTAACAGCTAAAATCATGCGAAGCCAAAACTGTTAGATAATCGATTGTAGTGTTGTATAATCGATTATGTCAATTTTCCAGCATAATAAACATAAAACGTAAATGGGGAATAATCGATTATTGACATTAGAGAAATCGATTATTCTGCACCGGTGTCTGATAATTCCCCCTGTCTTTGGGGCGATACCTGCAAAAAAGAATTAGGCGCCTCCGACGCTCAAGTAAGTAATTATTAAAACAAATGCAATGCATGAATTAGATTATCGTGGAGTCAAGAATTCCGAGTTCACTACGAATGCGGAAAAAGGACTCTTTCTCTAAAGGCTTTGTGAAGATGTCGGCCAATTGTTTTTGGTTTCAACAAATTCAATTTCGATATCGCCCTTGAGAACGTGATCTCTTATAAAGTGATGTCTAATTTCTATATGGTTCGTTCTTGAGTGAAGAATAGGATTCTTCGTCAAGCTTATGGCGCTAGTATTGTCACATCGAAGAGGAACATAATCAATACTAAGACCATAATCCGAGAGTTGTTGCTTTATCCAAAGGATTTGAGCACAACAACTCCCTGCGGCTATATATTTAGCCTCGGTTGTGGATAACGCAACACTAACTTGTTTCTTGCTAAACCAAGAAACTAAGGAGCTACCGAGCAAATGGCAAGTGACACTAGTGCTCTTGCGGTCCAATTTGCAACCCGCAAAATCGGAATTGGAATAGCCAACAAGTTGGCATGAAGAATCTTTGGGATACCATAGTCCCACATTTATTGTTCCAACAAGATACTTCATAATCCGTTTTACCGCAGTTAAGTGTGACTCCTTCGGACATGATTGATATCGAGCGCATAAACACACGCTAAACATGATGTTCGATCTACTAGCAGTAAGATAGAGAAGAGATCCGATCATACCTCGATACTTCTTGGTGTCTACTTCCTTACCTTTCTCATCTTTGTCAAGATGGTCGGATGTACTCATTGGGGTGGCCATTTCTTTGGCATTGCTCATTTCAAAGCGATTTAGCAACTCCTTGCAATATTTGGATTGGCAAATGAAAGTTCCCTCTTTCATTTGTTTTACTTGCAGCCCCAAGAAGAAGTTTAGCTCACCCATCATTGACATTTCGAATTCGCTAGTCATTAACATAGAAAATCATTAGTAGCACCAAAAATAATATCATCGACATAAATTTGAACTAATAGAATGTCATTGTTTTTATTTTTGATAAAAAGTGTGGTGTCAACTTTCCCGCTTTCAAACTCATTGTCTAAGAGAAATTTACTTAGACGTTCATACCAAGCTCGAGGAGCTTGTATAAGACCATATAAAGCTTTCTTAAGCTTGAAGACATGGTCGGGAGATGTAAAATCTTCAAAGCCCGGGGGTTGTTCAACATACACTTACTCTTGAATAAACCCATTGAGGAAGGCACTTTTGACATCCATTTGAAATAATTTGAAATTCATAGATGATGAAAAAGCAAGTAATAAACGAATGGCTTCTAGGCGTGCAACGGGTGCATAGGTTTCTTCATAATCAATGCCATCATCTTGATTATAACCCTTAGCAACTAGCCTAGCTTTTTTTCTAGTGATTATACCATTTTCATCTA
Organism: Nicotiana benthamiana; assembly: GCA_034376525.1. Taxonomy (NCBI): domain Eukaryota; kingdom Viridiplantae; phylum Streptophyta; class Magnoliopsida; order Solanales; family Solanaceae; genus Nicotiana; species Nicotiana benthamiana. Next base: position 61,393,064 of record CM067337.1, read on the forward strand.
ATTTATTCCGAAAAACCAATTTCGTATCAATTATGGCGTGATTATCGGGTCTTGGCACGAATTCCCAAACATCATTACGTTTGAATTGGTTAAGCTCCTCTTGCATTGCCAAGGTCCAATGCTCATCCCCAATTGCTTCAGAAATGGTTTTAGGTTCTATTTGTGAAACAAAAGCCATATGTCCTACAGTATCTTTAAGAAGGTTTCGTGTACTTACCCCTTTCTCGATGTTGCCAATTACCTTGTCAAGAGGATGGTCTTTAGACGTCTTCCAAGCCTTAGGCATCATCGATTCTTCTTCTTGTGGTGGTACTTATTCCGAAGGTTGTTCCATGACTTCATCTTGAACTTCCTTTGGATCCTCCTTTTGTACCTCGTCTTGAAGATTGATTTTCTTTAAAGTATCTGCAAGATCAACACAAGAATCCTTTCTCGCCAAGCGAGCATCATTTTCACAAAATACTACATGAGGAGATTCCTCAATAGTTTTGGTTCGATTATTAAACACTCAATATGCTTTGCTACGTGATGAGTAACCAAGAAAAATTCCTTCATCAGATTTCGCATCAAATTTTCCCAAGTTATCTTTTCCGTTGTTGTGAATAAAACATTTACAACCGAAGACTCTAAGATGGGAAAGATTTGGTTTCCTTCCCTTGTAGAGTTCATAGGGAGTTTTCATGAGTATCGGTCTAATGATAGCTCTGTTTAAAACATAGCTTGCGGTACTCACGACATCCGCCCAAAACTTTTTGGAAATCTTAGCCTCATCGAGCATGGTTCTAGCCATCTCTTCGCGACATCAATTTTTACGTTCCACCACTCCACTTTGTTGTGGTGTACGTGGAGCCGAAAAGGTATGTTCAATACCGAGTTCGTCACAAAAATCCGCGAAGAGATTGTGATCGAACTCTCCCCCATGATCACATCTTATGGAAGTGGTGGTTGTGTTCTTTTCATTTTGAACACGTTTAAGAAAACTTTTGAAAGCATGAAAGGCATCACTTTTATGAGCAATAAATAACGTCCATGTGAATCTAGAGTAGTCATCAACAATTACAAAAGCATAAAGATTTCCACCAAGACTTTCAACACGAGATGGTCCAAAAAGATCCATGTGAAGAAGTTGTAAGGGTCTAGTGGTTGAAACAACATTTTTGGATTTAAAAGAGGCTTTTGTTTGTTTCCCTTTTTGACATGAATCACAAGTAGAATCTTTTTCAAATTTCATGTTTGGAAGACCAATTACTAAATCTTGTGAAACTAGTTTGTTTAAAAGATTCATATTTACATGAGCTACTCTACGATGCCATAACCACATGTCGTCTTCTTTATTCAAAAGACAATTCACATAACTTGATGAAGAATTTTCAAGATCAACCATATAGATATTATCCATTCTAATACCACGAAGAATAATTTTAAAATCACTACGATGGATAACTAAGCATTCTTCGGAGTCAAACAATACAAGATTTCCCTTGTCACATAATTGACTTATGCTCAAGAGATTATGTTTAAGACCTTTAACTAGCAAAATATGCTTAATGGAAGAGGATTCGTCCTTATTGACTGATCCAATGCCGATAATCTTTCCTTTGTTATTGTCTCCAAAAATAACATTTCCTCCTTTCGTGGGTTTTAGTTGAAGGAATTTTGATGCATCCCCGGTCATATGTTTGGAGTATCCACTATCAAGGTACCAAAGTACAATTGATCCCTTCAAACACACCTACAATACAAATTAATGAGATTTTGGTACCCAAGCCATTTTGGGTCCTTGTGCGTTAGGTGCAACATATTGGTGTGATTGTCCTGCAGTGAAATGCCTATGTCTAGTGAAGCATGCGGGAGCAATATGTCCAATTTTATTGCAATAATGACAAATGACATTTGGATTGTGCATTCTTCTAGGATGATAATAATTTAGAGGTCTAAATTTATTCACTCTATTTTTAGGAATATAGTTTTGATGTAGTTTTCGAAAATCTTGTCTAGGTGGTCTATACATGCCAATATTTCTTCTAGTATTTACTCTATTGTTAGGAATATAGTTTTGATGTGGTTTTTGAAAATCTTGTCTAGGTGGTCTACACATGCCACTATTTCTTCTAGCATTTGTTCTAGGATGAGTTGCAATTCTAGGATTAAAATTTCTAGGTTGAGTGTTGACATTTATTTTATTTTGCCTAAGTTGAGTCTTAGGTGGTTTAGAAATGGACTCAATTTTTTCTTTTGGCTCGTGTTTAAAGCCTATACCGTGCTTAGTGGATTTCAAATTTACAAGCACTTCATTGAGATTTTTGTGTGAAGAATGGAATTTGTGCAAAGTGCTTCTAAGACTTTCTACTTCTTCCTTTAGAGATTTGCAAGAAGTACAATCCTTATTTGAGCTTTCGGGTTTATCGGCGCTTTTTTTGCCATAAAACTTGTTTTCCTCTTTTAATTTCTCAAGAGTAAGTTTTTCAAAATCCTTTTCTTTTGAAGAAAATTGTTTTCTTTTATCTTTTATAGATTTAGAAGCGCTAATAAACTCTATATACAACTCATCAAATGCATCTTGCATTTCTTCTAAAGTGAAGTAGTTCTTAGAAGAAGTACATACCTCACTTTGAGCTTCTTCGTGTGCCATAAGACACAAGTTTGCGGTCTCGTTTCCTTCTCCATCACTTGATTCGTCTCCGGAGTCGCCTCCCCAAGAGATGTATGCTCTTTGTTTCTTGACAGGTTTCTTCTCCTTTTTGGTATTTGGACAATTTGATTTTAAGTGCCCGATTTCTCCACATCCATAGCACTTTAATTGGTCTCCTTGTCGCATACCTTTTCGTTCAAACTCCTTTCGCATGAACCTGTGAAATTTCCTAATAACGAGTCCGAACTCGTTATCTTCGTCGCTTGAATTCTCATCATTTTCAGGTTGAGCCGTGCTTGCCTTGAGGGCGATTCTTCGGTTCCTTTGATCATCCAAAGGAGGGTTAAGAATAGTAGATTCATAGGTTTTGAGATTACCTCTAAGCCCGTCGATTGTGACATTTGTGATGCCGATTGACTCTTGAATAGCGTCGGCTTTGGAGCGCCATTCCGGAGTGAGACTTCGAAGAATTTTACGGACAAGCTCCCTATCCGTGAAAGTCTTCTTGAGAGCATGAAGATCATTAACGATTTTTGAAATCGTTCGAACATATCGTCTATCTTCTCGCTTTCCTTCATATGAAAAAGTTCATATTCGTGGGTTAGAAAATCTATTTTAGCTTCTCTTACCTGGTCCGTGCCTTCGTAGGTGATTTCCAATTTATCCCACATTTCCTTAGCCGTGGTGCAACATGAGATTTTCCGATAGTCATCGGGATTTACAGCACAAAATAGCATGTTGATGGCCTTTGCATTATATTCCACCTTTCCGATATCGTCCATATCGTATTCGTCTTCCGACTTTGGGACGAGTTCATCTCCAACCTTTTTAGTTGGAAGTTGTTCTCCATTCTTTATGATTTTCCATAATTGGAAGTTGTTTGATTGAATAAAAATCCTCATCCTCTCCTTCCAGTAAGTATAATTTGTGCCATCAAAGAGTGGTGGCCTTGTGAAGCATTGTCCTTCACCTAGTCCAGCATTAATGTTACGAGTAGAAGTCATGGATTCTTTCTCTCAAACTGTTAAGTCTTTCAGAGAGTTAGGCTCTGATACCAATTGTTAGAATATACTCTTAACGCTAGAGGGGGGGTGAATAGCGTTATAATAAAAAACAATGTAAATTTGCGGAATTTAAAAATTGCACGAATAACGTAAGTGCAGTAATTAAAAAGATAAGGAGAGAACACACCGAATTTTATCCTGGTTCACCAAAACGTGTGGTTAGTCCAGTCCCCGAGAGACTCTCTCGAGTTTTACACTAACTTCGTTAAGCTTAGGGGTGCCTAACAAACCGTTACACTTACTCGTAGATATACACTCTACAAGACTTCAACCTGCTCGAGGATACCACACCTCAAGACTTCAAACCAAGGAACTACTTTTCCTTCTTACAACAAGGGATTAGAATATCCCTTCAAGTGTGTACAAAAAGTTAGCACTCAAGACAAGACTCTCTTTATAGAGTAGATATGAGTAAAAACAATACGCTCAAGAACACAACAACTTTGTCAAGAGTTTGGCTCTCAAAAACTTATGAAATGAATATAAAATGATTGCAAAGAGAGTATGTAAGCTTTAGCAAGAATGTAATCAGTTGTTGTACTTAGAAGAGTGAATTTGAGTTGTATATATAGTGCTCAAAACACCCAAAACCGTTGCTTAATTGCCAATCACAAATTGCTGATTTTGTGCTAGGATAATCGATTATCTGATTCTGCATAATCGATTATCTGCCAATCGTTTAAAAATCATTCCCAGATTTTAAGCAGAATAATCGGTTATCCAAATCGTATAATCGATTACCTGACAACGTTCAAAAATCAATCCCCGATTTTATGCTTAACATAATCGATTGTCTGATTGTACATAATCGATTATCTTTCAGTGTTTGAAAATACTTTGGCAATGGTCTTTAATATAATCGATTACCAGAAAAGCCATAGTCGATTATTTTGCTACTTTGTAAAATCTGATGCTCACTGTCTCAACATAATCGATTAGTCTAAGGCACATAATCGATTATCTTGTAGCTTTGAAAAATCTGATGAACACTGCCTTAACATAATCGATTATCATAAGGTACATAATCGATTATCTTGCAGCTTTGTAAAATCTGGTGTACACTGCCTGAACATAATCGATTATCATAAGGTACATAATCGATTATCTTACAGCTTTGTAAAATCTGGTGTACACTGCTTTAACATAATAGATTATCATAAAGTACATAATCAATTTTGTTTGTCCAGATTTGAAAGACATGTTTAAAATTCATTTTAGTTAAAATGAAATGTTTGAAAATCATTTTGCTTTAAATTAAAGATGCATGGTTTGATAAAAATGATTTTACGAGAGAAGCCAAGTCTTGAATCAATTGTCGGATCAAGATCACAATTATAGAACGACTCATGTATAACTTTGTTGCTTTACTTAATCTTGATCTTTGTTTCTCTTGTGCTTGAACTTCGGCATATGTCAATGTTCCGTTCACGTCGGTTTGTCATTTATCAAAACCTACAAATATGAACACACGTTTAGTTTAGCGACTTGAGAACGTGTTTCAACAATTTCCCCCTTTTTGATAATGGCAAACCAATATCGGGATATGCATATTAATTAATTCATAATGACGATCCAAGACAAGTATATAGATATGCAACGAGTTCCCCCTCAAGTTATGAATTCCCCCTCAATTTATGCCAATATGTATTAGTGTGCATAGCCCATATCTTCCCCCTTTTGACATTAGCAAAAAAATAACTAACTCTTTATTGATTAAACAATATTGTAAATACATAAAGATAAAAGACAGGATATTATGCAAACTAGAAAAAACAAAGAGACAAGACATTATTCATTATCATCATTGACTTCCGTCTCGACATCCGGTAAAAACATCTTCCCGAAGGACAATTTGGGCATATGGATAATGGACGTGATCAAAATATCCATGGAGCTCGTGAGTTAATCGATTGACATTCATATCAATACGATTTATGGATGTGGACATGGAGGCAAGTTGCTCGAAGATAGATTGGAGGGATGCATCGGACGGGGCCGGATGACGACGTCGTTGAGGTGGAGGAGGAGGCGGATGCTCACCGATATTGGGAAATGAAGATTCTTGAATTTCCCAATGTTTTGTCGCGTTTTTGTGAGGACCGACGGAGGTGTCGATACCGGAAGCAACAAGAATGGTCATAACAATAAAAGCATAGGGGAGTGGCTTATCTTCCCCAATTGCATCATATAAGTGAGTCATGACGAACTTGCACCAATTGATGCGAGCCCCGGTGATAATGGCATGCATGAGTTTTGAATCCTCATGAGAGATAGTTGTGTGATTGAATTTTCGCGGTTTTAGAACGCGGGTGATGAAATAAAAAATTAGACGATATTCCGGGAGCATGTTTGTTATGGTTGGACGACGATGGTCCGGAGTTGCAATAAATTCACCGATGCCAATTTGGGTGAAGAGAAGTTGTTCATCAAATAACGCGCCTTCTTCCCTAGTATAGAGAGAAATGTCTTCCCCATTGCGCAGGAGTTTAGTGAGGGCTTGAATATTTGCCTCAGATAGAGGAATTGAAATTCCATTGACGTTCGAGACAATTTCACCATCTTCGTCCTTCTCGAGATTTGAATAGAAGGCCCGAATTAGAGGACGGTGAATGTAAGGAGTGTGAAGATATAGGAATTCAAGGAGTTGGCTTTGCATAAGCATATTTGTTGTGGATGGAGGGGCGTGATTAAGGAAACGATCCGTGGAAAATCGAGGAGGAAGGATTTCTCGATTTTCAAATTTTTCAATGAAGCGCATAAGTTCGGCTTCACTACTGAATCGTAAATAAGAATCATCTTAATAACAATGAACTAGTGGATGAGTGACGGAAGAGGAGGCAACATTTTTGCCGGAACGAGCTCGTTTGGAAGTTTTGCCCGTCATTTTGGATGAATAGTAATAGCCTTTGAAGAGTTTTGAGAGATTTTTGAGAATTTGGGAGCTAAGATTGATGTTTGAGTGAAGACATTGAAGATATAATGCACCTATTTATAATGTGAAGAATGAAATTGCATTAAAGTTAAGAAATCTGCAAAAATTTAAGGAGCAAATGGTCAAAAACGGTAACTATTTTGAAATACTGACTGAGAATAATCGATTATGGAACTATGGTAATCGATTATTCTGACACAGTGTGCCCAGTGATTTTCTGACTCGGGGAATAATCGATTGTGCTTTCGAGATAATCGATTATTTCAGGAGATGTGGTAACGGACATCCGAGACGGTAATAGGAAAATCGATTACACTGTTTTAAATAATCGATTATTGTCACATAGTGACTTAACACCTGAAAATAAATGTCAACATAATCGATTAGGGATATGTGATAATCGATTTTTGTATTTAACAGCTAAAATCCTGCAAAGCCAAAACTGTTAGATAATCGATTGTAGTGTTGTATAATCGATTATGTCAATTTTCCAGCATAATAAACATAAAACGTAAATGGGGAATAATCGATTATTGACTTTAGAGAAATCGATTATTCTGCACCGGTGTCTGATAATTCCCCCTGTCTTTGGGGCGATACCTGCAAAAAAGAATTAGACGCCTCCGACGCTCAAGTTATTAATTATTTAAAACAAATGCAATGCATGAATTAGATCATCGTGGAGTCAAGAATTCCGAGTTCACTACGAATGCGGAAAAAGGACTCTTTCTCTAAAGGCTTTGTGAAGAGGTCGGCCAATTGATTTTTGGTTTCAATAAATTCAATTTCGACGTCGCACTTGAGAACGTGATCTCTTATAAAGTGATGTCTAATTTCTATATGTTTCGTTCTTGAGTGAAGAATAGGATTCTTCGTCAAGCTTATGTCACTAGTATTGTCACATCGAAGAGGAACATGATCAATACTAAGACCATAATCCGAGAGTTGTTGCTTCATCCAAAGGATTTGAGCACAACAACTCCCCGCGGCTATATATTCAGCCTCGGTTGTGGATAACGCAACACTAACTTGTTTCTTGCTAAACCAATAAACTAAGGAGCTACCGAGCAAATGGCAAGTGCCACTAGTGCTCTTGTGGTCCAATTTGCAACCCGCAAAATCGGAATCGGAATAGCCAACAAATTGGCATGAAGAATCTTTGGGATACCATAGTCCCACATTTATTGTTCCAACAAGATACTTCATAATCCGTTTTACCGCAGTTAAGTGTGACTCCTTCGGACATGATTGATATCGAGCGCATAAACAGACGCTAAACATGATATCCGGTCTACTAGCAGTAAGATAGAGAAGAGATCCGATCATACCTCGATACTTCTTGGTGTCTACTTCCTTACCTTTCTCATCTTTGTCAAGATGGTCGGATGTACTCATTGGGGTGGCCATTGCTTTGGCGTTGCTCATTTCAAAGCGATTTAGCAACTCCTTGCAATATTTGGATTGGCAAATGAAAGTTCCCTCTTTCATTTGTTTTAATTGCATCCCCAAGAAGAAGTTTAGCTCACCCATCATTGACATTTCGAATTTGCTAGTCATTAACTTAGAAAATTCCTCGCATAGAAAATCATTAGTAGCACCAAAAATAATATCATCGACATAAATTTGAACTAATAGAATGTCATTGTTTTTATTTTTGATAAAAAGTGTGGTGTCAACTTTCCCCCTTTCAAACTCATTGTCTAAGAGAAATTTACTTAGACGTTCATACCAAGCTCGAGGAGCTTGTTTATGACCACATAAAGCTTTCTTAAGCTTGAAGACATGGTCGGGAGATGTAATATCTTCAAAGCCCGGGGGTTGTTCAACATACACTTCCTCTTGAATAAACCCATTGGGGAAGGCACTTTTGGCATCCATTTGAAATAATTTGAAATTCACAGATGATTAAAAAGCAAGTAATAAACGAATGTCTTCTAGGCGTGCAACGGGTGCATAGGTTTCTTCATTATCAATGCCTTCTTCTTGATTATATCCCTTAGCAACTAGCCTAGCTTTGTTTCTAGTGATTATACCATTTTCATCTAATTTATTTCGAAAAACCCATTTCGTACCAATTATGGTGTGATTATCGGGTCTTGGCACCAAGTCCCAAACATCATTACGTTTGAATTTGTTAAGCTCTTCTTGCATTGCCAAGGTCCAATGCTCATCCCCAAATACTTCAGAAATGGTTTTAGGTTCTATTTGTGAAACAAAAGCCATATGTCCTACACTATCTTTAAGAAGGTTTCGTGTACTTACCCCTTTCTCGATGTTGCCAATTACCTTGTCAAGAGGATGGTCTTTAGACGTCCTCCAAGCCATAGGCATCATCGATTCTTCTTCTTGTTGTGGTACTTCTTCCGAAGGTTGTTCCATGACTTCATCTTGAACTTCCTTTGGTCCTCATTTTGTACCTCGTCTTGAAGATTGATTGTCTTTAAAGCATCTGCAAGATCAACACAAGAATCCTTTCTCGCCAAGCGAGCATCATTTTCACAAAATACTACATGAGGAGATTCCTCAACAGTTTTGGTTCGATTATTAAACACTTATATGCTTTGCTACGTGATGAGTAACCAAGAAAAATTCCTTCATCAGATTTCGCATCAAATTTTCCCAAGTTATCTTTTCCGTTGTTGTGAATAAAACATTTACAACGGAAGACTCTAAGATGGGAAAGATTTGGTTTCCTTCCCTAATAGAGTTCATGGGGAGTTTTCATGAGTATCGGTCTAATGATAGCTCTGTTTAAAACATAGCTTGCGGTACTCACGGCATCCGCCCAAAACTTTTTGGAAATCGTAGCCTCATCGAGCATGATAATCTAGCCATCTCTTCGAGACATCAATTTTTACGTTCCACCACTCCATTTTGTTGTGGTGTACGTGGAGCCAAAAAGGTATGTTCAATACCGAGTTCGTCACAAAAATCCGCGAAGAGATTGTGATCGAACTCTCCCCCATGATCACTTCTTATGGAAGTGATGGTTGTGTTCTTTTCATTTTGAACACGTTTAAGAAAACTTTTGAAAGCATGAAAGGCATCACTTTTATGAGCAAGAAATAACGTCCATGTGAATCTAGAGTAGTCATCAACAATTACAAAAGCATAAAGATTTCCACCAGGACTTTCAACACGAGATGGTCCAAAAAGATCCATGTGAAGAAGTTGTAAGGGTCTAGTGGTTGAAACAACATTTTTGGATTTAAAAGAGGCTTTTGTTTGTTTCCCTTTTTGACATGAATCACAAGTAGAATCTTTTTCAAATTTCATGTTTGGAAGACCAATTACTAAATCTTGTGAAACTAGTTTGTTTAAAAGATTCATATCTACATGAGCTACTCTACGATGCCATAACCACATGTCGTCTTCTTTACTCAAAAGACAATTCACATAACTTGATAAAGAATTTTCAAGATCAACCATATAGATATTATCCATTCTAATACCACGAAGAATAATTTTAAAATCACTATGACGGATAACTAAGCATTCTTCGGAGTCAAACAATACAAGATTTCCCTTGTCACATAATTGACTTATGCTCAAGAGATTATGTTTAAGACCTTTAACTAGCAAAATATGCTTAATGGAGGAGGATTCGTCCTTATCGACGGATCCAATGCCGATAATCTTTCCTTTTTTATTGTCTCCAAAAATAACATTTCCTCCTTCCGTGGGTTTTATTTGAAGGAATTTTGATGCATCCCCGGTCATATGTTTGGAGAATCCACTATCAAAGTACCAAAGTACACTTGATCCCTTCAAACACACCTACAAAACAAATTAATGAGATTTTGGTACCCAAGCCATTTTGGGTCCTTGTGCGTTAGGTGCAACATATTGGTGTGATTGTCCTGCAGTGAAATGTCTATGTCTAGTGAAGCATGCGGGAGCAATATGTCCAATTTTATTGCAATAATGACAAATGACATTTGGATTGTGCATTCTTCTAGGATGATAATAATTTAGAGGTCTAAATTTATTCACTCTATTTTTAGGAATAGTTTTGATGTAGTTTTCGAAAATCTTGTCTAGGTGGTCTATACATGCCAATATTTCTTCTAGTATTTACTCTATTGTTAGGAACATGGTTTTGATTTGGTTTTTGAAAATCTTGTCTAGGTGGTCTATACATGCCACTATTTCTTCTAGCATTTGTTCTAGGATGAGTTGCAATTCTAGGATTAAAATTTCTAGGTTGAGTGTTGACATTTATTTTATTTTGCCTAAGTTGAGTCTTAGGTGGTTTAGAAATGGACTCAACTTTTTCTTTTGGCTCGTGTTTAAAGCCTATACCGTGCTTAGTGGATTTCAAATTTACAAGCACTTCATTGAGATTTTTGTGTGAAGAATTGAATTTGTGCAAAGTGCTTCTAAGACTTTCTACTTCTTCCTTTAGAGATTTGCAAGAAGTACAATCCTTATTTGAGCTTTCGGGTTTATCGGCGCTTCTTTTGCCATAAAACTTGTTTTCCTCTTTTAATTTCTCATTTTCGAGAGTAAGTTTTTCAAAATCCTTTTCTTTTGAAGAAAATTGTTTTCTTAAATCCTTTATTGATTTAGAAGCGCTAATAAACTCTTTATACAACTCATCAAATGCATCTTGCATTTCTTCTAAAGTGAAGTAGTTCTTAGAAGAAGTACATACCTCATTTTGAGCTTCTTCGTGTGCCATAAGACACAAGTTTGCGGTCTCGTTTCCTTATCCATCACTTGATTCGTCTCCGGAGTCGCCTCCCCAAGAGATGTATGCTCTTTGTTTCTTGACGGGTTTCTTCTCCTGTTTGGTATTTAGACAATTTGATTTTATGTGCCCGATTTCTCCGCATCCATAGCACTTTTTCGTTCAAACTCCTTTCGCATGAACTTGTGAAATTTCCTAATAACGAGTCCAAACTCGTTATCTTCGTCGCTTGAATCCTCATCATTTTGAGGTTGAGCCGTGCTTGCCTAGAGGGCGATTCTTCGCTTCCTTTGATCATCCAAAGGAGGGTTAAGAATAGTAGATTCATAGGTTTTGAGAATACCTCTAAGCCCGTCGATTGTGACATTTGTGATGCCGATTGACTCTTGAATAGCGTCGGCTTTGGAGTGCCATTCCGGAGTGAGACTTCGAAGAATTTTACAGACTAGCTCCCTATCCGTGAAAGTCTTCTTGAGAGCATGAAGATCATTAACGATTTTTGAAAATCGTTCGAACATATCGTCTATCTTCTCGCTTTCCTTCATATGAAAAAGTTCATATTCGTGGGTTAGAAAATCTATTTTAGCTTCTCTTACCTGGTCCGTGCCTTCGTAGGTGATTTCCAATTTATCCCACATTTGCTTAGCCGTGGTGCAACATGAGATTTTCCGATATTCATTGGGATTTACAGCACAAAATAGCATGTTGATGGCCTTTGCATTATATTCCACCTTACTGATATCGTCCATATCGTATTCGTCTTCCGACTTTGGGACGAGTTCATCTCCAACCTTTTTAGTTGGAAGTTGTTCTCCATTCTTTATGATTTTCCATAATTGGAAGTTGTTTGATTGAATAAAAATCCTCATCCTCTCCTTCCAGTAAGTATAATTTGTGCCATCAAAGAGTGGCGGCCTTGTGAAGCATTGTCCTTCACCTAGTCCTGCAATAATGTTATGAGTAGAAGCCATGGATTGTTTCTCTCAAACTGTTAAGTCTTTCAGAGAGTTAGGCTCTAATACCAATTGTTAGAATATACGCTTAACGCTAGAGGGGGGGTGAATAGCGTTATAATAAAAAACAATGTAAATTTGCGGAATTTAAAATTGCAGGAATAACGAAAGTGCAGTAATTAAAAAGATAAGGAGAGAACACACCGAATTTTATCCTGGTTCACCCCAATGTGTGGTTAGTCCAGTCCCCGAGAGACTCTCTCGAGTTTTACACTAACTTCGTTAAGCTTAGGGGTGCCTAAAAAACCGTTACATTTTCTCGTAGATATACACTCTACAAGACTTCAACCTGCTCGAGGATACCGCACCTCAAGACTTCAAACCAAGGAACTACTTTTCCTTCTTACAACAAGGGATTAGAATATCCCTTCAAGTGTGTACAAACACTTAGCACTCAAGACAAGACTCTCTTTATAGAGTAGATATGAGTAAAAACAATACGCTCAAGAACACAACAACTTTGTCAAGAGTTTGGCTCTCAAAAACTTATGAAATGAATATAAAATGATTGCAAAGAGAGTATGTAAGCTTTAGCAAGAATGTAATCAGTTGTTGTACTTAGAAGAGTGAATTTGAGTTGTATTTATAGTGCTAAAAACACCCAAAATCGTTGCTTAATTTCCAATCACAAATTGCTGATTTTGTGCTAGGATAATCGATTATCTGATTCTGCATAATCGATTATCTACCAATCGTTTAAAAATCATTCAGATTTTAAGCAGAATAATCGATTATCCAAATCGTATAATCGATTACCTGACAACGTTCAAAAATCAATCCCCGATTTTATGCTTAACATAATCGATTGTCTGATTGTACATAATCGATTATCTTTCAGTGTTTGAAAATACTTTGGCAACGGTCTTTAATATAATCGATTACCAGAAAAGCCATAATCAATTATATTGCTACTTTGTAAAATCTGATGCTCACTGTCTCAACATAATCGATTAGTCTAAGGCACATAATCGATTATCTTGTAGCTTTAAAAAATCTGGTGAACACTGCCTTAACATAATCGATTATCATAAGGTACATAATCGATTATCTTGCAGCTTTGTAAAATCTGGTGTACACTGCCTTAACATAATCGATTATCATAAGGTACATAATCGATTATCTTACAGCTTTGTAAAATCTGGTGTACACTGCTTTAACATAATCGATTATCATAAAGTACATAATCGATTTTGTTTGTCCAGATTTGAAAGACATGTTTAAAATTCATTTTGGTTAAAATGAAATGTTTGAAAATCATTTTGCTTTAAATTAAAGTTGCATGGTTTGATAAAAATGATTTTACGAGAGAAGCAAAGTCTTGAATCAATTGTCGGATCAAGATCACAATTATAGAACGACTCATGTATAACTTTGTTGCTTTACTTAATCTTGATCTTTGTTTCTCTTGTGCTTGGACTTCGGCATATGTCAATGTTCCCTTCACGTCGGTTTGTCATTTATCAAAACCTACAAATATGAACACACGTTAGTTTAGCGACTTGAGAACGTGTTTCAACACCATTTCATCTAGGATCCAAACATCACTAAGGATTTCCAAAGTCTAGTTTCTTCCAGAATAATGCGACAAACAAAAGTCATGGTTTTGTGTGATGAGGTACTGAAGGTGAATCCATGAACTGTGATCTACACTAAAGAACGTGATTAAGATAAAGGAAGTATGGTTCTTCGTATCATGTTACTACACAAGGTGTGGGAGGTGTTTTATCTTTAATGGAGGATGCTTCACCATGTTATCACATATCCTTCAACGATGGGGACCCTCAAGAAGATGAAGATACAAAGGATGCTCTGCTTGAACTTGAAGAAGGGATAAAGGCAAAAATTGGCACTTTTGAAAGAAGTAAACCTTGGCACCAATGAAGAACCAATGCCCACTTATCTAATTGCTTCACTAGTAGTTGATGAAGAAAACACATATATTTAGTTACTCGAGGAGTATAGGGATGTCGTTGCTTGGAGTTATTAGAAGATTCCTAGCCTGGATCCTATAGTAGCAGTCCATCACCTTTATTCAGGAATGGTGCTCGTATTGTTAAGCACGCTCAAAGACATTTCGGGCCAGACTTGGTTCCCTTGATTGAAACTGAAGTTGACAAACCTATCGAAGCTGGCTTTATTCGTAAAGTTAAATGCCTAATATGGGTCTCAAGTATCATCCCTGTAACGAAGAAGAATGGCTGGATTCGAGTGTGTGTTGATTTTAGGTATCTACATAATGTGTATCCCAAAGATGAATTCGCATTCCCTATCCTAGAGTTGATGATCAATGCTACTACTAGTTTTGAGGCGATGTTATTCATGGATGGTTTATCAGGATATAGCAAAATATGCATGGAACCAAAAGATGAAGAGCTCACTGTATTTCACACCCCAAGGGTATTTATTGCAACAAGGTAATGCCTTATGGCTTGAAGAACGCTAGTGCTACCTGCCGAAGGGCTATGCAGAATATTTTTGATGACCTTCTCCACAAGAACGTCGAATGCTATATCGATTACTTATTTGTAAAATCAAGAAAGAGGAGTGACCACTTGAAAGACTTGAGAATGGTTTGTGAGTTGCTCCGGAAGTACCAACATAGGATGAATTCATTGAAATATTGAGAATGGTATGTGAGTTGCTCCGGAGGTACCAACATAGGATGAATTCATTGAAATACGCCTTTGGAGTTACTTCTGGAAAGTTCCTTGGTTTTGTTGTCCGATATCAAGCGATCGAAACTGATCAATCTAAAGTAGATGCAATTTTTAAAATGCCCGAGCTTCGAGATATTCATGAATTGAAAAGTCTGCAAGGAAAGCCAGCATACCTTAGGAGATTCATCTCAAACCTATCTAGGACGTGCCAACCATTCAGTTGCCTCATGAAGAAAGATGTTCCTTTCAAGTGGGACCAAGATTTTAGCAATGCCTTTGAAAGTATTAAAACCTTCTTGATGAAGCCTCCAGTTTTGGCAGCTCATATACTTGGAAAGTCGTTGATACTATATATCTCAACACTAGAAAGGTCTGTTGGAGTGTTGTTGGCCCAAGAAAATAGTGAGGGGAAAAAACTCCCTTTACAACTTGAGAAAGATAATGAAACAAATAAGCTGAATTGTTCGCCAATCAAAAAGTTATGTTTGATGCTAGTCTTCTATACAAAAGTTGAAGCACTACTTTTAAGCTCTTGTCGTTCATTTTGTCTCTAAAGAAAATCCCATCAATTTTGTGACGTTAAAACCTATCCTTAGTGATCCACTAGCAAGGTGGTACCTATAATTTCAACAATTTGAAATTGTGTGCATCCCTTAAAAGGCTACAAAAGGAAAAACGTTAGCAGACTTCTTGGCAGATCACCCTATACTTGATGATTATGAGCTAACTAACAAGCTACCTGATGAGGACGCAATGGTCATTAAAGTTCAACCTCCATAGAAAATGTATTTTGATGGTGGTTCATATCACGGAGGAGTTGGTGCTTGCATAGTATTTGTACTTCTCCAGGTGAAGTTCTGCCCTACTATTTTACATTGACGTGAATCTACTTTAATAACATCGCAAAGTATCAAGCATTAATACTTGGGCTTAAAATGGGTGCCGAAATGAAGCATTTGCAATTAAAGACAATGTTCTTCCCTTCAAAAATAGATACTTCTACATTTGTCATTGGTATACACGAGTTATCTCATTTGGAGTTTGTTTTTTAGGGCCTTGTCATGAGGAAGAGATATTGCCTTTGAAGGTTACTTCACTTTAGATGTAGCCATGCAATAGATTCATCACTAACTTTTGACTTGTTATATGGGGATGCCATCGGACGCCCAATGGAAGTTAGCTGCATAAGGAAAAGGCAAAGAAAGAAAGTGAATTTTAGTGAAGCAGTTCATTAAAAAAACAAATGTGAGGCTACTGTATTATACCTCTTTATTACAAGTTGTATGCGTTCTTGATGGACTATCAACACTTGGAACCTCTACAATCTCTATTGGGTTACGCCTTTTCCTTTTCTAATTTTGATCTTTGTTGGTACTCTAGCTTTTATCTTGAGGAACTTGCATGCTTAATGGAAGAACTTGAGAGTGTTTCCCTATATCCAATACCTCTTTCAAAGATGTATTTGAGAATTTAAACTTCCTTTTCTTATGTTGTGTAGCTTCTTTAGGGATTGGAGTAGGTGACTCTTTGACTTGCGGGAGCATCTTTCCTGTACCTTGATCTCCACTTCCTAAAGAAGTAGTAAAGTTTGGCCCAACATTGTCTGCATAGCTTGTAAATTATCATCAGGAAAGTTCCCGTGCACCTTCTCCCACCAAGACATATAATTTGTGAAGAAACGTTTCTCCATAGGATCTCCCATTAGGGGACAAACCGCACATGACATATACCGATACAGTATACGAATCCTCCAAATTTGAGTCTTTCATCTAGAGAGACGCTACGGATATCATTCTCCAAAAAATCAGAAACGTTTTGGTGAAATCCAAAGTGATGACTAAAACTGATGTGGACTATATGGCTTGATAATGAACGGGTTATCATACCTCAAGGGAGGTAATTAAAATGTAATCTCATGAAGCAATTTGACTCTAACTCACTAGGGGCCTCATTATCCACAAAATAATAAGGGCGAGAATTAGTCAACATTGTCGGTGTCCAAACTATATTCTCTCTGTTATAGATGCATTTCTCGCATCTTTTCTATCAAAGTACCTCGCGGTGCCATCTTCTGAATATGCCACCATCAAAGGGCAGATGGACCCTTAGCAAGTGGATAATGGATTCTGAGGTAATATACAAGTCAACCGTAAACATAATGGATGGGGAACATTTTTTTGACCTAATCAAGTTGAGAAGAACACAAAAACTTATTTAAACCATGATAGATACTCGCCCAAACTGGGACCACAAAGCTAATATTTTGCTCACTTGCCATCATGCTTTCCATCTTAAAAGCCGCAGGACGAATGAAGTTCTCTACCTTATAGGGAAATACAAAATCACACAGCCAACATGACAAGTAGGCTGCTAGATATGTTTCATCTTTCTTGTATGACCTCGCCTTAAGCTTGGAAAATGTAGCTTCTTGATCACTCGACCACCTAGTTGTCTCAAGAACAAATCTATTAGGATTATGTGACGACTTTAGGCGTGCGGATTTCTTTTCCTTCCGTAGTGGGGTGGGTTTATATATTAAAGTTTTCTTATACCAAAGTTTATTCACTTCCTCAAAGAGACTTTTTGGTTAACACATGTCCGTTCCTTAAGATGATGGAAGGCAACAAATAAATACTCGCAAGATCGAGGAATAAATCTCATCGATTTTTCATCTAAACATATGAGTTCCCTTATATTAGGTACCGCTTCTTCGTAAGAAAAACATACAATGGGCAGACCTCTAAGAATATATAAGTCGCAAAGAGAGACATATAACTCCCTAGCTAATATAAGAAGTGCATTCTCCTTGGGGAACCAAGCCTCACAAAACACTTGCAAAATGTTTGAGTTTCGGTCATTAGTGAAAAGTGAGGCATAGACAGCATCATAAATCTTGGCTGTAATCCGGGTTTGTTAGCTTCCACCAAGTACATCTTCAACTCATTCCCAATATCCTGGAAAATGATGATACTCGCCCTTGATTATTATCATATCTCCCGAAAGTATTTCTCCTTGAATTATGCAACATCCTAAATTTGTAAGGGTTCTAGGAATGTTTACGTGGAGATGAGTTGGCGCTTGGAGAGTTCAAGTATTGGACAATGGATTAAAAGTATACTTGCGCTCCAAAGTCCAATTTTCTACATGAAGGGGTTCCTCAAAAAAGGTTATAAGGTTGCATACCGGCCAGCTTGTGGGGTGTGAATCAAAAGCTTAGTTTATTCTATTCCATCTTCAGTCTCAATTATAAAATATCTAAGTTTGGAGGAATGTGAGGTATAATCTCTGAAATTTACCATCTCTTCGGGCTGTAAAGAAAGAAAAAAAATTCATCAAAGTCCAAATCAAGAATATTGGGAATGGAACAAAAGTCTAAATGGATGAATTGGCCTTTGATTTTTGGGTGGGGATGGGTATCCATCCCTTGACACCTTGAGAGTAATCTCTCTGATAGTCAGGCCACCTTAAGAGTAATCTCTATGATATTTGGGCTATCTTGAGAGTAATATCTTTGATATCCAGGCCATGATGAGTGTATATCCCTTCGCACCACGAAAATAATCCCTCTAATAATGGGCCACCTTGAGTGTAATCTCTGCGATATACGGGTCGTGATGATTATCCATCCATTTGCACTAGGAGATCAATTTCTTCGATAATTAGGCCACCTTGAGAGTAATTTATCCAATATTTGGCCGTAAGTGTCGATCTCTTCGCACTATGAGAGTAATCTCTATGATAATAGGGCCATCTTGAGAGTAATTTCTCTGATATTCGGGGGAGGATGAGTACTCATCCTGTTGGCCCAAGAACATGTGAAGTTTTCAAGAATGACAAACAAACTCGATCAAGGACAAAGTCCATCATGTGAAGCACAACGTTTGTCAACCTATACATGTGAGATGCATGTGAAGGAGATAAGTCCCATTGATCAATTAGCAATATCTTCTAAACTGATCAAAAAGGTTGCATATGGGATAAGGAGAGAAAGTCTCCTTATAAGAGGAGAACGTAATCTGGATAAAAGATAGGGTTGTAGTTTCTGTTGTTCAAGGAATCAACTTCGATGGAAGATCAGCAATTGTGTCTTAATGAAACTTTGATTACTAACTCATTAAATAACAGTGATTGTTCTCTTTTACAGGAATTTCACAAACGCAGATGTTAAACTAAATTAATAGAAAAAGAGCGAGGCAATTTTGCAAGCAATTTATGTGAAATTTAAGTGTGCATACCTGAAGCTACTTGGACAAGATAGAAGAACCAATTCCATTGTGTCTTTCTTTTATTCTAGTTCAATTGTAGTAGGTGATTTAAACTTGTACCTTTCATCTTTTATAGAAGAAATTGTATCAAGTACATTAAGTATTCAAGTTAGAGTTAACTTGAAGTTGTCGCAACATTTGAGGCTGTGTACCACAACGGGATTAGAGTTTAATCCTTAGGTTTACAAGAGTTTTGTAGATGCTGTTTTGGCTCAATGAATTTAGTGGAAGTTTGAGAAAAATCCTACTGAGTAGTAAGTCGTGGTTGTTTCACCTTTTGAGCCAGGTGTTTTCCATGTAAAAATTTATGTGTTCCTTACTCTACGTACTTATTATTCTGCAAACAGTAGAGTTAGTACACCTAGAAGAACCAAGTTCTTCTAGAGCAAAATATTGGGTACCACACAATTTACCCCCCCCCCTCTTGTGTGGTATTAACGTATAAAACACCAATTGGTATCAGAGCGAGTTATCCTTGAAGAGGAAAAGATCAGCATGAGTGCACCACCTGGGAACGAGGAAGGGAAATCCACTACTAGGCCTCACTTTTCAATGGACTATACTATTCTTGGTGGAAGAACAGGATGAAGGATCACATCATAGGAGAAGATTATGAACTCTGGGACATAGTCACATAGTCCTCTAGAAACTACTAAGAAGAATGATGAAGGAGTGGATGTGCCAAAGACAAGGGCACTGCTGAAGACTTGAAAAAATGGGAGAAAAATGCTAAGGCCAAGAAATGGCTTGTGTGTGGACTAGTTCCAGATGAGTATAGTAGGATCCAAAGTTGTACCACTGCTAAGGAAATCTGGGACACTTTGCAAGTGGCTTATGAAGGAATACCTCAAGTGAAGAGGTCCAAAGGAACATTGTTGTATTCTCAATATGAGAATTTTACTATGAAGGAGGGAGAAACTATCCAAGAGATGTATACTAGGTTCACTACACAGACAAATGAACATAAGTCTTTTAGAAGGATCATTCTTGAAGAACACAAGGTTGAGAAAATCTTGACAAGGGTTCTGCCAGTCTCATGGGAAAGCAAAATCAGTGCTATTCAGGAATCTAAGAATATTGCTACACTCAAGACGGATGTACTAATTGGAAATCTTACTGCCTATGAACTGAGGAGGCAAACTATGGAGATGGATACACCTAAGAAGGAAAGAAGTTTGGCTCTTAGAATTTCTGAAGGTTCACCTCTGGAGGATGATGAAATGGTTATGATCACAAGGTATTTCAAAAAATACCCGATGAGAGGAAATGGTTCTTCAAGAGGTACAACCATCAATAAACTAAGGGATCCTGAGAAACAAACCAATGAGGGTTGCTACAACTGTGGTAAGACTGATCACATGATCAAGAAATTCTCTCAATAGGAAATTGAGTGGAAGAAAGAAACGGCTAAATGAAGGAACGGAAAGAAGGAACATGTTCAACCAAAAAGGAACAAAGGATCAACAAAGGCTATGGTTGCTGCCTGGGGAGAAACATCAGATGAGGACTCAGAGGATGAAGCTAGAGGTGAACACGCCCTTAGACCATTACTGAATTAGATGATGAATAAGAGGTAAGTATTCTTCATCTCAACGACAAGAATAAATTTCTGTCCAAGGAAAGGCTAGTTGAGCTATTATTAGACTTCATTGATAAGTCTCAGATAATTAATAATGAGAAGGAAGATCTGTCTAGGAAATGTGTGATCCTAAAAGCAAAATGCAAAAGCCTAGATTTTAGGGCTAGGAGAGTGATAGCAAAAATGCTGAGTTGAAAAACCAGGTTCTTGAACTTGACGCCAGTGTCCTAGAACTTAGATCTAAAAACTTAAAATTGAAACTAGGAACAAGAAAGAAGAAAGTTGATCACACATATCTCACTTTAGAGGAGAACTTAGGAAAAATGAAGGATGAATTGATTAAAGTCCTAAAAGAAGATCTAGGAAAAGTGAAACATGAACTAGATAGAACTTGTAAATGGAACAAGGCTTCTGATGCACTTTCTTGGTTGCAAGAGCATCACCATAGCAACAAAAAGGGAGTTGGCTATGGGACTCGAGCACTAAAATGGGACCGAAAAAGCAAGTACCTTACACTTCTTGAGAATAAAATCTGCACACACTGTGGCAAGACTGGCCATTATAAAAATGAATGTAATGCAAAAGAAAAGGCCAGTCAAAAGAACAAAGCCTCCGTTCAAGAGAAAAGTAAGCTGCCTGGGTGGGTACGAAGGAATTTGATTAATCCTTTTTCCTATAGAAAGGGACCCAAACTAGTTTGGGTTCCTAAGATTAACCCCTGATATCTTTTTGCAGGTCCACGTATGACTAGAAGCAAGACCCAGTTACTTTCACTTGAGGACTTAAAGTGAGGCATTGTCTTCTTTAGAAATAGGAAGAAAGGTGAGATTATTGGGGTTGGAAAGTTAGATAAGACAAACTCTCACTCTATTAAGAATGTCTACTTAATAGATGGATTGAAATATTGCCTCATTAGTGTGTCACAACCGTGTGCCAGAGGTAACCTTGTAGCATTCACCTCTATTAAATGCTTTGTGATCAATCATACCACTAACAAGATTGTTTTGTAGGGAAAGAGAATTAACAATATTTACATTGTAGATTTGTACACTCTCTCAGAAATAAAACTAACTTGTCTAAGTATGCTGGATAATGATCCCCTCCTGTGACACGAAAGACTTGGTCATGCCAGTCTGAATCAGCTAAACAAATTAGTCTCCAAAGACCTGGTGATAGGATTACCTAACATCAAGTTCAAGGAAGACAAAGTTTGTGAGGTCTGTGCAAGGGGGAAGCAGGTAAGATCATCCTTCAAAAGCAATAAAATGGTAAGCACAACCAAGTCATTGGAACTGGTCCATTGGAACTAGTCCATATGGATCTCTGTGGTCCAATGAGAACCATGAGCAGAGGTGGAAAGAAATATGTAATGGTGCTTGTTGATGATTATTCTAGATTTTACTATGTTCTATTTCTAATTTCTAAAGATGAAGCATTTGACATTTTACTGCATTTGTTAGAAAAACTCAGAAACAATTAGAAAATCAATTGCATCTATTAGGTCTGATCATAGAACTGAACTCAAAAATTCCAGGTTAGTTGAATTTTATGATGAAAAGGGTATAGATCATAATTTCTCTGCCCCTAGGACTCTTCCAAAAATGAAGTAGTTGAAAGAAAGAATAGGACTCTTGAGGACATGGCTAGGACCATGCTTCTTTCTAGTAAATTGCCCCATAGCTTTGGGCAGATGTTGTAAACACTGCATCTTACATAATCAATAGATGCATGACTAGAACTCTTGTAGAGAAGACTCCCTATGAGTTATTTAAAGGGAGAAAACCAAACATATCCCATCTTAGGGCATTTGGTTGTAAGTTCTATGTGCACAATAATGGAAAAGACTCCCTAAGTAAGTTTGATCCTACAAGTGATAAGGGAGTATTTTTGGGATATACTTCACATAGAAAGCATATAAAGTGTTTAATAAAAGAACTTTGTGTGCAGAATAAAGTATAAATGTAGTATTTGATGAGACTAACATTCTTTCTTAGAGACGGGAACATGAAGATAGAGCCATTAGATTAGTAAAGGACTTGACTGAAGCCTCAGCTCAAGTCAAAGTGGCACCAACAAGATGGAACATGTTCTCCATCCAGGAAAACTTGACAAGGGGGAACTAATCAAAGAGGAATTGAAATAAATCCCTTGAAAGAACTTATTCATGACCATGTTTCTCAGTAATAGAACATGGGAGAAACATCTAACAGAAACCAGTAGATTGTGAAACCTTAAAAGTATCAAATTTCTCATTCCATTGAGAACATTATCAATGATCGAACATCTGGAGTTAAAACTAGATCACAATTAAAGAATATGTGTGCTTTTGATGCATTTGTCTCTTATTGAACCTAAAAATGATGTTGAGGCTTTAAAGGATGCAGATTGGGTGATTGCTATGTAAGATGAACTCAATCACTTTGAGAGGAGTCAAGTTTGGCATCTAGTTCTAAGACCAAAGGACAAATTAGTCATTGGTACAAAGTGGGTCTCAGAAACAAACGTGATGAAGATGGAACAGTTACAAGAAACAAGGCAAGACTAGTGGTTCAAGGTTATAGCCAAGATGAGGGCATAGAGTATGATGAGACTTTTGCTCCAGTTGTAAGACTAGATGCAATCAGAATCCTTATAGCCTTTTCAGCACACATGGAATTCACTCTCCATCAAATGGATGTCAAAAGTGTCTTCCTTAATGGCTATCTAAAAGAAGAAATGTTTGTAAAACAACCTCTAGGATTTGGGATCAAGGAATGCCCTGAGCATATGTTCAAGTTATACAAGGCTCATTATGGACTCAAGTAGGCCCCAAGATCATGGTATGAACGATTGTCAAAATTTCTGTTGGAGCATGGTTACAAGAGAGGTAAAATTAATAGTACCTTATTCTTAAAGAAAAAAGGTAAGGATCTCCTTATTGTACAAGTATATGTCGATGACATAATCTTTTGGGCCACTACTGATAAGTTAAGTAAGGACTTTGCAAAAGTAATGGGGATTGAGTTTGAAATGAGCATCATGGATAAGCTTAACTTCTTCGTAGGCTTACAAATCATCAAAGTCCAAACGGAACCATGATTCATCAGTAGAAGAACGCAAAGGAGCTAATCAAAAAGTTTAAAATGGAAGAATCAAAAGAAATAGACACACCCATTGTAACTGCTAAAAAATTAGATGTTGATGAACCTGATTCAATAGCTGATCAAAAGTTACATAGGGGTATGATTGGTTCACTTTTGTATCTTACTACTGTAGACCTGACATTGTTTTCAGTATAGGGCTTTGTCCTTGCTTTTAGGAAAATCTTGAAGAGTCTCACCTGATTGCTGTCAAAAGGATAGTAAGATACTTGAAAGGCACCACTGATCTATGTCTTTGGTATCCCAAAGGTAGCAATTTTAATCTAGTAGGATATGTTGATACTGATTATGCAGGATTTCTAGTGGATAGGAAGATCACCTCAGGTATGGCACACTTCCTTGGTTCATGTCTTGTGTCATTGGCTACCAAAAAGCAAAACTCAATGGCCCTATCTACTGTTGAAGCTAAGTATGTTGCTACCTCTTGTTGTGCTCAATTGCTATGGATCAAATAGTAGCTAGTAGATTTTGGTATTGAGGTTGGCCGTATTCCAATATTCTGTGATAACACTACTGCTATAAGTATGATAAAGAACCTTATTCATCATAAGAGGACTAAGCACATAGATGTTGGACACCACTTCTTAAGAGATAACTATGATAAATGACTGATTTCCATAGAATTCTATGCTACTGATAAGAAAATTGCTGAGTTCATTCTATGTCTGAAAATTAATTGCCTTATGGTTCATTCTTATTGCCTAATTAACTCTTACCTTAATTAATTGGGGATCTTTGCCTCCTTCATTGTCACGTATCTTTCAAGACTGCTTTTTTTTTATTGGAAATCATTATTATCTCTCAGGTATTTATTTAGTCTTAATTGAAATTGTTGTATATCCTTCATAACCTTCCCAATCTTAAAAGAAGAGTAGATATTCTATGTGTAATTTGTTGAAACACGTTCTCAAGGCACTAAACTAAACGTGTGTTCATATTTGTAGGTTTTGATAAATGACAAACGACGCGCAATTGACATATGACGAGGCCCAAGCACAAGCGTGCAATTGACACATAACGAGGTTCAAGCACAAGACGAACAAAGATCATGATCAAGCAAAGAAATAAAGTTATACATGAGTCAGTCTTTAACTGTGATCTTGATCCGACAATTAATTCAAGACTTGGCTTCTCTCGTAAAATCATTTTTATCAAATCATGCATATTTAATTTAAAGCAAAATGATTTTCAAACATTTTATTTTAGCCAAAATGATTATTAAACATGCCTCTCAAATCTGGACAAAGATAATCGATTATGTACTTTATGAATCGATTATGTTAAGACAATGTACACCAGATTTACAAAGCTGAACAATAATCGATTATGTACCTTATGATAATCGATTATGTTAAGGCAGTGTACATTAGATTTTTCAAAGCTACAAGATAATCGATTATGTACCTTATGATAATCGATTATGTTGAGGCAGTGTCCATCAGATTTTTCAAAGTTATAAAATAATCGATTATGCACATATGATAATCGATTATGTTGAGGCAGTGTCTATCAAATTTTACAAGACTGTAAAATAATCGATTATGTACTTTATGATAATCGATTATCTTAAGACGGTGTTGTCCGAAGTTTTCAAAATGTAAAAGATAATCGATTATCCTTATAGCATAATCGATTATGCAAATGACCGTTGCCAAAGTATTTTTAAACTCTGAAAGATAATCGATTATACACAATCTGATAATCGATTATGCTAAGTAAAATCTGCATATGATTTTTTGAACGTTGTCAGGTAATCGATTATACACAATCTAATAATCGATTATGTTAAGTAAAATCTGAATATGATTTTTTGAACGTTGTCAGGTAATCGATTTGGATAATCGATTATTCTGCTTAAAATCTGGGATTGATTTTTGAACGATTGGAAAATAATCGACTATGCAAATCAGATAATCGATTATCTTAGCACAAAATCAGCAATTCTTGATTGGCAATTAGGCAACGGTTGTGGAGGTTTTGAACACTATAAATACAACTCAAATCAGTCTTCTAAGTACAACAACTGATTATATTCTTGCTAAAGCTTGCATTCTCTCATATTCATCATTTTCTATTCATTTAATAAGTTTTTGAGAGCCAAACTCTTGACGAAAGTTGTTGTGTTCTTGAGCGTATTTATTTTACTCATATCTACTCTTAAAGAGAGTCTTGTCTTGAGTGCTAAGTGTTTGTATACACTTGAAGGGAAGTGTTAATCCCTTGTGGTTGTAAGAAGGAACGTTTTCATTCCTTCGGTTGAAGTCTTGAAGTGTGGTATCTTCGAGCAAAGGTTGTTGAGCCTTGTGTGACTCAAGTTCTCAGTTTGTAACGGTTTGTTAAGCACCCCTAAGCTTAACGAAGTTAGTGGAATCTCGAGAGAGTCTCTCGAGGACTGGACTAGCCACAGGTTGTGGTGAACCAGGATAATTTTGGTGCGTTCGTTCCTTATTATTTACTTACCGCACTTATTTCAATCCTGCAATTTTTAATTCCGCAAGTTTATATTGTTTTTTATTATAACGCTATTCACCCCCCCCCCCTAGCGTTAAGCGTATATTCTAACAATTGGTATCAGAGCCCAACTCTCTGAAAGACTTAACCGTTTGAGAGAAACAATCCATGGCTTCTACTCGTGACTTTAATGCAGGAATAGGTGAAGGACAATGCTCCACCAGACCACCACTGTTCGACGGCACAAACTATACGTACTGGAAGGAGAGGATGAGAATATTCATCCAATCGAATAATTTTCATCTATAACGAAGGGAGAACAAATTCCAACCAAAAAGGTTGAAAATGAATGGGTTCCAAAATCCGAAGATTAATACGATGCGGATGATATCCGAAAAGTGCAGAACAACGCTAGAGCCATCAACTTATTATATTGTGCTGTAAATGCTGATGATTACAGAAAAATATCATGTTGCACAACGGCTAAGCAAATGTGGGATAAGCTGGAAATCACGTACAAAGGTACGGACCAGGTAAGAGAAGCTAAAATTGATTTTCTAACCCATGCATATGAACTGTTTCACATGAAGGAAAGCGAGAGGATCGATGACATGTTCGAACGATTTTCAAAAATCGTCAATGACCTACATCCTCTTAAGAAGACCTTCACGGATAAGGAACTTGTCCGAAAAATTCTCCGAAGTCTCACTCCGGAATGGCGCTCCAAGGCCGACACGATTCAAGAGTCTATCGGCGTTTCAAATGTCACCATCGACGGACTAAGAGGTAATCTTAAAACCTATGAATCTACTATACTTAACCCTTCGTTTAATGATCAAAGGAAACAAAGAAACAACGAGCATACATATCTTGGGGAGGTGACTCCGGAGACGAATCAAGCGACGATGAAGAAGACGAAGCCGCAAATCAATGTCTCATGGCATACGAAGACAATCAAGAAGAGGTATGTCAAATTTCTTCAAAAAAATTTCTTTTCTCTTGAGGAAATGCAAAATGCTTTTGATGAATTGTATAGTGAATTCATTAAAGCTTCCGAAACTGTTAGAGATGTAAAGAAAAATTCCTCTTTGAAAGAAAAAGATTTTGAAAAACAACTCTCTTTGAAAGAAAAAGATTTGGAAAAATTGATTTTGGAAAATGAGAAGTTGAAAGAAGAAAACAAATTTTTCGGCAAGAGATGCGCCGACAAACCCGAGAGTTCTAGTAAAAATTGTATTTCTTGCATGCATCTAAAAGATGAAGTAGAAAGACTTAAGGGCATCCTAGATAAGTTCAATTCTTCTCATAAAAATTTGAATGATGTTCTTGTCAATTTGAAATCGACCAAACATGGCGTAGGTTTCAAAAACGAGCCTAAAGAAAAAGTTGAAGCCATCCCCCAACAACCCAAGGCTCAACATAGGATAAATAAAATAAACATTCATCCTAGAAATAACCATCCTAGAATCAACATGCATCCTAGACCAAACACTAGAAGAAACTTTGAACATTTTAGAACGCCTAGAAATGGCCTTCAACAATCGCAACCTAGACATACTCGACCTAGAAACAATTATTCTAGAAACGCTGCATATCCTAGAACAAACAGTAGGAGAAATGATTTTCAAGGATTGCGCAATA
Source organism: Nicotiana benthamiana (assembly GCA_034376525.1). Lineage (NCBI taxonomy): Eukaryota > Viridiplantae > Streptophyta > Magnoliopsida > Solanales > Solanaceae > Nicotiana > Nicotiana benthamiana. The sequence continues at coordinate 61,421,128 of CM067337.1, forward strand.
GCCATATTGTCAAAAATAGAGCAAACGTTTTTCGTACCTCCAACTACTACCAACCTAGAAGAATGCATAATCCCAATGTCATTTGTCACTATTGTAGTCGAATAGGACATATTGCTCCTGCTTGTTTTACTAGACACCGACACTTAACTGCATGTCAAGCACAACAGCATTTTACACCTAACTCTCAAGGACCCAAAACAGCTTGGGTACCAAAAACTCATTGATTTTTCTTGTAGGTATGTTTGAAGGGATCAAGTGTACTTTGGTACCTTGATAGTGGATGCTCCAAACACATGACCGGAGACGCATCCAAGTTCCTTCAACTAGAACACAAGGAAGGAGGAAACGTTATTTTTGGAGATAACAACAAAGGAAAAATTATCGGCATTGGCTCGGTCGGTAAGAAAGAATCTTCTTCCATTAAGCATATATTGCTAGTTAAAGGTCTAAAACATAATCTCTTGAGCATAAGTCAATTATGTGACAAGGGAAATCTTGTTTTGTTTGATTCGGAAGAATGCTTAGTTTTTCGTCGTAGTGATTTTAAAATTATTCTTCGTGGTTTTAGAATTGATAACATCTATATGGTTGATCTTGAAAACTCTTCATCAGAGTATGTGAATTGTCTTATGAGTAAAGAAGATGATATGTGGTTATGGCATCGTAGAGTAGCTCATATCAACATGCATCTTTTAAACAAATTGGTTTCACAAAATTTAGTTATTGGTCTTCCAAATTTGAAATTTGTAAATGACACTATTTGTGATTCTTGTCAAAAAGGGAAGCAAACAAAAGCATCTTTTAAATCTAAGAATATTGTTTCAACTACAAGACCTTTGCAACTTCTTCACATGGATCTCTTTGGACCATCTCGCATTGAAAGTCTTGGTAGAAATCGTTATGCTTTTGTTATTGTTGATGATTATTCTAAATTTACATGGACACTATTTCTTGCTCACAAAAATGAGGCTTTTCAAAATTTTAAATGTTTTCTTAAACGTGTTCAAAATGAAAAGAACACAACCGTCACTTCCATAAGAAGTGATCATGGGGGAGAGTTCGATCACAATCTCTTCACGGACTTTTGTGACGAACTCGGTATTGAGCACACCTTCTCTGCTCCATGTACACCACAACAAAATGGAGTGGTGGAACGGAAAAATAGGTGTCTCGAAGAGATGGCTAGAACCATGCTCGATGAGGCTAAGATACCCAAACAATTTTGGGCGGATGCCGTGAGTACCGCATGATACGTTTTAAACAGAGTAGTCATAAGGCCAATACTCATGAAAACTCCCTATGAACTCTATAAGGGAAGGAAACCTAATCTCTCCCATCTTAGAGTATTCGGTTGTAAATGCTTTATTCATAACAACGGAAAAGATAATTTGGGAAAATTTGATGCCAAATCGGATGAAGGAATTTTTCTTGGTTATTCATCACGTAGCAAAGCATATAGAGTATTCAATAATAGAACCGAAACTGTTGAGGAATCCCCTCATATTGTGTTTTCCGAAAATAATGCTCGCTTGGCGAGAAAGGATTCTGGTTTTGATCTTGCAGGTATTTTAAACACAATAAGTCCTCAAGACAAAGTACAAGAGGAAAATCCAAAGGAAATTCAAGATGAAATCTTGAAACAATTATCGGAGGAAGCGCCACCACTGGTGAAAGAAACGAAACTGCCCAACGCATGGAGGACAATCAAAGACCATCCTCTCGACAAGGTAATTGGCGACATTGAACAAAAGGTAAGTACTCGAAACAATCTTAAGAACACCTTAGGACATACTGCTTTCGTTTCTCAAATTGAACCCTCAACCATTTCCGAAGCAATTGGGGATGAGCATTGGACCTTGGCAATGCAAGAGGAGCTTAACCAATTCAAACGAAACGACGTTTGGGAATTGGTGCCAAGACCCTACAATCATACCATAATTGGTACGAAATGGGTTTTTCGAAATAAATTAGATGAAAATGGTGTAATCACTAGAAACAAAGCTAGGGTTGTAGCAAAAGGTTACAATCAAGAAGAAGGAATTGACTAAGAAGAAACGTATGCACCTGCAGCAAGGTTAGAAGCTATTCGTTTATTACTTGCTTTTGCCTCTTCTATGAATTTCAATTTATATCAAATGGATGTAAAGAGTGCTTTTCTAAATGGTTTTATTCAAGAAGAAGTTTATGTTGAACAACCCCCGGGCTTTGAAGATTTTAAATCTCCCGATCATGTTTTCAAACTTAGGAAAGCCCTTTATGGTCTTAAATAAGCTCCCCGAGCTTGGTATGAACGATTGAGCAAATTTCTTTTGGACAATGAGTTCATTAGGGGGAAAGTTGACACCACACTATTTATTAAGCATAAAAACAATAATATTTAATTGGTTCAAATCTATGTGGATGATATTATTTTTGGTGCTACTAACAATGCTTTGTGCAAGGAATTTTCTGATTTAATGACAAGCGAATTTGAGATGTCTATGATGGGTGAGCTAACATTCTTCTTGGGGCTGCAAGTGAAACAAATGAAAGAAGGAACTTTCATTTGTCAATCTAAATATTGCAAAGAGTTGCTAAAACAATTTGAAATGAGCAACGCCAAAGCAATGGCCACTCCAATGAGCACATCCGATCATCTTGTCAAAGATGAGAAAGGTAAGGAAGTCGACACCAAGAAGTATCGAGGTATGATCGGATCCCTTCTTTATCTTACTGCTAGTAGACCGGACATAATGTTTAGAGTATGTTTATGTGCTCGATATCAATCATGTCCGAAGGAGTCGCACCTAACTGCGGTTAAGCGGATAATGATGTATCTTGTTGGTACTATAAATGTGGGACTATGGTATCCCAAAGGTTCTTCATGCCAAATTGTTGGCTATTCCGACTCCGATTTTGCGGGTTGCAAATTGGACCGCAAGAGCACTAGTGGCACTTGCCATTTGCTCGGTAGCTCTCTTGTCTCTTGGTTTAGTAACAAACAGGTAAGTGTTGCGTTGTCCACAACCGAGGCTGAATATGTAGCCGCGGGGATTTGTGGTGCTCAAATCCTTTGGATGAAACAACAACTCTAGGACTATGGACTAAGTATCGATCATATCCCTCTTAGATGTGATAATACTAGCGCCATAAGCTTGACGAAGAACCCCGTTCTTCATTCAAGAACAAAACACATTGAAATTAGGCACCACTTTATAAGAGATCACGTTCTCAAAGGTGATGTCGAAATTGAGTTTGTTGAAACCAAATCTCAATTGGCCGACATTTTCACAAAGCCTTTAGAGAAAGAGTCCTTTTTTCCGAATTCGTAATGAACTCGGGATTCTTGACTCCACGTTGGTCTAAGTCATGCATTGCATTTTTTTTTGTTTTTCATTACTAACTTGAGCGTCGGAGGCGCCTATTTCTGTTTCGCTGGCATCGCCCCAAAGACAGGGGGAATTATAAAGCACTGGTGCAGAAAAATCGATCTAATAATCGATTTCTTTTAAGTACATAATCGATTATCAAGTATCAATAATCGATTATGTTGACATTATATTGTCCCTTTTATAATTGCGATTTTTGGTTAATCAATAAACAAGTTATTTACTAATGTTTTTTTGCAAATGTCAAAAGGGGGAAGAATAAGGGCTATGCACTTAATATTTATTGGCATAAATTGAAGGGGAATTCATATGCACTTAATATTTATTGGCATAAATTGAGGATGCACTTAATATTTATTGGCATAAATTGAGGGGGAATTCATATGTTGAGGGGGAACTAATTGCATATCTATATACTTGTCTTGGATCGTCATTATAAATTATCTAATATGCATATCCCGATATTGGTTTGCCATTATCAAAAAGGGGGAAATTGTTGAAACGCGTTCTCAAGGCACTAAACTAAACGTGTGTTCATATTTGTAGGTTTTCATAAATGACAAACGATGCGCAATTGACATATGATGAGGCCCAAGCACAAGCGCGCAATTGACACATAACGAGGTTCAAGCACAAGACGAACAAAGATCATGATCAAGCAAAGAAATAAAGTTATACATGAGTCGTTCTTTAATTGTGATCTTGATCTGACAATTAACTCAAGACTTGGCTTCGCTCGTAAAATCATTTTTATCAAATCATGCATATTTAATTTAAAGCAAAATGATTTTCAAACATTTTATTTTAGCCAAAATGATTATTAAACATGCCTCTCAAATCTGGACAAAGATAATCGATTATGTACTTTATGATAATCGATTATGCTAAGACAATGTACACCAGATTTACAAAGCTGAACAATAATCGATTATGTACCTTATGATAATCGATTATGTTAAGGCAGTGTACATTAGATTTTTCAAAGCTACAAGATAATCGATTATGTACCTTATGATAATCGATTATGTTGAGGCAGTGTCCATCAGATTTTTCAAAGTTATAAAATAATCGATTATGCACATATGATAATCGATTATGTTGAGGCAGTGTCTATCAAATTTTACAAGACTGTAAAATAATCGATTATGTACTTTATGATAATCGATTATCTTAAGACGGTGTTGTCCGAAGTTTTCAAAATGTAAAAGATAATCGATTATCCTTATAGCATAATCGATTATGCAAATGACCGTTGCCAAAGTATTTTTAAACTCTGAAAGATAATCGATTATACACAATCTGATAATCGATTATGCTAAGTAAAATCTGCATATGATTTTTTGAACGTTGTCAGGTAATCGATTATACACAATCTAATAATCGATTATGTTAAGTAAAATCTGAATATGATTTTTTGAACGTTGTCAGGTAATCGATTTGGATAATCGATTATTCTGCTTAAAATCTGGGATTGATTTTTGAACGATTGGAAAATAATCGACTATGCAAATCAGATAATCGATTATCTTAGCACAAAATCAGCAATTCTTGATTGGCAATTAGGCAACGGTTGTGGAGGTTTTGAACACTATAAATACAACTCAAAATCAGTCTTCTAAGTACAACAACTGATTATATTCTTGCTAAAGCTTGCATTCTCTCATATTCATCATTTTCTATTCATTTAATAAGTTTTTGAGAGCCAAACTCTTGACGAAAGTTGTTGTGTTCTTGAGCGTATTTATTTTACTCATATCTACTCTTAAAGAGAGTCTTGTCTTGAGTGCTAAGTGTTTGTATACACTTGAAGGGAAGTGTTAATCCCTTGTGGTTGTAAGAAGGAACGTTTTCATTCCTTCGGTTGAAGTCTTGAAGTGTGGTATCTTCGAGCAAAGGTTGTTGAGGCTTGTGTGACTCAAGTTCTCAGTTTGTAACGGTTTGATAAGCACCCGTAAGCTTAACGAAGTTAGTGAAATCTCGAGAGAGTCTCTCGGGGACTGGACTAGCCACAGGTTGTGGTGAACCAGGATAATTTCGGTGCGTTCGTTCCTTATTATTTACTTACCGCACTTATTTCAATCCTGCAATTTTTAATTCCGCAAGTTTATATTGTTTTTTATTATAACGCTATTCACCCCCCCCCCCCTCTAGCGTTAAGCGTATATTCTAACATAATTGATATTTTCTTATTTGAAATTACTTGACACTTGTTAACTACCTTGTTGTTGAACTACATGTTATGGGATTGTTTCTCTATATTATGTTCTCCCTTGATAAATTGTTCTTATTATGTTTAGTATTCTCTATTGTGGTTAGTCCTTGTGAGCTAGTCTTACCGCCACTGTTGGACGAAAGATTCTTGAGTTAATACATTTTTTGTGCTCTTGTATACATTGTATTTGTTGTTGTTGTACTTGGAGTGTTAATGCACGAGGTTTCTGCCATGCGATTGTTGTTGAGGGGTTGCACTAGGTCTTTCTCGTGCTACCGTTGCAATTGATAGATTGCACATGCGGCATAATAAGGCGGGATATGTTTATATGCTTATATATGGGTTGCAGATATAGCAAAATAAGGTGGCAATAATATGATGCACATTTAGCAATATAAGGTGGTACTTATTATGTTATTAATTGCACATGTGCCAAAATAAGGTGCGCTATATCAGCGATTGATTGTAAAGATTGTGACGGCCAGTGGAGGCATTTCTATTTTCGTTTAATATTTTGATTGTGGTTTGCTTTTCTGTATAAGATTTATCTAGTGGATGTGGTGAGTGAATATTGTGTGTGCTGCCCGCTCTTCTTGCTTTCTTTATTAGCTGGTAGAAATCTTGTTAAAGCACTTGCACAAGCATATACCTAGTTGAAACACTCCTATTGGAGGTGAAGTTTCCCTGATTTTGCCAAGTATAGAGGCACCTCCTTGTTTAATCATTTTATATATGAGAGTGGCCCTAGTTAACCAGTTAGTTGCCAGTATGACCGTAAGGTTGATGGAGGTACAAGATGCCAAGTGTAGATTTCGGATGAAGGGACTCGTGAGTTGTGATTTGACCGAGATTTGGAAAATTTGTGAAAATTATTAAATAAGACCTGATGTGGACATTACCGTAGGACCAGAGTTATTATTTTTGTTTCCTTTTTTGTATTTTGATCGTAGGGTTTGGATAGTATTTTGCCGTGATTATGTGTCATCATTCTTTATATTCTCGTGTTACTTGTTGTTTCTTCCCTCATTGTGATTGTAGCATTATTGATCATTTCGTACAGCCTTCACATGCACACACACACACACATACACACACGCATATATATATATATATATATATATATCATGTTCCATTGCCCCTATAATTATATTATTTATTTGACCGGTAAGTGTCTTGGCTGTTCCTCGTTACTACTCCACTGAGGTTAGTCTTGATACCTACTGGGCACCGCTCTGGTTTGCTCATGCTACTCTTCTGCACATTTTTGTTGTGCAGATCCAAGTACTCCCACTCAGTTCTGTCAGCCTTGGAAGGAGGCATTTCTGTAGAGACTTTGAGGTATATCTTCTACGTCTGCAGACCGAGGAGTCCCTTTCTATCTTTCTGTAATAAGTATAGCCTTTTCAGTATTTTTTTCCTTTTTTAGACATTTTCAAAGTTAGAGCTTTTTACGTATCCCTTAGCTTGTGATTTGTGATATTCCAGGCATTGGGAATTTTGTTGTTAGTTTCAAGAGATGTTATTGAATGTGTCGAACGACACCTTAACCACTATTTTATTTTACTAATTCAGTTTTAATAATTTCTTCTGTAATTATGGTTTATATTATGCATTGTTAGGCTACCTAGTCATAGAGACTTGGTGCCGTCACGATGGTTCACGGAGGGTGAACCGCGTCGTGAAAAGTTGGTATCAGAGCTCTAGGTTCATAGGAGTCACGAATCACAAGCCGGCTTATTAGAGTCTCGTGGATCAATATAAAGATGTCTGCACTTATCAGCGAGAGGCTATGTAACCGCTAGGAAAATTTCACTTCATTTGATTTCCTTGTCGTGCGAGATTTTTGACATCACAGTACTAAACCTTTGTCTTCTACTCTCTCGGAGATGATGAAGACACGTACTACCAGAGATGATCAGGCACCTGCGCCCTTTACTACAACTATCAGAGGCCGGGACCGTGGTAGAGATTGAGGACGCGCACATAATACAACGATAGCACCTGCGCGAGTTGCCACCGAGGCATCACCATCAGATCTAGCCGGGGTCCAGGCACCTGACACGTCTACTGTTACTACTACTCCATTCTTTCAGGAGACTTCAGCATAATTCATGAGCATATACACTACTTCTTCTTATACAGGGTTGTTTCCCCTTGCTGCAGCCACATCCCAGGCTGGGGGAGGAGCACAGACACCCGGCCCCCGCACTCCTGAGCCGTCAGTGCATGTTAAGCAGGGCCTTTGAGATTATTCCTTCACCGCCTGTAGTGCTAGTTTAGCCCGAGGGCATAACAACGACTTCCGAGCAGGAGCAGCTGAGGCTGGAGAGGTTCAAGAAGTACAAGCCTCCTGCAGTTAGTGGTCTAGCATCGAAAGATGCTCTAGTTTTCTTGATGAGTTTTACTATAGTCTCTATACTATGGGCATCTTAGGATTGAGCGGGTTTTCTTTCACTACTTTCAAGCTTCGAGGAGCCGCCTATGATTGGTGGCATACCTATGAGTTAGACAGTCCAGACGAGGTAGCTTCACTAACTTAGGCCCAGTTTCCAGACATGTTCCTGAGAGAGTTCATCCCCTAGAGCCTCAGGAATACGTGGCTCGTGGAGTTTGAGCATTTGCACCAAGGTGCTATTACCGTCTCGGAGTATGTTGTCCGTTACACCAGCTTGACTAGACATGCCCAAACTTGGTTTCCAGTGTTCACGAGAAGGTTCATTGGTTATTTGAGGGACTTATTCCCAACATCAGGTCTAACATGGCTCGTGAGTTGGAGATTGATATTTCGTCCAGCAGGTGGTGAACATTGCTAGGAGGATAGAGGGTATGCATGTTAGGGAGAGAGAGGGCAGGCAGGGTCATGAGACAGATAGAGCAAACATGATCAGGAGAGGGAGTTTGAGGAGACGAGGTGTTGGAACACACTTTCAAAGACGTTAAACTAAAGTCGTGTTCGTTTTTGTAGGTTTTGATGAATGACAAACCGACGTGGATGCAAAGTTGACAAATGCCAAATCGTGACAAACCGACGTGGATGCAAAGCTGACAAAGGCCAAATCGTCGTGAATACGAAGATATCATTGAACAAACAAGGCGAGAATTATGGCTAACGGACCAAGGAAGAGTCCAAGTAAATAAGAGTCAAGAACAAGACCAAGAGATGCATTGAAGACATTATTGAGTTGTTTGCATTGTGATCTTGATCCGACAATGGATTCAAGTCTTGGCTTCTCTCTAAAATCATTTTATCAAATCATGCATATCATAAATATTCTTGTTGACCAAATTTTTGTGACCATGCCCAAACTAAAATCTGACCGTCGGCTTCCGTCGACTAGACGTTGGCTAGACGTCAGCTAGACGTCAGCTAGACATCGTCATGTTTTTTTGACATTTTCATTTTAGCCAAAATGGTTTTTAAAATATTATCATTGGTTTTCACTTCTGGGCATATTTAAACATATTCCAAATCATTATTTCATAAAAACCACACTTGATTTATGGTCGTCATCTAAACACATGGGAAACGTCTTTGACAAAGTGACGCGACGTTTATGACCTTGGAAACTTGGTTTTTTAAGAACTAAGTCTTGGTTTTCACTTTTTATACCATAAACAAGCTTTTCCAACACTAGGTTTTTGATTTGGAACACTTTGATCTTTGGGTTGGTTTTCAAGGTTAAATAATCGATTATCATGTTCCAATAATCGATTATCTTGCTAATGTAGCAAAACCCCAACTTACTGAAGGTTCTGATATCGATTATCACCTTCAGATAATCGATTATCACCTCAGATAATCGATTATTCTGTGTTTCAAGCCCAAACTTGAAATTACAGAGAGGTTAAATAATCGATTATCCTTTGGAGAATAATCGATTATCTAGTTACCGTTGCCATCCAACGACTAGTTTTGTGAACGTTGAAGTAAGATAATCGATTATGCACTTAAGATAATCGATTATTCTGTCTTTAATTCAAAATTCTTATCCAACTATTGAGCAACGGTCACTTGATCCTTGAGGGCTATAAATAGACCCCAAAACCTCTCATTTCCACAACAATTCTTCAACAATCTAATATACTTTCATTGCATTCAATTCATTCATATTCATAGCTTTTGAGAGCCAAAATCTTGAAGAAATTGTTGTGTTCTTAAGAGTTCTTAAGTCTACTCATATCTACTCTATAAGAGAGTCCTGTTCTTGAGTGCTAAGTGTTTGTATACACTTGAAGGGAAGTCTAATCCCTTGTTGTTGTAAGAAGGAAGGTTTCATTCCTTCGGTTGAAGTCTTGGAGTGGGGTATCTCCGAGCAAACGTTGTTGAGGCTCATGTGACTCGAGTTCTCAAGTTGTATTGGTTTGTTGAGCACCTTTAAGCTTAACGGAGTTAGTTGCAGCTCGAGAGAGTCTCTCGGGAGACTGGACGTAACCACACGTTGTGGCGAACCAGTATAAATTTGGTGTGCTCCCTCCTTACTCTTTTTTATTTCCGCATTTACTTCGATTTTATTCCTGCGATTTTTGTTAAACGCTATTCACCCCCCCTCTAGATTTGGGCACTTATTCTAACACGAGGAGGTCTTATAGGCCGTGGAGGTATACTGGTTCTTATTTTGGAGGCAGGTTACGTCATGGTAGAGGTTTTGCGGGTCAGCTAGTTCAACTCGCGCCTCATGCTTTGCATGGTGACTTTGATGTTCATGGGTCTTGAAGTACCCGTATCGCACAATTTCCACCGCATCGTCAGCAGATAGGGTGCTTTGAGTGTGGAGATACTAGCCACATGGTGAGATATTGTCCCAAACTTCAGACCGATGTGTCAGAGTGAGGTATTCAGGCGAGTAAAGGGCGCCTAAGATGGGGAGGCCCAACTCGCTGATGTGTTTCATATAGTAGGATTAAGGCCGCTATGCCAGGTGATGTTATTTAGGTATGCCTCAGTATGTGACAAAGGAGCACCATCCGTAGTTCATTATAGTCCTTCTTATCGGGATGAGTTTCCCTAGTTTGTTGTTCCATCTATGGGTGTATTTCATGATTCGCACCTCGTTTATGTGATTATCCTGTTGGGAGGTTCTATGATTGATAACTGTGTCTATCGTCTATTTCTAGCCATTGTCGGGCGCTATGAGATTAGTAGTAAGATTCTTGTTTTCCATTTTGGTAGGTTTGATGCGATTATGAGTATTCTTGGTTGCGAGTTTTGATTTTTGTGGGCACCGATGTGGAACCCAGTTCGTGTTGTGCTTTTGTCGAAAAAAATTGATCCAATGAGAGTTTCTAAACGGCTGGGCAGGACCTTCGTGATATCAGGTGATTTGATGTATCGATATCGGGTTGTGTACCATGGTGAGAGTTATATCAGTATAAGATCTTTGAAAGCCCTTTATATGCTTTCATCCTCTCTCATTAGATTGTTTTGTAGATTAGTGTTTTAGAAAATTTGTGCATGTACGACTTGTTTGATAGTCCCTTATATGTTTCATTTCCCATATTCAGTTATTTCTGTTCTATGTTTCTTGAGTTTAAGCTTGTGGGGTCTGTGCCCATTGGTATTAGCTAAAATTTGGTTATTCAGGTGTTTAGTTATGTAGTTTTGTCGTTATTATCATCGCCAGTGTTGTGGGGGTTTGAAAAGAGTTCCTATTGGATATGAGGCTTATGGCAGATGCGGATTTGACCTCTCGCAAGTATTGTTATTAGAAATGCAATGGTGGGCCTATGTGTGATGCGTCATGTTATGTGGTTGTACCTTGTGGTTGTTGTCATGAACTGAAGTAGCTGGTTGAGACTGATACCGGATATGGATTTAGAATCGGGTCTTTTGAAAATGGATGGAAGGTGGAAATTCTGGCTCTAAGGTTTATTCGTATTGTTAGAAAGGCTAAATTTCAGTTGAGATGTTTCATAAGGCTTATTTGGATTGGGGTGATGTGGGATCACCTGCGAGTGTATGTTGGAAGTGTGCATTTAGTGACTTGAGGACTTCGAGGTAAATCTTAGCACATTCGAGGACGAACGTTGGTTTTAAGAGGGAGAGGATGTAACGACCCGACCGGTCATTTTTGGAATTTATGCCCCCGATCCCCTATTAACTGCTTTTCCCAAGTTCATTTATTCTATTCTAATTTGTCGGGATGTTCGACTTTGAGTTTCGGAGAGTTTTGGGCACTTGGTCCCTAAATGAGAGCTTAAGTGTTGGAAGTTGTCCATCGTTGGAATAGTAGACAACGTTGGACTGGAAATCTGATGGTTCCGTTAACTTTGTTAGGTGATTTTGAGGTAAGAGCGTGTTTGGATTGTGTTTTGGAGGTCCATAGCTAATGTAGGCTTGAAATGCCGAAGTTTGAATGTTGGAAGTTTCCGGTCGAATAGTGAGATTTTGATTCTAGGGCCGGAATGGAATTTCGAGAGTTTCAATAGCTTCATTATGTCATTTGGGATGTGTGTGCGAAATTTGAGGTCATTCATATGTGGTTTGGTTAGATTTTTTATCAAAAATGTGTTTCAGAAATTTTTAGAAAATTTAAGCTTGAATTTGATCTAAATTGGTGGATTTGATGTTGTTTGAAGTGTTTTGAGGATTAGAAAAAGTTTGAATGAGGTTTTAGGATGTGTTGGTACATTTGGTTGAGGTCCCGGGGGCCTCGGGTGATGGTCAATCGGACCACTTTTGAGTTTGGAAAGTTGCAGAAATTTATCTCTCCAGTTGCATCAATTCATCTCTTCACGTTCGCATAAAAGTACTCGCATTAGCAAAGAGTAAGCGGAGGAAGGTGCGAAATTGGACTTCACGTTCGCGAGGCAGGCCACGCATTCACGAAGGGGAGTGACTTGGTGCATCGCGTTCGCAAGGGGTACTATCACGTTAGCATAGAAGGATTTGAGTCAGTGGATTAGAAGTGAAATTGTTCTATGTGTTCGCAGATGTGTTGTCGCATTCGTGAAACGTCGTGTTCGTGAGTCCTATGTTGCGATCGCGTAAAAGGGAAATCTGGTCAAGATAAGTTGTGCATCGCGAAAGCAAGAGGTTGACCGCGTTTGCGAAGAAGAAGGAATCAGACCTGGGCAGAATGCTTTAAAACATTTCATCTGCGACTTTGGGGCTCATTTACTCCATTGTTGATCTTTTTGAGAGCTTTTTGAAGTGGGTTGAAGAATTATTCAAGGAAAATCACTTAGAGGTAACATTTTTGACTTCATAACTCATTTTTATGTGGTTAAATACCTAATTAATGGTGAGAAATTTGGGGAAAAGGGTAATTAGGGCTTGAGTTTAAGAGGCCTTTAAATGAGGATTTGAGGGGTCATTTAGACTCTGATTTTTGTGTTCTTGTTATGTATAGACTCGTGTGAGCGTGAAGATTTTGAAAATATAAATATTTCCCGATCCCGAGGCACTATCCTGAGGGGTGTTTTGGTCATTTTACATAATTCCGCATATTAGCTCAGAATTTAATTACAGAATCAATTACTTGAAGTGTTATTTACATTATGAAGTTGAATTTAATAGATTTGGGCTACTAAGAGTCGAGTACTCGTGACAAGAACGTGGTTCCTAGTTTATTTTGAACAGGTTCGAGGTAAGTATCATGCCTAACCTTGTGTGAGGGACTTTCCTTTAGGACTTGGGTCTTCTCTGCTGATTGTATTTCGTGTATGCAAGGTGACGAGTGCATGCTCGGACCTATTTGTGGGAAAATTGGCCTTTTAGGTTCCTAGGTCCTTATATTTACTGAGTATGAAGTTGTTCTTGATATGATTGAATTTTTCTATTACTAGTTCCACCTCTACATGTTTTACTTGGAATTAATTGACTCTTGCCTTACTTAAGTGGGGATCTTTACCTCCTCCATTGTCACGAATCTTTAATGACTGCTTGTTTTTATTGGAAATCATTATTATCTCTCAGGTAATTATTTAGTCTTAATTGAAATTGTTGTATATCCTCGTAACCTACCCAATCTTAAAAGAATAGTAGATATTCTATGTGTAATAGATATTTCCTTATTTGAAATTACTTGACTCTTTTTAACTCTCTTGTTGTTGAACTACATGCTATGGGGTCTTTGCTTCATATTATTTTCTCCCTTGTTAAGTTGTTCTTATTACGTCTAGTATTCTCTATTGTGGTTATTCCTTGTGAGCTAGTCTTACCGATACCGGTGGATGAAAGATTCTTGACTTAATTCACTTGTTGTGCTCTTGTATACATTGTATTTGTTGCTGTTGCACTTAGGGTGTTGATGCACGAGGTTTTTGCCATGCAGTTATTGATATTGTAATACACGAGGTTTCTGCCGTGCAGTTATTGATATTGTGATATACAAGGTTTCTGCCGCGCATTATTGATATTGTGATGCACGAGGTTTCTGCCGTGCAATTATTGATATTATGATGCGCGAGATTTCTGCCATGCGGTTATTGATATTTTGATGCATGAGGTTTCTGCCGTGCGAGAAATAATAATTTAACATACAACGTGTCACAAACATCCATCCATAAATCCGACGCCCCTAGAAAGCAAATCAAACGAAAAATATTAATGATTATCTTGGAAGAAATTTGCAATTTGGGATTCAAAAATAGAAACACCTAAAAACTTTTACCCAGACCGCTCTACCATTCAAACTCTATAAGATAGATAGATAGATATATATATATATATATCGGTGATAGGGCAATGGTGATGAGAAGTGTTTGCTATTTCAAAAATAATTTCTAAACTTTCATGAACTTAGATCTACAAAATTGGAGGGAATATGTTTTTTAGCGAAAAGTTATTTGGAGGGAAAAGATAAAATAATAAGTAATAAAACTTTCTTTAAATTAGTGAGTTTCTGCTATTTTCTTTTATTGCTAGCAAAAAGGTACTTAATATCATCCAGTGCTCATATGGCGCTAATTAGTGGTATCTGTTTCATTGTCGCTGATAAATTATCGCAAAATTGTTGTAGTGGGAGGCCATTAGGGCCCGGTGATTTAAAGGATTTGTGGGAGAAGACTGTCATTTTTATCTCACTCAATTCAAGAGGTCTGTCCAGAAAAGTTTTTTGGCCTTCAGACAATATGGGGGACATGGTGGAATAGTTGGTGAAAGCCCAACGAGCTTTGGTGTGGGATGTGGTATATAGATCAGTGAAGAAGCGCAAAATAGCAACTTGAATATCCTTCTGGCTATTGAGCCAGTTTCCATTCTCTTCTTTAAAAGAGAGTATTCGTTTCCTTCTTCTATTGAGGGCGGAGGTGTGAAGAATCTAGTACTAGCATCACCCTCATTAAGCCAGTTTATCTTAGATTTGAATTTCCAAAAAACCTCTTCAATAATGAATGATCTGTCCCTAATTCATTACTATTTGATCTTTACAACACTGGCTCAGTACCGCGAGTGATTTCCCGCTCGACCACACTTGGAGTCCTATGTTGATTTTGTAATTGAGCAATAGCAACTTATTGAGCCTATAGCATCTTGAATATTACTTTGAGGCTAACTCCTCCGTGTTCTCTGCCTTGTGTATCTTGGCCACCAGATCGACCTTTCCTGCATACATTCTCCTCGGGTTCCGCGCCTAGGTCCGCATTTAGAGCAACATGCAAATTAATATCGACTGGATCGGTGACCGGTGCTCCCCCAAGATTAGCCGATGGCACTGCGGCTCCTAGAGCAATTACATTGTTGTTTTCCGCATAAAATTCGAGACCATCATCACCATGTATAGGGGCATTTTGTGAGTTTGGCATCTTTTAACCTAAGAGAAAAAATACTTGACAAGAACGAGTGTGAAATAATGTGTTTTATCAGAATCAGCATTGGAACTGTCACTATTATCCTTAGCCTCACGGTGGGTGCCAAACTATTTAGTCTAAAATTCGAGTAACAATTAAACTTACATAGTGGTTTTGAAAATATGTGATTTAATCCAATACATATTGATAAACAAGGAATTAACACAAGAAAATTAGAGGACAAAGTAAATCAAACCGGCATACGAGCCAAATCTCGACTTCGACCTATGATAGTCCTGAGGTGTGATAATAGAGCAACTCTGATGAACATTAAATGAAATAACAATAAAGTAACGGGCACATATTTCTGAGTGAATAATATTTTTTTTACAAATTAATGGGATCCCCTTTTATATAATAGGGGAGTCCTAAATAAGATACCCTTCTAATTATAGTAGAAAATCATATTTGACAACTTTTTATCCCCTAAAGACCAATCCATTCTGAAATTCACACCGTAATCTTTGGCTTTTCGGAGATATCTCGCTCTTTCTGTTACTGAATACCAGCATCATCTCGAAGCATGCCTTCTTCTAACCTCGGTAAGTGATATCGACATCGACCTTGGAAAAGAATTTCGACCCCGAGCTCGACATCATGGTCGATACGGTATTACTTTTTCTATCGAAGAACAAAATAGGATAATTTCAATTTCCACCATATACAACTAATTGGTTAAATCTTGATAATATTTTTTTTCTTCATATTTTTGTGGTTAAGCAAATAACGTGGAATGATTTCTCAATCAAATATAATAGGACTTTTGAACGAACGGTTAGTTTCAGAGTTTAGGACCAAAAATATTCACTTTTTTTATTTTTCCATTTAATATTTATTCATTATCGATATTTTGACCGTATTTTTTTTTTGGGGAATTTTTTCCTATATATATCATATATGAAACTCTATTACCAAAAATGTGCATTTTTGTATATCACCAACCCAGTCCACACTTTAACTACAATTTATATACAAATCTTTATTTAGGCAGATTTTGCCATTTATATCGCGCTTAAAATCAGTCATAAAATCTGGGCTTGATTTATTCCACATTAAAATCCCAGTTTGAAACGGAAAGTAAATATCTAAAGCTGCGTAATTGTCTCTTCTACTACAATTCGAAGAATTACGCAGAGCTTCATGCAAATTGGCGATCGTTCAGCTTCAAATTACGCAGAGCTATTCTTCTACATACAACTTCAATCAATAATTCACGCAGTGTTGCAAATTGTTGATCGTTCTCTGTTGTTCATCTTTTCTCTGTTGTTCATACTTTTTCAATAAGCTACACGAAATCATGTCAAAAATCTCAATCATGTTAAAATTTAATGGCAATTGGGATAACTATGGCAGATTTTGAGATTGATGCAATCGTGGTAGATAACAATGCACTACAAAGTTCTTATTTCTAGAATTATAGAACAACTATCGATTGACACATCAGATAAAATTGTAGAAATCAAATATATGGTGAACGATAATTATTGTCCAATGGAGATTAGGAATGATATGGGTATTCGTATTTATATGGACACCAAAAAGGAGAATAAAAACTTAGGTTTGTATCCTTTATGTATAAGTGTGAGAGATTTCAATATGGAATTGGCAATCATCAATGAGAGCATAAGCACAGGTTTGTGTAATTCGACATTGCAGAGTTATGGGTTTTGTGTGTTATCTACAATGTTACTACAATTATATACAAGTAACTACAAAAACAATGTAGTGAAGATTGTAGAGCAGTGTTGTTTTCAAAACTATCTACATAGTTAATACATTATATGTTGTTGCAGGTTCATTTGGATGCCTGCAGTTACTTGATATTCCATCCTCTACAGATATAGAGGAATATCACAGTGAAATAATAACAGAATCTACGCAAACATATATTAATGAAGGACAACTGTATCCGAACAAGCAAACTATAGCTGCTGCAATGAAGAAATTTTCTGTGATGCATAAGTTCCAGTTCAGAGTAAAAAGATCTAGTCATAGAAGGTATGGATTTTTACTGAATATATATGGTGTTTACAAATTGTAATTACAATGTAGTACAATTGTAGTTAAATTTTATTTTATAAGGATTTATGTGAAAACAATCTTTTTGTTGCATCTACATTTATATTATGTAATTAATATTGTATTTTTTTTTTTTTGTTGTAGCTACTAGCTTGTATGCGTTGATGAAAACTGTAAATGGCACTTCAAAGCAACGTCAATTAATAATTTCGCATTATTCAAGATAAGGAGTTCATCCGACAACACACATGCTCCTTAATGGACGAAACCTTCACACACCGCAAATGTACTGCAGCTATAGTTGGTAGCATGGTCGTTCCAAAGTATTTTGATCCTAAGACTGTGTACACCCCAAAGGACATACAAACTGACATGTTATCCGAACATGGACTGAACCTAAGCTACATGCAAGCATGGCGAGCAAAGGAAAAGTCTTTACAATTTTTGAGAGGGAATCCGACTGACTCCTACAGCAAGTTACACAAATATTTTTATATTCTTAAGGATCTTGGTTCTGTTGTTAAATTGAAGAAGGCGAATGCTTCTTATACGCATTTGTTGCTCTTTGTACATAAATTAGTGGTTGGCAACATTGTAGGCCAGTAGTAGTTGTTGATGGAACATTCTTAAAGTCAGCATATATGGGTATTATGCTGACAGCAAGTACCATGGATGCAGCAGGTAAAAATTATAAAAGTTGTAGTTATTTTGTAACAATTATAAAAAATGTAGTTAAATTGTTGTAAGTTTGTAGTTATTTTGTAGTTATTATATAAAATGTAGATAAATTGTCTATATTCTGAATATAGATAGTAGTTGTTATTTAATAATATTTTTATATACATTTCCAAAGCTTCCAATTAATAGTTTATGAACTAATAATGTAGGTACAATATTGCCTCTGGCATATGTTGTGGTTGATTCTGAAAATGACGCATCTTGGCAGTGGTTCTTTGAGCAATACAAGAAGGCATATGGTGAGAGACCTTCAATGTGTATAGTTTCAAATATGAATGAGAGTATGCTGAAGGCAAGATCAATTGTCTATCCTGGCATGTCACACTACTCTTGCATGTGGCATATTTGGACAAATATAAGGTCCAAATTCAAGAAGGGACATCTACAATTACATGAATTGTACTTTGCTACAGCACGATAATACATGCTGGATGAATTTAATGAAAGAATGTCGAAGATTGAAGAGGTAGACCCGCGTGTGAAATCCTACATATACGATATTGGCTATCATAGATGATGAATATTACATGCAACGGTGAATAGAACTTTTACTATGTCATCGAACATTGCCGAGTCGTTGAATGCCGTAACAAAATAGGCAAGAGAGCTGCCAATATTTGACCTATTAGAGTATATGAGGACACTTCTTGAATGTTGGACGAAAGAGAAGTTATTGAAGGCAAAGTGTACTTTAACATACCTTGGGAACAAATACAACAAAGAATTGGATGACAACAGAATATTATCTTACAAGCTTAGGGTAAGATCTATCTATTTGGTGCAGAAAAATAAATTAACCAATACACAATGTTTCCAGATTGTAGGAAAATTGTAGTCAAATTGTATATACTTGTAGGCAAATTATAGTCAAATTGTGGGCTTATTGTAGGTTGTAGTCATATTTTTTTTTTTGTGTTTGTTCTGCAATTGTTAGGTGAGGGCTTCAACTGATCATATACATACTATGTTAGATGGTGTGAAGAGGTATATTGTGTGTCACGAAAACAATAAATGTAGCTGTAGACAATTCCAACTTGAAGAACTTCCATGTGCGCATGTGTTGGCACCAATAAGTCACAGGAATGAAAATTATGAAGACTATTGCTCGCAGTATTACATAAGGAAGAGCCTTCTGCGTACCTATGAAATACTAGTAAGTCCTCTTCCCGATGAAAGCAAATAGAATGTGCCACAACATATTTTGGATGAGGTAGTAAAGCCCTCGCCGGGAGAAAAAAGGCAGCCAGGGAGACCTCAAAAAGAAAGTTATAAAACATATGATGAAATAAAGTCAAAGAATTACAAGATGTCATGCGGAAATTGTGGAGGTGAAGGAAATAACAAAAGAAGTTGCAAGAATGCGCCCAAAAAGAAATGAATATCATGTAGCTAGAATACTAATTAAATATAAGTGTTAGTGAGTTCAGGTTAGCAGATTTTTTGTGTAATCATTTAAGTTTTTTAAGATCATTATGAAGTATGCTACAATTTGTGTATTGGCGCTTGACATGGTTTTATGTAATATGTCTGGCATCTAAATTTGTCTTTTATATAGTTTAGCTAAACTTCAATATTTACCATCTAAGGTAGCATTTCTAAGATTTATTGTATTATCTTATATTTACATAGTTTAGCTAAACTTTAATATTTATTATACAATATAGCTAAACTGATTAATAAAGTAATGTTAATGTAAAGTGATCCCAGATTGTATGTAAAATGTAGGGTAAATGTAGTTAATTTATATTCTATGTTGTAATTTGTAGATAAATTGTCGATAATTTATTTCTATGGTTTGAGTATTTACTTCATCTATTTGCTGTGTAATTTTAATTCAAATGACAGTTATATAAAGATATTACATAGTACTTGAAGCTATTCCATAAAAATTATGTGAAGATTAATTGTAGGAAAATTGTATTATAACAAAACAGAGTAATCATGTCTAATATAATGAAGATACAGTGCTGTAAAAAATAAAAATGGAATATTTTCTACAGTGTATTCTCCGTCAACTGCAAAATGGCTTCAACTAAACAAGGAACACAAGAATCTATTTCTTCTTTCTCTATACTCTAGTCTTCTCATTTTTAGCAGGAGCACCCTTCCTCCTTGCTAGTCTACCTGTTACCTCACTTTCACTGATTGACTCATCTTCTTGCTTCTTTGTAGCATAGTCTCATAGAAGAGCTCCATAACGTCTACGGTGTTGGTCGATATCTGAAAGGTCTTCTGAAGGGATTGACAAATCTCCAAGGCTAGCATACTCCGCAAAAGCATCCACAAATACACCACAATCACCGCATAAATCAAAAATATTTAATTATTTAACAAATAATTATAAAAAAATAATTAAATATCTAGAAAGAGAGAATAGTTCTTTTATAGTGATCCTTCCTTTTACTGTGAAATCTCTGCAACCATCCACTGTATGGTGAGAGGCTCGGTAACTGGTTTCTCAATGTATGCCTTTGTTGTCTTGAAGTCAATGTCCTTACGTTTCCCGTAGAAACAAGTGCAAGACAAATACAGAGGGATAATACATAAAGTTGCTTGTCCGCTATGTCGAAAACGATCAACAATCAATGGAGATTCTCTACAACGTTCACAGGCATGATGACATAGTCAACTAGATCCCAGGCAACATTAGCAAGAAGTCTATACCTAAGAATATATTCTGCAACATCATCATCGGGTTTAACAATCGAATACTTTTGCTCTGGCGGAGAAGTTATGAACTTGTCATAGATTTGTTCAATCTTTGTCTTGAACAAGCAATCTGTTGTTGTGAACCTAGTGTTGTTGTTGGGGACATATTTACCTCTTTTTCTCAGGTAATACATAATAACATCAATGTGCTGCAAAATAAACTATAATCTACTATAAGCTACAGTGTTACCACTAATATATATAGAAAAGCTACACTTTAAACTACAATTGGAGCATTCATAATAATATCCAAATTCACACATCAGTTATTATTATAAGTAAGGATTTAACTACAAATTCACTAATTCACTTTATTTAACTACATTGATGATATACAGAGATTCCAGTTCTGTCAAAAATAACAAAAATACAATTTGTACAACAACAACACAATTACACTATAAATATGAGACATAAGGTCCAACAACAACACAATTACACTATAAATAATAAGAAACAACATTTATATGAAATGTCTACATTATAAATACAATACATAGTAAACAGCATGGTCACTTATATCTCATGTCTACAATATAACTACAATTACACAAATAAACTGCGAACAAAACATATATTGTGACTTTATTCTTTATACTTACGGTGTTATTGATGACTTGTCCAGGATGAGCAAGGGAATAAAACTAGTCCTTCTTATCCACCTTTTCAAAACCAATGTCTAACCAAGGCTTGATTTGGTTATCCTTTTTGGAAAAGTATTCCTTCCTCCAGTAACAACAAATAAATATCAAATCATATCGTTAAAAAGACAGAATTAATTACATATTTAAACTTTAAAAATACTGAAAGTGTCAAATTAAGCATTCACACCTTTTAGATACTTTGTCACTACGGTGGTATATCCACTTGGTGAACCTATCTATCAAATCAGCATCTACATTATCACATGTAACATTGTGAAAGGGTGCTTGAGGTAGAAAAATCTAGGTCCAATAGAGCTGCTGCCTCCAAAACAATATAGAGGTGTGAAAGGTGATCGTGCATGTTTCCGCGGTTGTCTGGTTCTACCCGGATAAATGGGGGTTGATCAATCTGGCATGGGCTCACCATACATAGCCAATTATGTTAAGTTGTCTGGCAATTCAAAGTCATTCAATGTCACACCCTTATTGTCAATGCATGAACCTTCAGGAACAACTCATTTCACATGGTCTCCATCTTCACTTTCATTTACTAGATTCTCAATGACTTGTTTTGCCCGTGCTGCTACAGTCACGCCGTGAATTGGAGACTGTGCATTTGTATCTTCAATATCTATTACATAAAAATAACTTACTTAACTACAGTTCAAATTTGTATGAGCAAAAATTATCTATTCATAATGATATTATGATACTACACATGCTTGTTCTGCATCAGGTTCAATTAATAATGAGGACAATGTAAATAACAATAGCTAATGCTGCCTTTTCAAATGCAGATTTATGTAGGTATTTGTAGATAAAAATGTGAATATAATTACAGTATGGTATTATACCTGCTTGTTTGACCTCGGCTACTTCTTGAAATTCTATTGTAGATATATGTAGGAATTTATGAATATTGTCAATTGTAATTTATGAAATTCTTTGCTGGTAATTGAAATATTGTCAATTGTAGATATATGTAGGAATTTATAGTTAAAATGTGAATTATAAAATTTAGCATTGTAAACTTATTATAGTGAAACTATGATATTGTACCTGTTTTATCTACATCAGCTACTTCTTGAAAATCTGGATATATGTCAACATGTGCTTTAACATGTTCTGGAGAAATTGCAGCTGCAATTCATAGTGATAAGGGCAAATATAATTAGATAATGCTCTTCTTAAAGTTGTAGATATATGTAGGAAGTTGCAGAGAAGAATGTGAATAATAAAACTATGTCCAATAAAGCTATGTTTGTAGGCATTCTGTAGATACCTGTATTGCTTGTGCTTGCATGCAAAGATCACCAATATTGAACTGAAATTGCTGGTTGTTCTCTCCTAATTGTTGTTCATTTTTTTGTTGAACTACCAGCAAACTAATGATTTTATATTAGTTTGAGTATATTGTTTCATATGTCATAATTTGTTTTGGTATATAAATATATGTGAGCTCTTACCTTTCCTCATCCACATCATATCTCTTGTTTATCAGTGTCATAACACTTTTCATAGAAACATCTATAAACACACGAAGGTCACTGAGTTTCTCAAAATACATCCTTCCTAAAATCCTCTAACTTTCCATCGACCTAAAAGTTAAAAATATAGTTAGTTGATAATTTTATTCAAAGTGCTACAGTTCTAGTACAATTTAAGTAAAATGAGTGCCATGTCAATAGGGCTGACAATAGAAATTCACTACATTTTAACTAATCTAAATATAAATGCATTAATTATTTATGAAATGTAGATAAAATGTAGCAAATATGAAAAATATTGCAGTTATTTATATTACCTATTCAATCCCCTTTTCTAGCTTCTGAGCTTACTAGCAAGAGATTCATTATCCTCTTGACAATCAATGTTCTTGGGTTGCAATGTGGGAGAACCAAAATTTGGAACATGTGATAATTATGCACCTTGTTCATCTTCATAATGAATCTTGTCTGGCAGAGTAAGCACTCCAATTTCTTCATTAGATTTACTCATGCTTGTGAACTGAATGATGGAAAAGCAGTTAGTTAAAGTAAATAAGTAAATGTAGATTAATTGTAGTTATTATGTATGTAAAGGTAACAGTATACAAAAATGAAAAACATACCTTAACCCACTGAGGCTTGATAATCTTTTCTTCAAATGGAGTTAGCCAAATCTGACCCTTATTTGCTGACCATCTTAATATGCGAGGTATTGAGTCAGAACACCTCATAGTAAGCTCAGTGCTGACGGTCGAGCAACACTCATATAGCCACACTTGCAAGGCTAATGTGCATCCCCGTATGAGATAAGAATATACACGAGGATTTAGACGATGTCGGACAGATTCAATAACCTGATTGAAAGACTTAATACCCCATGGGTATGACTCAAAATTACCAGACTCTACCAAATAGAACCCAAACTTGTCTATGAAAGACACATGGTCTTTACCAGAAGGATAAACACAAAATTCCAAAAGATAAAGAATGCACAACTTCACTGCATCCTCATCGTTTTCTCAAGATCTATTTGTAACTACATTTTTCAAATGCCACTTCTCAACCCTTTGTTTGTTCGGAAAACAGGTATTCATTAAATTGCTATCATAAGTAGAAGTATAACCATAATAAAAAAACTTATTCACACAATTTAGACCAGTAATTAAACCAAAGTCTCTCAATCCAAAATTCAATTTTCACCGTTCAATAGGACTAAAAAAAATGATTCATTAGCCTTGGACAATTCATACTTCATCAGAATATGAATTGCTTGATTTTGCATGCAAATGGAAGGGAGAGAAAATAAGTAACCAAAGCAAGTGTTTTTGAAAAGATTTAAAGCATTTGCAGAGAGTAGCGCTTTTATCTGGCTAGGAATGCTCGGATCACACAAAGTGTGGAATCTAAGCACCCTATATTCCACATTATGTTGTGCAAAATAATGGCCCTTCTGCAGAAAATAATAAATTATTTAACATTAGTATCTTGCATAAAAGAGAAGTATTAAACTTGATATAACTACACAATAACTACAAATATATCTTACAAAAGAACAGATTACCCACAATTTACGTATAAAACACTATAGGACATCTACATATATAAATATTATCTCAAAACATGAAGAAAGAAAAAGGTAACCACTTCTTTGTTTAAAAAATATAACAGCCAACGACAAAATAAGTACAAAATGACTAGATAAATAACTAGATTTATGAACCGTAGACAATGACAATTAGAAATAATGTACACAGTTTAGATGACTTATCTACAATGTACCCCAAAGTAACTACAAATTAACTACAATGTAACTACAATGAACGATAATATAAGTACAAATATTTACAAATATAACTAAAATTATGAACTGTAGACAATGATAATTACAAATAATCTACACAGTTTATATAACTTATCTACAATTACCTCATTTTAATTACAAATTAACTACAGTTTAACTACAATGACCGACAAAATAAGTATAAGATGACTACAAAGATACCTACAATTATGAACTATAGACAATGAGAATGCCAAAATAATATACACAATTTAGATAACTTATTTACAATTTACTACAGATTAGCTAAAAATTAACTATAATTTACCTACAATGGTGATATACAAAGAATACAATTCTGTCCAAAGTACGAAAAATACAGTTAAAATAGCTTATCTACAATTTACCCAATAGACTATAAAACGACTACAATAACTACAATTATGAATTGTATAAAATCACACTTACAAATAATCTACAAAATTAAGAAAAAAATTTACAATTTACCAAAACACTTAAAGAAGAATTAACTACAAAAGCAACCTAAAAACTGGAAAGGAAAATAATTAATGTTTACCTTCACCAGATTCGTTTTCTCAACAAATTTTGGGAGTTTTTTCGAAGGTTTTTTCTTTTTTTTTTTGTTTTGATGAAGCAGGCGACACCTTGGGTTTTTTAATAGATGGAATTTTTAGGACATCTTCAACAAAATCATCATCATCACACAACTCTTTCCCCTTTCGTTTCAGTGGTTTGGCGATAGGTTTAGCACCTCTTGCAGCATCTTCATCATGCAATGCCTTTGTTCACATCTCGGCACGGAGTATTCTACGGGGTGAAATGTCAGTAGAAGGTTCCATTGCATGTGTATATTTAGCTTTTTTGTGGGTGATTTTGGTGTTAAAACACCCAAATCAAAAGAGGGGCTATCACCTAATGTAAATTTTGTAGGTACGTTTTTCATTGTTTATCTTGAACTTGAATCGAATGGAACTTCCATTTGCAAGAATGATATCTTTGAGATTTTGTGAGAAGAACCGGAGAAACCTTCGTTTGGTTCAGAACAAAATAGACGGAAAACGTGGGGGGTATGGGGAGAGAGAAGGGTTAAGTTAAACGCGGGTAGATACGGTCCTAAATTAGCCCCTAAAATAAATGCCCTATTAATTATTTTCCTAATTTGAATTATGGTATATAAATAATAATTTGGAATGCTGAAATATAATTAATTGAAACCTTAAATATTATTAGTAATAATGTTTCATATATGATAGAAGAGGGTAAAAATCCATTTTTTTTTGGATGGATTCATCGTCCGATTTGGATTGTATTCCAAAACAACCAGGCTTGTAGATGGCGTCTAGTGGTACGACAGAACAGCACGAAATGTACTAATAAATTGTATAAATGAATTGAGATTATTAATGTCGAACAGAGGTTATTAAAGATAGAAAAGATTAGATGTCTCGCCCTTGTCTTCTTCACATAACTAAAAATAATTGGAATCGTATGAATAAAGAAGAGGCACAAGTATTTCTTTATTCATACAAAAGAAACCTAAACTATTTCTCGTAAAAAAAATAAATCAAGGTCCAAAAGTAGTCTCACTCATATACTTTGAGGACCATTTTGATCATTTTCACTAATATCGTTACGGTTCGGTTTTAGAAGAGTTGTCCAAGTCGTTAGTAACTTACAGAACTTCCTGCTCCAATGGACCCAGAAACCCAACCGCCAAACTCTACTCCGTTCGCCGCCGCCGATGATTCTGACGGTCACAACGAAACGCGGCGAAAATTTTGCTCTAAATGTAACAGACCAATAAAAGTGTGTTTATGCAGCATAATTCCACCGGAACCAATTGCAACTATTACTCGAATCGTAATCCTTCATCATCCGCACGAGCAACGGCACAAGCTCGCCACAGTCCCTGTTCTATCCAAGTGCCTCCGCAAATGCGACGTTATAGTTGGCCGGAGATTACGCTACGGCAATTCAGAAATTCTCGATTCTCTTCACGATGTTGCTATTCGTAACCCTAATTTTCCGCACAGAGCAATTTATCTGTTTCCTGGTATGAAGTTATTCGAAAAACTTACTTCTTGAGTTAACGAGTTTAATCTTTTTGAATTTTATTTGAGATTGTATTGTTGGTAATTTAGGGCCAGTGTTGATAGAGGTAGATTGGTTGTAATTAATTTGTTGTAAGAGACGAATTTTTGATGTATTGTTGAGTATCAGAATGAAATGTGTCTAAATGGGCCAGAATGGTTATTTAGGATTCATATAGCTTACCTGAAGTAGTTGGGATTGAGGTTTTTTGTTGTCTGTTAATTATTGAGAATAGTGAATTGATATATCTAGCTGAAAGAAGAAAATGTACTGAACACCTGGATGATGATTTGCTACTTAGCAGAAGAGAAAACAGAGGAAAAGGATTTACTTTAATTGAAAGTAAAAAGGAAGTTATAAATTGTAGGTTGGTATGGAATGCGGTGCTTTTAGTTTGGTATTATTTATGTGAGCTTTCTCTATGTATGAAGCTAATGGTACCAGGAAGACTCAAGAATGAGGAAGGGTTATCAGTGTATACTTTGTAGAGATAAAGGTACCTTGAGGAATGAGAACAGATGGTGACAGAAAATGAGAACGATTTGTCCTTGCTTAGACAAAAATTTAGTGTAAGCACCAAGGCACTAAGACCCACCTGGTCACTCATGAGTTTTGTCTTTGAAGTGAGCGATACTAAACAGTAAATATAGTTAAACGTTATGAATGATTATATTTGTGATCATGAATAGAAAATTAATTTTAGTGTAAGAATATTGCTCAAAAATTATATTAGAAACTTAGAATTGCATTTTCCATCCTCATAAAATATTTGAACTGATTTTGAATTGATGAGATATGAGTTTGCTTGACATATTCTACTAAACTCTTGTATCTTTTAATTCCTTTATATAAATAATGGTCTTTTATATCTACAGTTATTATTTTCCCATTACTTATATATGCTTTAACTGTTTTCTTCATTTGTGCCTATCTTCTCATACTACCAAAAAGAAAAATCTCAAAAAAGATGAAAGGTACTAAATTTGGTCATAGAAATGAGCTTAAACATGACTAAGTTGTATGTTTTGTCATATTACAATACCAAACTAGAGGATGTTTGTATTGGCTTGAAAGCTGGCCAAATTAGCTTAAAAGTATTTTTTGGCTTGTTTTAGTGTAGGGAAAATATAAAAAGTGCTTTTAAGCGAAAATAACTAAAATAAGCCAAAAGTAATAAGTTGGTGTACTTCAACTTATTGCTTTTTGACTTAAAAGCACTTGGGGTTTGACCAAACCAATTATATTTTTATCCCTTTCTCCTTCGTCTTTGTCTATCCATTTGACCTTGCTTGCAATTGCTTCCATGTTGAGTGCTCACATTTTGAGAAGCTCTTTTCACTTCTTCTTTTGAATCCCTTTCCATTAAACTAGTAAGATTGCAAAGAGAAATAAAAAGCTTTTGGTGGTTGAATGAAAATACGGCAAAACTATTTTAAGGAAAGAAGGTAGGAAAAAAGATGCTTCCATTTGCCCAATTTACATGCTTAACACTAGAGTTTATCTTAATAGTAGTTTGTACACCACGATAGGTTACCTATGTTTTTTCTTTGATGGAGAATATTGCATATGAACATACGGTGAAGATCTGGTCAAAGGGAAAAAAATATCTTTCATAAATTAAAACAATTTTATCTAACAACTTTAGAACTTAAAATATGTTAAAACATAAATTAATTTGTACCAATTTCAATTTAGAATTAAAATTTGGTAATAATTATTTATTTTATTTTTAACAGTTTGAGGACATTTTAGTTATTTTAATAGAAAATAGTGCTTATCAGCACTTTTTCTCTAAACCCACCAACTGCTTCAACACTTCTAGCCAAACACGTAACTACTTCATTTTGAATTCAGTTCTATCACTTCAAAAGTGCTTTTAAGCCCAAATACTTAAAAGCTACTTTTATTCTGCTAATCTAAACGGGCTCTATATCTAGGGATATTACTCAATATCATCCTTGTACCAAATTTCTTTTGACTGTTAATCTGGATCGTCATGCTATAATTATTCAATCATGTCAAATGAAATAGTTGGTTGATGACCATTTTTCATGCACACCAACCTTGTAATGGCACTCTCATCGCCTCAACCCTGCAGCATGCACTCCAAGAGAAACAATGTCCTTTATTTCATTTATTTTCTGATTCTTTTTCTGGTTGTTGACTAATGGGAAAAAGTTATGTGACTGTGACTCTTAATGTGATTGTGAATCTTCAGGTGCTGATACATCACCATCTCAGGAAATCAATCATTGGAAATCCTCTAAACATATTGTAGAGATGAGAAACTACGTTTTGATTGCTTTTGATGGAACTTGGAAGCACGCTCGAGAGATGATGCGTGCAAGCTTATCATTTTTGTCAAAGTTTGCTGTCCAGGTTCACTTAGGCTATGATGTTGGCAATGACGGCGGGACGATCTTCAATTCTGATTTAATCCTTAGGAAGGAACCATTTAGCGGGTGCATGAGTACCATGGAGACAGTAGCACATTGCTTACGGATTCTTGAGCCTAATGGCATTGATATAGAGTCAAGTTTGATAGAGGTTTTAAGAAGTATGGTCAAGTTTCAGGCTTCTTTTCTCAAGCCTATGAAGCCTAGGCCACAGTTGATAAAAGGAGGACGAGATGGAAAAACATAATTGCTTTTTTCCATTTTCTTTGCACTTCTGAAGCAACATGCACAAGGATAGCCTCAAATTCTGTTTTGGTTTGCATGTACCGGACTTCACAGTTATCCAGTCTGTACCTGGTACTTGTCCCAAGTTTCACTGGTTTCAACTTCCAATTCATATATATCACTGATGGTTTTTATTAGGAAATTCAATATTCCCTTTCTGCTTGTGCGTAGTTCCTCTGAATACCTTGGCTTGATAGTTTGAGGCTTATATGTTGTCTGATATGTTAGATCCTTTGATATGCCAATGCGGCTCTGCTGAAGATCTTATATGGTTTAGAACATATGTTTGTTCTTGAGTTCTTCGATTTATACAGATATCGCAATTGTCGAAGTCATTTTGTAGCAAATGAAGTGCTAGGATGTCAAATGGTTGCAAATTTTTTATTAATGTTCTGGATTGGCAGTTACTATGAATTACGATCTCACTCTTCCTGTTACAATTCACTATATAGGTATCCCGATTGAGCAAAAGGCATGGCCATGAGGTACTTTGATGAGGTTATTCAAATTTCAGTTGCTGAAAACCTTGCCAGGCGGTGTTTTGATTGGTGGGTATATGGCAGTAACCTGCTTATGCGGCACCAATGATATAAAATTCCAATATGTAAGGTCTATGAGTAATCTCATAAAATGCAGTGTAATAAAGCATCAATACGCATTCATACCATAATAAAATGAATCTTCTTATAGAAATAGAACAAAAAATCAAGAGCTTCGAGCCAATAAAGACTGAGAAAGTTGTCTCTCATGCTGCTTTTCTCCAGCCTCAATGGCATCTTGTTTCAGGTCAAATTTCTGTAAAGTAGTCAGCCTGGGAAATCTGAATCTTGGGCTTTGATTTCTTTGCTGAGCACTTAGAAGCAAGCTAAGGAAATTACATGACATTAACCACTGCTTGCTGCCTAGTTTTATCACATATTTGCAAGTTAGTTGGCTGATGATCTTCAATTTGGACATGGTGTGGAGAAGAATAATGGGGCCAAATTCGAGTAAAAGAACCAAACTGCAATTCCTAATGTCAAATCTGGGGAGCATTGGCTTCATCTGCTGCTTCAAAGAGGGCAAAGAGGACGTCTAAAAGATTAATGAGACCGAATGTCTTCAGATGAAGATTTAATTTGGTTTCCTAGTACTGTTTACTTTAAGTAGTTTGTTCTGTCTTAGTGGTGGTTGTGTAATTATCATTTAGTTGTTTGTTTCAATTCATGGCGATTAGTCTTAACTCTTTAAGCAGTTGCAGCCAGTGGCGAAATTTGCCCATTCACGTAAAAGCACCATCTATCCGCTTGGAGTGCTAGTCACAAATTGATACTTTATTTAAGAAGGAATAAGTAAGAAATTATTATTACAAAACATATACTTTGTGGCAGTTCAAACGAACGATTGAGAAGTCTTTTGACACTTGGGATTGGAGTTTTGGTTACAAATATTTGTTTAGTGACTTTTGTGATGTTTAGGTAAAGTTAGAATGATATTTCCATCATAAAAATTGGTTTAGTGATTTTAACGCAATCGTCTACGAAACAGCTGAGTAATCCAAATAAAATGATTTTATTCATCCTGATAATATCCCCCGTCTCACGATTAGACGTTTTCGCGCGCTCTCTTGCTGTTCATGTAACTGTCACACCTTAACTGCCTTCTTTCAAGACTCGCTCGCCTTCTATACCACCATCATTATTGTAGATTGTAGTCACACGCACTCTTTCGTTTCTTCGTGAGAATTATCAAATCTTATGAAAATTGTTCAAATGTTTGGAAGAGCAAGGAAATACATTGGCATTCGTCTAGCATTTTCCTTAGATACTTTCTATATTAAACTACTTTTTCTCAATTTCAGAGCAGAAAGATCACAAAGACTCTTAGCATCTGCTGTGATCGATTTTCTGCGAATCTCTTTTCGGTTTCATGAGTGGCAATATTTTATACCTTTGTTGACAAATGTCTTGAAGAAGACCGTATGGAAGCCTTCTAAAAGAGATAAATGGCAAAATACATGCAAGTCTTGGCAAGAGACTTGACAAATATCAAGAGAATAGACAAATGGCAAGAAACTTAACAAATGACAAAAAAAGCCTTAAGCTTTTTTCCCTATAAAATAGTTTTCCGTTAAGCCAATTTCAATCATCAGACATCCTCTCATACGTGTCTCTCTAATTCCTTTTCTATAATATTTAATTAACAATACATATTAGTTGTTCTTCCTTTTTTTCTACTAGCTGGATTTTTGTAATATTTAATTTTGTTGATTCCTGTATCCTCTAAATAAAATAGAGGTAAGCTTGTTTAATCTTGGAGAAACATTTCACACTGCTGAAATAATTTCTTAGGATCGTGCCCAGCACGACTCAAGCCAGTTGGTGTATTTTCGCTCATAAAGAATATTATTGCAGTATTATAATTGCTGTTATTTTCTGTGTCATTTCTCTACAATATAAGAAATTGAGGAAAATAACAACGATGCTAAAAATACTACTGATACCATCAATATTGGTGTCACGTCTGCTGCTCCAGCCTCAGTTGCATTGCCATATGCCAGGCTATTTCCAAATGTGTCAAATATTGAAATTTCCACCAATGAAAATTTCAAGCATTGGCAAGAACGTATTTTCTCACCGCTTGATGTCCATGGTATTGCAGATGCAATACCGTATCTACAACCTAGTGCAAATGCTAACAATAAAATAGTTGAATCATGGCAACACGCCAACAAGGTATGCCGTCATACCATATTAGAAACTATTTCTAATGAACTGTTTGACGTGTATTGCATTTATAAAGAAGCAAAAGCTATATGGGAAGCTTTAATTAAAAAATGTACTGCTGAAATGCTACATAAAAATTTATAATAGGAAAATTTTATCATCTACCAAGATAATAAAGAGATAAACGCAAAAATTAATGAATTTAAAATATTGTTAGAAGATTTAAAGGCCGAGGGAATATATTTACCAGAGAAGTTTGCTGCTGAAGTGTTAATTGAGAAGCTGTCTAGCTCATGGAGTGACTAAAAAAATAACTTAAAGCACAAACAGAAAAATTTCACCATTGAGGAAATTGTGACCCACATCCAAATTGAAGATTCCAACCGAAAAGAATCTGCCAAAGCTAGGATGAAACCTCTTAAAGCAAGGTTAGTGCAACGCAGCAACAATGATCACAAAAGGTACGAGAATAAGTCTCAAGCTTGCAAGCCTAAAAATCCTAATCTTAAAAGAACAAAAGGCTCTTATTTTGTTTGTGGAAAACCGGGCTATCATGCCTCACAGTGCAAGGACAGAGCAGGAAATGACAGAGGAATAACTAATACTCCTAAGGCTAACATAGCCGAAGGAGGTGATATTATTGTAGCTATCATTTCTCAAGTAAACATTGTAGGACATGCAAAAGAATGAGTGATAGACTTTGAGGCTACTCGGTATATTTGTGCTAATCGAGAAGCATTTCCTCTTATACTCCTGTACAGGATGATAGAGAAGAGACCTACCTTTGAGACTCAAGTACTACCAAAGTCTCGGGTAAGGTAAAGTTCTCCTCAGACTCACTTCAGGAAAAACTTTAGCCCTTGTTGATGTATTGCATGTTCCTACTATGAGGGCAAATTTGATCTCTGTATCCTTGTTGGAAAGAGCTGAGTGAAAGTGTCGTTCGAATCTGATAAGATCATAATGACCAAAAATAATGTGTTTGTGGAAAAGGGCTATTGTAACCAAGGACTTTTTGAAATTAATATTTTAGATGTTATCAATGAAAATGTATCTATTTCTGCTTATATGGTTGAGTCTATTTCTCTGTGGCATGCTAGACTAGGACATGTTAATGTCACATATATAAAGAAAATGTAGTCACTAGGATTAATATCTGGTTTAGACTCAAATAATATTAACAAGTGTGAAATATGTGCCGAAGCTAAAAGTACTAGAAAGACATGTATTTTCATAAATAGAGAAACTGAATTGTTTTCTTTAATTCACACTGATTTAGGCGATTTGCAGCAGACTATGACTTAGAGGTGATAAAAGATATTATGTGACTTTTATTGATGATTTTTCTAGATATACTAAGTTGTATTTACTTAGAAATAAAGATGATGCATTTAATGCTTTTATTTCTTATAAAACTGAGATTGGAAATCAACTTAGTAGGAAAATCAAGAGAATTAGATTAGATAGAGGTTGAGAATATTTATCTTTAAATGAATTTTGTGAAAATAATGAAATTATTCATTAAGTAACTCCGCCTTTATTCACCTGAGTGAGTAACTGAAAGGAAAAATAGAACATTGAAAAGATGATGAACTCTATGTTAGTTAGTTCTAATACTCCTGATAATTTGTGGGATGAAACTATTTTATCTGCATGTCACTTACAAAATAG
Organism: Nicotiana benthamiana; assembly: GCA_034376525.1. Classification (NCBI taxonomy): domain Eukaryota; kingdom Viridiplantae; phylum Streptophyta; class Magnoliopsida; order Solanales; family Solanaceae; genus Nicotiana; species Nicotiana benthamiana. The sequence goes on from CM067337.1 coordinate 61,455,043, forward strand.
AATACCACATAGATGAACTGGCAAAACTCCATATGAATTGTGGAGGGGCTATAAACCTAGCTTGAAATATTTAAACATGTAGGGGTATTTTGCTAAAGTTCTTTTGCCTGAACCTAAAAAGAGAAAGATCGGTTCTAAAATTACTGATTGCATGCTTATTGAATATGCTGAACATAGTGCTGCATATAGATTTATTATTTTAATCAGTGATGTGCTTGATTGCAATACTATAATTGAGACAAAGAAAGCAGAATTCTTTGAACATATTTTTCCACTATCTTATAAAATTTCTCATACAACTTTTAAAAAAAAAAGTGAAATTACCTCTAATGAGGAATTGAGAAGGAGTAAAAGGCCTAGAAATGAATATTTTTAGTATGGAAATAATTTTCAAACATTTCTTATCGATAATTAACCATCAAACTATTTTGAAGCTATATCTTCTTCAGATGCTAAATATTGAAAAGAGGTAATAAAAGTTAAAATTGATTATATTAAGAAAAATAATACATGGATCTTAACTGATTTACCTTATAGTGCAAAGCCTATTGGTTGTAAATGGATTTTCAAAAAGAAATTTAATATCGATGGATCTTTAAATAAATATAAAGATCGGTCAATAGCAAAATACTTTTCTTGAAAATAAAATATAGATTATTTTAATACATTTTCACAAGTGACTAGAATTTCTTATATTCGAATTTTAATTGCCTTAACTTCAATCCGTAAGCTTTTTATCCACCAAATGGATTTGAAACTATTTTTTAAATGGTGATTTAGAAGAAGAGATTTATATGGTTCAACCTGAAGGCTGTGTCATTCCTAGACAAGAAAATAAAATTTGTAAATTAATTAAATCTCTTTATGGCCTTAAACAAGCTCCTAAGCAGTGGTATGAGAAATTTGAGCAAGTCTTACTAAGAGACGATTTTTCTTCAATTGAGGTGGATAAATGTATTTATTCTAAAAGTGGTAGACAATGATTATGTGATAATATGTCTGTATGTTGATGACATGTTTATATTTGGTACAAATTTAAATATTGTGCAAAGTACAAAATTATTTTTGTATACTAATTTTGATATGAAAGATCGGGCGATGTAAATACAATATTGGGAGTTGAAGTTATAAGGAGTGAAGATGGAATAATGTTGTCTCAAGAACATTATGTTGAGAGACTTCATAAGAAGTTTGAATACTTTAATGTCACATCTATGAGCACTCTTTTTGATGCTAACTCTAAGTTGAAAAAATAAATAATAGTGACCTAGTTGTTTAGTCTAAATATGCTCAGATTATTGGAGTCTGATGCATTTAATAAATTTTACAACGCCTGATATAGCCTATGCATTGTGTAGACTGAGTAAATATACTCATAATCCCAACAAAGAATATTGGTCTGCAGTAGCTAGACTAATAAAATATTTGAGAGGAACCATGAATTATGGTATACTATATAGTGGATTTCCTTCTACTTTAAAAGGATACAGTGATGCAAACTGGATATCTAATTCAGATGAGACAAAATTCACTAGTGGATATGTATTCATCTTTGGTGGTGGTGCAATATCTTATAAATCAGCTAAACAGACAATCATTGCTAGATCGACTATGGAATCAGAGTTTGTAGCTCTGGAGTTAGCTGGTTTTGAGGCTGAGTGGCTAAGAAACTTCTTAGCTAATATTTCTTTAGTAAATAAGTATTGCCTCGTGTGTCTATACACTATGATTGTCAAGCGACAATAGCTATAGTAAAGAATAAATCTTATAATTGTAAGTAGACATATGAAATTGAGACATGATATCATAAAACAGTTGTTGAGAGATGGAATAATTTCCATTGATTATGTGAAGTCAGATATTAATTTGGCTGATCCTCTGACTAAATCTGTAGGGAAAAAATTAATTCTTCAAACTTCAAAAGAGATGGGTTTATGGCCGACAAGTTGTCAATGGAGATAATAACCCAACCTATGTGATTGGAGATCCCATGAAGTAGGTTCATATGGGTAATTACAAGTCGATATTGGCACTGATGCACTGAAAGAGAGTGCTTGACTGCTACTAATGGAGAGACTAAATTATAACTGTTAATGAAATTCATAGTCCTTATGGATGGTGTATTTAAAAGCAGTATACACTTGATGAATTCACCTATATGAGAGTGGAGTGGACCGTTCCTATGAAAATTTTGGCCTAGTCTCTAGAGCTCTCTTGAATAACCAGGCACACACATGAACTATTAGGTGCAAAACCGCGTTGAACAGCACAATTAGAGGAGGTCAAAATGTGATTGATAAAATCTCTAACTTAAAATAAAAATTATTAGTTCATGGAAGTATTATATTTCACCAGTAATGTTGTGAGTTAATTTTATTAGTCTAAGTTTTGTTCATAGTTCAGAAGACACCAAACCTATTACGTTTGGACCATGGAGATCCATCAAGTCTATTTCAAAAAGTCTTTAAAATGGTGAGAGACTGAGGCAATATTTTAAACCTTTGTTGACAAATGTCTTGAAGAATACCATGCGGAAGCCTTCTATAAGAGATAAATGACAAAATGCATGCAAGTCTTGGAGAGAGATTTGACAAATAGTAAGAAAATCCTTAAGCTTTTTGCTTATAAAATGGTCTCCCTTAAGCCAATTTCAATCATGAGACATCCTTCTCATACGTCTCTCTCTTCTTCCTTCTAATTCCTTTTCTATAATATTTAACTAACATTATATACTAGTTGTTCTTCCTTTTTTCTTACTAATTGAATTTGTATAATATTTAGTTTTGCTAATTCTTGTATCCTTTAAATAAGATAGATGTAAGCTTCTTTAATTCTCGAGAAATATTTTACACTGCTGAAATAATTTCTTAGGACAATGCGCAATGTCACACTTCCTTTTTTGCACCCCAAGGGCATATAAGGGAATTTTTTCAATTTAAGTGACATTAATTCATTTGAGATTATTTAGTTAAAATAAGAGTCGCCACATGAAAAATTATGGTGTCCCAAGTCCGATTTATTTTAAATCTCAAATCGAGGAAGTTCTATTTTTAAAGAGTCTGAGAACCAGAAATTCTAGATAAAGAATCCCGTTAACCCGGAAGAAGGTGTTAGGCATTTCCGGATTCCGTGGTTGTATCACGATCACTTAGTTTACTTGGCTTAAATTGTTTAGCTACTCATTTTTACGACCTATGTGCATTTATCTTTTTACCGCTTTTAAATACTTGAATTATTCGTAATTGAAGAATTAAGTCTCACATATGCATACGCTTTTCTTTTGGCGCGTCAAAATAATGTCACGCGAACGTGTCCACGATAAATAATGCTTTAGTAATATTAAAAAAGTTTGATCAAATTGCAAACGCATACCTCTATTTATTATTTTTTTTAAAATCATAATTATATTACACGAATACATACACAATCACAATAATAAATCCAAATTGACCGGAATTCCTACATAAAAGAAAACAAAGACTCCAGGCTTCTGCTTCTCACGAGCAAAGCAAACAAATTTTAACTACAGAGTAAAATTTAGGGACTAATAAGACTTTTCACCCTAACATCCTTATCGAAAAAAATCAAACTTGCAATTCAGTAGAACCTCTGTGCCCAAAAAGATCTCATTCTTATGTTTTTTTGATTTACTATTTTTCTATAACATCTAAATTTGTTCTGTGCTAATAAAATTCAGCGCGTAACAATAGCAGATGACAAATTTATATGCTAAAAGTTTTCTTTTATTATTATTTTTATTTTACCAAACATAGTCTGTAGCTAAACACCCAAAAAGAAGTACTAGCATAAAGTTGTCAACATATGTATCCATTCAAAAGTAACAAAACATATATATATATATATATATATATATATATGATAAAATTCTTTAGCAACAGAAGAAGCATATCGCAGAAGTTTACTCAATATACATCAACCTCATGAAAATTTTCAAACAGATGCATGACTTAGACATATCAGTAATCAAATTTTGACAAGAATATTATCTAACTTCATTAGGCAAATAACATTGTAGCAAATACCATGGAACTAAGAAGCATGTTAAAGAAAGGGAAAAAAAGGACCTTGTATTAGCGGAAAAACTCCAAGCCAACGTACATAGAAATTGATTCCAACAAACAGTGAACGAAATACAACAATCAACATCAAACATGACCTCGCTGGCGACCTCAAAACCGTCAAAAATTCAAAAGAGAAGAAAAGAGCTAGGCGCTTTCTTTAGAGGTGAAACGCAACGATATCAGAGCTGTTTGAAGCTTCCGTGACGTGAGTTTTGGGGCTGGAATTTCGAGCAAGTTTAAGGATTGTATTGAGGATTAAACAGTGGTGGAGAAGGGCTGTTTTTTGTGGCTGATGTGCTGTATTTTTAGCTACTATTTCAAAGCAAAAGAAGCTGTATTTTAATGGATAAAAACGGACAAAAGAAGGGACTTATGGGTAGGAGAGCTATGGAGCTTAAGGGATTTTTCAATTGCTGATTTTTCAGCTTTTTATCGAACTTGAAATGCTGAAGCAGAATGTATTTTTCGTTCTTCCTCACCTTTTCCCTAGGTGTTCGTTCCCTAGATCGCCTTTTTTTGGGTGTTCTCTATCGAAGAAAGGAATGACAGGGAAGGGGTCCCTCGGTGTTGAAAACAGCGGATAGATGGGGTTTTAGGCGTAGGTGTTATTAAGGAATTAGATATTATTATATAGGGGTAGAAATTAGGTTAGTGGTATGAGTCTAGTAATTATGAGCTTAGAAATTATGGACAAGGTCAAAAATAAGATTTAAAAATGAGTTGTTCGAGCTCAAGTTTTATTCTTTTCCCGCAAACGAGATTAAAATATAATCTCATGTATTAATTAGTCATACTTAAGTAAAATAATTGTTAAAATAAGGCAGACCATTAGAATAAACTGATTTTTTGGTATTTTTTAAGATTGAAAATGACTACAAAATATTGGTGGAACGATTTTTGCAATTTTTATTATTTTTGTAATAAAAAAAGTAAAAGAGTAAAAATTAGTTGAAATAGCTATATTAGGCCTAAATTAAATATTTACGTGCTAAAATATGAAAAATCTTGGGGAGGGTCTGTACGACCCCAGTTTGCTTTCGGTAAGCATATCGTGATGAAACCTAGTTCCTATAACTAAGTAAGACTAACAATGCGGAAAACAACACAGCTTGCAGAATAATTAATTAAAAACTGAACAACTGAAGAAAACTGTATATAGAGGCCGCTCGGCATATACAACTCAAAACGAAAATCTATAGTATCATCCCAAAATCGGAAAACTCACGGGAATACTAGCTAATGAATAGTAATACATGGCTCTAACTCCAGAACATCTAAAATAAAAGTACAAAAGAAGTCCAAATACTACAGATAGAGTAAAAAAAAGAGACTCTCGAGTCTGCGGACGTTGTAGAAGTACCTCAAAGTCTCTGTAGCTCTCCTAGACTCAAGGATAGTGTGTTTGAGATGAAGTACCTGGATATGCACATGAAAAACATGCGCAGAAAAGGCATGAGTACACCACATCGGTACTATGTAAGTGCCAAGCCTAACCTCGATTGGATAGCGACGAGGAAAGGTCAGGGCCTACTGAGATATAACATAATAAGTAATAAGATGAGGGAAAAATAATATAGATAGAGTCTACAGCAAAAATCTAAACAAGATAAATGCAGAAACCGTAATAGAAAGAAGAAATAAAAGACAATACTAGTGAATACTACTCACAACAGGAACCATAACCGGAGATCTCTTGGTATCCTCAAATCTTATAATTTCATGTGCCAGGGATCTCTTGGTATCCCGAGGATCTCTTTGTATCATCAAATCTTACAATTTCATGTGCCAGGGATCTCTTGGTATCCTCAAATCTTACAATTTCATATGCCAGGGATCTCTTGGTATCCCGCACCCTCAGTCTAGAACATATCAAGTCAGGGGGATCTCCGGGAGGCCAACCAGTAGTCCCAATTTAAAAACACACAATAGCAACCCAAACACTTGAAAAGATACTAACTCGGGACAAGAAATAAAACAATACTAGCCAAACATACTACACAGAGTACAAACAACATAGTTTAGGAACTTAGGCAAGTAAGTCAGTGAACATGCTTCTCTAAACTAGCATAGAATAAACTTATAATTAAAAATGAACAGATAAGCAAGAAAAATTCAATTTAAATACTTCAAGTAAAGACATATTTCCAACGATTTGCTCAAGTGCGCGCTCGTCATCTCACGTACGAGGCATTCAATTACCAAACATCATATCCTAAGGGGAAAGTCTCCCACACAAGGTTAGATAAGTCACTTACCTCAAACTGGCTCCAATTCAACTTGAAACCACACTTTTGCCACGAGTATCCGACTTCAAATGGCCCAAATCTAATCATTTCAATTATATCTCGAAAATAACACCTCAAACAACTGATTCCACTATTTAATTTAAAGCTAAGATGCAAATATAGGTAAACTGACCAAAACTCCCTAAGGTCAACGTGGTAGAAACCCTAGGTTCTAACCAAAATCCGGTTATCCATTCTCCCATGAACCCAAATATATGATTTATTTTGAATCGGACCTCAAATTGAGGTCCAAATCAACAATTTAGAAAAACCTAGGTTCTATGACAAACCTCCAATTTCACCCATGGAAACCATTTATTTTAAGTTTAAAACATGTTAAATGATATTAAAGATTGAAAGAAATAAGTAAAAACCAACTTACAAACGATTTAGGAGAGGTCTTGTTCTTGAAAAATCGCCCAAAGGAGTTGTGTTTTGAAAAATGGGGTGAAAATGTCCAAAATCCGACTAAGTACAAAAATTGCAGGTTGCAGATACGAGAATTGCGAACATAGGTTTGCAATTGCGAAGGAAATAAGGGAGGTTCACATTTGCGAACCATAAGGTCGTATTTGCGAAGACCTCACCCTTGTATTTGCGATGGTATTGTTCGCATTTGCGAATTCTTCCGGGAAATAAGGACTTCACAATTGCGAGCCCAATGTCAAATTTGCGATAACTATAGGTCTAGGGAATTCTCGCATTTGCGAGCTGACCCTTCGCAATTGCGATCTCGCATTTGCGAGTCAGCCTGCAGGTCAGTTATAGCAGTAGTTTTTCCAAGTTAAAAAATGCACCCTGACACCTATCCCAGACTCACCTAAGCTTTCGGGTCTCCAAACCAAATATACAGACAAGCTCAAAAACATATATAGACTTATCTGTGCGATCAAATCGCCAAAATAACACCATATATATCGAGTTGAGCTTCAAAACTCATGATTTCCTCCAATTTTTCATAAAACATCAAATTCCCATTTTAAGTCCGAAACACGTCAAACAACGTCCGTTTTCAACCAAACTTTATAGATAGCTCTTAAACCATATATAAGACTTGTACAGGGCAACATAACCAAAATACGGGCCCAATACAATAATATTTTAGTCAAATTTCACTTCCAATTTTCTTAATTATTTCCAGAAAATAATTTCACGTAAAAATTCATTTCTCGGGCTTGGGACCTCGGAATTTGACTCCGAGCATACGCCCAAGTCCCATATTTTCCCGTTGACCCTCCGGGATCGGTAAATCATGGGTCCGGATCCATTTACACCAAAATGTTGATCAAAGTAAAATTTATTCAATTTAGTATCAAAATTTTGCAATTTTCTCACAGAATTCATATCTAAGCTCTCCGGCTACGCGCTCGAATTGTGCATGCAAATTGATGAAACCTTAGATGAGGTTTTCAAGGCCTCAGAAGTACAGTATAGGTAAGAAAAAAAGTAATGACCCCTTTGGGTCGCCACATGATCAAAATTCACATGTTTATAGCTGTCCCTCTTTGACTGGAAACACGAAAAGTTTTCAGACAAAGAATGACTAGACAGTTTTTTGACCAGACCCTTATTTGGAGAGGCCAAAAGCTAAAAGAAAGAAGAATGCGATCTAGCCCTGGTATCTGGACTTCCTACATATCCTTGGCTATAAAGGAATTAGGCCACGTGTAGTTCAAAAGTGAATAAGTTGATGGAGTGCCGAGGTTGAAAGCTGAGCGAAGTGCCGTCGAGGTTCCGATCTGTGGTCCCATTATTACATCAAAATCAAAAATAAAAAAAACTACCTAAGCTTATCAGGTTTGGGTTACAAGATTTCTATCTACGAATCTTTTGATGCTTGACCTTGAGTCTTGGCTGGTTCTTGCTGCATACTCTGATCTGAATCTTGATGCTCATCAGCTGTAACCGCTGGTTCATTCTTCAGCATTGGATCAAGGCGGGACATGCGAAGCTTGTGACTTCAATCATATCTTGAGCATTCCGCATTTTTCTCCGTTTCAGCACCTTGAGTTCACTTCTTTTTTTCTCCTTTTCTTCTTTTCTTTGTTCTAGATTGAGACTCATTCTTTTGGTCGTCTCAAACCCTGTGTCTCGAGGTAAAACCTGCTCAGACACCAAAACAAACAAACGAACAAAATTTTTCTGCCCCAGTTTTCATCATGTGCATTTGACTTTAGGGACTAAACACAGGGGTTGGGTCTGTCTAGGATAGGTGGACCCCAGAATCAAAGATCATCCTGATGCATTTTTACGTGATACTTGTACAATTATTTGCTTCGATTTGCATGTTGACTATTTGATAGAATGAGAAAAAATAAAATTGAGGTATGAGAGAGATAATTACAAGACATTGAAAATCCCGGTGTCCAAAATATACTGGAACTCTGCAGAAATTCTGAAAAAAAAAGGAGGAGATTGGTTTCAAAATACTTCATGTTTTCTTTTATGTCAAAGTGGATGAACTACGCACGTCTGATTCTCACCAAATGTGAGGTACATATGCAAACCTCATCGGTTCCAGCCCATAATTGTCAAAAAATTTAAAAAATATTTTCCTTTAGTTCCTTATTTAGAAAGTCTTTCTTTTAGACCCCAATTTCAAATAAAAAATATACAAAATATTTTTTTTAAAATCTCTCTCAAAGTCCAAAAATATTTTTCATTCTTCTTTCAAAAATTGAAATGAAAATTTAAGATTCAAAAACATGTTTTTAGAAGTATATCTTTCTTAAGTTCAAAATAAATGCCCAAAAATCCAAAAATATTTCCTTTCTTCTTTGGAAGTTTTTCTTTCGAAATTTCCACAAAAAAAAAAAGAGAAAAAAAAAGAAAAAGAAGTTAAAATTCAAGTAATATTTTTTCTATTATTTAGACGTCTCTCTTTTTAACAATTCTTAAAAAAAATCGAAATCCAAAAATATTTTCTTTATTCTTTGTAAGTATTTCTTTTGAAAAAAAATCCAAATCCAATAAAAGAAGTTAGTTTATTTGCTTTATTCTTGATCTTTCCAAACTACACAAGATCTGATTCTTGTTCCCACATGATACATAGGCAGCCGACATTAGGTTCGATCAATCAAAAAAATAAATGAAAAAATTGAAAAGATGAAAAACAATGATGATGATAATAATAAGGATTGAGTGAGTTCATTCTAAAAAATTTTTGTTTCGAATTGTGAAGAAAGTTAAGATGGTCGATTTGTGGTAAGCGGGAAACACAAGATCCAAGGAAATTTTTTAATTTTTTAGTTAATTAGTTAGATATAAAAATCTTAATATTATAAGGTAGAAATTATTCAAACTTGTCTTCTTTGTGATATTGAACAATTATAGCGAAACCCTCGTTCTCCATTGGATTCGATTCCGGACTTTTAGACCGGATATTTGCAGCGACTGCTTATCATTTTCAGGACTAGAGTTGGCCGTGATCAAATTATAGTGCCGTTTCCGGGGAACTAACAGTGTAGTTGTAGTTATATATATTGCTAGGGTTCAAGTTTGAACTTTTATTTTGTTTTTTTTTCTGCATTTTTTATAACTGTTAATTTGAGAAACATGACATCTTGGAATTATGAAGATTTAGGTGTAGATAATTCTACTATTGATCCTCATACATATTGTGAAGGAAACCACCTATATCAAAATTATCAAAATATTACTCAATCTTATTTGTGTAATGTATGTGATGTATGTGGTGGTAAAAATGGACACTTCAATAATTGTGCTTATATTTCTTATCTCCCCCCTAGTATGATGATTCTACCTTTTCTTGTGAAGTTAATAGGAACAAGAACCTGGGGATGCATACCTGAAGGAGATCAATGATATGTTAAAGTGCCTTCTGAAACAAAATAATGAAAAACAATTGCAGATAGAAAGGCAGGAGGCAACTATTCGAGGCTCAATTGAGTCAAGTGGTTGGAGCTTTTAATGCTCAATGAGACAATATTGATGATAGTAGCCAAGAAGATCATGAATTTGAGGTGTTAATTGGGGAGGTCAGAGTAGAACATCAACAACCTTCCAACTACTATTTGAGGATGTCAATGTTAAAGAAGTGAGACTAGAGTCAGCCAAGGACATTGATGATACAAATATTGTTGACTCTAGTATTATTGATGTCGAGGATGTTGAAAGTCCTGAAGTTCATGTGTGTGAGTGCATTGGTTCTCAATCCAAATATTTTTCTACATTGTTCTTGGATGATGATATGAAAATAGAGTCCTCCGAGCCGATTGAGAAGTCAAGAAATAAGGAACAAGGTGCCTATATTCTGAAATTTTTCTTGCCAGAAAGATAAGACTAGATATCTCATCTAAAAGACAAGAAGTGTAGAATAGTACAATGGTTGCTTGGACAATTAAGATTTGTTCCTCCACCCTTGGAGCATAGCAAACTTGATGCCAAATTGGGGGTTCAATTCACAAGCTCGAGGTGGAGGCAAAAAGTGATTCGCGTCGTGCCGCGACGTTAAATCAATTGCTTGTTGGGAGGCAACCTAACTTTATTAATTTATTTTATTTATTTATTTATTTTTAATTATATTATTTTTATAGAGTCAATTTTTTTATTTTCTAGGAGCATGGAAAGCAAAGGTATTGGAAGGATGCAACATCAAACCAAATGGTTGGAATTAAGTGTGAGGTACCTGCACGAAGGATCAATCTTGCGAGAAGTTTGAGTACCCCATGACCTGTTAGTGCTTTGGCCTTTAGCCTACCAAGGATTCTCTTTTACCCTTTTATTACTTATAGTGTGCATTGGGGACAATGCACAATTTTAAGTGTGGGTTGAGGATATTGTCTTGGTGACGTTCAATGCTATTTTAGTTGTGTTAGTTTAATTGAATAATTTTTTGAAATATAAAAGATTGGACTTTTCTAGACGATGGATCTATTAGATAATTTTCTTGAGGGATTTAAGTGTAAAGAAAAAATAAAATAAAAAAATTTTCTTTTGTTAGGTAGTGTAGAAATTGTCCCTTGGTTTTTCTTTGTGTCACAGTTATTTTCCAAGGGTTTTATTTGAACCAGATGTAGTTAGTTTTTTTTTTTGAAAGGAGCCATTATGTTTTGTTTTGAATTGAAGCAATATCTCTTGACTTTGTTATACCTTGAGATAGTGAATACTTTTGGTCGTGACACTTAAACTCAGTTTTTGACACTTGTATAAGTACCTTAAATTGTATAATTTTAAATTTGCTTAATTTCTTTGACAAGAGTGTCTTGATGAATCCAATACCGAGTGAGTTATGTGCCATGTGTGTGTGTGACATTTGGTTGTTATTTTGTTCATTGCATTTGATGTCTCAAACCTGCCCCGTGTGCTTGCAAAGCAAAATAATAGTTTTATTCAGTCTAGGAAGTGATATATGCATTTTTTAGTTGAGCCAGATATGTATATTTTACCTGCCTAATTATTATGTATCTTAGTTAACCCCTTTGAGCCTATTATCCTTTTTCTTTGGCAACCACATTACAAGCCTTACCCATTAATTTGAAATAACCATCTATTTAAATCATTGTAACCTCTCATGAGCACTTGAATTTTTTATGAACTTTGTAAAGGTTAAAGTGTGGGGTGGTTACTTTAGCTTTTGAGTAGAACTAATTAAATAAGGAGAAAGGTGAATTGTTTTGAAAAAGTAAGATTCGCTTGAATTGAAAAAAAGTAGTTGGATTGTTGTGAAAAAAAATTCCTTAATAAGTGGTAGCTCTTGATGTAAGTGTTCTTAAAGATGAATAAGGTAATATACATTAATGTGAAGGTGGAATTTTGGTTTGACATAAGTATGAGGTTTGAATGTTAATGTATATGTATTAAAGTGCTCAGGGAGGTATAGTCACTCTTATATATAAATGTATCCTACCCGTCCTATAGCCTGCATTACAACCAAATAAAGTCCTATCATTATCCTAGATTAAATGAGCTTGATTAGTGGAGCAGTACACTACGGGCAAGCAGTACACTATGGGCAAGCTTATGGTGCATATTTTGTGGCACATGAATGTTACTTCTAAGAGTGAGTGAATTCTTTCTATCTTGAGTTCCTAAGTGTTCTTAAATTTTATTGTGTGGGACTGCTCCCTTTTGTTGTGTGAGGGCACTTGATTCATGAAGGGAAGTTAAGGTCCGTGACCTCTATGTAAGAGTAAGTGGGTGAGTTGTGAATAATGCGTGGTACTTGTGAGTCAAATCTTGAGGTGAAAATGTTATGTTTTTGTGCTTAGTCTATTTTAAATACTCTTGGTGTGATGAGTTAGGAGACTTGTTTAAAAAGGTCGTGTCTAAAAAAAATGTAGTTTGATTGCTCGAGGACGAGCGATGGTTTAAGTGTGGGATGTTGATGATAGGCTATAATTAAGTATTTTAGTCACTTATGACACTCAAATTTACTGCACTTTAATTGAGTTTGAGCTTTAATCGCTAGTGTCTTGCACTAATTGTGTGTTTTTTGCCTTGTAGGAGTGATTTCGAGCTATGTAGTGTAATAGAATGAATTAAAGTGATTTGGAGCTTTGAAGTATGAGTAAAAGCCCAAGGGATTAAGCCGGGATCATATACGGGGATCAATAGATGATAGATCAACAAAACAAAGAATCGAGTATGCATATTGCGCACTGTCTAGTAAAATGCACATGAAGTTTTCCTCAAAACTCCATTTGGGCTCACAATTTATGATTGGAAAGATAATTCAAAGGGCTAAAACTTTCATGTGTTTACATTTTTCCATATTCCGAATGGAACATGGTTATAAACGAGGTCGAAACTGCAACCGTGGACTTTAGGCGACCTGAGGAAGTATGCTTGCCAAATACCGCATTCGTGCCGTGCTCGGACCGCGGCCATTCATGCCTGAATATTTATCCTTTTTCGTGTAGGAGAAGGTATAATTGTTTGGGTTCGACCCTACTAGGTATATATAGATGAAGAAACTGTTTATTGAAGGGAGGAGATTAATTTTTAACACAGATTTGACCTAAGGAGGTAGAGACACAATAAGATCAAGGCGGAGAATTCTTCTACGTGTTTTTCCTTCCTCTTCCTATTTTTCCATTGTTAGTTATGAATTTTAGTATTGTATTTTTAGATACTATTATGAATAGCTAATTTTTTATCTAGGGTTTGATGGAACCTTTTGTAGGATAAATTCTTGTTATGTTTTTATATAGTTGAGCCGTTGGATTTCTCTACTAGTTCAATTACGTGTTTATTATTGTTGATTGGATGACCATCGATTGGCTGTGCCTATTTATTACGTGTTACTTGATAAAGGATACATATTTAGGTTGTTGTTAAACATCGTCACTCCTAACTATGAGAAACCGATACAACAGGTTTAAAGGTAGGTTTAGAAATAATAAAGACTTGACGTGGTCATAATGAGCTTTTAGATAAATTCAACTAGTATAGTTCGAGAGAATATGTATAGTAAATTGTTGTAGGTTATCAAGAGAAAATTACAACACCAATAGTGCTCATGATAGGTAGAGAATACATATGCAAAATTACAGGGAATATAGCAGAAGGATTCCGACGACATGAGAAATCATTGCTCTAGACCTCCTTAATCTTGTCTCCAACTTTTAGTATCTTTGTTGCTAATTTATTGTTTTAATTTGTTAGTTAATTAGTTAGATATAAAAGTCTTAATATTGTAACATAGAAATTATTTAAACTTGTCTTATTTCCGATATTAAACAATTATAGCAAAACATTAGTTTTTTGTGGGATTCGACTCTGGACTTTTTGACCGAATTATATTTGCTGTGACCGTTTATCCTTTTCAGGTCTAGAGTTGGGCGTGATCACTGCTGAAAATACACCAAAGCCCTCCTTAACTGTGTTCGTTCCTGCAGGGTGCCCAATCGATGTTGATTTAAAAGTCAAGAAAACCTCTTATGTTCGGGCCTGTGCGAGCCTGTATCGATATATATATGCTCGATCACTGACAATCTCCTCTCCAATGTCAAGGAAGATAGTAATTTCTAAGCACGTGGTGGTGCCTATACCCGAGGAATCGATCACTACCCACATGAAGGGTTTTCTGAGTGTTTACACTTATCCCTTCACGTTGGGCCCTCTGGACCCGGTTATCATCACCTTCTGTAAGAGGTACGAGGTGACCCTTGGTCAAATTCTTCCCTCTTCCTCGAGGATATTGATTCTTCTCCGCTTCTTTGTAAGCAAATTTGAGAAATGTCCCTTCACCATCAACCATCTCATTCGTTTGTACAGTGCTTGACTCTATCGAGAGGGACTAATAAACTCTCCCGTCAGGCCTCTAAGGCCCAATTCTCAAGCATAGTCGGGGATCGAGACCCAGGGTGGTCGAGCCTATTCATTCGAGGAAAATCTTGGATTTAATAGGATATGCCATTTCTCGATAAATGGAACATGAAACATAAGTGTAACTTTGCCATTAAAATTTTGTTTATTGTTCTTATCAATGTTTTCGTGGTGAAACTGTTGCTCGAATGCCGTATGCAGTTCCTCGACTTAAGGAGTGGGTCTAGGACATCGTGTCACAGAATCCCTATTTCAAGCGCACGTGATATGAACTTTCAAAGGGCCAATGGGAGGCCTGTTCTCATGGTAAGACCCTTTCCTATAATAGACAACACTTGGGATTCTTTTGAGCTTACTCATTTCTTTTTCTTTATAGGCCTTGCGAAGGATGTTGTAATGAGGTCCCCATTTGGAGATAAATACATCCTCCCCCAATCATATGCTCCAAAGCAGGGTAAACAGATTAAAAGAAAATGGTCTCCGAACTCGGAGAAGCAAAAATCAAAAAGGAGGCAGGTGCACAAATCCAAAAAACCACCGGTGCCCTCCCATATTAGTCCACCGACTGAGGGATGAGTCCGGAGAAGAAGAATATTCTTCTATGATGGTGGCTCGCATACGAGGAAAAATCGCATTTTCTCAAGTCAAGGAGGCTGTTGAGGGGGCAGTGGCTGAGGCTACTGAGCCAAAGAGGAACGAAGCCGTTTTGCCCCAAATTGGGGAGCCCGATCAAGACGCTGCAACTATTATTTCTGGGGCGGAGAACGATGCTCCGAAAAATGTTCTAGGGGTGGCATACCTCTCCAACTCTCCACTATTTACAGACTCCATGATCCGTGACACTCAAGCGCTAAAAGGGCACCTAGTTGAGGGGCCTCAAAGGGATACTGTCACATCTCCTTTTTTACCTACACCCCCAAAAGGGTAGGGAGTTTTTTCAATTAAAGGACAATCGAAACAGAATTATTTATTCATAAAAGATTTAGAGTCGGCACTTGAGATATTTTATGGTGTCCCAAGTCACCGGTTCAAATCTCGAGTCGAGGAAAAGATTTACTCTATTTTACTGTTAGTGAACCCGAAATTCGGGTAAGAAATTCTGTTGACCCGAGAGAAGGTGTTTGGCATTCCTGAGTTCCGTGGTTCTAGCACGGTCGCTTTGATCATACTTGGCTTGACTAAATTCTCTAATTAATCATTTTGAACCTATGTACTTTTGCCTCTTTTAATTAAAATTATCATGAAACGGGTCACTCGTACGTGTACCCATTTGTTTGGCACGTCAAAAATAATGTCATGTGAACGTGTACATAATTAATAAAGCTTTATTTTTTAATAAGATAGTTTAGCCGAGATTGTGCGAATGCATACTCCCATTTTGTTATTACAATCGTAATCATGACATGCGAATATGTCCATGACTACGATAATACATTAAGTGTACCTGTAGCAAACTACGATCATTTGTTTTTTGTTATATCTAAAGTATGAGGGCCATGGGTTATTGATAAGAAGATATGGGAGAAGTGGGATAACTTTATTATTCGTATTTTGTCAAAGTTCTAACTAAAGAACGGGTATTCTATGAGTCTTAAAAAAGTGGACCAACTATTTTATGAACTGGGTTGTTAAAATTCTACTCATCTAAGCCCAATTGATTAACTAAAGAAGGTTTGCAAGGTTTCTAAAAATTGCCATCCTACTAATATAGCAACCACCAACTTAAAGGGCCATAATTGTTCATTCAATTGGTATGGAAAACCCACTTTAACTAAATACAATCAATTTGTAATATTAGGGAATTGGGCCAGTGTCAAAGTGAATTTAGACCAACCTCGACTAACAGCGAAGAGCCCTATTTTGAAGCAAATACAAAGAACATGTAGCAAGGTCTACCACGTTCATTGCCCATTAATTTTAGAACTCTGGGCCCAAGTTTAGCCCAAGCAGAAGACCCAAATTCTGTAAAGCCTCAGAACATCTATTAAGGAGATTCGACATCGAGTCCGTATCGTGCTCAGGTGAAGGCTGAGCAACAAAAGTTCAAAATAAACCTAAATATCTAGTCTCAAAATTACCAACATACCAACAATGTAATGATTTAGAAGGAAGAAATAATTAAGGATCAAGTTCTGAAAGAAACAATAAGGCATACGACCTTAATCTTCTAAGACCTTAAGTTAACTTGAAACATCGATGTTTAAACCTTACTTATAACTTACATGAACAGACTTGTAAGACTTAAACCATGTATTAAAACCACCAAGCATACTCATAGATAAACACTGAATCATTTTAACACAATCATGCTAAACTAAATATGCCGGACAATGATAATTCCCAGTAAGTTAAATTCCGGCTTTCCATTAGTTTCAAAGAGTCATACCAAAGGACATTTAAAACACGTTCAGGACCAAATACAAAATTAGAACATGCCTGGAAAATTGGTATCACCTACTATCAAGTATACATATCCCGCTGCTTATACTTATGACTATTGAATATACACAGCCTTAAATGTATGGATGAATAACTTAACAACTGGTAAAACTACATATCTATTACAGAACACTAAAGTAATAGGGGATCAAAAGGAGCTAAGCTCAAAACAGCCTGTATTCAACCAATCTGTCAATTTACATATTTCAACAATCACTTACTACTCAAGGTTAAGAAGGTACCTGAGATTCGAAAACAACACAAAAAGTGAGGAATCAACAGCAGAACAGTAGCCATACCAAAGGACATTTAAAACACGTTCAGGACCAAATACAAAATTAGAACATGCCTGGAAAATTGGTATCACCTACTATCAAGTATACATATCCCGCTGCTTATACTTATGACTATTGAATATACACAGCCTTAAATGTATGGATGAATAACTTAACAACTGGTAAAACTACATATCTATTACAGAACACTAAAGTAATAGGGGATCAAAAGGAGCTAAGCTCAAAACAGCCTGTATTCAACCAATCTGTCAATTTACATATTTCAACAATCACTTACTACTCAAGGTTAAGAAGGTACCTGAGATTCGAAAACAACACAAAAAGTGAGGAATCAACAGCAGAACAGTAGCCAGCCAACACCACCAACACCAGTTCAACCAAAATGAATTTGGAAACAATAAAAGGCAGTCTCACTCGAACAATACCCATAGCGAACCTCAAAACCAAACCTCAAACATCAATTTCAATTCATTTGAAAGTAGGATAACTAGAAACACTTTTGAGGAATCGGAGACTTAAGAAATCAAAATAAAAATTTTTTCCAATGAAACAATAATTTCACTCCAAAAGTTTTTTAGCCGTTTTGCTTTTTCTTAATATTTTTAGTCTCTCATCCTTTCCATTTCTACCTTCAAAGGCCAGGAAAGGTGCCTTATTAGACAAGTAAATAGGGCAACAATAGAGAATCAGGTTTACGCTTCTGTCCTTTCTTATTTTTGTTTTTTGCTTAGGGAGCCTTAGCTAATATTAGTTTTCGCTGAACCACCCTTAATGTAATTATTAAATTATCCAAATATCCCCTTACCCCATATTCTAAGAAGCATTCATTGCTGTTACAACAAGATTCCCTACCCCGAACTGCCCAAATTACCCTTTCAACCTTGTTTATTACCCTAAAAACCAACTTGGTTAACTGACCCAAGCTAATGGGTCTACAAACCCAAATTAAATCCCTTAATTTGGATTCAACTTCAATTCAAAAAGCAAAACAAATAGTATAACAAACAAAACATTTGGGCTCAAACAAATTCAAACCAACTGCCTCTGTGACCATAATTGAAATGAAATTAGCTATACTATAAAAGACTAAACCAAACAGACTTAAAACAAAAATTCTAACTGATGGTGAATCCCGATATAAAGATATTCATGCAAAGTCGACATAGACGTAGAAAAGAAAATGAATAAGGACGACCAAAGATCATGCAGGATAAAAAAGAAGATAAAACCAAAAATGAAACAGAAATACCTAAACAGTTGGCCATGTTTTGAAATTTTTCTTCAGCCTCTCGATTTTGACAAAAAGGGGTCACAACCATATGTTTTTGGATGAAAGCACATGGTCAAGGTCCATTGTGGTCTCAATTGTCAATGCATCCACAGTATTTAGGGTTCGACAGTTTTTGGTCTTGTCTCCAACTCAGATTCGATGAGATAGGCCATGATTTGAAGGAAGCTGGTTTGAGATCTAGGGAGAGGGGGTCATGGTGGTTCTATGGTGTAATTTTGGTTGAGATTGGAGACTCGTTACCACCGTGGGGCGATTTTCGGTGGCGTGGCGGCTGGTGGTGGTGAACGGTGTAAGTTGTGACAAGGGTCTTATGTTCGATTAACGGTCGTTTGGACAGTCTTATGTGGTGGAGGGATTGTGTTAGGGTTGTTGGATTGGGTGAATCAACGGTAGGGATTAGGAGACCGACAAACGACGTCGTTTCACATTAGAGGTGGTTTGGACCGGGTTAGGGCGAATTGAGGCGGGTCTAGTCGTGTTTTGAGGGAAATTTGGACTGGGCTTAGGGGATTAATATTAAGAAGGCCCAAAATCAATTCTTTTAATTTCCAACCTTTTTTAATTACTCTTTTTTTCAACATTAAATAAAATCCTAAGTTGAATCACAATACAAAATTAACCTAAAAAAACTGATTAATTCTTAATAATATTTAACTAAATTAAAAGAAAAACTACAAAAGTGAAAAATTAAAATTCAAATTGTAGAATAACTAGTTTGCTGTGATTTTCTCGTTTCAGAGAACCATTAATTACTAATTAATTTATAATGCAAAGTTAAATCCGAAATGCAAATGCGACATATCTATGTATTTTTTCTTTAATTAAATAAAATAAACGTGCACAAACAAATGCAAACAGCTAACAAAAGATGCTATGAAAGTCTACAAAATCGCAAAGAATAGAAAAATTATTTTGTTTTGAATCTATGGAAGTAATTTATATAGCGTAAAAATCACATGCTCACAACTAACCCTCTTTGCTCTGAAACATAAAGAGTTTTCACGAAAGGATAAAGTGAGCGGGTACGAGTTATTTTTGCCCATTTGAATACTCCGTGGGAAGCATTTTTGAAAGAGTTGACCGCACCCTACTTCTGAGGTTGCCTGCATATCCTTGGCTATGAAGGAATCAGGTCTGTATAGTTCAAGAATTTTTGTAGCCGGGACTACCATGAGGCTGTGATTTCAGTGTTGTTGTTGTTGCTGATACTGCTTACTAAACCCCTTATTAAACCATTAACAAAATAAAAAATAGCTAGACTAAAACATGATCTATGAATTACAAAAGTCCTATCTTTGTCTTCAAACTTAATTTTGTGGTTATTTTTGCCTTGCTGGTTTCTTGCCGATTTGAACTGTAATCTGAGATGTTTTCCCTTTCTTCAGGTAGATGCCTAATGGCCAAAAGCTTGAAATTTATTCCCATTCTCTCTAGGTGGGTTCATGACTTCTAAATTTGAACTATATTCCTATGCTCTCCAAGTTGGTGCCTGACTGCTGATCTTGAACTATATTCCCACGCTCTCCAGGCGGGTGCCTGATTGCTGAAACTTGGACTGTATTCCTTTGCTCTCTAGTTGGCTGCCTGACTGCTGATCTTGAACTATGTTCCCGTGCTCTCCAGGTGGGTGCCTGATTGCTGAAACTTGGACTGTATTTCCTTTCTTTCCAGATAGGTGCCTGACTGCTGATTTTGAACTGTATTCCCATGCTCTCAAGGTGGGTGCATGACTGCTGAATTTGAAATGTATTCCCTTGCTCTCAAAGTGGGTGCCTGATTGCTGAATTTGAAGTGTATTCCCTTATTTTTCAGGCGGGTGCCTGATTGCTAAAACCGAATTGTATTCCCTTGCTCTCCAGGTGGGTGCCTGATTGCTGAAACATGAACTCTATTCCCTTGGTCTCCAGGTGGGCGCATGATTGCTGAAACTTGAACTGTATTCCCTTGCTCTCCAGGTGGGCTCCTGATTGTTGAACTTGAATTGTATTCCCTTGCTCCCCAAGTGGGCACCTGATTGTTCAAACTTGAATTGTGTTCCCTTGCTCTCCAGGTGGGAGCTTGATTGTTGAACTTGAACCGCTTCTCCTTTTTTATCAAGTGGGTACATGATTTTTACAAAAATAGACAAAACAAAGAATATTTTCTGCCCCAATTTGGTAGCTGCACACATATGTGAGTGTGACGCTGAATCATGTTATCAAATGTTCTAAGAGCTTGAAAGTTGTACCCCATTATCCAGGAGGGTCCTAACAACTCTTAGTTAAATGACAATTTTAAAAGCTGAATTATGTTTTCTAAAGGTATGACTTCCACTAAATCTGGTTATCTAAGAAGATCTTAAAGCTATAGCCCATTATCCAGGAGGGTCCTAAAAACTCCTCATTAAATGACAATGTTAAATTTAAGTTATGTCTTGTAAAGGTGTGACTTTTGCTAAATCTTCTTATCTAAGAAGGTCTTAAACTACACCCCATTATCCAGAAGGGTCCTGAGAATCAAAAATCAAGTCTTATCTTAAGAGTGACAACTTTACGGCCGAATCACACTACCCTATGGCAGAACTTATGCTAAATCTTGCTATCTAATGGAAATCTTAATGCTAGGTTCCATTATCCAGGAGGGTCCTGACAGCTCTTAATTGAATCCTATCTTAAACATGCAAACTTTGAAGCCAACTTATATTCCTTGGGGTACATTTATGCTAGAATTTGCTACTTATGATTGTTTTGAATTTTAAACTAGGTCCCATTTTTCAGGAGGGTCCTAAAATTTTACGATCATACCTGTCTAGTGCTTGCTTTTCCTGTACGGAGGTTTTTTCCAAAACAAATAAAATTTTCTGCCCCTGTTTCAATCAAAGAAAAATCTTGTTAGTTTGAAATGTGGTGGTTAGTTTGTGGCATTATTGCTAAAAATGGCCTCCCCGTTGTCATGCTTTATTTTGATTGGCTTCCCCGAACTAGTCTTAAACCTCTTGGCTTTCTGACTGACTTTTGAACCCCACGACCTTGGATGAACCGAGTGTTTCCATTGTTTTACATCTGTGACCCCTTTATCTGAACCTCCTCATTTCCTACGAAATTACTAAACCATTTTATTGATGTAATTCCCATGATCCTTTGTATCCCATTTCCCATCATACTATCTCTAGCAATGCCTTGGCCGCCTTCCGCCCTGTGGAACTTTGGAAGTTGGTAGTAAGCTTTGAAATCCCTTCTTATTTGCATACACAAAAACATATGTTGGAAACATCTTATAGAAACAAACCCAAGAGAAATGAAATGCAATGACTTCTGAGAGTTAGAGATAAGAAAATCTGAAAATGGATGACTTGTTAAAAAGGAAGAAAAAAGAGACTTATCTGAGCGAAACAGCTGGTACTAATGATCATGACATGCATTTTTGTTTAATCGGACCAGTCTGTCCAACCAATCAACTTTCAGCTACCACACTCTATTACCCCCAGAATTTTGTAACTTGATTTCTTCACCCAAATCTTGACCTTGTTCATCCTGCGGTGCCCTGAAAATATTTCACCAACAGACCTCTTTATTTGTTCATCTCTCAACTCACTTTCGCCTCAAGGTGCCCGTGAATGTTTTCATCAATAATACTCTCTCATTTTGATTTCTTTCAGCTCCCGTAACCGTATGGTGCGCGTGAGGGTTTTCACTAATAAGACTTTCTCATTTTGATTTCTCTCAGCTCCGTCGCCTTACGGTGCTCGTGAAAATTTTCACTAATAAGATTCTCATTTTTATTATTCTCTGCTTGGACCAAAGTGTTGTTCCTGCCATAAATCATCTTTACTTGCTTGCATTGGCATCTCCCAAAGACTGATCAAAAGGTCTTTCTTTGGACCGTAACGTGTGATTTTGGATGGAGTTAGAAAGAAAGGGTATCAAAGGATCAAAAAAATTTAAATGGGTTAAAAAATACAACTTTTGGAATTGGATTGTTTACAACAACCCCAATTTCTACCCCAGTTTCTTTTTTGGGGACTTCTGGATTTTTTATTTTGATGGGAGCGAACCATGAGGCTGCCTACGTATCCATAAAAGGAATCAGGTTGAACATAGTTTATGTCATAGAAATTGCTTTGTTGTTGTGATTTTTCTTTTCTTTCCTTCATCTCTTTCTTCTTTTCTTTTCTTTCCTCTTTCTATTCTTTCTATTGTTTTTGTTGCTGTTGTTTTTGTTGTTGTTGTCTTTTTCTTCTCTTTTCTCTTTTTTTTTTTCTTCTTTTCTTTTTCCTTCTTCTTTTTCTATTTTAATTCTCTTTTCCCTTTACTTATCATTCACACTTGTATTTATAATCTTTGCCACAGATTCCGAAAGAGGGGTATGAAAGGAGATCAATAAGGTTCAAAAGAGGGAAAGTGTTTAGATAGCAGAACAAAATGCCTTCGTCATTTCAACCTCCAAAACATGCCAAGTACAAACAAATACAATTTAATCAAAGTATATCATACATAATATCTCTTGAGCACATCAAAATTGATGGCCATTTCTACATATTTGCTTCTACATCTGTTAAATACAAAGCACAATTGGACAATACTCTCGTCACAATGAACGGCCCTGCCAATTTGGGACGAACTTGCCTTTTGCCCCAGCCTGATGAGGGAGGATGTGTTTCAGTACTAACTGACCCACTTCAAACTTCCATGGATGCACCTTGTGTTTTATGCTCTAGTCATTCTCTGTTGATACAACTGGCCATGACACACCGCTGATAATATTTTCTCATCAATCAAACTTAATTGCTGCAGGTGGGTTTTGACCCACTCATTGTCATCAATTTCAGCCTCGGTGAAAATCTGAAGGGATGGGATTTCAATCTCTGCAGGTATCACTGCTTTCGTGCCATACACCAACAAATAAGGAGTTTGCCCTACTGATGTACGAACAGTAGTGCAATAACCCAACAATGCGAATGGGAGCTTTTAATGCCATTTCCTGGAACCCTCCACAATTTTCTGAAGTATCTTCTTTATGTTCTTGTTGGCTGCCTTGACTGCCTCATTCGCCTTGGAGCGGTATAGGGTGGAATTACGATGTGTAATCTTAAATTGCTGACTTACCTCTTTCATCAAATGACTATTGAGATTTTCACCATTAGCCGTGATGATTTCCTTCGGGATCCCGAACCGGCAAATGATATTTGAATGCACAAAATTCTTAGTCACAACCTTGAAAGTTTTAGCTTCAACCCACTTGGTGAAAAATCAATGGCCACCAAACTGAACCTGTGCCCATTGGACGCTGTTGGCTCGATGGGCCTAATGACATCCATACCCCAATCAACAAAGGGCTGTGATATAGAAATTGTATGCTATTCAGGTGGTGGGGAATGAATCAAATCTCCGTGCACCTGACATTGATGACACTTGCGCACAGAACTGATACAATCTCGCCCCATGGTGAGCCAATAATAACTGGATCAGAGAATATTCTTGGCTAGAACATACCCACTTATATGCGGTCCATAGACTTCAAAATATACTTTTGTCATGATGGTTGTGGCATGTCTAGCATCTATGCATCTCAACAATCCAAGATCTGGAGTTCTTTTGTACAAATCCAGTTCGCTGAAGAAAAGTTTGCTTGCCAATCACCGAATTGTTCTCTTTTGATCACCTGTGACTTGTACTGGATACGCCCCCATCCTGATATATTCCTTGATATCATGAAACCAAGGCTCACCATCAAGTTCTTCTTCCACCATATTACAGTAAGCATGTTGACCATAGACTTGGATATGCAATAGGTCAACATAAGCCTTATCTGGATGATGTAACATTGATGCTAAGGTAGCCAAAGAATCAACAACCTGATTGTGGATCCTTGAAATATTCCTAAACTTGACTGTTCAAAATCATTGACAAAGATCATACTAACATTTTCGAACGGTATGAGCTTCAAATCTCGTGTTTCCCATTCCCCTTGATTCTGGTGAACCAGAAGGTCCGAGTCCCCCAAGACCAAGACTTCCTGGACACCCATGTCTGCAACTAACCTCAGACCCAAGATGCATGCCTCATACTTAACCATGTTGTTAGTGTAGTAGAAATAAAGCTGAGCAGTAATAGGGTAGTGAGTCCTTTCTCAGAAATCAGTACATCTCCTATCCCAACGCCTTTCATGTTAGTAGCTCCATCGATGAAACGTTTCCAACATAGCTCTCCAACTTGTTATAACTCATCAATGTGCATTACCTCTTCATTAGGGAAGTAAGTCTTCAAAGGCTCACATTCTTCCTCCACTGGATTCTCGGCCAAATGGTTGGCCAATGCTTAGACTTTCATCGCAGTCCGGGTCACATAGACAATGTCAAATTTCATGAGAAAGATCTGCAACTTTGCAAGCCTTCCTGTAGGCATAGGCTTCTAAAAGATATACTTTAATAGATCCAAAAGAGAGATGAGGTAAATTTTGTAAGATGACAAATAATGCTTAAACTTCTGTGCCACCCAAGTTAGGCGCAACATGTCCTCTCAAGGTAAGTGTACTTAACCTTGTAAGATTTGAACTTCTTGCTGAGATAATAGATGACAGCTCTTCTTTTTGGTGATATCATGCTGACCCAAAACATAACCAAACGAATTATCCAAAACCGTCAAATACAGAATCAAAGGTCTCCCTGGTTCTGCTGGCACCAACACAGGAGGGTTTGACAAGTACCCTTTTATCATTTGAAATGCTTCTTCAAACTCATCTGTCCACTTGACCGCAACATCCTTCTTTAATAGTTTGAAGATAGGCTCACAAGTCGTCGTAAGTTGGGCGATAAACCTGCTGATGTAGTTCAACCTCCCTAACAAACTCATTACCTCTGTCTTGTTCCTCGGAGGTGACAATTCTTGGATAGCTTTAATCTTTGATGAGTCCAACTCAATACCTCGATACTGTGAATCCCAATAATTTTCCAGATGCACACCTCATGAGCATTTTGCAGGATTAAGCTTAAGATTGTACCTGCGAAGCCTTTGGAAGAATTTTCAAAAATTTTTGATGTGGTCAGACTGCTTTATAGACTTTACGATCACATCATCCTCATAAACCATAATCTCCTTGTGTATCATGTCCTGGAATACGTCATTGCCCTCATGTATGTTTCCCCAACATTTTTCAACCGAAAAGGCATGACTTTGTAGCAGTATGTTACCCACAACATGATAAATGCCATCTTTTTTGTATCCTCCTCATCCATTAGAATCTGATGATAGTCAGCGTATCAATCCATGAAAGACCCAATCTCATGTTTGGCACAATTGTCAATCAAAATGTGGATATTAGGTAGTGGGAAGTTATCCTTTGGTCTTGCCTCGTTGAGATTGCGATAGTCAACATACACCCTGGTCTTACCATCCTTCTTTGGTACCGACACAATACTGGCTAACCAAATGGGATACCGCGTGACTCAAATGACCTTTGCCACAAACTGCTTTGTGACTTCCTCTTCGATCTTTACGCTCATGTCAGTTTAAGTTTCCTTAACATATATTTGACGGGAGGGCATGCCAGGTCAATGTGCAATTTGTGAACCACCATTTCAGTGCTTAGACCTGGCATGTCGTCATGACCATGTAAACATATCTTTGTATTCAAGCAATGTTTTGATTATCTCTTTCCTAAGCTGCGGTTTAAGGTGAACACTTATCTTAGTTTCTATGATATTATCTAGGTTCCCTAAATTGCTTGCTTCTGTATCACTCAGGTTTGGTTTGGGTTTTTCTTCAAAATGGCTTAATCCTTTACTAATTTCTTCAAAGGCCCCATCCTTATCATACTCTGATTCATTATCACATTCTATTTCTTAAATTATTATTTCAGAATTAGATTGGATTTCAAGACTAGGCCGTAGATTCCATATGCATGTCTTGTCATTGAAACCAGTATATAAATAACTGTATAAGAAAAAGAAGAAAAGAAAAGAAAATAAAAACTATCAGAAATGATTTTCTGAAATGGGAAATTGAATTTCATTGAAATTGAAAGAGAACAAGGTTTATACATCAAAATGTATAGAACATAGAATTTGAATTACAACCCTAGAATAATCCAGATAAATTGAAAGAAAATCAAAGAGAACTACCCAGACCACTTCCTGGTTGGGAGAGGAGTAGCTTCCCAATTGTTGATCTTTGCACTGTGCCCAATAAATTTCACACCCGACTTGCTAGAACACTCTATGGCTTCCACCATATTCACATCTTCAAACAACTTCTCAAACCTTTCAAGAAATTCCTTATCAGGACCTACCACAGAACTGAGACTTCTTGTTGCTGGGCGTTTCTCGAGGCCGGGCCTAACAAATAATTTGAAGAGATGTGGGACTGGCTTTGGGAGGACCAATGCCCTCTGTTTCATCCTTCTTGCTATTTTTGCATCTATAATTGTGGGCTTGAATCCAAAACCAAAGGTGTCTATGATTTTGGGGAGAGACAACAGTTGTACGATACCTTGCAGCGACGCACCAAAACCCTTCCCTGGGACAAAATCGTTTCTCAACATTTCAACGGCTACCATGACTGATGTAGAAGCTACCATTGGAACTGGAATGCACTTCCCTTCTGAAATGTTCTTTACTGATAATGTGTCAAAAACCTGGTAGACCCAAGGCCCTATATCATCCTCAGCCTCAATGAATGGTACAATGGCATCACTATGGGCATACGAATTGTCCTCGCCTTGCACAACTATTTCATGTCTATCGCATTCAAGCTTTACAATCTGATGTAGAGTATAAGGGACCTCTTTAGCGGTATAAATCCACGGTCGACCCAACAACAGATTGTAAGAGACAGCCACATCTACCTGGAATTCCATGGTAAAATCTACTGGTTTTATTGTCAGCTCGACCACTATGTCACTGACCGAATTGTTCCCCCTACCGTCGAACCCTTGCACGCAGATACCGTTCTTGTGAGTTCATTCATCATCCCCTTTCAGCTTGTTCATTGTGGAGAGAGGGCAAATCATCGCACTAGAACCATTGTAGACTAATACCCGGGTAACCACAGAATCTTTGCATTTCACCATGAGAAAGGACTCTATTATGCTCAGTACCCTCGACGGGCAATTCATCACCAGCAAAAGTGACTCTGTTTACCTTGAAAAACTTTTTAACTATCTTTTCCAAGTGATTGACTAAGATTTTGTCAAGACGTTGGCCTCATTCAGGATCTTCATCAGTGCGCGATGGTGTTTTTCTGAATGAATTAATAGTGATAATAATAAAATTTGAGCAAGCATCTTCCTCAATTGCTCCACAATAGAATAGTCTTTCACATTCATCTTTTTCAATAACTCCTCGGCTTCTTCTTCAGCCAAAGTTTTCTTCACCAATATTGGGTTATCTTTGGAGGTTTTAGCTTTTCCAAACTCCTCAGGGATAAAGCATCTCCCCGACCGGGTCAATCCACGGGTCTCGCAGACTTCTTCTTTAACCTCTTTTCTTTTGTAAGTCACTATCACTCGCTCATAATTCCAACACACAACCTTGCTGTTGACTATTGGTAGCTGAGTTACATGTTTCATAATGACGGGCTCTGTGCGAGCACCTTCCACAACCACGACAGGTTTGTTCGCAACCCCGGGTACCACCACTTTTGCTTTTTCTTATTTCACCACATCATTGCTTGAGGACCCTTTCTTGATTATTACAACGGGTTCACTGTTTGCTCCATTCAACTTGATCACTAACTTCTCCGTTGTTGACTTTTCAACCGGCTTAGCTTCTTTGGACAGAATCATCATGATGGTCTGCAAAGGCTTCTTAGGCTCCCCCCTCTATGCACTATCTCAATCATATTTGCCTCATGATGAGTCGAAAATGGGTTTTAGTTGATATTAGGTGTCTCCGGAGCTTGGACTTTAATACGATTGGTATCAATAAGTTCTTGAATAGCTATTTTCGCCAGCATTTCTCCCTGTCATGCCCTGGAGCACCATAACAATACTCGCAACTTACAAAGTGATCAAGATTTCTTGGGGGAGGGTTTGACAGTTTATGCTCAATCAGATTCAACATACCCAATTGTCTCAACTTGTGGAATAGAGTGGTATCGGATTCTCTCAATAGAGTGAAAGTTTTCTTATTCTGAAATATCTTATTCTTGAAGGCATGATTGGGCCGGAAACCTGTTCTGGGGGGATTTCGATAAGCTCTTGGGGGTGGATAGGCATTTTTTGGAGATGGATAGGTATTTTGTGGGGTTGGTGCAAGCCATTATGCGTGGTCAGGAGGTTGAGTGTATGTTTGTGCGTGATGGACAGAAAAACGAGGATTTGGGGGTGGGTAGCAGTGTTGTGGTGGCCTATATAGAGTGTGGGGGTAGGTTTGGTGGTCGGGTCGAGGCTGGTAGTAATAATGTGATAGGCCTCTGGATCCGAACCAAGTTCCTGACTCAACTGCTGCAACATCCTCTTTCTTTTTATTTTCAATTACTCCCCCAGTTCCGCTTTGAATGGCCTAGGTAGTTGTCTTGATCGCTGAATAACTCATGATTTTATTAGAATGGAGCCCTTCTTCTACCATGATTTCTATTTTCACCACTTCATTGAAGGACTTGCTTACAGCCGATACCAAATGACCAAAATAAGTGGGCTCTAAGGCCTGCAGGAAGTAATCCACCATCTCACTTTCTTTCATCGGAAGGTCAACCCTCGCTGCTTGATCTCCCTAATGGAACCCATATTCCCTAAAAATTTCATTGTGCCTCTTCTAAAGTTTCGTCAAGGACCGATGATTCGGAATAATCTCAAGATTGTACTAGAAGTGGCAAGTAAATGCCTAGGCTAGATCATCCCACGTATACCACCTTCCGTGGTCTTGCCAGGTGTATCATTCCAATGCTGAACCACTCAGACATTTGACTGAAATATGCCATGAGCAACTCGTCTTTCCCTCCAGCTCCCCTCATTTAGCTACAAACCCTCTTAGGTGTGCCACTAGATTGCCGTGCCCATCGTACAAATCAAGCTTTGACATCTTAAACCTTACCGACAATTGCACATGTAGAAACACACATAGATCTTTGTAAGCTACACTTACTTGACAATTGCCTACATGTGTCTGAATGATTGTTATAAGAGTTTAACTTTCATGAACATCTCCTCATGCTCGGGGCTTTTGGATGGTTTCTCAGCTTCCGCAAGGAGATCAAAACGGGAGTGTATGAATAATGTTCTGAGGCTTTAAAGGTGGGATCCGAAGGGTAATATTGGTTGTCATGGGTTTGGAACAAAGGTTCACTGGAGGATTTGTCGAGTGTAGTTGGTGATGGTGCTACGAAGATAGGAGTGACTAGTGGAGGAGGGTGTGGAACTGGTTTGGGTGGTGGAGCTGGTGGTGTTTGGGAAGTTATGCTGTGGTAGGGTAAGTAGACGGGAAAGCTCGGGGACAAATCAGTGGCAGGATGATCCTGCGACTGAGCTAATAGTGTGATGAAGGCAGGATTGGCGGGGTAAGCAGGAGGTGGTTGCCCTTTTTCCCATGCTTGGTACATTTTAGCCATTTGTTGTTTCAGTTTATACATTTCTTTTTTTGTTGCATTAACATCCAACTCTTGCGCCTCTCTTGAGGGATCAATGATACTCACATCAGGCTCTTGGTTGGCCATGGTCAACTTGTTTTTGGAGCAGTTGTTGTGTGGGTGGGTTTCCTGAATGCCACAAAACTAACCACCTATCTACTACTGGATATCAACAATAAACTAGTTAGTGGTCAGGGTTTCAAAGATAGGCAACCGCAGATTTGGGAATGAATGCATCTAAGCATTTATCGATTTTTATTATGCGTTTGATTGCCCGCTTTCATCATCTCGGTTTTTCCTTACTTCCATTTACAACTTCTCTTTTGTTCATGCCCTTTCTTTATTTTTTATTCTCTCTCTTATTCTCCCTTATTTTGCCATTGTTTTCTTCTCATGGATTCTTATTTTCACTCTCTTTTCTTTTCCTTTTGTTTTTCTTTGTTTTTCCTCTTGTTTTTTTTCTTTTTTTTCCTTCTATTTTTCCTCTTTTGGTTATGGTCAAATCCTATAGAGATTGCATACGTATCATGACCCTCTATGAATCAGACCGATCGTAGTTCTAGGGGATAAGTATAAACTAAGTAGTAACATATTCTAGAATGTTCAAAATTTCGTAAGACGAAATGCTTTGATTACAATGACTCAAAGACTAACAGACGCAAAAGCAACTAACAGACTTAGAGCAACTAACAGACTCTAAAGAAGAAGTGCAAATATAGACTCAGGAACAAACTGACAAACTCCAATAGAAGGTGAAAATACAGACTCAAGGACAGGATATAGACCCCATGGAAAATCACGAATACATCAGTGCCTTTACTCCTCTTGGGGCCCACGAGACATTATTCAACCTCGCCATGGTCCTGCGTGCTAAATCCCATTGGAGGTGGCAGAAATCTTCCATTACATGGAGGACAAAGGTCATCGCAGTGGTAAAGAACATGGAGCTAGTCATATCTTCACAACTACTAAACTTCATAGCAATGTACTCGGCGATTCTTTTGACTCTCTCTCCCATGACACCCTTTTCTTGCAACAAACGCCCAATCTGCTAGGTACTAGCTTCCAAATTTTGTTCGGTTACTTGATTCTGTTCTTGAAATTATTGAAAATCTTTTTGTAGTCATGCCATTGTTGTATAATAATGTTTTCGTTCAGCTTTAAAGTCCTTTGCCTGCTTGACCATTTTGCTCTTAACGATGATGACCCTTTTCTTCAATCCCGCACTCTCGTTCTCGTACTTTTCTTTCAACTATTTAATCAGGTGTTATCGTTCTTTCGCATTCTTAGCTAATTGCCTTCGAAGCCTGGCTAGTTCACCCTGTGCTTTGTTTAGATTAAAACTATAGTGACTTACCTTTTGCCTGAGGTTGTTTATCAGCTTTTCGTCTTTTACACTTCTGGGGGGATTTTTAGCTGCCATTTGCATTTCCCGCATCTGGCCCGAAAGGCATCATTTTCCTGGACCATCTTTTTCTTTTCGCCTTCGGCTTCTTGCGCTTGGAGATCATTGTTGAATTCCATGTTTTTCAGCTTTTCTTTCAAGGTGCGAATCTCGGATGGATATGTTTTTTCTTTTTCCCCCCAGGCCAATCTCTCTTAGATTTGTCATCAAAAGCTTGGATATGAGGTCTTTTGGTAGGCCTCTTAAGCTCGGTCTCCAACTTGTTGTTTATGCAAGACCTTTTCTCAAACCAAACAACATTGTTTGGATCTACTTCCCCCTTTTCCATATCCGGTACCCGAGTGCCATTTTTTAGATACCGATAGTTATTCCAATCCTGCTGAACTAAAGCCTCAGGCAATAGAGCTTCTTGATGCAGCTCTATGATCTGGGTACATAGATCTTCATCTTCAGTCACAATCAAATATCTTCCTAATTGCCTTAAGACCCTCTGCGGTGCATATGGCTGGATACTCTTTACCCGCATTATCCTTGTGTAGCCTTGGTGGCAGTCATGTATATGGCTTCTATCCTCGGAAGCCATCCTAGAGTCCACTCGACCTGCCCTGATTTGAGAGGTTTCAAGCGGGAGATCCATGCTTTAGACCCTTCTAGTATGTTGTGGTCCTTTACCTTTTCCTCGTAGCTGGTTATGAAGTTACTCGGGCTCGAACCATAACTCATGAATCTGGGGTGATGGCAAAGATGCTCGATCAACAACATTTGTAGAAGGACGTTGCAGCCTTCTAAGAATTGTGCCCCAACTTTACGCAGTGTCAATGCTCCATATATCTGCTAGCACCAATGGGGCAAGTGTGTGATCCTCCTTTGTAGTGCGGATTTGTGCAATTCTAACCATACGAGTATGCACTGTCCCTACCTCATTTATAAAAACTATGACTCCCAAGAACGCCACAATAAATTCAAAGCCACGATTAATTTGCCAAAGGCCCTTATATTTTTTATTGCTCAAACCTTATTCATGCATTTCAAACCCAGCAGAATGCCCGAACCTGAAGTAAAAGAAATTGAAAGAACAACATGCTTCGCTTACATGGGATTTCTTCATCTGTTAACGGATATTTAAGAGGTCAAAGAACTTGTGCACTGACAGAGCCTTTGGAAATATAAGTTGCTGCTTCCTCAAGACCCGACCAAACTCAATGTATCCAGCAATCTCCTCCAATGTAGGGGTGAACTCAGAATTCGAGAAACGAAAAACATTATGGACAGGGTCCTAGAAAGTTGCCAAAGCCTTGGTTAGATCTTCCCGTGGTGTAATCTCAAAAATGTCTATGAGGGCACCCGACTGCTATTTTACCCATTTCTGATCGTCTTCGTCTAGATTATTCCACCCCATACGCAAGTGCAATGGAGCCTATTCCCTAACAACTTCTGGTGGACCCTGGATAATATTCATTTGTTTGTGGAAGGTTAAAGTCAGAATTGAATCCATCGGACCTTTTGTAAAACCAGTTTCTAATGAGAAATTAAAGAACCAATGATTCGTTCCCCTATATGCCAATTTAACCAAACAGCCATTTTTGCAAATGTGGCCCCCTCCTAATTCCACATGAACTTGTGGCCGGGGAGGACTATTCCATGACACTTCACAAACTTCTCCATTCTTTTAAAAAATAGCCCCTCGAAAATTGAGAATATTGCAAGGCTATCTTGGCAAGAATGGTTTTAAAAATATTACCGAAGCTGGATCGTCTCGTTTTAACCAAAACGCCAAACTACATTCACTTGACCACTGGTACTTTTTTTCTTATTTTTTTCAAAAATAAGGCAAAAACTTATGTACTTTGCCGACGTATCTCACATCCGATGAGAATCGGACATGCAAAGTTCGGTATACTTTGACACATTTGAAAAGGACAAAGTGTTTGACTCTTTTGCAATAACTCTTTTTGAAAATTTTGGCAAAGTTTTGGGGTATTTTCAAATACTGGGGGTTTTCATTAGAATTGGGCTTTATTCCCTTCCCTACATAACTCTTGGTTTTTCTTTTGCTTTATTTTCCTTAGCCGATCAGCATGCAAGTCGAAATAAATAAATGTTTACATAGCACACAGAATGTGTCAGGATGGTCTATTATTTCGAGTACACCTGTCTTGGACGAACCGAAACCATGTGTCGAGTCCCCTAAGTCAAATGCATGTGATGCAAACAAAGTCTCCTACCAGGGATCCGGTATGATATTGTGTTCTTCTAGGTTTTAAATACTAGGGTTTTAGTCTAGACTTGGGGCACCCGAGCAGACAACTAGGCCAAAGAGGGGGTGACGTACCCGGAGCACTGATAGTCTACCCGGCCTTGTCGCCTGCCCAACCCCATTATATTTGGTATATTTTCTACAGAAAAAATGGGCTACACAAACGTATGCACCATTTCATAGAAGACTTAGACAGGCGGCGTAAGAAGACAATTATATACAATTCAAGCAATATTAAAACGATAAATAGATAGTAATTAGCACAGAGGTTCACAAAATGCAGTTAATATGAACAATAAATAAATCCAAGTAAAAATCATAAAACAAGCTCGAATTCTTGAACCCTAAACCAGAGATTTTGGGTTCGATCCCCAGTAGAGTCACTAGAGCTATCACACCTCCTTCTTTACCTACACCCCCGGAAGGGTGTAGAAGGGAGTTTTTCAATTAAAGGGCAGTCAAAACAAGATTATTTGTTTATCAGAAATTCAGGGTCGCCACTTGGGATATTTTATGGCGTCCTAAGTCACCGATTCAAATCCTGAGTCGAGGAAAAGATTGACTTTGTGTTACAGTCCGCGAACTAAAAATTCGGGTAAGGAATTCTGTTAACACGGGAGAAGGTGTTAGGCATTCCCGAGCTCCGTGGTTCTAGCATAGTCGCTTTGATAATACTTGACTTAAGTAAATTGTCTAATTACTCATTTTAGAACCTATATGCTTTTGCCTCTTTTAACTAAAATTATCTTAAAACGGGTCACACGTATGTGTACCCATTTGTTTGGCGCGTAAAAAATCATGTCACGCGAATGTATACACAATTAATAATGCTTTAATTTTTATTAAGAGAGTTTAGCGGAGGTTGGGCAAATGCTACTCCGATTTTGTTTTTAAAATCGTAATCATGTAAAACGAACATGTCAACGACTATGATAATACATAAAATGTACCTGAAGCAAACCACGATCATTTGTTATTTGTTATATCTAAAGTAGGAAGGCCATGGTTTATTGATAATAAGTCATGGGAGAAGTGGGATAACTTTATTATTGGTATTTGGTCAAAGTAGTAACTAAAGAACGGGTATCCTATGAGTCTTCAAAAAGTGGACCAACTATTTTATGAAATGGGTCGTTAAAGTTCTACTTATCTAAGCCCAATTGATTAACTAAAGAAGGGTTGCAAGGTTTCTAAAAATCGCCATCTTACTAACATAGAAACCACCAAGTTAAAGAGCCATAATTATTCATGCAATTGGTATGACAACCCATTTTAACTAAATACAATCGATTTGTAATATTAGGGAATCGGGCCAGTCTCAAAGAGAATTTAGACCAGCCCCGACTAACAGCTAAGAGCCCTATTTTGAAGCACATAAAAAGCACATGTAGAAAGGTCTATCACATTCATTTCCCATTAATTTTAAAACTCTGGGCCCAAGTTGAGCCCAAGCAGAAGGCCCAAATTCCTTAAAGCCCAAGAATCACTATCAAGGAGACACGAATTTGAGTCTGTATCATGTTCAGGTGAAGGCTAAGCAACAAAAGTTCAAAATGAACCCAAATAGCTAGTCTCATTACCAACATACCAACAGTGCCATGATTTCAATGGAAGAAACCATTAAGGATCCAGTTCTGAAAGAACTATACATCATACAACCTTAATCTTCTAAGACCTTAAGTTAACTTGCAACATCGATGTTTAAACCTTACTTAAACCTCACATGAATAGACTTGTAGGACTTAAACCACGTATTAAAACAACCAAGCATACTCATAGATAAACACTAAATCATTTTAACATAATCATGGTGAATTAAATATGACTAACAATGATAATTCCCTGTAGGTTAAATTTCGGCTTTCCATGAGTTTCAAAGAGTCGTACCAAAGGACATTTAAAACATATTCAAACCAAATACAAAAGAAGAACATGCATGGCAAACTGGTATCACCTACTGTCAAGCATACATATCCCGCTGCTTATACATATGACTATTGAATATACACAGCCTTAAATGTATGGATGAATAACTTAAAAACTGGTAGAACTACATATCTATTACAGAACACTAAAGTAATAGGGGTTCAAAATGAGCTAAGCTCAAAATAGCCTGTATTCAACCAAACTTTCAATTTACATATTTCAACAATCACTTGCTACTCAAGGCTAAAAAGGTACCTGGAATTTGAAAACAATACAGAAAGTGAAGAATCAACAACAGAACAGTAGCCAACCAGCACCAGCAACACCAGTTCAACCAAATTGAATTTGAAAATAATAAAGGCAGTCTCACGCGAATAATACCAACAACAAACCTCAAACACCAATTTCAATCCATTTGAAAGTAGGTTAATTAGAAACTCTTTTCAGGAATTGGAGACTTAAGAAATCAAAATAAAAAAAATTCAATGAAACAATAATTTCACTTCAATTTTTTAGCCGTTTTTTTTTCTTAATATTTTCAGTCTCTCATCTTTTTAGTTTCTGCCTTCAAAGGCTAATAAAGGTGCCTTTATAGACAAGTAAATAGAGAAATAATAGAGAATCAGCTCTACACTTCAGTCCTTTCTCATTTTTGTTTATTTGCTTAGGAGCCTTAGCTAATTTTCCTTTTTGCTAAACCGCCCTTAATGTAATTATTAAATTTTCCTAACAGCCCCTCACCCCAGCTTCTAAGAAGCTTTCATTTTTTGTTACAACAGGATTCCCAACCCCAAACTACCCAAATTACCCCCTTCGACCCTGTTTAATAACCTAAAAACAAACCCAGGTCAACTAACCTAAGATAATGGGTCTACAAACCCAAATTAATTCCTTTATATGGGCTTATCCCCCTTTTGGATTCAATTTCAATTTAGAAGGCAAAACAAATAGCAGGACAGACCAAACATTTAAGCTGAAACATATTCGAACCAACTACCCTCTGTGACCCACAATTGAAATAAAATTAGCTATGCTATACAAGACTAGAACAAACAGACTTAAAACAAAAATTTTAATTGATGTTGAAGCTCGGATTAAAGAGATTCATGCAAAGACGATGTAGACGTAGAAAAGGAGATGAAGAAGGACGACCAAATCCATGCAAGAAAAGAAAAGATAAAATAAAAAATGAAATAGAAATACCTAAACAGCTGGCCAAGTTTTGAGATTCTTCTTCAACCTCTCGATTTTGACCAAAAGGGCTCTTAACCATGTGTTTTTGGATCAAAACACATGGTGAAGGTCCATTGTGGTCTCAATCATCAACAAATCCACCGATTTTAGCATTCCACAGTTTTATGTCTTGTCTCCAACTCAGATTCGATGAGATAGGCCATGATTCAAAGGAAACAAGTTTGAGATTTGGGGAGAGGGGGTCAATGTGGGTCTGTGGTATAATTTTGGTTGATATTGGAGACTTGCTACCATTGTGGAGTGATTTCTTGTGGTGGCTGGCAGTATCAAACGGTGTAAGTTGTGACAGGGGTCTTAGGTTTGATTAATGGTCGTTTGGACAGTCTCATGTGTTGGGGGTGGGGGATTGCGTTAGGGCTGTTGGATTAGGTGAAATCAACATTGGGGATTGGGAGACCGAAAAATGACGTCGTTTCACGTAGGGGTGGTTTGGACCGACTTAGGGCATGGAATTAGGGAAGGTCTGGTCGTGTTATGAGGGAAATTTGGGCTGCGTTTGGGGGATTAATATTAAGAAGGCCCAAAAACCATTCTTTTAATTTCCAACTCTTTTTAATTAATCTTTTTTTTAAAATTAAATAAAATCCTAAGTTGAATCAAAAAACCAAATTAACCTAAAAAATGATTCATTCTAAATAATAAGTATCACAAATTAAAAGAAAAACTACCAAAGTGCAAAATTAAATTTCAAAGTGTAGAATAACTATTTTGCTGTGATTTTCTTGTTTCATAAAACCATTAATTACTATTTAATTCAAAATGAAAAGTTAAATCCTAAATGCAAATGCGACATATCTTAGTATTTTTTCATTAATTAAACAAAATGAACGCGCACAAACAAATGCAAACAGTTAACCAAAAAAATGCTATGAAAATCTACGAAATTGCAAATAATGGAAAAAATTATTTTGTTTTGAATCAACGGAAGTAATTTATATTGGGAAAAAAAATCATGTGCTCATAGATACAGACCTCTTTGACCATATCTTAGATGGTTTGGATTCTACTGCCTTGGAGGACGTCACCAGGTTGGGTGACCTACTGATACCAAAGGAAGATCCGGCTTCAGGAACCGATAGGTCTTCTTCGAGTCTGAAATTAGTGGACCGATTCCCAGCTCTGAGTATAGATCCTAGCCAAAAGTAGACATTTATTATGTTCGCCCCGGAGAATTCCCAGATTCTCACTACCCCCTAGCGTTTCCAACTATCTTAGATGCTTGTTAACCAAAGAGGACCAGGCTAAGATGGACAAAATAGATTTTGATCACCTCTTTATTATGTACTTGGATTTCAAGTTGCAAACAATCGTAACATTTCTCATTATGCTTGGAGGCCTCGACGCTTCAGCATGAAACTTTCTTCCGTTATCGGGAGGAGTTAAACCAATACAAGGTCAAGACTCTAGAGCTTATTGAGAAGAGGGACACTTACAAGCTTCCCAGTGAGAAACTCCAGGCTGGGCTAGAAGCGGCTCGAAAGGAGCATGCTGACTGGGTCGAGCAGGTAAGACGAGTGTTTAAGATAGTGAGGATGATTTAGATATAATGGCTAACAACTCAAACCTGCAGGTTCAAAGGAGACTTGACTAGATCAAGTAACTCTAAGTGAAAGTGGATACAACAAAAGTTAAGGCTGGATAATGGAAAAAAACATAAACCTCCTAGCCTCGGAAAAGGAGACTGCCCAGGCACAACTAGCGTCGACTAAGGTCCAACTCCGGGATATAAAGGAAAAGGCCTCGACTTAGGCCTATAAAATTGAGTAGATCTAGTCTTAGTTGAACTCGGTGGTTTCCAGCCAAGAAAATATGGCCAAGAAACTTGAGGCGGCCAAGTAGGAGATTGATATGGTCCACACCGAGGATGATGAGAAGGTGGCATAGCATAAGGCCAACTCCGAGAGTGCATAGGATCAGGTGATACATTTTTTGGAGCATATGAAGCAGCAATCTTGAAGGGAGGCCCTCGAAGGAGTTCAACCTCAGGATGACTTCGACCTGTTGGCTGAGATCAAGAATGCAAAGGTATCTGAAGTCAAGGCTAGAAAGCTAGCATATCCTAAGGAGAAGTATTCTGAGGGGTCTGAAAGGGAGGCCCTCGAAGGAGTTCAACCTCAGGATGACTTCGACCTGTTGGCTGAGATCAAGAATGCAAAGGTATCTGAAGTCAAGGCTAGAAAGCTAGCATATCCTAAGGAGAAGTATTCTGAGGGGTCTGAAGACTGGGATGATCCCGAAGGTGGTGGAGTCCCTGAAGGTGACGATGTGGCCTCCGACAAATATTAGGCCACCTAGGATCTTTTCAGACATATTTGTCTTTTGTTATTTTAGGATGTTTTGGCCATTGTATAATTCTTTATTGGGCCATTTGGCCCTTGTAAAAAGAATTTTTGATAATATATAAGGCTTTCTTTCCCTTTCAGCTTTTGAATTTTTTCTTTGCTTTATTATTTGGGTTCACAAAGATCGAAATGCTTAGCATAAAATAATTTAGGTTATGTTCTAAGTTCTAAACAATCCTCGCCTTTACATATTCTATTTTAAGGTATATTTAGGGGTTCGCTGTTACCAGAAACATTATTCCAAAGTATGTAATTCAGATTATAGTTTGCTGAGGGTAGCCTTTAGAGCCAGTTATAATAAAAAATTCTTTTTGAAGGCCTAGTTTTTATTACATATCTCGTACATCTCCAAGCGGTGCTAATATGCCAATAGACTTTTAGTTCGGGATTCACCTAGTGGACTTGCTTTTTTATTTATCTGGGCTTGCCCAAGATAACAGTCCCTGATGGAGGTAGCTGTGGCCTTTAAAATTTGGAGGTTGCCAAATAGGTGTTATTCCCTTGAGTGTCAAATAGCTCGGATCGTTCAAGTTTATTTTCAGAAGGTAGTCCTCGAGTGAGAGAGTAATCGTTTGAACTCAGGTTATAATCATTCGTTTGTCTCGTTACCTTTAGGGGATCGCAAACAAATAATTCCTTTTGGATCTTAAAGAAGAAATTTTAGAAGATAAGTTGATTGCAAGGAATAGAATTCTCTTTATTCTTGTGTATAATAGTAACATATATGTACATGCTTTGTGTCAGGGTTCGAGCAATCTATGCGAGTGCGATTTGTTTGAACGTTTGGACCTTACAATAAATACTACCTATCAACACCCTTCCGTTACGAAGTACTTTCCTTACTAAAGTCGACATCCGAGGGTAATGCCCCATCGTATTCAAGGTTGATCATAGAGAAAAGCCTCTGATATTGTTGATGTTATCCTCAACAATAATTCATGATCGATCTTCCATTTTAAGTTAGCATGATCCACTGTTGCCTCGTTAAAAACATTACCAAAAAACCCATTTGGGACAAAACTCGTATAAGGGAAAAAGAGTTCAATGCATGCTTTTAAACCTAAAAACCTGTTCCGCTTCTCATTGGTTACCTGCAAGTGTTGGTCAAAAAATAAGTAAAACAGAAACACATGGAGTCGTACCATAGTAGTAGTATCATTTCAAGTGAGTTATGTTCCACTTATTCTGTAGATTTTCATCGTTCATTGCCCTGAGCTTGTACAATCATTTCCCGACAATTTCAAAAATTTGGTATGGTCCTTACCAGTTCAACCCTAACTTCCCTTCATTCAAATTCTTAGTTTTCAGTGCGACCTTGTTTAGTACTAAGTCCCTGATGTTGAAGTTCCGAAGATTGGCTCTTCGATTGTAATACCTCTCGATCTAGTGTTTTTGAGCGACCAACCGAACAAGGGTAGCTTTGCTCTTTTCATCTAATATTTCCAAGCTCGTATTCACGGCCTCGTCATTTAATTCCTTTGTTGCATATCAGAATCTGATACTTGGCTCTAAAATTTCGACCATTATTAGATCATTAGTGTCGTAAATTAATGAGAAGGGAGTTTCCACGATACTGGACTTTGAGATAGTACGATATGCCAATAGAACTTCAAATAGGATTTTCTTCCATTTTCTTTTGGCATCAGTTAACCTTTTATTGAGGTTTTGGAGTATTGTTTTGTTTGCCAATTCAACTTGTCCGTTCCCACTAGGGTGATAAGTTGTTGATAGGATCACTTTGATCTTATGATCCTCGAGAAACTTGGTCACTTTGCTACCGATAAATTGTTTCATATTGTGGCAAATGATTTCGGATGGCATTACGAACCGACATATGATGTGGTCCCAAATGAAGTCGATGACTTCCTTCTGCATGACCTTCTCGTACGCTTGTGCTTCAACCCACTTATAAAAATATGTAGTCACAAATAATATAAAGTGAGCCTTACCGGGTGCCAATGGAAGAGGGCCAATGATGTTCATTTCTCTCTTCATGAATGGTTACGGTGACAAGACCGAATGCAATAGCTCCCCAGGTTGGTGAATCATTAGAGCATGTCTTTGGCATTACTCACATTGTTGTACGTACTATTTCTCATCTTTTTCCATGTCGATCTAGTAACAACCGGCTTTGATTTCCTTT
Source organism: Nicotiana benthamiana (assembly GCA_034376525.1). Lineage (NCBI taxonomy): Eukaryota > Viridiplantae > Streptophyta > Magnoliopsida > Solanales > Solanaceae > Nicotiana > Nicotiana benthamiana. Next base: position 61,496,592 of record CM067337.1, read on the forward strand.
TGAACCAATGATTCAATGCCTGAATGAGTTCTGCAAGTGTCCTCATGGACTTCCCTTGGCACATACTTGATATCTCTTGGTCCAAGGCATATTGCTAATCGGCCATTGAACATTCTTCTGAACAAGGTTCTATATTCGGACAAGCTAAATTAGGCTTCCTTTATGCGTAGAGTCCTCTGTTCTTTTTGATCTGAGGGCAGTTTCTTGGTCTTCAAATATTATATATATATTTTTCTCCAATCCCAAGTCAATCTTGTAGAGTTTATTTCGACATGTCCTTCTTTTACTACTGATCTCATGAGTTGTACAACTTCCCCTGAGTTTATATCCTCGTATTTGGACGGAGACCCTAAGTTTGCAAGGGCATTGGACTCGCTATTCTGATCTCGAGGTACATGCTGCAAAGTCCACTAACATATGCACCCAGCTACCAAACTGGGGCAACAAATCTTCTTTGTTTTGTCTAAATAATGAGGAATACTGTTTCAAGTCTTAGCAATTAGGCGCCCACCTGGAGAACAAGGGAATATAGTTTCAAATACTAGCAATCAGGCGCACACTTTGATAACGAAGGAATACAGTTTCAAGTTCTAGCAATCAGGCGCCCACCTGGATAACAATGGAAAACAGTTTCAAGTTTTAGCAATCAGGGGCCACCTGGATAATGAGGGAATACAGTTTCAAGTTGTAGCAATTAGGCACCCACCTAGATAACGAGGGAATAAAGTTTTAAGTTTTAGTAATAAGACGACCACCTAGATAATGAGGGAAAGCAGTTTCAAGTTCTAGCAATCAGGCGCCACCTGGAGAATAAGGGAATGTAGTTCAGATTTTTTGCAATCATGCGCCCACCTAGAGAACAAGGGAATACATTTCAAGTTTTTGGAAATCAGGTGCGCACCTGGAGAACAAGGGAATACAGTTCAAGGTTTTGGCAATTAGGCGCCCACCTGGAGAACAAGGGGATATAGTTCAAGTTTTTGGCAATCAGGCTCCCACCTGCAGAAAAGGGAATACAGTTCAAGTTTTGGCAATCGGGCGCCCACCTGGAGAATAAGGGAATACAATTTAGGTTTTTGACAATCAGGCGCACACCTGGAGAACAAGGGAATACATTTCAAGATTTGGCAATCAGGCGCCCACATGGAGATTAAGGGAATGCAATTCATGTTTTAGAAATCAGGCGCCTATCTGGAGAACAAGGGAATGAAATTCAAGTTTTGGCAATTAGGCGCTCACCTAGAGAACAATGGAATGCATTTCAAGTTTGGCAGTCATGCACTCACCTAGAGAACACATGAATACATTTCAAGTTTTGGCAATCAGTCATCCACCCGGAGAATAAGGGAATATAATTTAAGTTTGGTAATCATGCATCCACCTGTAGAACAAGAGAATATAATTCAAGTTTGGTAATTAGGCAACCAACTGGAGAACAAGGGAATATAATTCATGTTTTGGTAATCGGGCATCCACCTGGAGAACAAGGGAACACAATTCAAGTTTTGGCAGTCAGGCACCCACCCGGAGAACAAGGGAATATAGTTCAAGTATTGACAATCAAGCGCCCACTTGGAGAAGAAGAGAATACAATTCGAGTTTTCACAATCAGGCGCCTACCTGGAGAACAAGGGAATATAATTTAAGTTTTGGCAATCAGGCGCCCACCTGGATAACAAGGGAATATAGTTCAAGTTTTGGCAATCAGGAGCCACCTCGAAAACAAGGAAACACAATTCAAGTTTTTGCAATTAGGCTTCCACCTCGAGAATTAGGGAATACAACTCAAGGTTCAGCAGTCGGGAGCCCACCTGAGGAGCACGTGAATATAATTCAAGTTCAGCAGTCAGGCGTCCACCTGGAGAAAAGGAAAATATCTCAAAGTACAGTTCGAGTTCGGCAGTCAGGTATACCCTTCGAGAAAGGGAAAATATCTCCGATTACATTCAAGTCGGGAATAAAGGAATTTCGTAGGAAGAATACAAGTCAACGGGGCAACAAGGATCAAAAGCAAGTTTGAAGATATAGATATGATTTCTTGTAACTCATAGATCATAGTCTAGTCTAGCTTCCTTTTATTTTAACATGGTGTAATAAGGGGTTCAGTAAGCAATAACAGCAGCAACAACAGTGAAATCACAGCTTCATGGTAGTCCCAAATACCGAACATTCCTGAACTACACTGACCTGATTTCTTTATAACCAAGGATATGTAGGAAACCTCAGAAGCAGGGTGCGGTCAAATATTTCAAAAATGCTTCCCACAAAGTATTCAAGCGGGCAAATATCGCTCGTACCCGCTCACTTTATCTTTACACGAAAATTTTTCCGGTTTCCGAGCATGCATTTTCTGTCAAATGTTTTACTTTTTCTTGCATGTTTAAGTTTTATTTAAATAAAAAAAATACCAAAAATATCATGCATTTCATTTAGGATTTGTTTTTACATTTTTTACAATTAATCAGTAATTGTTTGCTTTATAAACATTTGAAAAACACAAAAATGATTCATTTTTGCACCTTTTCCTTTTACTAATTTATTCTCTTTTAATTTAGGATTAAGTAGCTTTTATAATATTTGTAATTAGTTATTTAGTTTAATTTCACATTTTTAGATAACCTAGGATTTTAATTTTATGATTTTTAATTAAAGAAAAAAGAAAAAGAAAAGATAAAAAAAAAGAATTTGAAGAAAAGATTTAATTGGATATTGAGCTAGTTCTTGTATTCAAACTGGCCCCAAAATTTTCCTATTTAGCCCAAATACACTTGAATCCATTAGCCAAAACTCATACCCTTCCAATTAAAACATATACCTATAAAAAGATCTAGACCTAAAAAAAGGAAAAGAGGGAACCTTCTCCAAAAAATTAAAAAACGGCGCAACTCCAATATTTGGCTTTCCTCTATTCTTTCTTCTTCCAATAATCACAATATACAGATGGGATCTCCCTCAAAAAGAGAACTTCCCCTCTCAAGAAAATACAGAGAAAAATAGTGCAACATAGAGAGCTTCTTTCTTCGTCCTAATCATTTTCCACAGAAAAATACAAAAAAGAAATCAGGGAATCCGCTCACCTCCTCTCACACTTGTCTACACATACTTAGAAACATCTGAAAATCGATTAAAAAAATTCCTTTCTAAGATCTAAAATTTCCCGCTTCAAAAATTAAAATAAATAGTTGATTTCTACAACTAAAAAACCATTAGCTTGTGTTTGTCGATTCAAAGAGATCTGCTACATCCCTTTCCTGCGTTTTCAAGCTGAATCTAGTCCATAGTTGGAGCTGCTTGGGCTGTTTCATTGCATTGATGTGCCTGCTCCTTATCTTTTGCCTTCAAATGGCTAATTGCAGTTTGTATTGTCGTTGAGCTACCAATTTCAATCTCCAGTAATGCAGTTATTCTTTGGATGCTGTAATATTATGAAATTTGCAATTGTTGTTCACTTATGTGTTTGATAAAGGTCTTCTTTATATCTGACGTTAAGTTTGAATTAAAATCTTAAATCGTCTGTTCACATGTTGAGTTTTGAATGGTCGTTGTTGCCGATTTTGGGATATCATGAGCTATGTGAAACAAAGTTCGATTCAGGTGTAGCTACATAGCTGTGAGCATATTTAAAGTTCTTTTGTGGAAATTATTAGTAAAAGAGTTTGTTACTTCTGTACTCAGTGCCATCTGTGGTCTTTCAATTTGTTAGATTTCAAACACTGATCTACAATCCATGACCTTGCATATAGCTTCAATGTATAAAAAAAACATTTCTGATGGATCTTTGTTGCAAAGTAATGCATGTGAGTCTCTGACAAAAACATTCTGATTGATCTCCATAAGTTTAAATAATTGTGGGCGTTGGTTTGAGCTCACATGAGCTATGTCCAAAGACCAGATTCAATGGGTTTGCGAATTGCTTTGCATGCATTTTCACTCTTAATCATATAAATAAGTCGAATGATAACTTCGACATTTCTTCTGTCACATAGTGTGACTTTCAGTAAATTTCATTTGAAGTTAGAAAAACAAAATGATTTATGAATATTTGTATAATAGTGTAGGTGCAATTACATTACTATAACTACCGGTACGGTATCTGTGACGTGTTTGTGATAGCTATTTTTTTTAATTAGATTAAAAGTATGAGCACCTTTAATTTTCCCTTTAAAATAAATAACCCTTTTGTTATAAAAATTTGAGACGTGCCATGTCGAATAAAATCCCAAAACTCATGGCTTTCACGTAGTTGATTTAAATCCTTTAGAAATCGAGGCATGCCATTTAGTTATATTTTTCATGGCCCTCGAAAAGTTGCGAACGCGTAGTTGCTTTAGGCGCGTCATGTTAATAATTTACCTTCCTAAACTCGTGTGCGCATTTGTGTGACCCAAATCCAAATTCCAATGTAATATAAAATATGTTGCGGACTGCGGTGCATTTATGTGACGTGGTTCAAGACATATTTTAAATAACATTACAATTTTTCTATGAATGGTTAAAACGAGCTATAAAACTAAAATTGCGCATAGGTACTACAATGTTTTAAATCAGATAATTGAGCTAATTATAACGGTTGAGCGACCGTGCTAGAACAACAAAACTCGGGAATGCCTAACACCTTCTCCCGGGTTAACAGAAATCCTTACCCGAATTTCTGTGTTCGCGGACTGTAATATATAGTCAATCTTTTCCTCGATTTGGGACTTGAACCGGTAACTTGGGACACCATAAAACTATCCCAAGTGGCGACTCTAAATCTTTTAAATAAATTAATCATGCTTTGATTGTTACTTTAATTGGAAAAACTCCCTTAATACACCCTTCCGGGGGTGTAGGTCAAAAAAGAGGTGTGATAGAGGGTATTCAGGTATATTTAAAAAAGATAGATGCAGTCAAGGACTATCCTAGACCCACATTAGCTATGGAGATCAGGAGTTTCTTGTGTTTGGCAGGCTAATACCGTCTCTTTATGGAAGGGTTTTCAGCTATTGTAACCTTGATGACCAGGTTGACCCAAAAGGGTGCCCAATTAGGTGGCGAGACGAGTGTGAGGTGAGCTTTTAGAAGATCAAAAAACCTTTGACTACAATACAAGTGTTGGTTTTTCCTACATGCTCAGGGACATATACAGTTATTGCGATGCATCTCTTATTGGACTTAGTGCGGTCTTGATGCAGGATGGCAAGGTCATTGCTCAATCTTCTCGCCAGTTGAAGATTCATGAGAAGAACTATCTGGTTCATGATTTGGAGTTAGCAACTATTGTTCACGCGTTAAAGATTTGGAGGCATTATCAGTATGGCATGGCATGTGAGGTTTTCACGGATCACAAGAGTCGACAGTATTTGTTCAAGAAGAAAGAGTTATATTTTATGTAGAAAGGTGGTTGGAGCTATTAAAAGACTATGATATCACCATCTTATATTATCTGGGAAAGGCCAATGTTGTGGCTGATGCCTTGAGTAGGAAGTCAGCCAGTATGGACAATCTTGCATATATTCTAGTCGGTGAAAGACCGCTTACTTTTGATGTTCAGACTTTGGCCAATCAGTTCGTGAGATCGGATATTTCTGAGCCCACCGCGTATTAGCTTGCAAAATCGCTCGTTCTTCTTTATTGGAGCATATCCGAGATCATTAGTATGATGATCCTCATTTTGTGTCCTTAGAGACACGGTGCAACACAGAGGTGCCATGTAGGTTATATTAGTAGATGATGAAGTTTTGATGATACAAGGTCGTGTTTGTGTACCTAATGTGGATGGACTTCGAGAGTTGATTCCAGAGGAGGGACATGTTTCTGGTACTATATTCATTCTAGTTCTACTAAGATGTATCAGGATTTGTGGCGGCATTATTCATGGAGGAGGATTAAAAAGGATATAGTTGCATATGTTGCTCGGTGTTTGGATTATCAGCAGGTGTGAGCACGTGCTTTTTGCCTTACATGAATTTCTCCTGCAGAATTCCCAAAATTAGATTTATCCTTTTGGTTATTTAGTATTTAGGAATTATTGCATATTTTTCTTATTAGTTTCCATTTGTGTTCACATTTAATTTTATCCCTAAAAATACAAGAATATGTTGTATTTGCATTTAAGAGCCAATTTTATATATTAGACTAATTAATAAATTAATGTTTCACAAATAAATAAAAAAATCACAAAAAATAACCATTCTCGCATTTAAATTTGAATTTTTGGTAGTTTTCTTTGAATTTGATTTTTAATTTTTTTGTGTTAATTATTGCTTTAAAACTAATTAGTATTTTTTGGCCTGATTTAGTTTTAAGATATGATTTAGATATTAATTTTTAATTTTTGGAAAAAAAGAAAAGAATTTTGAAAAATTGAAAGAAAAAAGAAAAAAAAGAGTAAGAGATCAAATTTTTTTGGGCTAGATCAATTAAATCCCCAAGCCCAAACCAATGATGTGCTTCTGCTATTGCAAATGATCGTGCAACTGATGGAAATGATGTGCAAATCCAATCAAAGTTCCACCACAAATTCTGGAACTGATGTGCAACACGCCAATCAAATGGCTTTTGCTCTTTCTGTGGGGTCAACCGAGTTGTCAAGTGCAATAGTTGCTAAAAGCAAGTCATGGGCTGATCGAGTTGAATAGCAGGAAGATGAACCTGCTGTTATTCATTCCAAACAGTAACAAATTGTAGGAACCATTGATCCAAACAATGAAGTGCATTTTCATACCAGTGCAATCATCTCAGCAGAAGAAAGAAAACTATTGGATTCTATGGAGGGAAACAATGTGGTGTCTCGAGACGATCGAGGTTACGAAAGTAATGAAGAATTGAGCACACCGGAGGAAGTAAGATCCAATAGTAACCTTAATGTCACAAATAATATTTTTATCCCTAATTCTAGGCAACTACTCATCAATTCTAGGCAGAAACAAATGAGATTGACCAGTACAACAGATTTGTTATCTCATGACAGACAACTGTTGGATGCAATGCTAAATGCACATCCTTTTGACATTTTGGGTCGTGATCCTTATTGCGCTAACCATGGGAATAGGAGCAGGAATGAGGTACATATACAACAACAAAGCAAGCCAAGCTATGTTAAATCACAAGGTGAACCAAACTTGGATGCACAAGGTGTTTTAGACGTGCCAAATCAACGGATAGCAGGCAGCGACACAGTTGTACAAGGTGAAGTAATTGAAGGGTTGCCACAAAGTGTCGAAACAGTCCCAATTAATGCTACTGAGGAACAAAAGTCACTTACAAAGGAAAAGAGTATGGACGACAATGTTAGGCGACCTCAAATGAGAAATGCCAAGCTTAAGCAGGCTGCCCCAACTACATCAACAAAGTCTAATCGATCTAAAAAGAAATCATGAATTTTGAATACTTCTAGAAGAATTGGGACGGTGTTGATAAAGAATTACAAATTGAAGAAATTACAAGGTTCGACAAAAAGGGACATCATTTTAACTCTTTCATCATTTTAATCTGCCACTTTATTAGTATCCTCATATGTAATCTCATCAAAGAGTATGTTATAAACTCTGTGATGATCATAGCTTATTTGGTCCTTTCAAGTTCTTATTTTTTACAAGTAATGAGGTTTTGAAGCCTCAATAGTATTACTACGGTAAGGTTAGCCCGGTTTATGTTATATGGGTAACAACTCCGGCACTACTGTCCCCCTTATTTGTATTTCTTCTAATTGTTGTAATTTTCTTTTCTATTTTTAATAAAAACTAGCCCTAGGCTCTGCCTAGTGGATTGCCAAAAAAAAAAAATTCCCCATTAACCCGTCAAAACCTGGTCCAGCACCCCCCACAGCCAAAATGACCCCGTTTAGGTTAGATCCGATCCAAGCCGTTGATAGGGATATCACACTACGGTGCGCACCTTAGTTGAAGCAACCCCATACCTCTTGGTCTATGGCATTGAAGTCGTAATACCCTCGGAAGTTGAAATCCCTTCGCTCTGGTTCATTGTTGAATCTGAAATTGAAGATAATGAATGGGTCAAGATCCATCTAGAGCAATTGACTGTGATTGATGAAAATCGTAAGGCTACGGCTTGCCACAGGCAATTGTATCAATAAAGAATGGTCCATGCTTACAACAAAAAAGTGCGGCCCAGGAATTTTGAAGTGGGCCAACTCGTATTAAGGCGAATTTTTCCCCATCATCATGAAGTGAAAGGAAAATTCGCTCCTAATTGTAAAGACACATACATTATCAGAAAGATACTGCCAAGAGGGGCATTGTACTTGGGAGATATCAAAGGGAAAGACCCCGAAGCAGTTGTGAACAAGGACACAGTAAAAAGGTACTATGTTTATTCCTTCTGCAGCAATCATATTATCTGATTGGGATGATGAAGGCTTTTATTCTCACTACCCCAAACACTATCAATCCTTTACAAACCCCTTTGATCCGATTACTCTTCTGTGACTACCCTCTTTGGAACCCGAAAGTGTTATTGGAAAATGTAAAATAAAGAAAGAAAAAATAAAACCAAAAAAAACAAAACGAAAAAGAAGCAAAAAAATAAGAAGCAAAAGAAAAACAAAAACAAAATGTTTTTTCCTGAACTACATTCGACTTGATTCCGTAAGGATACGTAGGCATCCTCTCTCTGGGGTTCTGTCACAATAAAATAAAAATCCAATTTTCTCTAAAAGTGAAACTGGGCAGATGTTATAATGATTCGGAGATGACCCCGCCCGAATGGTTCCAATGCTGTAGTGCGATCCAATTTTGTTTTTTCACTCGAACCTCATCCAAGTCCTTCTGATCAATCAGCAAAAGGCGTCAGAATTGGAGAATACAGTAGCTTGAATCCGATACAATCAAAATGAGAGAAATAAAATGAGAGAGTCTTATCGGTGAAAACCTACTGGCACCATAAGGCGGCAGTGAGCAGAGAAATTGAAAATGAGAGATCCTGGCTAGTGACAACTCACAAAGAGAACAAGGGGCAATGATACGAAGAGAAATAAGAGAGGTCGATTAACGAAAACCCGCCCTGATCGAAAAGAAGACCCCGTCACCACCATAAGAGTCCTGTCAAGGTTTCTCGGTCTCGAAATATGTGCCATGAGAAGTTGGGAAAGCTGTGCAGATCAGGCATCCAGTCCAAGAAGCATGTTATGTCAATTGAAGTATCCATGCACCCCATATAAGCCCTTCCTTACTTCCCGAAAGGGACACTTCTCCTTAAATTCATTTTCTTACCTCTTGTTTACTTTTCCTAGAATCTCTTTCAGTTTAACTCTTTTGCCAAAAATAATACAAATAAAGGCGGAAAGATTAGTTTATAGGGTTTTGCTTCACAAAAGCCAAGGCAAAGAATTGCCCAGCCTTAACGGGCCCATCAAGTCTATCCCGACTGGCCGTGTTGGCTGATGCTCTGAAGTAAAAGCTATTGAAAAGAAAGAAAAGCCAAAGGCAATAACTTTAAAGGCAGAATAACGTGGAAAAGGTCAAAGCACCATACAGGCAAGCCATCATGAAATTTTGAAAAGTTGATTTCCTCGGTTTGAAAGAAAGATCAATCTTCAGGAAAACCAGTAAGCAGCAGAGAAACTCAACAAAGAGTTGGGCCCAGATCGAGTGATCAAGACAATCAAGGCCACAAAACCAGCCTCCCTTTTAAACTAACAGTTGTTCTTTGTTTGAAAAATTGAAATAGCTGCAACCCAAAGCAACCGTGTAAAAGCAGGTGCAACCAAAAAGGAAAAGAAATGCACAAGTGCTAGAAACAGCTTTACAACAATGAATCAACCCAAAAGGGAAGTTTTCTCCAAATTCGTTCCTACATTTTTACTACAGAAAAGGAAAAAAATGAAATTAAAAAACAAGAAGAGAGAAGGAAAACGGAAAAAAAATCAAAAATAAAAATGATAGCTTATGATTCCAAACCTCAATCTTTTACATTTTTACCAACATTAGGGCTACAATACTTGAGTTGAGATTTTAGACATGGGGCCTCCATTCCCTAGTCGCCTTTTTACCTACATTAGGGATCCAATCCCTGAGTTGAGTTCTTAGACATATGGGCTCCATTACCTAGTCACCTTTTACCAATATTACGGCTCTAATCCCTGAGTTAAGTTTTTAGTCATTGGGCCTCTATTCCCTAGTCGCCTTTTCACCAACATTAAGGCTTCAATCCCTGAGTTGAGTTTTTAGACATAGGGCCTCCATTCCCTAGTCGACTTTTCACCTGCATTAGGGCTCCAATCCTTGAGTTGAGTTTTTAGACATAGGGCGTCCATTCCCTAGTCGTCTTTTAACCAACATTAGGGCTCCAATTCCTGAGTTGAGTTTTAAGACATAGGACCTGCATTCCCTAGTCGCCTTTTTACCAACATTAATGCTCCAAATCCTGAGTTGGGATTTTAGACATACGGCTGCCATTCCCTAGTCGCCTTTTCACCAACATTAGGGCTCCAATCCCTGATTTGAGTTTTTAGGGCCTTCATTCGCTAGTCGCCTTTTACGAACATTAGAGCTCCAATCCCTAAGTTGAGTTTTTAGACATAGGGCGTCCATTCCCTAGTCGCCTTTTTTACCAACATTAGAGCTCCAACCACTGAGTTTAGATTTTTAGGCAAAGGGTCTCCATTCCGTAGTCGCCTTTTCGCCAACATTAAGGCTCCAATACCTATGTTGACATTCTAGATATAGGGTTCCATCACCTAACTTTTTCCCTTCTAGATAGACACAATTCTTATTTTTATTTGCCTTGAAAATAAAAGTCCAGACTTTCATCACAAATAACTCATAAAATTATCCTAGTGAAAACTTGGGCAGAAAAATTTCATTTAGTTGTTTATTTTGGCCTCTGAGCATGTTTGAATTGGAGGCATAGGATCCGGAGTGGCCAAACGAATGAGCCTTAGTCCTGAATAAAGAAAAGAAGAAAAAGAACAAAAAAAGTGAATTCAAAATGTTGAAGCGGACAAAGATGCAGATTGCTCAGGATATGATTGAAGTCACAAGCTTGTATGTCCCACCTTGATCTAATGTTGAAGGAAAAAACTAGTACCCTTAGCTGACGAGCATCAAGATTCAGATCCAAGTCCACAACAAGAACCATCTAGGACTTAAGATCAAGCGTCAAGAGATTTACAAATAGGAATCTTGTAACTCATAGTTGATAGGCCTAACTAGCTTAGCTTTTGATTTTCCTTTTGGTGTAATAAGGGGGTCAGAAAGCAGCAGCAGCAGCAGCAAGAGTGAAATCATAGCTCCCGGTAGTCCCAGCTACCAAAACTTCCAGAACTACACTGACCTGATTCCTTTATAGCCAACAATATGTTGGCAACCTTTGAAGCAAGGTTTGGTCAGACACTTTTCAAAAAATGCTTCTCATGGAGTATCAAACATGCAAAAATCCCTCATAATTGCTCATTTTATCTTTACCCGAAAACCTTTTGTGTCTCCGAGAAAACAGGAGCAGCTGTGAGCACGCGATTTTTGCCTCACATGAATTGCCTCTACAGAATCCCCAAAATTAGATTTTTCCTTTTGATTATTTGGTTTTTAGGAATTATTGCATAATTTTCTTATTTTTTTGCACTTTATGTGCATGTTTAATTTTTTCCTTAAAAATACAAAAATATGTTGCATTTGCATTTAGGAGCCAATTATATATTTTTTAGACTAATTAGTAAATTAATGTTTCTTAAAAAAAATGGAAAAACCACAAAAAAAAACTTTTTTCGCATTTTACAAAATTCGAATATTTGGTAATTTTCTTTGAATTTGATTTTTAATTTTTTTGTGTTAATTATTGTTTAATAATTAATTAGTATTTTTCTTGGCTGATTTAGTTTTAAGATATGACTTAGGTTTTAATTTTCAATTTTTGGAAAAAAGAAAATAATTTTTATAAATTGAATGAAAAAGAAAAAAAATGAGTAAGAGATTAGAATTTTTTGGGCCAGATCAATTAAATCCCAAGCCCAAACCAAAAATTCCCCATTAACCCGTCAAAACCGGGTCCAACACCCTCCATAGCCAAAACGACCCCGTTTGGTTAGATCTAATCCAAGCCGTCGATGTTTCTTGATCCAACGGACCAACAGTGGGGAAGGGTTTAATATAAAAGAGTCCATACACTCACCTACCCCCCTCATCGTCTCTCAACTCACACCCATCAGAGACCCGTTCATCGCCGCCTTACTCCGCCCACCGAAAATCGCCTACGGCGGCGGCCGACGGCCAATCACCTCTAAATTTACACCCTTGAATCTCCTCCACCTCCCCATACCAAATCCCCATTTCATTGAACTCAAATCCCCTTGAAACTCTTCGAAGAAACGGAACCCTAGCGGCGCCTAATTTCTCTGGTGGAGACGCCACCTCCAAACGACCCAAAATCAATACCCTAGAACCTCTCCAGTCTCCTCGTTCCAAATCCTCACTCCATCCCCTTCAAATTCGCCAGAGCGGCTCGAATCCTAAATCGAAAATTTGAGTTCTAAGATACAAATCCAAACCTGGGCGTATATGATGTTTGTTCCAACCCGCATGATTTTTTTGAGCCGACTTTGTCATATAGTGTTGTTCACTTTTGTTTGACAAAGGACAAACGACTAACATTATTTGGGGATGAAGTTGGAGTGTCAGGTCTCGAGTTCGAGTTTAGCCAGTGAGTTCCATTTCATTTTTGGGTCTATTCTAGTTCCATTTTCATTTATTGTCCCTCTCCTTTTCCTTTTTCTTTTCATTATTTGAAATTTCACAAAATTTTTGGCCAAGTTTGGGATATGTCTGTTTGGTCTTCGTTTGATTTTCATTTTGTTCTTTTGTTGCCAAGACTGTTTTCCGGTCCCGCTTGATTTATTTGGTTTCTGTTGAATAAATGGCATGGTTTCTGTTCCAATTGGTCATCTAGTTTATTTAATTAGGGTTATTAGGATAATTTGATTAATTTTTGCTCATTCGTGTAATCAATTGATTGGTATAGGCTTATTCCTCAGAATATTTTCAAGTACTTGCCTTTTGACTAATATGATTTAGTCCACTTGTGTTTGGGCTTTGAAGCCATTGCAGACCTCACCCTAATGTGGGTTTGATTTGGGTCGTTGGGTCAGAATTGAACCCACTCTTGGTTTCATTAACGGGTCAACTTGACCCATTTGGTTCAAGGGATAATAACAAAGTTACAAAATGATAATTTGGGTAATTAACATGGGAATCTAGGTGTAAGAGCCTTAGAAAGCTTCTAAGAAGCTAAAAAAGGGATTTTCTTAGCAAGCAAGTCAATATTTCAGGGATTAAGTAGCATAAAATAAAAATTTGAAAAGGTTTAGGGTGCAAAACTCAGCTCATTTCTGCAGCCCTAAAACCTGGTCTATTAATACATCCTTACTTGAAGCTCAATGGAGATTTTTTGACCTAGACCAAAAAACCGACAAAAATTAGAAATAACACAAACGGCCGAGAACTTTGGAAAACACTGTTCCATTTTTGTTTCTGTAGATTTCTAATTCTTAAATGACTGTTGGTTGATCTAGGTTAAAAAAATGGATTGGATCTAAGTCTACAAGGCTGAGTTTGATTCATATAGAGTTTGGTTTGAGGTCTTGGTGGGTGTAGTTGGTTAAGCATTGTTGCTACTGTAGTTGGTTAAGCATTGTTGGTACTGTGTTGTTTTGATACTTCTGACTCTCCTTGTTCTATCTTCTTTGCTTTTCCAGGTATTTCCCAATCCATTGATATGTGAAGTGAAAGAACAAGAGCTTTACTTGATTAAATGGCAAACTATGCCTTATTAGCTTATTAATGTAGCCCTATTTTTTAAAGAGCAATCAGATTCCTAGTTTTCTTGTCACACTTGCTTCTTCCTGATTCATGTTGAATGTGTTTCTAACTTTGGTAAGAATGATGAACTCCAGTAGAATAGGGTGAATGCAGTCAAGGTTTTTTGTGTGTTTGTGAATGGTTCTTAAGGTTATTGCTGAACTTGCTGTTATTTACATATTAATACTTAGAATTTATATGTCTTGGGTGTTTGCCTTTATTCATACATGAAATTGCTCTTTGAGTGGATACTCGTGCCAATTTTTGGAATTTGTTAGTATAAGAACTAGGAAAAAGTTGAATCGAACTATGGATCAAATGAACTGTGGAATCTGTACTCAATATAATAGGAAATTCATGCTAAGTTACATGTATCTGTTACATTATGGAATCAGTGTTTGCATTTTCTAGTTTGTGATGAATTTGTTGGAATTAATGCCCAAACATGTAATCAGAATAGTCGTATGGGGATATCTATATTAGCGAAGGCTTTTCTTTGCCTTGTGAATCCTAACTACTGTGTGGTCCTTTGGTAGATTTCAGGAGTTAAAATCATTGTTTTGAAATGGATGTGCTTAAGAGCCGTGTGAGATAAATTCAACATCATGAATATGTTTGTTTGAAGATGTAATTATAATGTTAAACATGTTGATCAACAACGTTCTTGTTTTCCTAAAAAGGTGATTTTGACTCATTTACTAATATTGAAACTGGGATGTGGTTTCAGCCCAACTATTAAAAGTCGTTCCGTGTGCTATGGGGTGGTTTGGGCTTCACGTGAGCCCATTTGTGTGCTTCAAGGTTGAGATGCTATATGCCCCAGGTAGGCAATTGGATCAGTTTTTTAGTTTTGTTCGCTTGCATATAAGCTAAAAATATCATTCTCTTTGTATTCCTTCGGTAAATTTCATAATGTTGGATTTGAAGAACCACTTAGATAAGTTACCATTCTTGGGATTTTCCTTTATTCTCGTACCAATGTGGTCGGGGGCCCAAAACGTTTCTTTATCATGAAAGTAAAAGTTCAAATTCCTTTTAAGGTTCAAGTAATTAGATTACCTAAAATGAATTGGAGGTGTGCCATATTAGACCTTACAAATAGTTTATAGCCCTCCAAAGCTTAGTGTGAATATCCTTTTAAATTAGAATTGAGGTGCTCTATGCCAAACAAAATAAAAATTGCATGGCCCTCACTTAATTAATCTTGTTTTGATCCTTATAACTCGAGGCGTGCTATTTAGAAAATCTTCCATGGCCCTCGCAAACTTGAAAGCGTGTAGCTGCTTTAGGCGCATCATTTTAATAAATTACCTTCCTAAACTCGGGTGCACATTTATGTGACACAAATCCAAATCTCAACGTTAGATAAAATATGTTCATGGACTAAGGCTGCATTTATGTGACATGGTCCAAGACATATTTTAAATGACATTGCAATTCTCCTAAGAATGAATTAAAATGGTTAAAGAGTTAAAGCAGCCGTGGTAGAACCACGGAACCCAGAGTTGCCTAACTCCTTCCCTCGGGTTAACAGAATTCCTTATTCAGAATTTCTGGTTCGCAGACTTCACAAGAAAAGTCAAATTTTCCTCGATTTCAGATTAAAATAAACCAGTGACTTGGTATGCCAATTAAACTACCCCAAGTGGTGACTCTAAATTGAATAAATAATCCCATTTCGAATAATGTCTCTTAAATTGGAAAAACTTTCTTATACACTATCCCTTTGGGGGGTGGTGTGTAAAAAGAAGGTGTGACAGCAAGTAAAGTACAAGTATCAGAGACTTGGAGGTTTGTTCTAGAAGATTGAGATTCTTGAGTGGAAGTGGGAGCTTATCTCTATGGACTTCATTGTTGGACTCCTACGGATTTAGAGGAAGTTTGATGCAGTGTGGGTTATTGTTGATAGGCTGACCAAGTCAGCATATTTATTTCTTGTGAAAATCTCCTATTCTTCCGAGAGGTTAGCTGAGATCTATATCTGCGAGATTGTTCGTCTTGATGGTGTGCCCTTATCTATCATTTTAGACCAAGGTATGCAGTTTACCTCACATTTCTGGAGAGAAGTTAAGTGTGAGTTGGGCACACGAGTTGAGTTGAGCACAACGTTTCATCCTCAGACGGACGGGTAGTGCGAGCGAACTATCCAAATTTTGGAGGATATGCTCCAGGCCTATCCAGATAAGTTTCTGCCTTTAGGAGAGTTTGCCAAGAACAACAGCTACTAGTCGAGCATCCAGATCGCTCCTTTTAAAGCTTTACATGGTAGACAGTGTCGGTCACTAGTTGGATGGTTTGAGCCGTGGGGGGTTGGGTGGGACTTGGTTTTTGGGTAATAATCTATTACAGGATGCCTTGTACAAGGTCACGATCATTCTGGATAGGCTTCATACAACTCAGTCCAGGCTAAAAAGTTATGACGAATGCAAGGTTCATGATATGGCATTCATGGTTGGGAGCGAGTGTTGCTCTAGATGTCTCCTATGAAGGACGTGATGCGATTTGGAAAGAAGGGCAAGCTTAGCCCTAGGTTCATTGACCCAGTTAAGATTCTTGATCGAGTGGAGAGGTGGCTTACAGACTTGCATTGCCACCGATCTTATCAGTCGTGCATCTAGTGTTTTATGTGTCCATGCTTCGGAAGTATCACGGTGATCCATCCCACGTGTTGAATTTCAGCACTGTCCAGTTGGACAAAGACTTGTCATATGAGGAAGATTCGGTAGCTATTCTAGACCAGTAGGTTCGTCAGTTGAGATCGAAGAGTTTCCTTTCTGTTTGTGTTTAGTGGAGAGGTCAACCTGCTAAGGCATTGACCTAGGAGTTCGAGTCCGACATGTGGAGCCGTTATCCTCAAAATTTTTCGACGCATGTACTTCCTTCTTATATCCGTTCGAGGACGAAAGGTTGTTTTAGAGGTGGAGGATGTGATGATCCAAAAGATCATCACTTGACTTGTGTTCTGAGGCCTTAGCAAACTCCTTTTTCCTCACCCCGATTTGCGCACATGGTTTGGACGTATATCTTAAATGCTTTTATGTGGAAATGTGATAAAAATGTTAATTTAGCCTTAAAAATTGTGACTTAGGTCAACATTTTGGGTAAACAAACCCAAAATTGTTAGTTGACATTCTCGGAGGGTCTGTAGGAAAATATAGGACTTGGGCATATGTTCGGAATCAAATTTCGAGGTTCCAAGACTGTAAATTTTTGAAAGAAATTATTTCACTGAATATATAAGTGGAAATTTGATTATATTTGAATTTATGGTGTCTGGCCCGTATTTTGGTTCCAGAGCTCGGTACAGGTTCAACATGACATTTAAGATACGTCTGTGAAGTTTGGTAATCAGAGTTCATTTAGTATGAATCAGGCCATCATTAGAGAAGATATTTTCGATGTTCTTGAGTAATTGATTAATTTGAGGCTTTAATCCATAGTTTTTGTTTTTTTTTGATTATTTGATCGTATAGACTAGTCCGTATGATGTTATTGGACTTGCGTGCATGCTTGGTTCGAAGCTCCGAGGGCTCAAGTGGGTTTTGGATTGGCTACGTAGTTGATTTAGACATTGAACATGGATATTGCAGGTCAAGAGAAGTTGCAGGTCTCTAAATCAGTCTATGCTGCAGTGGTTTCTTGTGTCCGCGATGGGTACTTCATGACTGCAGAGGGAATTCTATGGTCCGCAGCAGGGCAAGGCTTCCCTTTTGCTGTCGCGGTCGATTTCTTGCGGCCTGCGGTAGAGCTCCACGGCCGTAGTCCTTTTTGTGCAGTCCATGGATAGGATCTGAGAGGAGTATATTTAAACGGTACTTTTAGTTGTTTTATTATTTTTCAAAACGCTAAAACATAAAAGGTGATTTTCCAAACGCTTCTTCTCCAAACCATTAGTAAGTGATCTTAAATACATTTCTTTAACTCCTTAACTCCTTTAGAAAAGATTTCATCCTAGAATATGTGGTTTTCATGGTGAAATTGAGAATTTTGAGTAAAACCTTAGAATATTGAAATTTGGGGATTTAGACTACAAGTTGAGGTTAGATTCCAAAACCAATTACATATCCGGGCTCGGAGGTAAATGGGTAATCGAGTTTTTTTTCGAGTATTGAGTTTGGACCAAGCGAGCCCAAGGTCGATTTTTCACTTTTTGGAGAAAACTTTAGAGAACTTATATTCATGCATTGTAATTGATTCATTTTGCATTAATTGATATAGTTAAGTGACTTGTTGCTAGATACAAGCGAATTGTTGGTGGAATCAAGAGGTAATGCGATAGTTGAGGCTTGAATTGTGTTCGTGGCATCGAGGCAAGTGTTTGGTGTACCTTAGCTTGAGGAATTAGGAGCCGTGTCCTATTTGCTACGTCTTAACTGTTGAGTAGGACTTATAGGCATGGTACCGAGTATCTATATATTGGTGTCACGTATGCCCGTGAGTCTTATGTTATGATAAATGTTACCCAGTTTGTATTGTTCATGCTTAATATGACGATTTCCTATAGTTGAGTAAGGTTTGTGGAAGGAATATTGGTATTTGAACATTGAAGAGTGTTGGCTCAAGTTGTAAAGTGATTTGTCGAAGTATAATTAGTAAATGAACCTTATAGGGCATTGGCTCAAATTGTAATTGAGTTGTGAAGTAAATGTGAAAAAACGAAGAGGATTATGATATTGTCTCCCTTTTGGGATATTGTTGCTAATGTTATCTCCCTTGTCGAGATGTTATTATTTTGATATTGTTTCCTCTTTCAGGATATGGTTGTTGTACTATTATATTCCCTTTCCGGGATTTAATTGTAAATTTGATGATTCCCTTCCCATTATTTTTTTGCGATTGTTGTTTGGGTGAGGAAGAGTGTTATAGCACGGATGGTGATGCCATGCATTGTCTTGGTTAGAGAGTGTTAAAGCACGAAGGGTGATGTCGTGTATGATTTTTTGAGGAAGAGTGTAAAAGCACGAAGGGTAATGCGGTAGCGCACAATGTACAATTCCATGCTAATTATATTGATTTTAATCATGATGATGAGAGTAAAAACACGAAGGGTGAAATTGTGCAGATTATATTTATTCTCATGGTGAGTACGAGAGTAAAAGCACGAAAGGTGATGTCGTGCACTTGGTTGATTCCAAATTCTTATTGATAATTGAGTTATGGTGTTCCTTATATTTACCTGCTATTCTTCTATTGTTATTTGATGTTTCCTGGTAGCATGTTACCCATCCCATCCTTAATTGTACATCCTTGCTTTTATCTTTTGATGTATATGATTTAACTTCACATGTTTATTTGGTAGTCTTGTCCTAGACTCGTCACTACTTCGCCAAGGTTAGGCTAGGAACTTACTAGCACGTGGGGTCAGTTTTGCTGATACTATACTCTTAATAGAAGGTAGAGGTGGCCCCGGTGGACGAGAAGATGCGGGAAGCGAGGCTGAGGTGGTTCGGGCATGTACGGAGGAGGGGTCCCGATGCCCCGGTGAGGAGCTGCGAGCGACTAGAGATTGTTGGTGGTCGGCGGGGTAGAGGGAGGCCTAGGAAGCATTGGGTAGAGGTGATTAGGCAGGACATGACTAGTATGCAGGTTACCGAGGACTTGACCCTTGATAGGGGAGTCTGGAGGTCTAGAATCAGGGTTGCAGGTTAGGGGCTCTTAGAGTCCTTCGTTCGCCCCACCCGGGGTTGGGTGTGGGATAGTAAGGTTACCTCTTGGTTGGTAATATGATAGTTGTCGCTTGTTATTGTCGCATGCGACGGTATTTATGTTTCTTATGTTTACATAATCATTTACGCTATTTCTGCAGGATTACTTATGCTTTGTTTTGTTATTGTGTTTTGTCTTGTCTTGGTTCCTAACTTTATCTTTGTTTTCCAATGCAGCTTTTCATTCTGTCCTATGCGCCGAGGGTCGCTTGGAAGCAGCCTCTCTGCCCTTTTGGGTAGGGGTAAGGCTGTCTACATATTACCTTCCCCAGACCCCACCTGGTGGGAGTATACTGGGTTGTTGTTGTTGTTGTTATACTCTGCATAGTGTGCAGATCCCAGTATTGGAGCATACAGACCATAGATTTGGGTGGCTGCCTTCAGTCCATTCGGAGATTCCGAGTTAGTCATGCAAGCGTCCCCAGGGCTTGGCATCTTCTCCTACCCCTTTCATTATGTTTCTTTTTTGTACTTCCAAAACAATATTGTATAAATCTGTCGGACCACTATTCTTAGATAGTCTGTTGATTTATGGCACCAGCCTTGGGTAGTTTATGTATGGATTGGCTTTGGTATCTTTATTAAAATATTATTCCAGTGTTACGCTTAAAAATTCCACCATTTAATTTAATATTTGCTACTAATTGTTAAAGGATTAAATGGGAAAAATGTAAATAATTCAAATGGTGGGCTTGCCTAGCTTCCGATAGTAGGCACCATCACGACTCTCGTGGGTGAGGAATCTGGGTCGTGACACAAACCGTACTAGCAAAAGTTTCACCATAAAATTTCTCCGATGTACCCCATCCGATAAACACAAGTCATATGCTCATAACACATTGTGACAACATTACTAATCATAGCCACACAGACTACTAATATGCCAATATCTCAACCCGCCCGACATGGTCACATGCTCACAATCATAATCGACCTAGCATGGTCACATTCTCAATATCACAATCCACCCGACGTGGTCACATGGTCAATATCATAATCCTCATGGCGTGGTTACTGGCTTAACCTCACAATCTGCCCGGCATAGTCACATGCTCAACATTATAATAGAAGTAGACAATACAATAATACATGTGCATGATCAATGAATGTCAAGTTTCATACTCCTGAACTGGGGTAAGCGAACATACTACGGTGTATGCTTGTGTGAGTGTACTATTACAGTACAAGTCAACAAGCATCATCAAAGACATCGAATAGCTCATTGGAAGCAATACAACAAATCACATAAGGTGCATGAAATACACAAAGAGAATCACAAGAATATCATCAACATTATGTCCCCAACCCACCATATTTCATCACTGACATGGACACATTTATCTCTCCATATTGCAAACATCATAATAGCCAGCCTTATAGCTTCACCCAGACAATAACACAATAGCCACCCGTATCACTCTGCATAATAGCCGCATGTATTATTCTTCCCTGACAATAGCATAATAGCCACCTGTCTCACTTTACCCAGACATTTTATCAATAGCAACCCATATCACTCCGAACAATCAACAACAGTGAGATGCAAACCTTATGATCTTCATAAAAAAAAACTAATCCACAAAATAAATCACATGTACAAACATCACAAGAATACGATATATCAACCCGTACCACAAGTTCCCATAGGCCACAACCTTTCCAAAACAACAATACCAATGCCACAACAACACAACCTACAACTCAACCATGATGTGAACAAGAATCTCAATAACAACAGAATGAAACAGAAAATAACTCAACAATGAAGGATAATCCATAAAACAACAACTTCAACTGAAAAGGTTTGATAACTCTCGATAGGTCTAATTTCCATTACTTGTTTATGAATGAATTTAACAATGAAAGACATGGCGTATACAAATAAGTTCAATAATAAATATAAAAGTAACTCAACTATGATGGGTTGAACATGTGCTAACAACTTCTCTTAAAGTGTAATAAACTTGATGTTGGCCCAAGTAAAGGTTAGGTTTTGAAGATTGATAAAGGAACTCAGACATGAACCAGGTCCATCCCTCAAGCGCACAAAGACGGGCAGATTCGGGCATGTGGGTTGCACGTGAAAGAGATAAGCTTAACTTGGTATATTTCATAATTCCTGATTGAAAAGGTTGTATAATTGATAAGGATAATGACTCCTTAATTAAAGAGAACACTATCTAAGACAAGGAAGGAATTAGAAGTTGAAATCAACTAGAACTCTTCCAAGAGTTGCATCGGAACTCTAGTAATTTCTTCATTTTCTCACACAACAAATTGGAGGATGTTCTCACATATAAGTGTTGTACAAAAACACAGAAGTTAAACGTGAACTGAGAGAAAAATAGCAAGGCTTTTTGCAAGCAGTTCATGTGTGATTCAAGTGTGCAAATCTGAAGCTACATGAACCAGGTTGAAGAACCAACTCCATAAAGAGTTTTATGTGTCTTTCTTCATTTCTAGTTCAATTGTAGTAGGTGTTTTCATATTGTACCTTTAAGCTTTATATAGAAGCAATTGTAATAGGTACTTTGAGTATTCAAGTTAGAGTTAACTTGAAGTTGTCGCAATAGTTAAAGTTTGGTTTGTATAATGGGATTAGAGGTAATCCTTAGTTTTACAAAGAGTTTTGTAAATATTGTTTTGGCTCAGTGATTTAGTGAAGTGTCAGGTGGAAATCCTACTGAGTAGTACGTCGTGATTTTTCCACCTTTTGAACTGGGTGTTTTCCATTTACTTTCTACATTTATTATTCTACAACATTAGCAAAATGAGCACATAGAAGAACCAGGTCCTTCCATTATTAGTTTAAGCGAAAAATTAAACACCACACAAATCGCCCCCCTCTTGTGTGGTATTGATGTATAAAACATCAATTGGTATTAGAGAAAGTTATCCTTGAAGAGGCTAACACCTTACGAAAAGATCAAGATGAGTGCACCGCCTGGGAACTAGGAAGGGCAATCTATCACTAGGCCTCCACTCTTTAATGGACAATACTACGCCTGGTGGAAAAATAGGACGAGAGATCACATCATCGGAGAGGTCTATGAACCTTCATACATTGTTACTGATGGTCCCTCGGCTACTATGAAGAAGATACTGAAGGAGTAGATGTGCCAAAGACTAGAGATAACTGCACTGATGAGGATTTGAAAAAGTAGGAAAAGAGGCTAAGGCCAAGAAAGGGCTTGTGTATGGACTTGGTCCACACGAGTACAGCAAAATTCAAAGTTGTACCACTTCTAAAGAAGTATGGGACACTTTACAAGTGGCTCATGAAGGAACGCCTCAAGTGAAGAGATCTAGAGGAACACTGCTGTATTCTCCATATGAGAATTTCAGCATGAAGGAAAGGGGAAACCATCCAAGAGATGTATATGAGGCTCACCATACTGAAAAATGAACTTAGGTCTCTTGGAATGGTTATTCTTGAAGAAGACAAAGTGGAGACTATTTTGACAAGGGTTCTGCCAATAACTTGGGAAAGCAAAATCATTGCTATTCAAGAATCAAAGAGCATTACCACTTTTAAGTTGGATGAGCAAATTGGAATCTCACTGCCTATAAACTTAGAAAGCAAACCATGAAGATAGATGCACCCAAGAACGAAATGAGCCTGGCATTCAGAGTCAATGAAAATGCTGATATAGAGGACGGCAAAATCACCATGATCACAAAGGACTTTAAAGAAGTACCTGTCACACCTCTTTTTTCGCTTACACGTAGTTACCCCGAAAGGTGGCACGTGTATAGGTGTTTTTCCAATTAAAGTGAAATTATTCAAAATGGAATTATTTTGTTTATTTCAAGAGTAGCCACTTGGGATAGGTTTAGCTTTTGGTGTCCCAAGTCACCGATTTATTTAGAATCCCAATAGAGGAAATTTCGACTGCCCAATTGGAGTCTACGAACCAGAAATTCTTGAGTAAGAAATTCTGTTGACCTAAGGGAAGGCGTTAGGCACCCTCAGATCCCGTGGTTCTAGCATGGTCGCCTAACCTTATTATAAGTGGCTAAACTATGATTAACTATACTTGTTAACCCGCAATTTTAGATCATTATCTGCTTTTAACATCTTTTAGGAAAATTTGCAATGTTATTACCGCGAATCACGTCACATAAATGCACCCGCAAATTTAGACGTATTTTAATTCCATTGAGAATAGGATTTCGGGTCACATAAATGCGCATCGAATTTAGGAAGGTATTTTATTAAACACGCGCCTATGGAAACTACGTTTTTAATATTCGTGGGAAGGCCGTGAAATTTGCTAAACATCACTTCCTAGTTTTCTATGTGTATTAATGAATTAAGGAGCGAACATATGGTATTTGATTGAACTAAACGTGGCTCGTTTTATTATCCTATTAGGATACTCTAACACATGCTAAATTCTCTACTCCTGCTGATGCTTAAACGTACTAGTTGTTTATGTATGGACTGTGAATTTGGGGAAATCATTATATGCATCTTAGACTCATTCATGTCTACTTGCACATATTGTTTTAGATTTGGATCATCCTTAGGGCATATTTTGCCTGACTGCGACTAGTAGCCATTGCGACTGGCCTGGGCTTTTAGTTACTCAATCTAGAAAACATGTTGGATTACAGTATTTTGGGTGCTTACTGGGCCTCGTGAATGAGCCAATTTTGATTTGGACGAAAAGTTCAATTCTCGATAATCGTTTTTGGTTCAAACTTATATACAAAATTGAATATCTACACAATAACATTAATAATCGTTTACCCCTTTTTTATGTAAAACTTCACATTAGATCTGAATCAAATGATTCATATACTCATCAGTCAGAGTATATGAATCCAATTCTTCAAAATT
Organism: Nicotiana benthamiana; assembly: GCA_034376525.1. Lineage (NCBI taxonomy): Eukaryota > Viridiplantae > Streptophyta > Magnoliopsida > Solanales > Solanaceae > Nicotiana > Nicotiana benthamiana. Next base: position 61,520,930 of record CM067337.1, read on the forward strand.
CAATTATGATTTCGACTTACAACTTATAAATAGAAAGCAAAACACTACTAACATATTGAAACTTGAGTGAACTTAACCATACACTATGACTGGATTTTGATAATTCCTAAGCCATTATTTCATGATTTCCTTATTTCTAGACAACATGAAATAATCATCTAGAACAGCCATACATTAACTACCGGCACTATTGATTGTTCATACTTAACAATAAATCGAATGTTCAGTTATTACTAGTAAATCAGTCTCTAATGTCTAATTATTACAAAATGAGTCAGTCCAAAAGTTTAATTTACAACAAGATAGTCATCTTATTAGTACATATATCCAAACTAAAAGGGAGAAAAACAGGGGGAGGGTTTTGAATAAGATGACTCATTCAAATCTTCACACTTGATAAAAATTTCATGTTTGAGCTTCAATGTATCAAATGAACAAGGAATTGTACCTGTATTTCAGCAAAAGCAGAAGCCTATGAGTAAAATATAATGAGCCAGTCAAGCAAACAACTAACCAATTGAGTAGTATGCCCAGGATTTCAGCAAAATTGTGAGAGAATTAAATTGAAAAAGTGATCCAACTCAGCACTAATAGCTTCTCACATATATAATAAGATGCTAATATGTATTTTTAATCTCTAGGATTTTAAAGGTAAGTTCCAGATCCCCTTAAAAATGCCCAGATGGTTTATTTTATAGTAGAGCCTTAGGGCATCTGATTTTTCTCTTTTTTTTCTTTTAGTCCTTACTTCAATTTGAGCTTCGCCTAATTAGTCCTTCAATTCCTTACTTGTGCCTCAAGTTTGAGGCAGGAATTGTGCTTTATTCCTTGCTAGAAGGTTTTAAGGGATTACTATCAGATTTTCAAAGGTTCAAATCCCTCGTATACCCTCACTTCCTTTCTTATATTAACCCCCCTGAAGTTTTGACCTTAGTTAGTTCCTTGACCCTAGTTTAGTTACAATTGACTCTGGTCAATCAAACTTGGGTCACATTTTAACCTTAGACTAATAGGCTCATGGAAGTTCAATTACCATAAATTATCAAGATTCAACACAAATGCCTTAATGTAGACTTTCACATCCAAACATTATACAGTATTATCAAAACAAACGACTAGAAGAAAGAATACATCTATCAACACTTAGCTTTCAGAAATAGTTCAATCAAGGTGCTCAGAAATACTTAAAAATGAAAAGCACACAACAGGGGGTGAGTACTTAGTTCATGAGCAAGATAAGGAAGAAAGTAAAGGCTACCACTGAACAATTAAAGGTCCAACCCCGAACCAATATCATTACAGAAAAATCAAAAATCATAAAGGCAATCAAATACTTAGGGGCGAACCAGAAATCATAGAATAAAACAAATGAATAATCAGAAGATGGATGTCAATTAGGCCATAAAAAATCACATTACTGAAGAATTAACTAGACTAGGTTTTCCAGAGTCAAGAGACTAATGCTAGAAAGATATCACACATGACCATTTAACTTACTTCTGGTGAGACTATGGACAAAAAAGAAGTTATTTAAAGAAGTTGGTCAATCTTTGAGCTAAACAGAAGAAGATAAACTACTTAGGCAAATACATACAGAAGAAACCAAATAATCAAGCAAATATATACAAAAGAGATGAATTACTTAGCTTTATTATGCATGCCCAGTTGAGACCCTTTCAACAGCTCTTGACCCCTTCCGCAGGGGTTTCGAACCTCTTAGGACGGTGTATAACCAATTTTAAGGGTTCCGGTGGGGCTTTCATAGTTCTGAGACCTTAGTGTGGTCTCAGAATTTTTTTTATTCAGGGGTTGTGGATGTTTTGAAGTCATGGGTGGTATGGTTGGTGTCAAAAGGACCAGGGAATACCTAGGAAGAATTTGAGCCATTTCCGACAGGTTTTCAGATTTAGGGTTAGGCTTTATATTGATATTCGAAAGGTTTCTGGTAGATTCGAGAGAGGAGACTTACATGAATGGAATGAGGAGATTTATATGCTTTAGGGTTGTAAGTTTGGAGGGCTTTGGAATAGGGTCATCGGAGATACAGTTTTTGACGACCTTTCAGAGAATATTTGAGATGATGGGGGGGGGGGGGGGATTTAGGTAGTGGGCTGCAGGACGGGGAAGAGGGTATCCTAGTTGTTCTAGGTGTAAAGGTGGAAGGGTTTGGAACAAGGTCGCCAGAGATAGTGGTTCAGACGACCCTGTTTTTGAATATTCAAGACGGAGGGGGCATGTTCGATGGGAAATAATTACAGGATGTGAAAGAGGTCTTGTTGGTTCGGTGGTGTAAATCTGGGAAGGTTTGGTTGCCGTCCGCCGCTGTGAGGCGATTTCCGGTGGCGGCATTAGGGTAGTAGGCCGGTGGTCATGGGGTGGTAGTGGGGTGGTCAACGGAGGTGTTACAAACAGATAAGACGGTACGAGGAGGGGGTTTGGTCTCTATCTGTATTAGAGACGTTTGGACATATATATACGGTTTGGAGATGAGGTTTAATGGCCGTTAGATTATGGTGAGATCGACGGTTGTGATGATCCCTCTTTTAAATGGTGTCGTTTGGTTCCTTGGGTGTGGACTGGATCAGGGCTGGGTAGTGCTATTTTTAAGGGAGAAGCAGGTTGGGTCACTTAGGTCTGGCCCAATTGTGGCCAGCCTGAGTGGCTGTGTATGTGTATACATATATTTTTTTGTCCTTTTCTTTTAATTTAAATTAATTACTAATATTTATTTAAAAAACACAAATCACAAATAAAACTAACCGAAGTCAAAATTAAATAAAAATATTTTCAAATGCCGGAAATACGTCTATATATTTATTGTATTTTAATTTGCAAACAAATTTATTAAATGCTAACCAATCTTAAAACACGCAGTAATGAACATGCGCATGCAATTAAATCCTACAAAACAAAAATTAAAATCCTGACATTTAAAGAAAATTCTAACTTTAAGTGTCTTGTAGGAGCTTGTTTCAACCGGGTAAAAATCACACGCTCACAGCTGCCCCTCTTTGTACAGGAATATGAAGAGTTTTTGTGCAAATATAAGTGAGCAAATATGAGCGATTTCCGTCCGATTGAATACTCCATGTGAAGCATTTTGAAAGGTTTCTGACCGAACCTTGCTTTAGAGGTTGCCTACATATCCTTGGCAATAAAGGAATCAGGTAAGTGTAGTTATGGAAATTTTTGGTAGCTGGGACTACCGGGAGACTATGATTGGCTGCTGTTGCTGCTGTGTCTGCCTGTTAAACTCCTTATTACACCAAAAGAAAGTCAAAAACTAAGCTAGCTAAGATTCCTATCTATGAGTCTCTTTGAAGCTTGATCTTGAGTTTCAGCTATCTTTCGCGGCAGACTTCGATCTGAATCTTGATACTTGTTAATCGCAGCTGCTCGATCAATCTTCAATCTTGGAAAAAAAGAGGATATGCTGAGCTTGTGACTTCAATATATTTTGAGCAATCCGCATCTTTGTCCGCCTTATCACTTTGAGTTCACCTTTTGTCTCTTTTATTTTCGTATGTTCTAAATTGACACTCATGCTTTCAATTATGCCGAATCTTGTGCCTTTAGACGACACCTGCTCGGACAACAAAACAAACAAACGAACGAAATTTTCTGCCCCAGTTTCACTGGAAAATTTTAGTGAGTTATTTGTAACACACATCCATGCTACTCTTTATTAAACAATAAGAATCGGAATTGTGTATCCCTTGGAAAGATTGCCAGGTTATGCTAGAGAGGCGAAACGGTTCCTACTGGGGAATAAGATGAGAATCCTCGGGTTATGCCGAGATAAGAATGAAAAGGTCTCTGTGGGGAGGCAAAGAAAAGATCCGCGGGTTAGGCCGGGATAGGAAAGTTCCTGCTAAGGATGGGTTATGAAGAAATTCCTGGGTTATGCCAAGGGAATCCGCGGGTTATGCCGGGATGAAAGGAGATCCTGAGTTATGTCAAGGGAATCCATGGGTTGTGCCGGGATGAAAAGAGATCCTGAGTTATGTTAGGGGAATCCACGGGTTATGCTGGGATGAAAGAACAATCCTAGGTTATGCTAGGATGAAGGGAGATCCTGAGTAATGTCAGGAGAATCCACAGGTTATGGCGGGATGAAAGAACAATCGTAGGTTATGCTAGGGGGATCCACGGGTTATGCGGGGATAAAGGGAGATCCTGAGTTATGTCAGGGGAATCCACGAGTTATGCCGGGATGAAAGAACAATCCTAGGTTATGCTAGGGGGATCCTCGGGTTATGCCGGGATGAAAGGAGATCCTTAGTTATGTCAGGGGAATACACGAGTTATACGGGGATGAAAGAACAATCCTAGGTTATGCTAGGATAGAGAGATCCTGAGTTATATAATGGGAATCCACGGGTTATGCCGGGATGAAAGAACAATCCTAGGTTATGCTAGAATGGAGGGAGATCCTGAGTTATATCAGGGGAATCCACGGGTTATGACGGGATTAAAGAACAATCCTATGTTATGCTAGGGGAATCCACGGGTTATGTCAGGATGAAGGGAGATCTTGAGTTATGTCAGGGGAATCCACGGGTTATGCCAGGATGAAAGAACAATCCTAGGTTATGCTAGAATGGAGGGAGATCCTGAGTTATGTCAGGGGAATCCACGGGTTATACCAGGATGAAAGAACAATCCTAGGTTATGCTAGGGGGATCCACGGGTTATGCCGGGATGAAGGGAGATCCTGAGTTATTTCAAGGGAATTCACGGGTTATGCCGGGATGAAAGAACAATCCTAGGTTATGCTAGGATGGAGGGAGATCCTAAGTTATTTCAAGGGAATCCACAATCCTAGGTTGAGTTATGTCAGAGGAATATGCAGGGCAGTGGAGGACCTCAGAGATCCTTTTGATTGTGCTAGGGATAGATGAGGAAAGGAATAACTCTTAGGTTATTCTAAGGGTAGGGGAGTATTAACTCCAAGACTATGCTGGGGAGTGGGAAGTGTAGGGAGAAGATCCTCAGGCTATGCTGGGGATATGAAGGGAAACTTCCTCAGTTTATGCTGGAGGGATTGGAATGCAATCCTTAGGTAATGCCTAGGAAGTCCCCAAGCTGTACAAAGGGGAAGTAGGGATTGGGATCTCGTGCTGTCATGCTCATTTACGAGTTTGCAGAAAAATGAAAAGAAAACTTCCCTATGGTCATTGACGCATCACCACCTTTGACCCTTGTGCCTATCCTTGTTTTTTTTGCCTCATGTTCCTTTTGCTTTTCTAAGTTGCACCTGCATCTATTTTTGTTCAGAAACAAAACAAACTATTAGTTTGAACAGTGATTGGTTTTGTGACGCTTGATTTCGACTTCCTTTTGTATTCAAAAGCGAACCCTTGACTTTCCGTCCTTGCTTAGTTGGTCAGGGGGTCTTCATTTTGGATTGGTCTTTTCTTCTCGGGCCTTGGTCATGAGTTTTGCCTGCCTTTGATTTTGGGCTTGCTTTTGGGACTTTTGATAAGGATCAACATCCTGATCAACTTAAAAACCCTGATTTTGCTTTTACTCCATGCCTTTTGACTTTGAATTTCCTTCCTTTTATTTATTTATTTTAGGACATTAACTATCATGATTAACCGAGATTGGCCAAGCGTACTTGACAATGTCAGTCATTCGCCTAATCCTTGTAAGGAGAAAACCGCGAAGCCGACCCTGCTACCTTTCTTTAAGCAACAGTGAGGAAGTTAAAGTGGAAAGGAGCGAAGTATGAATTTAGAGAGGTATGCACTTGAAGGGAAACGAGGAAACTTATCTGGAAATACGAGCCGACTTTAAATGGAGACGACATGCTTCTTGGACTGGATACCTGGCCCAAATCCATTTCTGCTTTCAACTTTCCGAAACCAAAAAACTTATTTAGCCCTGAGCAGCAATATTTCCTCTTTTTGGCCGACAATGCACTTTGCGGGTTTTCGCCAGTCGGCCTCTCTCATTTCTCTTATCCCGTCGCCCGATAGCGCTCTTTGCGAGTTTTCGCTAAACGGACTATCTCATTTTTTTCTTCTCTGCTCACCGTCTCCTTATGGTGCCCGGAGGTTTTTACCGATAAGACTCTCTCTTTATTTTTCTACCAAACTTGATTGGTTCTTAACCCCCAACAAGTGGTATTTTCTTTCCCGGGGATCTATGACTTCGTAGCCATTTGGACAGATTTGTAACCGAACCGATACCTTTCTGCTCCAGTTTTAATTTTCTTGGGTAAATAGTTTTTTATTTTTATGTGACTGAACATCAAAGAGAGGCTACCTACGTATCTTTACGAAATCAAGTCAGATGTAGCTCCGGAACTTTTCCTAAACTAATTTTGTTTTGTATTCCTTTTTTCTTTCTTTCTATTTTTTTTGTATTTTCTTCTTCTTTTTTTATGATTTTTCTTCTTTTTTTTTATTTTTTTCTTCTGTCTTTTATTTTCTGAATTTTCTTTTTCTTTTTTTCTGTGTTACAAAGAGGGTGGGGATAGCGGGAGAATAAAGCCCTAATCTTTTCTATCCACCGAGGTAATTGCTGCAGAGGAATTGGACATAATACCCTTTGGCTGCGTGTACGGTTACCGCTGCCTCGGGCTTATCTCCTTCAACGTCGCCAAGTAAAATGCTCCTCTAGGTAATATCTTCCTGATGATGTATGGGCCTTTCCAATTTGGGTCAAATTTTCCTTTGGCCTCCTGATGCTGGGGATGTATCCGTCTCAAAACCAGCTGCCCAACTTCAAAATTCCTAGGGCGCACTTTTTTATTGTGGGCACGGGACATCCTTTGTTGGTACAACTGCTCGCGGCATACAGTGGCCATTCGTGTCTCATCAATTAATGCCAGTTGTTCCAACCGGGTTTTGACCCATTCACTATTTTCGATTTCTACCTCGACAATCACTCGGAGCTAAGGGATTTCCACCTTGGCAGGTATAACAGCCTCAGTACCATAAACCAGCAAGTAGGGAGTGGCTCCTATAGATGTACATACTGTGGTACGATATCCTATTAATGCGAAAGGAAGCTTTCATGCCATTGCCCCGTGCTTTGAATCAATTTCCTCAAGATTTTCTTGATGTTCTTGTTGGCTGCTTCGATCGCACCATTAGCTTTAGGTCGGTACGGAGTGGAGTTTCTATGCGTGATTTTGAATTGTTCGCATATCTCTCCCATCAGCCGACTATTTAGATTAGCTGCATTGTCAGTAATGATGGTAGCCGGGATCCCACAGCGGAAAATGATGTTGGAATGCATGAAATCCACTACCTCTTTCGTGGTGACAGACTTGGGGGTGATGGCCTCAACCCATTTTGCTAAATAATCAATAGCGACCAAAATAAATCTATACCCATTTGAGGCCTTTGGCTCGATCGGCCCAATGACGTCCATTCCCCAGGCGGCAAATGGCCAGGGTGCTGACATAGGATGTAGCTTATTTGGTGGTGCATGAATCAGATCACCATGCACCTGGCATTGATGACATTTTCGCACAAAGCTGAAGTAGTCTTTCTCCACGATCATCCAATAATAACCAGCTCGGAGTATCTTCTTGGCCAATACATAGCCATTCATATGGGGTCCACATATGCCCGCATGTACTTTGTGCATAATTCTCCCAGTTTCTTCGGCATCCACACATCTCAACAAGTTAGATCCGGAGTCCTTTTATACAAAATGTCACCACTTAAGAAGAAATTGCTTGCATGCCGTCGGATGGTCTTCTGTTGTTCTCCTGTGGCTTGCTCAGGGTACTCCTGTGTCTTTAGGAATATCAAGATGTCGTAATACTAAGGCTTTGGTCTAGGCTCTGCTTCGGTTGCATTACAACACCCATGTCTTTCTCTGATTTGGATTTGTAACGGATCAACATAGGCATTCCCAGGGCATGGCAGCATGGAGGCTAAGGTAGCAAGTGCATCCACTAACTCATTGTGACAACGGGGAATGTACATGAACTGTACCGACCTGAACTGCTTGTTGAGGTCTTTGACATGTTGTCTATACGAGAGGAGCTTAATGTCCCTTGTCTACCATTCTCCTTGAGCTTGTCGGATGATTAGATCGGAATCCCCCATGATTAGCAACTCCTCGACATCTCGGTTAATAGACATGTTCATGCCCATGATGCAAGCCTCGTATTCAGCGGTATTATTGGTACAAAAGAACCGAAGTCTGGCTGTAGCTGGATAATGCCAGCCTGTAGGTGAGATTAAGATTGGCCCGATCCATACGCCATTTGCATTTGCTACTCCGTCGAAGAACATTTTCCAGACGAGGGTGTCCTCAGCTGCTATTTCCAATAAATTCACTTCTTCGTCCGAGAAGTAAGTTTTTAAAGGCTGATACTCGTCATCAACGAGGTTTTCTGCCAGATGATCTGCCAGTTCCTGAGCTTTCACCACCGTACGAGTGACATGGACGATGTCGAACTCGGTAAGCAGGATCTGCCATTTAGCCAGTCTCCTTGTGGGCATATGTTTTTGGAATATGTACCTGAGTGTATCCAGCCTAGATATGAGGTACGTGGTATGAGCTTGCAGATAGTGCCTTAGCTTATGAGCTACCCATGTCATGGCGCAACACGTTCTCTATAACAATGTATACTTGGCCTGGTAGCCGGTAAAATTTTTGCTCAGATAATAAATGGCCTGCTCTTTCTTCCCCTTGGTGTCATGCTTCCCGAGAATAAAGAGCCTTCCAAGACCGTCAGATAGAGAAACAATGGCCTTCCTGGTTCTGCGGAACTAAAACTGGTAGATTGGACAAGTATTGTTTGATTTTATTAAAAGCTTCCTGACACTCGTTTGTCCACTTAATTGTCGCATCCTTCTACAGCAGTTTCAATATAGGCTCACATGTTTAAGTCAACTCGGCGATGAACCGGCTAATGTAATTTAATCTACCTAATAGACTCATCACATCCTTTAAGGTCCTTGGCGGGGGCAGCTCCCGAATGGATTTGATCTTGATTGGATCTAATTCAATGCCTATCTGACTGATGATGAACCCCAGAAGTTTTCCCGACAGAACTCCAAATGCGCATTTTACCGGATTCAATTTCAAGTTACATTTGCGGAGCCTTTCGAAGAATTTCCTCAAGTATTTTACATGATCGCCCTGTGTGATGGATTTTATAATCAAGTCATCCACGTACACCTCTATTTATCTATACATCATGTCATGGAAGATGGTGGTCATACCCATCATGTAGGTTGCCCCACCGTTTTTCAATCCAAAATGCATAACTCCATAACAATATGTTCCCCAACGTGTGGTGAATGCGGTTTTTTCCGCATCTTCCTCATCCATCATCACTTGGTGATACCCCGCGTTGCAGTCTACAAAGGATTGAATCTCATGTTTGGCACAATTATCGACAAGGATGTGAATGTTGGGTAGAGGGAAGTTATCTTTAGGACTTGCCTTGTTCAAATCTCTAAAATACACACATACTCGGGTTTTCCCATCCTTCTTTGGTACCGGGACCACATTAGCCAGCCATGTGGTGTATCGCACTACCCGGATTACCCCTGCTTCAAGCTGTTTTGTAATTTCCTCTTTGATTTCATCACTGACATCAGGCTTGAACTTTCTTTGCTTTTGTTGAATTGGAGGGCACTCGGGGTATGTAGGCTACTTATGAACAACCAAATCCATACTCTAACCAGTCATGTCGTCATAAGACCATGCAAACACGTCTTTGAATTCCAAAAGGAGATGAACCAATGAATCTCGTATCTCTTTATTTACGTGGATGCTTATTTTAGTTTCTTTGATTTCATCAAGATCGCCCAGGTTAACCGGTTGAGTATCATTTAAGTTGGGCTTAGGTTTGTTCTCAAAGTGTTTCAATTCTCGAGTGATTTCCCTAAAAGACTCTTCTTTATTGTATTCCGGTTCCTGATTCATTATTTCACAGACAAGCAGCGGGTTTGGGTCGTAGCAAGAAGTACGCGAGCATGTCATTTTATTTAAAGCCGCATTATTGGGACTGAAAAGATGAAAAATAAAAGAACGAAAAAAATCAGAGAAAGGCAGAGTAATGAAAACTATTGACTTTATTTCGTTGAACTTGAAAGATAAGACAGAGTTTACAATTTGAGATTTAAAGTGATAAAAAGGACAACGAACGACCGAGCTACACCCTGAAATAGCTCGTAATGTGGGAATACCGGGTCTCGCGCCTGCCAGAAAGGGTGTGGCCTTCCAATTTTGAAGTTTAGCATCTGCCCCCATATACAGCACCTCAGCAGCACTTGAACCTTCTCCCGGTTGGACCATGTTTACTTCATAAAGCAACTCTCTCATAGCCCCGCAGATCTCATCGATTTCTTCTGCCGTGAAGGTTTCTCCTTCCTCCTCTTCACTGTACTTTGGTTTTATAAAGGTATTGTACAAGTGAGGCAGGGGTAGGGGTAAGGCCCATCCTTGACGATTTTGCGATTCGCCCAGGTGATATCTTTTAAGGTTGGATGAAATCCTAGTCCAAATAACTTTTCAGTAGTAGGCAAGGCGACCGTCTCGGTTATGACTTGTAGGGCGCTTTCGAGTCCCTTGCCTGGCTTGAAGCCTTGACGCGTCATTTCCTTCGCCACCATAATTGAAGTATTTTATAGAAATGGCTGAGGAAGCGGCTTGCCCTCTTCATGCTGATCAGTTACTACGACTTCATAAGCTTGATAGACTATGTGTTCACTCCCTTCCTTGGCTTCTAAACAGGGGACAGAGGGGTCCCAGTAAATTGATTGTTCGTCCTCCCCATAAACTACAATCTCCTGATTTTCATACTCTAATTTCTGCATTTGGTGCAAGGTTGAAGGCACTGCCCCTGCTGCATGAATCCATGGCGTTCCTAGGAGGTAGTTGTAAGAAGTGTCCATGTCCAACACCTAGAATGTTAATTCGAAGTCGACTGGATCAATGGTGAGCACCAAATTGATTTCACCTATGGTATCCCTTTTTATTCAATGGAAGGCTCGGATACATATGTTGTTAGGGCGGATCCTTCCTGTCTCGATCTCCATCCTCTGAAAGGCAGATAGTGGACATATGTCTACTCTGGAACCTCCGTCAACCATCACTCTCTTGACATAATATCCCTCACATTTGACAGTGAGGTGCAAAGCCTTGTTGTGAGCAGCTCCCTCTGGGGGTAGGTCATTCTTACTGAATGATATCTGATTGATAGGAAAGAATCTCTCCGCCATTTTCTCTAGCTGTTCTACAAAGGTCTCAGCTGGCCCATAAGCATCGTTTAATGTCTTGGCCAACTCCTGCTGATGCTCGGGAGATTTCATCAAGAGTGACAGAAAAGAAATCTTCTCGGGGGATTTTTGGAGTTGATCTACCACTTCGTACTCCGATATTTTTATTTTCTGGAAAAGGCTTCTGCTTCCTCTGCATTCGCTGGCTTCTTTGGCGGAAATCGCCGCTTGGTAGCGGCATTCACCTTTTCCATGTCCAGGTATTTCTTTGTGGAACATCCCTTTTGGGCTTCCACGAGGACTTCTTTGTCCTTGTATGTAACAATGGGTTCCTGATAATTCCATGGGACGACTAAAGGGTTGGTCAAGGGCTTTTGTGGCACGTGACCAATAACCACGGGCTCATTCAACACTGTTGGCTTAATCGATCCCCGTACTACATAGGACTTCTTGGGTATTTACATGGTTTTGTTCAGCTCGAACCTTTTTGGTGGGCTGCTTTTCTTTGCGTCCTCGTGGGATATAGAGTATTGTTTCTTTGGGAGAGGTTGTCTCAGCTTCAACCTCAGCCTTCTTTTCTGCTTCAAGGCATTTGGCTTCATTTATTTTCTTTCTTCCATCTTCTTTGGGGTGACTTTTAGTTTCCTGTTGGCCTCAGCGATGGCTATGATGGCTTTCAGAGCGAGATCAAATTCCTTATCCTCACAGATCATTCCGATGACCGGCCCTTTTTTGTGAGCCGGTAACGGGTTATCAGTTACATTTGGGACTTCGTCATCTATTAGAACTATCTTTTTTTGATCAATCAAGTCCTCTACTGCTTGTTTTAAGGTCTAGCTATTTTCAGTATCATGTCTCTCCGCCCTAGAGTGGTAGGTGCAAAGCATGCCCATTTGGTAAGACGGCGATTCAAGATTCTATCTGTTTAGGGGTACATGCTAGAGGAGACCCATATGGACTAGCTTAGGAAACAGGCTGGCATAGGACTCTCCTATTAGGGTGAAGTTCTGGCTGCGGGGTGGCTCCCGGGGATGGTAGTTCATTTGTGAGGGCGGGGATTGTAATTATTTTGAGGAAGTTGATTCCTTTGAGCTTGATTTCTATTCTGTTGTTGAGGTCGGGGAAAGGGTTGAGCATTCATAATTGCGTAGGGTTGAGGGACATAGTGCATGTCTCGGTGAGGATAGTAATGTTGAGGTGCTTTTCCAGTGAATGCATGCCTATGAGTATGTTGTGTCCTCATCCCGGAGGCTGCCATGGATGCTTCCTCTTTTTTCTTGTTCCTTGGGATTCCTCTCGCCCTCCTTGTATGGCTTGGGAGGTGTCTCTAATGGCAGATTTACTTAGAATCCTACCTGTTTTGAGGCCATTCTCCACCATCTTCCCAATCTTTATTGCTTCGGCGAATGGTTTGCCCATTGCGGACATCATGTTCTGAAAATAGTCTACCTCTTGTGCCTGCAGAAAGACAGTGACCATTTTAGTTTCATCCATAGGAGGCTTCACCCTTGATGCTTGCTCTCGCCATTTAATAACGTACTCTCTGAAGCTTTCAGTAGGTTTCTTCTACAAATTGGCTAGGGAGTTCCTATCCAGGGCAATGTCGATGTTGTACTGGAATTGTCGTACAAAGTCCCGGGAAAGGTCATCCCATATGTGCCATTGGGTAATGTATTGATCTATGTACCTTTTTGATGCAATACCCACTAAACGTTCCCCAAAGTACGCCATCAGGAGTTCTTCCTTCCCGCCGCCTCCACGTAATTGATTACAACACTTTTTCAGATGGGCGATGGGATCGCCATGGCCATCATATTTCTCGAATTTTGGCATTTTAAACCCCAAAGGAAGATGTACATGGGGGAACATGCACAGGTCTGAATAGGCTACACTTTTCTGTCCACTCAGTGCTTGCATATTCTTCAGGCTTTGCTCAAAACTCTTCATTCTCCTTGTGATCTCATCCTGCTTGAGTGCGTTGGAAGTTTTGTCTGGCACAGGGGTAAGTTCATATGTTGGCTGAGGGTAGCTGTATGTATGGTACGAGGGAGGTTCATTTTGGTAATTAGGAGTTTGGATGGTAAAGGATGCGGGGTCAAACACAGGCCTCAGTAGTGCCGGCAGTGTTGTAGCTGCACACGAAGGGGCTGTAAAGATGTTGGGATTTGGCCCGGACGCAAACATTGGTGGGTGGGTTTCGGAAGGCGCCCCAACAAAATTGGTTGAAATGGTGGGCTGCCCCAGGAGAATGCTCGGGGGCTGATAGGAATAGTAGAGGTACCCCTTGACCGTTGAAATAGATCGGGAAAAACAGGGATGGCGTTGGGAGGTTCCTTCCAGTTGGTCCATGCGTCCCCCATTTAAATGACTCGGAGCCACATGATTCTTTTTTCTTTGCCCGCTGCAGATTCAAAGGCCGGTACTCCTGTGATTGGACCGTCTTCTGGAATAGGGACGGTGGGTAGAGCCATTTCAGTTGACATCTCTGTATTTCCCTTTGAACGAGTGAAGTATCCGTGTGAACCAAGTTTACCGCAAAACTAACCACTGTTCTAAACACATGAACTATAATTCTGTAATGCATAGTTAGTTTGGGATAGATGACAAACAGGAAATCACACATTGAGCATGAGGCAGCTATGCAGATAATGGGTTCCTATCTGCTTTCCCCAGTAGCATGTGTCATCCCGACTCTTATTTCAATTTCTTTTGCTTCCTCCCTTTTATTTCCTCTCTCTTTTTTGTTGTTTTTTATTCTATGTTCTTTTTTGGCTTTTTAAAGAATACGGTCAAATCCTATAGAGATTGCCTACGTATCATGACTTTGCATTAATCAGACTGAGCGTAGTTCATGTAAGTAAACGGTTAAGTACATAGTAAACATGTTTGGGATTTTCAATTTTGATAAAGATATAAACATTGATTACAATAGGAACTGCCAGATTAGGACTCAACACCCTTACAGACTCGAAATGACAACAAACAGACTCTTTTTTCTTTGAAAAATATAAATCTATGAGTACATTAACACTTCAAATGCTTTTGGAGCTTGCGGGGCATCATTCGGCCTTGTTGCGGGTTTGCACGCTAAACTTCCTTGGAGTTATTGGAGATCTTTAATTACTTGTCGGACAAAGGTCATAGCGGCAAAAGACATGGATTTTATTATGTCCTCTCAGTGATTGCATTTAGTGGTGATATAGTCTGCAATTGCCAGCACCTTTTCTCTGATAACGCCTTTTTCTTGCAGCAGACGCCCTTTTTGTCTAGCCCGTGCTTCTAAAGTCCGTTCAGCCGCATGATTTAGCTTTTGAAACTTCCACAAATCTCTTTCCAACCCCGCTATTACCGCATAGCAATGCTCTCTCTCGGCTTTGAAATCCTTGGCCTACTTGGCCATTTTGATTTCAGCTATGATAACTCTCTATTTTAGAACAGTGCTTTCATTGCTGCTTCCTTCTTTTAAGTACTCCAGTATGCGGGCCCTTTCTTCAGCACTTTTAATTAATTGTCTCCGAGCTATAGACAATTCAACCATTGCCTTATTCAGGTCGAAACCGTATTCGGTTACTTTACGGTGCAGGTTCTCTATGAGTTTTTCTTCCTTTATACTTCTCGGAGGATTTTCTGTGGTTGTTTTTATTTTCTGAATCTGGGCTCGCAGGGCTTCGTTTTCTTTAACCAATACCTTATTTTCTCCCTTCCTAGCGGTAGTTTGCAGACTTCTTTCGAATTGCAATTCTTGAATTTTTTTTCCAGCCTTCCTACGGTAGCACGGTATTCATGTTCCTTTGCTAACCAATCCCACTGCTCTTGAGATGTTCCAATGAACTCTCGGAGGTGAGGCCTTTTGGATGGTCTTCCGTGCTCAATTTCTCTCTTATACCAAGAAAGGTACCCCGGAGACACTTCACCTCTGGTAGGATCTTGTACACAAGTGTCAGCGATTAGGTTGTGGCATTCATTCCAGATTTTGCGAACCATGGCTTCAGGGAACTGATTACCATGCCCAATTTCGACAACCCGGATGCTGAGATCTTCGTATTTGGAACTATCCGGCATCTTTCGAGTTGTCTCAAGACCCGATGCGGGGCGTAAGGCTGGATGCTTCTAAGGCCCATCAAGAGAAAATGCGGTTCTGTTGCGGGCATATACACAACTTCGTCCACGGAGAGCCAACTGAGCGTCCATTGTCTTTGATTTGCAAAAATATACCAGAGGTGTGACACCCACTCTGTGACACCCTCTGGTAATTTAAACCCATTTACCCTGTTATCAACTTCTTCTATGTAACCTTTTGTTGACAGCCCACCATTCATGAACCGAGGCCTGTGGCATAGATGCTCAATCATCCAGATTTACAATAACAAATTACACCCTTCAAAGAACTCCCCTCCTGCTTTACAAATGGTAAGGGCTCGGAAGATATCAGACATGATCATCGGAGCAAGAGTGTTTTTTGCCTCAGTTATCAACTTTCTAATGACCCTGCAATCCATATATCGATGTTCCCGTCCTTTCGTGGGAATACTAAAAGACCCAAAAAAGACACCATAAACGCGAAGCCGCGATGCTCCTCCAATTTGATCCGATTGCCCTTGCTACAGATAAGGTTTTCAGGGTTGTTGAATCCTCCCATGTGGCCATACCTTTAATATATGAACCGGAGGGTGCAAAATCAAGCTGACAGGTCAGCGTTGTGAATCTTTCTGCTAATTTCAAAACATCCAGAAATTTTTGCACGGCGAGGGCTCTGGGTGCTATCAAGTATTTACGTCTCAAAGGGATTGTATGAGTCCCGATGTATCCGGTCATTTCCTCCAAGGTTGGCGTTAGCTCAAAAATCTTAGAACTGGAAAACTTTGTGGGTCGGGTCCCAGAAGGTGATTGAGGCCTTTATGATGTCCCCCCCCCTAGGGTTGATTTTCAGTAAACTAGTGAGGCCTCCCAGATGCGCATTAACCTTCTTCTGTCCGGCTTCTCCGAGTTCATTCCACCACAACAACAACATTAAAGGGATTTTGTTCATTATCGTGCTCATTCTGCATATTTATTAGGGCAAATTAGTATTCTCAAAACGTTAAAACTAAAATTTATGAATTTTATTTTCAAACAGGGATCGGCTTTGCGAATACGGCCTCTCGACATTTCGCCGAGAAGGCTTCTTAGGCTCTGCTTGCTTACCAGCCCTATTAAAATTCAAAGGTAGCCATTTGCGTAAGATCAGCCTTCTGGCGCCCCCTATAGCGTCATTCAGCTATTATTGCAATCATTGCACCATCCGACTCATTTTGAAGTAAGAAAAAAAAACTCGGGCGTTTCTAGACATTTTGAAATAGGGGTTGGACCCGGTCAAAATAATTTATCAAAACCAGCACACATTATTGAAAAACTCCAAAATTTGGTGCCTTTGTTTTGTTCTATTTTGTGGGTTTTTTTTGTTTTGAAAAATCCCGCAGCATTTGGCGCTATTTGAGCATTAGTTTTTAAAAGTGACTACCCTAGCACTTCTTATTTCTCTCAATTATTTCCTTTGTTTACTGGCCGGCCAACATGCGAATCCGAGGCAAATAAATGCACAAGTAGCATGCAAAAATGCATTAGCATGGTCTTTTATTTTAGGGCACCTGTCCTAGACGGACCCAACCCCTGTGTTGAGTCCCCTAAGTCAAAATGCATGATGCAATAAATGTTCCTACTAGGGATCCGACGTTAAGTTTTGTTATACTAAGTTGAGAACCCCGGCATAGGGTCTAGACTGTGTACCCTGGCGGACAACTCGAGTCGAGGAGGGGGCTACGTACCGGGGACCCACGAGATCGTCTGGCTTTGTAACTTGTCTGGCTTATTTCTTATTTCAGGGTAAGACACTAAAAGAATAGGGAGTCTCTACCCGTATGCACATCCCCGGAGATGAGAAGGGATGGGTTTCGTAACAGTTTATATATACAGTTAAGATAATATCAAAGCGGTAAAACATTTGGCATTTAGCACAGAACAGGTAAGCAAATCAGAAGAAGCCAAATATAATAGTTATTGTAAGCTTGAATTCTGAACCCTGAACTACAGATTTTGGGTTCGATTCCTAGCAGAGTCGCCAGAGCTGTCACACCTCCTTTTTCGCTTCCACGTGGTTACCCGAAAGGTGACATGTGTGTAGTATTTTTTCCAATTAAAGTGACATTATTCGAGATGACATTATTTTATTTATTTCAAGAGTCGAAACTTGGGATAGGTTTAGCTTTTGGTGTCCCAAGTCACCGGTTTATTTAGAATCCCAAATAAAGGAAATTTTGACTGCCAATTGGAGTGTGCGAACCAGAAATTCTTGAGTACGGAATTCTGTAGATCCAAGGGAAGATGTTAGGCGCCCTCGGATCCCGTGGTTCTAGCACGTTCGGTTAAACTTATTATAAGTGGGTAAACTATAATTCACTGTACCTTTTAACCCGCAATTTTAGATCATTAACTGATTTTAACATCTTTTAAGAAAATTTGCAATGTTATTAATAACTTCGCGAATCACGTCACATAAATGCACCCGAAATTTTAGACGTATTTTAATTCCATTGAGAATAGGATTTTGGGTCATATAAATGCGCACACAAATTTAGGAAAGTATTTTATTAAACACGCGCCTATAGCAAGTACATCTTTTATATTCGTGGGAATGCTGTGAAATTTGATAAACAACACTTCCTATTTTTCTATGTGCATTAATTAATTAAGGAGCCAACACATGGTATTTGGTTGAACTAACATGGCTCGTTTTATCCTATAAGGATACTCTAACGCAGGCTAAATTCACTACTCCTGCGGATGCTTAAACGCACTAGTTGTTTTATGTATGGAATGTGTATTGCGGAAATCATTATATGCATCTTAGCCTCATTCATGGCTAATTGCACATATTGTTTCAGATTTGGGTCAGCCCAAGAGCACATGTTGCCTGATTGCGACTAGCCTGGGCTTTTAATTACTCAGCCCAGAAAACGTGTTGGATTATAATATTTTGGGTGCTTACTGGGCCTCGTGAATGAGCCCAGTGTTGATTTGGACGAAAAGTTCAATTCTCGATAATCGTTTTTCGGTTCAAACTTATATACAAAATTGAATATCTACATAATAACATTAACAATCGCTTACCCTTTGTTTATGTCAAACTTTACATTAGATCTGAATCAATTGATTCATATTCTCATCAGTCAGAGTATATGAATCAAAATTTTCAAAATTCAATTATGATTTCGACTTACATCTTATAAATCTGAAGCAAAACACTGTTAACATAATGAAAGTTGAGTGGACTTAACCATACACTATGACTGGATTTTGATAATTGCGAAGCCAATATTTCACGACTTCCTTATTTCTAAACAACATGAAATAATAATCTAGAACAGCCATACATTAACTACCAGCACTATTCATTGTTCATACTTAACAATAAATCGAATGTCCAGTTATTACAAGTAAATCAGTCTCTAAAGTCCAATTATTACAAAATGAGTCCGCCCAAAAGTTTAATTACAACAAGATAGTCATCTTATTAGTACATATATCCAAACTAAAAGGGGAAAAACAGGGGGAGGGTTTTGAATAAGCTGACTCATTCAAATCTTCACACTTGAGAAAAATTTCATGTTTGAGCTTCAATGTATCAAATGAACAAGGTATTGTACCTGTAATTCAGCAAAGCAGGAGCCTATGAGTAAAATGTAATTAGTAAGTCAGGCAAACAGCTAACCAATCGAACAGTATGCCCAGGATTTCAGCAAAATTGTGAGAGAATTAAATTCAAAAAGTGATCCAACTCAGCATTGACCCAAGGGAAGGTGTTAGGCACCCTCGGATCCCGTGGTTCTAGCATGGTCGCCTAACCTTATTTTAAGTGGCTAAACTATGATTAACTATACTTGTTAACCCGCAATTTTAGATCA
Source organism: Nicotiana benthamiana (assembly GCA_034376525.1). NCBI lineage: Eukaryota > Viridiplantae > Streptophyta > Magnoliopsida > Solanales > Solanaceae > Nicotiana > Nicotiana benthamiana. The sequence continues at coordinate 61,540,068 of CM067337.1, forward strand.
TTAACTGCTTTTAACATCTTTTAGGAAAATTTGCAATGTTATTACCGCGAATCACGTCACATAAATGCACCCGCAATTTTAGACGTATTTTAATTCCATTGAGAATAGGATTTCGGGTCACATAAATGCGCACCCGAATTTAAGAAGGTATTTTATTAAACACGCGCCTATGGAAACTACGTTTTTAATATTCGTGGGAAGGCCGTGAAATTTGCTAAACATCACTTCCTAGTTTTCTATGTGTATTAATGAGCTAAGGAGTGAACATATGGTATTTGATTGAACTAACGTGGCTCGTTTTATCCTATTAGGATACTCTAACGCATGCTAAATTCTCTACTCCTGCTGATGCTTAAACGTACTAGTTGTTTTATGTATGGACTATTTATTTGGGGAAATCATTATATGCATCTTAGACTCATTCATGTCTAATTGCACATATTGTTTTAGATTTGGGTCATCCTTAGAGCACATTTTGCCTGACTGCGACTAGTAGCCATTGCGAGTGGCCTGGGCTTTTAGTTACTCAATCCAGAAAACATGTTGGATTAGAGTATTTTGGGTGCTTACTGGGCCTCGTGAATGAGCCAATGTTGATTTGGACGAAAAGTTCAATTCTCGATAATCGTTTTTGGTTCAAACTTATATACAAAATTGAATATCTACACAATAACATTAATAATCGCTTACCCCTTTTTTATGTAAAAACTTCACATTAGATCTGAATCAAATGATTCATATACTCATCAGTCAGAGTATATGAATCCAATTCTTCAAAATTCAATTATGATTTCGACTTACAACTTATAAATCAGAAGCAAAACACTACTAATATATTGAAACTTGAGTGAACTTAACCATACACTATGACTGGATTTTGATAATTCCTAAGCCATTATTTCATGATTTCCTTATTTCTAAACAACATGAAATAATCATCTAGAACAGCCATACATTAACTACCGGCACTATTGATTGTTCATACTTAACAATAAATCGAATGTTCAGTTATTACAAGTAAATCAGTCTCTAATGTCTAATTATTACAAAATGAGTCCGTCCAAAAGTTTAATTTACAACAAGATAGTCATCTTATTAGTACATATATCCAAACTAAAAGGGGGAAAAACAGGGGGAGGGTTTTGAATAAGATGACTCATTCAAATCTTCACACTTGATAAAAATTTCATGTTTGAGCTTCAATGTATCAAATGAACAAGGAGTTGTACCTGTAATACAGCAAAAGCAGAAGCCCATGAGTAAAATATAATGAGCCAATCAAGCAAACAACTAACCAATTGAGTAGTATGCCCAGGATTTCAGCAAAATTGTGAGAGAATTAAATTGAAAAAGTGATCCAACTCAGCACTGATAGCTTCTCACATATATAATAAGATGCTAATATGTATTTTTAATCTCTAGGATTCTAAAGGTAAGTTCCCGATCCCCTTAAAAATGCCCAGATGGTTATTTTATAGTAGAGCCTTAGGGCATCAGATTTTTCTCTTGTTTTTCTTTTAGTCCTTAATTCAAATTTGCACTTTCCCTAAATAGTCCTTCAATTCCTGACTTGTGCTTCAAGTTTGAGGCAGGAATTGTTCTTTAGTCCTTGTTAGAAGGTTTTAAGGGATTACTATCATATTTTCAAAGGTTCAATTCCCTCTTATACCCTCACTTTCTTTCCTAAATTACCCCCCCCCTGAAGTTTTGACCTTAGTAAGTTCCATGACCCTAGTTTAGTTACAATTGACCCTGATCAATCAAACTTGGGTCACATTTTAACCTTAGACTAACAGGCTCATCAATCAATCAGCCGAAATTATCAAGATTTAACACAAATGCCTTAATGTAGACTTTCGCATCCAAACATTATACATGATTATCACAACAAAGGACCAGAAGAAAGAATACATCTATCAACACTTAGCTTTCAGAAATAGTTCAATCAAGGTGCTCAGAAATACTTAAAAATGAAAATCACACAGCAGGGGGTGAGTACTTAGTTCATGAGCAAGATTAGGAAGCAAGTAAAGGCTACCACTGAACAATTAAAGGTCTAACCCCGAACCAATATTATTACTAAAAATCAAAAATCATTATGGCAATCAAATACTTAGTGGCGAACAAGAAATCATAGAATAAAACAAATGAATAGTCAGAAGATGGGTGTCAATTAAGCCATAAAATATCACATAACTGAAGAATAAAATAGACTAGGTTTTCTAGAGTCAAGAGACTAATGCTAGCAAGATATCACACTTCTCAGGAGATGATTGAAAAACAACAACACATGACCATTTAACCTACTTCAAGCGAGACTATGGACAAACAAGAAGTTATTTAAAGACGTTGGTCATTCTAAGAGCTAAACAGAAGAAGATAAACTACTTAGGCAAATACATACAGAAGAAACCAAATAATCAAGCAAATATATACAAAAGAAACGAATTACTTAGATTTTTTATGCATGCCCAGTTCAGACCCTTTCAACAGCATTTGACACCTTCCACAGGGGTTTCGAACCTCTTAGGACGGTGTATATCCAATTTTAAGAGTTCAGGTGCGGCTTTCATAATTCTGAGACATCAGTGTGGTCTCAAATTTGGTTTTATTCAGGGGTTGAGGACGTTTGGGAGTCATGGGTTGTATGGTTGGTGTCAAGAAGGACCAAGAATTACCTAGGAACAATTTGAGCCATTTTCGATGGGTTTTGAGATTTAGCGTTAGGCTTTAGATTGATATTCGACGGGTTTCGGGTAGATTTGAGAGAGGTGACCTACACGGTTGGAATGAGTAGATTGAGGTGCTTTAGGGGTGTATGTTTGGAGGGCTTTGGAACAAGGTCGCCGGAGATAGGGCTTCCGACTACCTTTTAAGAGAATATTTGAGATGATGGGGGGGGGGATTCGAATAGAGTGTGGTGCAGGACGGGGAAGGGGGTGTCGTGACGGTTGAGTGGTGTAAATATGTGAAGGTTTGGTTGTCGTCCACCGCCGTGAGGCGATTTCCAGCGGAGGCATTAGGGTTGTAGGCCGGTGGTCAAGGGGTGGTCAACAGAGGCGTTACAAACAGAGAAGACGGTACAAGGAGGGCGGGTTTGGTATGTATCTGTATTAGAGACGCTTGGACATATATACGGTTTGGGGATGGGGTTTAATGACCGTTAGATTGAGGTGAGATCGACGGTTGTGATGATCTCTCTTTGAAACAGTGTCGTTTGGTTTGTTGAGGGCTAGTTATTTGGGCTGGGTAGTGTTGTTTGAAAGGGAGAGCAGGTTGGGCCACTCAGGTCTGGCCCAATTGTGGCCAGCCTGAGTGGCTGTATATGTGTATACATATATATTTTGTCTTTTTTTAATTTAAATTAATTACTAATCTTTATTTAAAACCCACAAATCGCAAATAAAACTAACCCAAGTCAAAATTAAACAAAAAATATTTCAAATACCGAAAATACATATATATATATATATATATATATATATATATATATATATATATATATATATATATATATATATATATATTAATTTGCAAATAAATTTGTTAAATCCCAATCAATCTTAAAACGCGTACTAATGAACTATGCAATTAAATCCAAAAAAAAATTAAAATCATGGCATTTAAAGAAAATCCTAAACATTAAGAGTCCTTCAGGAGCTTGTTTACCGGGTAAAAATCATATGCTCACAGTACCTAATGATAGAAAAGGGTCCTTCAAGAAGGATTAGCTACAACAAACCAAGGGTTCTAGAAAAACAACCAAATGAGGGGTGTTACAAGTTTAGGAAGAGTGACCACCACATCATAAAACTGACCTCAATGGGAAATTGAATGGAAGAAGTAAATGGTTCAACCGAAGAAAAACAAAGAATCAATAAAGGCTATGGTTGCTGCTTGGGGAGAAAGCTCAAATAAGTACTTAGAGGGTGAAGATGGAGATGAACAAACACTTATGGAAATTGAAGAATTCGATGAGAAATTTGAGGTAAGTATAATTCATCTAAAAGACAAGATTAAACTTTTGTCTAAAGAAATTCTATATAGGTTACACCTGGATTTCATTGATGAATCTGAGGATCTAAATACTAAAATGGAACAACTGTTTTAGGAGTATGTGATTTTTAAAGCTAAGTGCAAAAATATGTAACTTAGGGCTAATGAAAGTGAAAGTAAAAATGCTAAGTTAAAGAACCAGGTTCAATAAACTTGACACCACTATCGTAGAGCATAGATCTGAAAATAAAAAATGAAATTTGGAACTGGTATAAAGAAATCTGATCAGATACAACTCACTTTGGAAGAAAATATAGGAAAACTTAAAGATGAGTTGTAAAAAAGAGATGAGCAGATAAAATCCCTTAAGGAGGATATAACAAGGTTAAGGACAAGATAGACATAACCTATAAATGGAAGAGATCCTCCGATGCACTTTCATGGCCACATGAACACCATAGTGAAATAAGAGAGGACATGGCTACGAGACCCCTGCACCAAAGAGGGACCCCAGAAACAAGTACCTCACACTTCTTCAGAACATAATTTGCACACACTATGGTAAAATTGGTCATTATAAATCTGAATGTATTGCAAAATTAAAGTCTAGTCAAAAGAATAAAGAATTTATTCAAGGGAAAAATAGGTTGTCTTGTTAGGCTAAAAAGAACCCGATTCACCTTTTTTGCTATGGAAAAGGACCCAAACTAGTTTGGGTTCTTGAGACTAAACCCTGATTTCCTTTTACGGGTCCAAGTGAAGGGTAGCAGCCAAATATGGTATATGGATAGTGGCTGCTCAAAGCATATAACAGGAAGCAAGAACCAATTCCTTTCACATATGGACTTCAAATGAGGTAATGTCTCCTTTGGAAATGAAAAGAAAGGTGAGATCATTAGGGTTAGTTAGACTGATTCTCACTCTATTGAGAATGTCTACTTGATAGATGACCTAAAATATAGCCTAATAAGACAATCACAATTGTGTGATAGAGGTAACTTGGTAACATTAAAGTCTACCAAATATTTTGTGATTAATCATACCACTGAAAAGCTTGTTTTGTAGGGAAAAAGAGAAAACAATTTATACATCATAGATTTGTCTTAACTGTTAGAAAATGAACTCACTTGCTTAAGTGCGTTGGAAAATTATCCCCTCCTTTGGCACAAGAGATTTGGACATGCCAGTCTAAGTCAACTAAACAAACTAGTTTCAAAGGATTTGGTGATAGGACTGCCTAACATTAAGTTGAATGAAGACAAAATTTGTGAGGCTTGTTCAAGGGGGAAGCGGGTAATATCCTCTTTCAAAAGCAAGAAAATGGTAAGTACCACCTGAACGATGGAACTGGTCCATATGGATATCTGTGGTCCAATGAGAACATTAAGCAGATGTGGTAAAAGATATGTGATGGTGCTTGTTGATGATAACTTTAGGTTTACTTGGACGTTGTTTTTAACATCTAAAGATGAAGCAACTGACATGTTTACTTCTTTTGTTAGAAAACTCAGAAACAACTAGGTAATCGACTTTTATCAATTAGGTCTAATCATGGAACTGAATTTGAAAATACTAAGTTTATTGAATTTTGCATGCTACATCACAAATAGTTGCATGACTAGACCTCTTTTTAAGAAAATTCCCTATAAATCACTTAAAGGGAGAAAGCTAAATATATCCCATCTTAGGCATTTAGATGCAAGTGCTTTGTGCACAATAATGACAAAGACTTCCTAGGTAAGTATGATCCCAGAAGAGATGAGGAAGTATTCTTGGGATATTCTTCACATAGTAAAGCTTATAAGACATACAATAAAAGAACTATGTGTGTAGAAAATCTGTATAAGTTATTTATTTAAAAAAAAAAAACTAACATTTTTTATGAGAGCTAGGAAAAAGATAATGAAGAGATTCAACTGATAAGAAACTCACATGGTGGAACTACAGTCCAGAGTTAAGGTGAATCACAGGAATGAACAGGTGATAGAACAGGTCCTTCCACACAAGGCAACATGACAGGGGGAATTGACTAGAGAGGAAGTGATCCTCAAACCTCGAGGGAACCTATCCATGAACCTATTCCTCAATAACAAAACCAGGAAGGAACATCCAAAGAAATTAACCCTCCTATTGTAATATCAACGAAATTGGATATAGATGAACCTGGTTAATCTATTGATCAGAAATTGTATAGGGGAATGATTAGTTCTCTTTTGTATATTATTGCTAGCAGACCTGACATTGTTTTTAATGTCGGGCTTTGTGCTTGATTTCAAGCTAATTCAAAGGAATCCCACGTGACTGCTATCAAGAGAGTATTGAGATACTTGAAAGGCACTGATGACCTTTGCCTTTAGTATCTAATAGGTAGTAACTTTAACCTAGTGGGATATGTTGACGCTGACTATGTAGGTTTCCTTGTGGATAGGAAGAGAACCTCCGGTATGGTACACTTCCTTGTTTCATGTCTTGTGTCATGGCCTATTAAAAAAATATTCAGTGGCCTTATCCACTGCTGAAGCTAAGTATATTGTTGTTATTTCCTGTTGTGCTCAATTGCTGTGGATCAAACAACAGTTGATGGATTTTGGAATTGATGTTGGTTGCATCCCTATTTTTGTGATATCACTAGTGCTATTAGTATGACAAAGAAACCGGTTCATCATAAGAGAGCTAAGCACATAGATGTTAGGCACCATTTTTCGAGGGAAAACTATGAGAAAGGCTTGATCATCATGGATTTTTGTGCTACTGACAAGAAAATTGCTGACATCTTCTCAAAAGCCTTACATAGAGATCACTTTGAAAGGAAAAGGATGGAATTAGGGATGATTAAGATCACCTAAAAGATCTAGTTCAAAGTTAAAAAAAAAAAATGATAAATTGAAAACAAATTATTTGGTTAGAAAGTATATAAATTGTGCACACTTAAATTAAATCTGGCCCAGTCTCATATTTTCCATAGTATACTCTTGTGCCATGTGTTAAAATGACTCATTAATATCTAATGATATTTTCTCTATTTTGGAAATTTAGACTTACACAAGAGAACTCGTTACAAATGAACCAGTTACATTCAAGACTCCTGACTGTGTTAAACTACCTAGATTCTTTTAAGTTTACTACTCAGGGGGGAAGAAAGTGGTTCTTCTAAAATTTAAAATGTATCTTCTGAATCTAAAGTTTCTCCTGAAAAAATTTCTAAAGTTGCTTCAAATTTGGAGAATAGATTTGTAGGATCTCTGGCAGGTGTTGAGACCGCATAATCTGGAAAAGTTGGTGGTACAAATGAAAAAGGAAAAAAGAGAGAGTAAGGGTGCTAGGAGTACTGTGGGCGGAAAGAGGCCAAAAGTGGCTGATTCTTCACCCACTCATGTGAGTATAACCAAAGACGCAGGTGCAATGGTGGTTTGTGGAGATGAACCTGGTTCATCTATAGAGGAAACCCTCATAGACCTATAGAAGAAAGTGACTGGAAGCTATAATCCTGCTTCTTATTCGAGTTATCAATGGAACCAAAACTCATACCATTCCCTATGGCTTCATTCTCACAACCGTGCTTGCACACTTCAATGTACCTATGAAAAAGTGGGAGGTTATTACAAGCATGGATCCTTTTTGGGTTAATACTATGCTTTCTTGCGATTATGAAGTCAATGTCACTCCAAAAGAACCTAGTTAATCTAAAAAGTACTAGTGAATAGCAAGGTTAGAGTCTTGGTGCAAGAAAGTTGGACTAATGATGTTGAGATTAAAAGGATGAAGAATAGGTTGGTTGAGGTGGAGAGTAAGAGAGATGCTCTTACAATTGAGTTGGCAAGAGAAAAAGAGAAGACTGATGGAATTCTTCAAGGTATGTTGAAACTACTCCAAGTGAAAAACCAAGCACCTAGTTCTTCCTAGCCTTAAGCCTCCTAGCCTAGTTGAGATTAACCAGTGACCCAGTTCGGGATCTTTTATTTCTTTTGCTCATGTATTCAGTATTTTTTATTTTTTCTTATACTTTGTGGTAGAATCTTATCAATCATCAATGAAATTTACTATCTTTTACTCTAACTGTTTGTTTATATTTCTTTGATGGTTAAAATTCTTAGCTTGATCTTTGATGATTAATTCATAATTTCATTTGAAGTAGCCTCAACGGCCACGAGTACATTTTAAAATCTAGTTATCTCACATTTTATGAAACTTCATGATGATGCCAAAAGGGGGAAAAAGGTTGTGCTTTACACTTTCAACAGTGATTTTTATAACCTAATGTACCTGGTCCTAATTGATAAATGAAAATTTCTGACTTTGCATTGATGTTAAGATGAGTTCCGACAGGGCCTAAGTGTATGTAAAGCACAAAGTTTGTCATCATAAAAAAGGAGAATTTTTTAGCCCAAGTAAAGGTTACGTTTTGAAGATTGACAAAGGAACTCAGACGTGAACCAGGTCCATCACTTAGACCATCCATCAGGTGCACAAAAATGGACAGATTCGAGCATGTGGGTTGCACGTGAAGGATATAAACTTAACTTGGTGTATTTATTATGTATTGATCAAAAAGTTTGCATAATTCATAAGGAGAAGGACTCCTTAATCAAAGAGAACATTATCCAGGATAGGGAAGGAGCTAGAAGTTGAAATCGGCTAGAAATCTTCCACCAAGGAAGAGTTGCATCAGAACTCTAGTTATTTCTTCATCTACTAACTCTTTAAATTGCAAGATATTCTCACATTACAAGTGTTGCACAAAAACACAGAAGTTAAACGTGAATTTAGAGCAAAATATCAAGGCATTTTGGAAGCAGTTCGTGTGTGATTCAAGTATGCAAACCCGAAGATACATAAACCAGATTGAAGAACCAGCTCTATAAAGAGTTTTATGTGTCTTTCTTAATTTCTAATTCAATTGTAGTAGGTGTTTTCATATTTTACCTTTGGGGTTTATCTAGAAGCAATTGTTATAGGTACTTTTAGTATTCAAGTTAGAGTTAACTCGAAGTTGTCGCAATAGTGAGAGGTTGGTTGTTAGAATGGGATTGGAGGTAATCCTTAGGTTTACAAAAAAGTTTATAAATGGTCTTTTGGCTTAGTGATTTAGCGAAGTGTTGGCGAAAATCCTACTGAAAGTAGGTCATTCTTTTTTCACCTTTTGAGCCGGGTGTTTTCCATGTAAAATACTTGTGTTCTTTACTTTTTACATTTATTATTTCGCAACTATAGCTGAAGGAACACATAGGAGAACTAGGTCCATCCATAATCAGTTTAAGCAAAAAATTAAACACCACACAAATCATCCCCCTCCCTTGTGTGGTATTGACATATAAAACAATACTTGATAATTAAAGATAGCATGTAATAGTATCTTCAACTAAGACGCATAAGAATAAATTTTGCAATGGAAGCTAGGGCATGGAATAACAACTACAATCTAAGCATATAAGAATGTATTCAACTACGAGTGATGTAACAAGTAATAAAAACCTTTAATTAAATGCATAAAGTAACCTTAGAGTCTCTCTTAGTCAATTTTTCCACATATAAGCCGGGTACATAGTCGTAACCTTATGTACACGTCTCTCACATAATTTAAATAACATAATCAATCAAAATCTTATGGGGTAATTTTCCCACACAAGTAAAGCAAGATACTTACATTGAAGAAACTAAATCAATACTTTAAAATGCCCTTCTCATATGAAAAAATTTCTGAAAGCTCGAATCTAGCCAAAAACATTTAATATCATAAATAAAAGCACATAGGGAATAATTCGGATAATAAAGCTTTGATCTTTAATGAAAACCAAAAATTCAACCCTGGCTCCGCACCTCAACAGAACTCACAAAAATCTAACAACCATTCCAATAAGAATCCTACCATAGGAAAATATCAAATTCCGACATCAAATCGGTTTACAAATCATCATTTTTTGTGTTTTAGAAAGTTTTAAAAAAAAATGCCCAATTTTTCTGATTCATATAACTAATTGTATGATAAAAACAAAGATAGAATCATTAATTATAACCAAATCTGGGTAATTAAAACTTATCCCAATCCAAATAGTAAAAATTCTCTAAAAAATATCCCAAATTCAAGCTCTCTAACTAAAAAAGTTGTAAAATAACAAAAACCTTCAAAAAATGTAAATACAATTCTGCATAGGGATTCATCTTCATAATCGCGAAGCACAATCTCACAAGCTTCCAAAAACGTTCTTCTCGAATGCGTTATCTCCCTTGTAAATGCGGTGAGCAAAACCATGATGACCCCTTTTAGTTTCTTTATACGTGACCACGCTACCTGATACGTGAACGCGAAGGAAACAATGTACCCATCTTCACAAAACCGGCAGCCTCTTTGTGTTGGTGAAGAAAAAAAATTCCTGCTTCTATAATAACTATATGCGAACGCTACTACTTCAACGTGATCACGATAAAGAACATCATATATCAGAATCAGCAGTTCAAAAACATGAGAAATTGGCCTGTAGCCTACCCGAAAGACACCCGAGGACCACGGGACCCTGTCTGAACATACCAACAAGTTCAATAATATAACGTGGACCTACTCGAGGCCTCAAAATATATCAAACAACATCAAATGTACGGATCGCACCTAAATTCAATCCTAAAGAACTAATGGACTTTCAACTTCTAGAATTCGTGCCAAAATCTATCAAATCAATCGGAAATGAGCTCAAATTTTCCATACAAGTCCCAAATGACACAATAAAGCTATACTAACTCCCGCAATCAAAATCCGAACCCATTATCAAAAAGGTCAATTCCCGATCAGATTTCTCAACCTTCCAAACCTTCAAATTTTCAACTTTCGCCAAATATCATGAAATCTACCTACGATCCTCCAAATCCAAATTCGGACATAGGACTAAGTCCAAAAACCACCATAAAAATCTATTGGAATAAAAAAAATGCCATTTTAGAGTCGTTTACACAAAAGTCAAACTCCGATAAACTCTTACCTCTTAAGCTTCTAAAACAAGAATCATTCTTCCAAATCAAGCCCGAATCATCAAAAAGACGAGTCTGACCATACATGGAAGTAATAATACACAATACAAAGCTACTCGAGACCTTCAGATAAAAAACGAGATGCTAATTCTCAAAGTGACTGCTCAGGTCATTACATAACTTTGTAAATGCGAAACAAACACCACCAAAATGAACCTTGTATTAGAAGCCCATATGCGCAAATGCAACAAATAATTCGCTAATGCGAACAGCCCTCCTTCGCATAAGTGGCCATTTTCTTTACAAATGTTAAGATACCCCTACTCAACACTGCATCATAATTGTGGTGCTAGAATCGCAAATGCAGACACAATATCTATAGCGAATGTGAATCTTTCTTTGCGAATGTGAAGGCCGAGCCCCCATCTAATGCTCGCAAATGCAAACTTTTTCTTGCAAAAATAGGCTTGAAATTGCAAGCTGGGCCATGGAATTGAGAGATATACATCTGGCACCAGAAGCAACACTCTATCAACATCTCTCAAACTCTCCAAACTCATCCGAAACGCATCGGAAACTCACCCGAGCCCCTCGGGCCCCAAACCTATCATGCACAAATGTATAATAACATCATACAAAATTTTTCGCATGATCAAAATATCAAAATAACATGTAGAATAACAAAGCAAACATCAAAACGAATGAAATCTCAAAGGGAAACTCATGAACAAATAGATTCATAACTAAGTGTCTGAATCCTATCTAGCCAACTCTGAATTGCACCAAATTTCTATTAGTGTTTTATCTACTCAATTCCAGTCATGCATTCCAACTCCAAAAATCATATTATGAACCTACCGAAATCATCAAAATACTGATCCGGGATCGTTTACACAAAATGTTGACTATAGTAAACTCAAGTTGTTTTTAAAGACAAAGACTCATATTTTCTTCAAATGTTTATGTAAAAACATCCAGAAAGAGACACAAGTTATATACGTAAATCAATAAAAATCAAATGAAGCTAATATAGGTCTCAAAACATAGAAATAAGGGATACTACTGAAAACAACCTATCATGTCGTCATATTCTCCACCTCCAAAAGAAACCTTCATCCTCTAATGGATATAAAAAAGTACCTAGACTAGCAAAAAGGTGAGGCTAACTACACTGAATATTGGTCTCAACTCCCACGTAGCTGCGTCGACGAATAACCTCTCTATTGCTATCTCATTGATAGATAACGCTTAGCTCTCAACTTCCGAACTTGTCAGGCTAGAATAACCACCGACTCTACCTTACAAATCAAATCCTTGTCCAATTGGACTAAGCTAAAATCTAATATAAGAGACGAGTCACCATGATACTTCGGATCATGGAAACAAGGAACTTCACCAGATTGGATTGTATGATGTCGATCCTAAATCTACTTGACTTTTTCCAGGCGTCTCGAACCAAGTCAGTGCCCAATAAGCTAGCTAACAACTAACTGGAGAATGACACTGCCTCTTATATAAGCCTCATAAGGAGCCATCTGAATACTCGATTGGTAGTTATTATTGTACGCAAACTCAGCAAGCGGTAGAACCTGATCCCAAGAGCCCCCAAAATCCATATCACATACACATAACATATCCTGCAAGATCTGAATGGTCTGATTGTATTTCCCATCTATCCAGGGGTGAAATGATGAACTCAACTAAACCCGTGTGCCTAACTCAAGCTACACGGTCTCCAGATATATGATGTGAACTTCATGTCTCGATGAGAGATAATAGACACCGGCACACCGTGGAGATAAAGAATCTCATGGACATAGATCTGGGCCAACTGATTTGAAGAATAGGTAGTTGCTACCGGAACAAAATATGCCAAATTGATCAACCAATCCACACTAACCCATATTGCATCAAATCTCCTCAAAGTCAATGCGGACCTAATAATAAAATCCATCGCAATACGTTCCCACTTCTGCTCGGGAATCTCAAGTCTCTAAAGCAAACTGCCCAATCTCGGATTCTTGTACTTCACATGCTGGTATTCATACGTCGAGCCATATACTCTACTATATCTTTTTTCATTCTTCTCCACCAATAGTACCGCATCATATCCTAACACATCTTGGTGGAACCCTGGTGAATGGAACAATATGGAAATCCTCAATAATTAACTTAATTAGCCCATCCATATTAGATACACATATCTAGCCCTGCATTTGCAACACCACATAATCTCCAATAGAAACCTCCATGGCATCTTCGTGCTCACTGTGTCATTAAGAAGAAACAAGTAGGAGTCGCCATACTAATGCTTCCTTATGCACTAATACAAAGAAGATTGAGAAACCACGCAAGCAAATAATCGGCTAGGCTTCGAAAGACCTGACCTCAAAAACTGATTGGAAAAATCCCAAACATCCAATTCTAGCGTTCTCTCATCAACTGGAATATATGCAAGGCTGCCCATACGTACGACCTTTCTACTTAGGGTGTCGGCCACCACATTTGCCTTCCTATAATGATACAAAATGGTGATATCATAGTCTTTTAATATCTCTAAACACCTCTATTCCTAAAGTTTAGATCCTTTTCCATAAACAGGTGTTGTAGACTCTGATGATCTATGAATTCCTCATAAGACATGTATGCATGAACAATGGCTACTACCATAAATACTGAACGAGGCATTTCTTCCCACGGGGCTTTAGCTGACCCGAAGCATATACGATCACCATACCCTCATGCATGAAGACACACCCGATGCCAATCCGTGAAACATCACAATAATTTGTACATAAACCTGATGCTAAAGGAAAAACAAGAGCTGGAGATGTGGTCAGGGCAATCCTGAGCTTCAGAAAGCTCTTCACACTCGTCAGACCACACGAATGGGGCAACCTATTTTTTCAATTTGTTTAATAGGCTGAGATTGATGAAAACCTCTCCACGAGCCGACGATAATAACCAACCAAACCTAGGAAGCTCGGAATCTCTGTATCTGAAGTAGGTCTAGGCTAGTTATGAACTTCCTCAATCTTTTTAAGATCAACTTTAATCCCATAGGAAGAAATAACATGCCCAAAAATGCAACCAAATCAAACCAAAACTCATACTTTGAAAACGTGTCATATAATTGACTATCTCTCAGATCTGAAGTATGATTCGAAGATGATGTTCATGCTTCTCTCAGCTATGGGTATTGAAAAAAATATCATCAATAACGACGATCACAAGAGTATCCAAATAGGGATTGAACACCCATTTCATCGAATCTATAAATGTAGCTTGAGCGTTTGTCAAGCCAAATAACATCACTAGGAACTCATAATGACCATACTGAGTCTGAAAATCCACATTAGGAACATCTGATGCCCTCATCTTCAATTGATGATAGCTAGATCTCAGATCAATCTCCAAAATACTATGGCACCTTGAAGCTGATCAAATAATCATCAATCCCCGGAAATGAATACATATTCTCATCAAACCATCTGTCTTCCTTACGAATAATAATAGTGCACCTCAGAGCGAGACAATAGGTCTAATGAATCCTTTATTAAGAAAATTGTACATCTTCTCCTTTAGTTCCTTCAACTCAATAGGGGCTATATGGTATGGTGGAATAAAATGGGTCGAGTGCCCGGAGCGTAGCCAATATAGAAGTCGATATCTCCGTCAGGTAGCAACCCCAACATATCTGCCAGAAATACCTCTAGACACTCATGCACAACTGGTACTGAATGCATGGAAGGAGCCTCAACATTAGAATAAATTAAAAGCTCAATCCAGAAAATACAAGTCCAATTAATCGCGTTCCCTTCAAACTTGACAATCTATGACCTTCCTTCTAAACCAATGAAATCACACCACATAACCTATCTCCCTCACATACAAAGAAAGGGCAATGGATCTGGACCATTGATTTATTTCATCAATGTTCCCACTTTTAATCTCCTTTTCACTTTTATTTATTCTTTAACCTTTTAAGATTTAGTCTATGCCGTCTGATCAGAGAAATCCAACAGTCGCCTATTTTAGTAATTTAAGAATTTTATAAAATCTTTATCTCCTTAAACATCAGGGCCATTTATTAAATGATCAAACGGTTCAAATTCAATTTCGCAATTATAACCCAAAAGAAGCCTCTAACCCTAAATCATTTCACCAGAGACTAGCCGCCTATTCTTTCCCTCTCTTCTTTATTCTCTCTTAGCCTGCTACAACATCAGTCTTTAACAAATTACACATATGTGCAAGGTCATGAATCTTGACCCAAATCATGCCTTTTATATTACCTAACCACAAATATCACTGATATTTTCCCTGTTTCATCACTTCATTTCAAAATTCCTAAAGTTTGGAACCCTAGCTTAACGATGCAATTTTAAAATGGTCAAATCCTCTTATGCTTTGTTAAATCGGAGCATTCATCGAGTGTTTCAGAAGATTCATCATGAGGATTATTTACCTAGAGGTCAAATGTAGTGGCCTCTGGGTTTTAGGATTTTTCTGATGATTCTCTACCTTCAATAGTTGTTTCCTCCTCTTAGGTAAATTACTTCAAAACTTTTCCGTCTGTTCATCTCTGGTTTCACTCAGTTGTGCTCATATCATTAACTCTCCATAAATAGGGTATTCAATTCTCTCACCTAATAAGGGCTAAGAACTAGTACGAGCACAAAGAACACACTAAGATTTCAAAGTTTAGGAACCTATACTGATTTATGTTGCTCTTTTGTTTCCGAATTCTTTCACTATTCAAAGCTTCAATTTTTAATTACTATACGACTAATCAAACCTTTGTTTGTTCTGATGCTCAAAAGGAGGTCAGTATATCTCGACCTATTCTCTTTTGATTGTTTTATTTGAAATTATGAATACCATGTTCTCTTTCTATTGAATTTTTTTGTTTATGAGGTTTGTCATCAGTTTATAACTATTTGTTCCTGTTCATAATGATTTGTTATTGATATATGATTAGTTGTTATGCTTTGTCATTTTGTATATCGAACCAGTATCAGAGATGTTTTAGGATCATCCCCCTCCTGAATAAGTCCAATTAACCCTTCTGGATCAAATTCTTCATTGGTCTCTATCACATTTAATCCCTTACCTCTATGATCCAGGAGAGGATTGCTATGAACATTGGGTGTAGCCACCATTGCCTATATGACCTTAGTGTCAATTAATTTCTGGATCTTGTCCTTCAGAGTTTGACATTCATCAATGGTATCGCACTTCATTCATGAATGATTGGAATATGTCTTTTTTTGGGTTAGTAAAATGAGACGACTTTTCAATATCAACAACGGGAATGCGAGCAGTGTAACCAGCAACTTTTAGTCTCTAATATAGTTTGTCTATAGGTTCAGCAATCGGAGTATATTTTCTAGGTGGTCTGCAGTCGAAATTTGGTCTTGTTTATTTTTTTTAAAATTTTGGTGGACTCGTAGTAGTGAGTGGTAATATGCAGGTTGGAAGTTATAATTGTAGTAGGTGGTAACATGTTATTGGTATCCGAGGGATAAAGGCTGGTATGCGGGTGAGGGTGTCTTGTATGTGAGAGAAGACTTCAGACTTTGGGCTGCTATTACTGGACCCACTTCTTTCTTCTTTGAGATACCTCCTTAATGTAATTCTTTATTTGTAGCCTAGAGTGCATCGAGATTTGTCACCTTTCTACTCTTTATTCCTTCTTCTATTCTTTTTCCCAGTTGATGATATTGGAGAACTTATGATTTTCAATAACTATCAGTCTTTTGTAGTATTGCAGGTTTGTGCTCTGACGAAGAACTTATTCATTTATTCTTCTTCGAGTGCCAACATTACTTTCGTAGCTTCATAACTCATGTAATGCACCAAGACAAAGTATCTCCAGAGAGGCTCCTCATGAATAGCTTCATACGAATTCATTCATCTTTGCCAACCCCTACATGTTTGTCACAATATATCTTTAGGTGCAATTTTGGATCACTGTTTTCAGTGAACATTTTGAATTTGGCAGGTCTATAACTCTCTAGCAGGTTTACATCTGGTTGTATGTAGAAATCCTCATAATTCAAACCTTCAATGCCCTTACCACCTCTAACACTATGAACTCTCTGCTAGTGAGATTCTTGAGTTCTTCCGCATGTTCTTGATTAGCAGGTTCTTCTCTGTGGATTCCGGTATATATAGGGTTTGTTATGGGGTATGGGGTAACGTTTTCACATATATAGGACTGCTATGGTATACCTTGGTGATCTGGGCATAATTGTGGTCATTGGTTGAGTTTTGGGGATCGGGAGTAGGTTGTGGTGCATTTTGAGGGGCATGGTAAGTGGTGGTTTATCGGTATTATGGCGTTGTAATGGTGTTGTTACGAAGTAGGTACTGGTGGAGGGTTATAGTTCTTTGAAGATGTGGTATATTGATGTGGTGCGAGAGGGTTTGGTAGTGTATTTTTGTTTTGTGTGTTTCGGGGAAGTGTCAGGTTTCGGGCATTTGTTTTTTTTGGTTGATATCTGGGATGTTTAGGGTTAGTGAAAGGTTTTCCAAGTTTTGAACCTGCTCACGTTCTCATTGTACCTCCATTTCTTTCTGTTCCAGGAGTAAGATAAATTTATTTTGTGCTGGAGCACACCGATCATCTGAAGTTTCAACGTTTTTTGCGTTGTACTTTTTGATACCGCTTAAGTCGTCCATTTTTCCTTTCATTTTGCTTTTTCCATTAGTATCACTTGGTGGAAGAGGGGATTGAGGACCTCTGGATCTAGTGATATATATGGAGGATGCTAGAATGCACTAACGAATCTTTGAGGAATAGTAATAATAAAAAGAAAGAAAAAATAAATAGTAACCAAGTCAGTAAGGAATATTGAAGGAATGCTTGCAATATTGAATATGATTTGTAATAAATTCGCGTCCTAATTTAGGGGACCTCGTTGTACATAAGGTATGTCTGAGAAACACATAGACTCAGAGAAAATTGATGTCAATAATTGTGTCATTTCATTAGTGTGAAAATGAATCAAATCCTTACTAAAACAACAATAATAGGACAGTAAGTAATGGCATTTGCCTTATTATAATCAAAATCTAAACTATTCTAGAAAGTGGTAAACCAATATTTCCCAAATCTAGTTGGTCCTAGAAGGACCTTTCCCATGCTTTGATCTCTTGGTTCCATAGATTAGATGTCCAGGTCATGCATTTCCAACAATAAGTAAGCCTTTGCTAGGTGTCCTCCTTCATTACCATCCGTGTTTTGACAGCTTGAAATCATCTTTCTCATTTTTCCTTCCAGATCTTTCAACTCTTGCTCCAGATATTCCAATATCTCTGTTGATTTAGTGGCGATTTCCCTCCACTCGTTGATTGCTTCCATATCCACTTTGTGTTGTTCTATATTCCTTGCTTCAAACTCGAAGACCCTCTTGCGCATCTCTTGTACTTGACTTGTGCTTCAGTGGTATTATCTAAGATCCTATTTCTCATATTAATTCTCGGCTTGATATCTTTGGTATGTCATCCACTAACCATGATGGATAGAAGTACACATGAACGACCTGGTACATGTCTAGCTCAATAGTATCCCTTTCCACAATGACCTTCTGATTCCACATATATTGTGCCTTGAACTTGAATGGAACAACGTCCTCTTTAAAATCAGTTTTGAACTAGACCATGTTGGAAATCCGAGGTATAACCTGTTTTCTTCTCGATTGTTTCATCACCCTTGTGATGTGATTTTTGTCCTATATGAATTACTCCTATAAATTCGAGCAAAATAAAATGTTTCCATTATTTGGAGTTTGGTAAATTTTCTATCATTTTTGCTAATTGTGTGCATTTGTCTGCACATGTTTAATTTTTATTTAATTCATTAAAATACAAAAATAGTCTGCATTTGCATTTCAGACTTATTTTTATATCTTCAATGTTAATTAATAAATTAGTCGCATCATAAAAATTAAAATCACAAATATATTGACTTTTCAATTTTGAATTTTGATAGATGTTCTTTTAATCTAAGAGTTAATTTTTTTATTAAATATTATGACTTAATCAGCTTAATATGATAATTAATTCATATTTAGGAGTTAATTTAGGTTTTGAATTAATTTAAGAAAGGGATAATTAGAAATTGAAAAGAAAAAAATATCAATGGCAAAGGGTTGTTTTTGATACTGGTCTAGTTTGGTAACCCAAATGAGTTTTCCTCCCATACCCGCTCCAATTTTTCCCAAATCATGCCCCTAATCTGGTCCACCCCGTTTAGAGCCCAAACGACTTTGTTTTTGTCACGTCTAATCTTTGCCATTGATCTCTGCTGATCGGACGGTCTTGGAATATTGTGGACTTTCATACATATATGTCTAAAAGAACCCCCCTCCCCCCGCCCAACCCCTCAGTGATCTCTCACAACTCAACAGAGACCCCTTCCATCGTTATCGTCCGCCACCGCTGGAAATCGCCCCACGGCGGCGACCAGTGACAAATTCCCACAAAATAATACCATGGATTATCCTCAACTCCGTCATCCGAAATCCACGCTCCACTACTAACAAACCCAACCAGAGCGCTTCAAATCTTAGAAACCCTAGCACCGCCATAGTTTCTCTGGTGGCGACGCCACCTCCAAACCCCACCAAACTCACACCGTACCATCCCCACGACCCCCTCAAACTAAAACCACAAATATTTTCCTTCAAATCACGCTGGAACTTGTCAAATTTCAAATCGAAAGGGTGAACCCCAAAACCTGAAGGCCCTGGATGTGGATTTTTGAAGATTTGGAGCTTAACTTGATGTTATTCGTGTGTTCTTGTTAAGAACAACGATTAAAATAAAGGGCATCCTAAAATTTTGATGTTTTAATGTGGGCCAGAGACATTTCTAGGTACCTGATTAATTTTTCTTATTATCTAGTTTTTCTTTTGATATTTAGCTTATGTCTGCTTCATTGTTTTCCTAATCTCTTTTTTCTTCTGGCTGTTATTTCTTTCATGATTTTTGTTTCTTTTTCGTCAATCTCACAAATTAGTACTCATCTGTTCTGTTTGCATTATTAGTTAGTCCATTGCATGTTGCTTTTAGTTTTCGTCTCCTTCTTAAGACTTGACGGTCTACTTCTGAGATTTCCTACATTAGCCCTTTAAGAATTTTCATTGTAGACCACCGCTTGAATTTGATCTTTAAAAAATTGAGAAGCCCATGGGCAAGAACTGAGTAGTTTATGTTGAGCCCAGGGTTGGCTTCATTGTTGGGCCAGCCTAATCCATAACTCATTCAAGATCTTGGGTAATTAACAGAGTTTCGAGGGTCCAATTGGGAAAATTATGTAGAGGAATCTTTAGTAACTGTTGTAGGAAGCTTCTAGGAAGCTAGGGCAGGGACATATTTGATTTCTGAAAATTACACTAAGGATACATAAGGTAAAATAAAATTTTAAAAAGGGTAAAAGGGCAAAATTTGAACATTCTAACACTGCCCTACTACCTTGCCTATAAAGGCACTCTAACTTGGCAATCAAAGCAGAAAAAAAAAGGATAAAATTTCAAAAAATACTTACGCCTGCAGTTTTTTTATTATTTTATTTAAACCTTTTCTTTGATTTTCAAAAGTTCCAAACTCGCAGAAACAATTTCTTGTTCATTAGAGATTGAAAAATGGATTGAGCTTTGCTTTTTGTTTCAAAAGTTCTTGGTTTTGAAGTCTGTTGTAATGACTGCTTGATTGAGTTGGGTTTTGGAGAATTTCAAGTTGATTTTCTGGGTGTTGCTGAGGCTAACTATTACTGTTATTCTGCTGACCCGTCTCTTATTCTGTTCTTTTCAATTTCAAGGTATTCCCTGCCTTTCTTAACAATGAGATGCAAGTGTGACATGATGTAATTGCTTGAAGATTTCATAAATACATATCGTTCACTTATTCATGAATGTTAGTTATATTTTTTTAGAATTTCTGAAAACAATAGTGTGATGTAATAATGACTAGTTTACATGTTTTATTCCGAAGTCAATTGCTAGTTTCAAGTTATTTGGCATGAAGATTTAAAAGGGAGTTGGAATGAATATGAATCTATAATGGCGCAGGTATGCTGAACTTGGAATCATGTTCAGTCTATGGTTAACCCTTTAGGGATTGGTCTGTCTAAGCTTTTCAAATCAGCTTAAGTCGTTTTCCTTTGATCAGTACCTTGTGCTGTCATTTTCAGATGCTATATTGATTGTAAAAATGGTTTTGGAGGTTAAAGTTTGTTTGGTAAAATGGTTGTTGTTTGACTCCGCTTAGTCTCTTATTGCTCATGATTTTTTTTCTTTCTAGTTGCGTGATAACATCGCACTTCCCCAATTGCCATTAGAATCCAGCAGGTTTGAGATCAGTTGGTACTCTCTAATGCAGATTCTTGTTTATGATTGCCGAAAGGTGACAAGTTGTTAGGTCGTATATGGGTTCTATTTGTATGAATCTAGTTTGAGAGTTAAAGCTTCAGGTCTATGTTACAAGTTGGTTAAAAAATTTAGAATTTGTCTACTGCTAGGTATTGAATTGGACTTTAAATCATTTTCATGGTCTGAGGCTCGTTAAGACGTCTAATAATATAAGACGTGAATTTGAAGTTTAATTGCATGAGTATTAATGCCTTTGTTTCCTTTTGCATTTACGTGGCTTATCAGCAGCTTCAAGCATTATGAGGACCTGATATTGGGTTTTCCATTTGATGGCTGCCAAAGCCGATGGAATTTGGGCTCATGCTGGGGCCCAAACTAGTCCCTTCGAAATAGAATTTCAATCTCTTCTTTTCCATTAGGCCATTCGTCTGCTTGTGCTAGATCAATTCCTTTTCCTAATTAAATTTCTTTTTCATGTAAGCCTTTAGTTAGTTTGAGAGAAACATTTAACTGCGCGTAACGGTTAATTAATCCCGTTAATTAGATTGGAGGTGAGCCATATTTGATAATACAAATAGACTATGACCCTCTGAACCTTAGTTTGAATACCTTTTAAAATGGAATTGATATGCACCACGCGAAATAAAATCTCAAATGCGCGGCCCTCATTTAATTATTTCTTCTAAAATCCTCAAAATTTGAGGCGTGCCATTTAGAAATCTTCCATGGCCCTCCCAAAGTTGAAAACGCCTAGTTGTTTTAGGCGTGCTATTTTAAAAATTACCTTCCTAAACTCGAATGCACATTTATGCGACCCAAATCCAAATCTCAACATTAGGTAAAGTGTGTTGCGGACTGCGGGTGCATTTATGTCATGTGACTTATTTTGAATGACGTTGCAATCTTCCTTAAAAATGAATAAAGAGGCTATACAGTAAAAATTTAACCATAGGCTAAAGCATGTAATAAAATCAAATAATAGGCCAATTATAACAGTTAAGCGACTGTGCTAAAACTACGAAACTCGGGAATGCCTAACACCTTCTCCGGGGTTAACAGAATTCCTTACCCGGATTTTTAGTTCACGGAATGTAATATAGAGTCAGTCCTTTCCTTGATTCGGGATTTAAACTGATGACTTGGGACACTATAAATCTCCCAAGCTGTGACTCTGAATCTTTTAATAATATAATCTCGTTTCGATTGTCCTTTAATTGGAAAAAACTCCTTTTACTACGCCCTTCGCTGGTGTAGTGTAAAAAGAAGGTGTGATATCACTTATAGGAGCGTAAGGATACATTCCCCTCAACCTAATCACTACTAGATTAGTAGTCTCTCTCGACTCGATGATGAACTCACTACTAGGAAAACATTCGAACATCCAATGTACTTGCTCGACTCTTAGTTTGCTGAAGAAAAGAACCTAACTCATAATATTTCTAGGTTATGCAAACTTTTCTGGGATAAATGTCTTTTTCTTTCGATAACTGTAAACTATGTAATCATTTAGCGGTCGACACATAAACTCTTTATGATATTTTATCTCTGAAAATGTACAACCAAACTTGTAGTAACAAATTACACCCTTCGAAGTGCCTGAATCCCTATCTGCACCGATCTAGAGCGCGGTACATTTCAGTTGAGATAATGGGAATAATAGTATAGTTTTGTCCCTTGATTCCTTCCATTAGAGTCCTAGCGACCATGTCTAGGTGAGTACGGATCCTTCCCCCTTTCATCGAAATTATCAATAACCATAACAATAGATGATGAACACACAAAGTCGATGGTGCGTCTAACCCAAATAAGTAATGGCGAGTTCCTCATGATGAAGATGATATGACTTAATGTGATCGTAACGCTCATAAACGAATCCGAATAGAATGTACTACTTCTCCAAACAAAGAAATTCATCATTTTTTAAAAAACCTAACCTTTTTAGGAAACTGCGAAGGGTAAAATTCTCCGGTACCAATAACCCTGGACTATCCCATGGTACCTTAGCAAAACCTCATATTTCCTCTAAGAGAGGATTCATTTCTATGTCATCAAAGCAGAAGATGGACCTTTTTCTCATCCCTCGATATAGTAGTAGCCTTAATCAATGCTCTATTAAGTCAGATGTCTAACAAGGACGGCAAATTACCAAAGACTCTTTTACATGATTCTTGTCGCTAGGCACGGCATTTTTCCACCAATCAAGCAGCAGAGGTGGGATATTTTGGACTATGCTGAACCTGGGGACGTGCATCATTTTTTGCAAACAAATAGAGTTACCTCTCTCCTATTCCAGAGTTGACTAGTTATAAACTAATGATAAACATATTGGCATATTTTTTCAAAGTAATGTACATAACGTGACGATGTCCATTGGGATTGTGGAAATCCCATTGAACATTGGATAAGGCTTACCTTAGAGACATATCATGCTAATAACGTTCTAACTCGTACTAGGTTTAAGATGATGCATGTACACTTGATAATGGAGTAAGGTTTCTAGAATTGACTAGACTAGAACTCTCAAGTGGATAACTTGAGAGGAAAAGGCACGAGACCGACGACTGCACCACCGATTGACTAGTCCACCGCAAATAATTCTTTTCGATTTAAAAAGGTAATTTTGGAAGAGCGCGGATACTCATTAAGTGCCGCTATGTTGATAAATGGCACGAGTAGAGTATGTTGTGGAACATTCTTTATACAGAGATAATAACATGTTGCCAAGTATTTTTCATGATAAATAAATAAAAACAGTAAATAAATAGTAAAATGTGGAAAACATAGAAAATAAAGACAAAAGGAAGAAGTTAGTTCTTGAAATATATGCGAATGCGCAATAAGCAAGTAAGGAAGTAGGGATGGGAGAGGCATGATACAACAGAATAGTCATCGAAAATAATAGTGAACGGAAAAGTGATGTGCATGGCACAATAAATATCGGTGAATGGGAAAGGGGTGTGCATGTTATAACAAATTAAAAGGGACGAGGGAAGGAATGTGCACATTATAACAAATTAAAATGAATAAGGGTGACTAGGAAAAAGGTGTGCATGGAAAAGCAAAATTTAACAAAAGATGAAAAGGGATGTGAATTTTATACAAGAAAAATAATCCACATAAGCCAAGTTCATTTTGGTAAGTACCTAAAAATAAATCCTTAGCAGAGTTGCCATACTGTCGTGCCTCGTTTTCTCGCGAAAGTGGGTTTCGGTATTGTGACAACTCCTTTTCTAATGGGAGATAGAGTACTAAAAGAAGAAGAATCGTCACCTAACAATTTTTAAGATGAGTTAGGGCACCTATTATGTAGATAACCCTATTTAGCTAGTCTGTGCCACCAAATATCGGCTAACGGCTCAAATTACCTTAAAGAGAGGTATTAGGCACTTCTCGAGGTCTAATACTATGCATCCCGACCGAGCATAAGACTATGCAGATTAAAATTAAGCTAGGTGATCGTAAATAAAGTGAATTCTGAAGCAAAATAATTTTACTGCAACATGATTAGTATAGACCTTAGTGTAAATATAGGGATACAACTACTTAGAATAAATAACAACATATAAAGATAGGGGGTCCTAAGTTTTTAGCCTAAAGGATCACCTCTTGCAACATAAATAGTACTTCACAGCTCCATTTGGACAGAGAGTTACTCATATTATTTAGCAGGTATAGGCTATCATCTCCTGCTACCCAATTACTATGTTAAAGTTGTTTACTTAAAGCATGCTAATTCAATTTTACGTCGTGCTCTATGCGTGCATTACCCGTCCCATACCTATGGCCCAGGAGGTATTGGACCTCTATTTAATTGGTTCTAGACGTTATTTGTGCTGCTAAGAAATTTCAAAATTATGCGACATAAAAAAATGCATTAGACTTCAACTATGGGAAGTTAAGGGCTCCATTTTGCCTCCACACTTCAGCAACAAATGCATGCAAGACAAGTTTTCACGTTAGGCAATTCAGAATTAGGAACCTTAAGCCTTATAGACATGATTTCTATTTGACAAGGCGTCAAAGCACACAAGCAGTTTCGAAAGTTTTGTGTTGCTCACAAACAAGATTATACACAGTGATTTTCCAATCATTAAACTTATTGTGTCTAGGTTACTTGCGCAGTATAGAGTGATGAATACCATTAGGGATGAGCCTAGAATTAATTATTCTTGCTGAGAGCAGCATAAACTATCATGCCCCAATCTCAGAAGGCGCCAGTAACGCTCAATCGAGTGAACCCAAAAAAGCAAGCCTTATCACACACTTCCTACCCAACTCAATATGATTAAGGATACCATTCTTTCGTTTATTTAGACAATAGGAAAGATTGTACATTCAACATTTTTAGTTCATTTATATCGCAACCTTAACCCGTAGTTAAGTTTCCAAGATCCCATACAGTTATAATTTAGAGAAAACAAAATTTAGATTTACAACATAGTTCATAGACCTATCAAATACTCATACATAACTAATACGAATGTCTACAGAGCCTCTTAGGATACAAAAGACAAGTATGACAACGCCGACAACAAGGCCCCGGCTATACCTCAAAAGTGAAAATCTACAATAATGGATTTGCAAGAAACCCCCTTGAAGGAAAAAGGGGCTCACCAAGATTATATGTGGAGGATACTCAGCTACGTGTGATTGGCATTGACCGTTATGGATCCACCTACAGAAATTTAAAAATGTAGCGCTCTCGCTAAATGGGACGCTAGTACCATGGAATAGTACTTATATGTATAACTAAACATCATCTTATTAGAAAGAACTATCATACAAGAATAAGGAATTCACATGAGACAATCAAAGCTTTAATTGAGCACCACATCATCAAATAAAAAATCAGACAACTTTCACACGATTCCTATAACTTTAGTTGGGGCATTTGATATGTTCATCATTGTTCACAATACTACCATTGTCTTGAGCGAAGTCGGATCACGACTCGATCGGCTAGATTTCCGCATTTGAGACATATACCTCAATCACCATCTGGTTTCCTTTTTTCGGTATTCATTATCAACATATTACCGTCATTTTTGCGGCACGGTGTCTGATCATGGGCCAATCGGCTAGGCCACCTTACCCAGGCATTGCCTCTTTCTCGTTTATCCTTTCATTCAATTCTTTATTTCACATATATCACGTCAATTCATTTCCAATTAGGGCCTCAATTTTCACATCATGTAAACTTTCAACACTAATATTGCAATCTAGGATAAAAGGCACTAGCAAGAGCACTCAAGTGTAAACATATATAAGATTTCACATAGTTGGCATGACAATCTAAGTTTAAATTGTGACAGTGTGGTCTAGGCATTCCATTGCATGGTTTATATTCTCCACACATCTTTAAATTAGCAAAAATAGAATATTAAACATATTGAGACATCCCTATCGCGTATATACAGTTGCAAAACCAATTCATTTGAAATGGCCATCAATTCATCAATCCAATTTCAGTCTTACCACATTTGCATATACACCAATTTCTAATAAAAGGGGTTTTAGCCATTCACATCTCAATAGGTCTTTTCTTAAATTCTTACAAAGTTTAGGGAACCTTAGCAACTTCAATCTATTTTATGAAAATTACAAACTGAACCAAGAATCAGAGACATGATTAGGATTCTAGCTCGTTTCGGTATACTATCAATCACTAAGTGTGCATTGTGATATTAGGATCCTTTTCTGAGAGATTTTCATCATCTTTACCCCAATTGCTATCTTTTTAGCTCAAAACCTCCCAATACTATATTATATTTTATGCATGTAAGAAATTGGTTCTTATACCCATGAACCCACACGCTAATTACTCATTAATGTAAATTTTGAAGCATAGATTAGGGCTCAGGTTCTTACCTCTTGGGGTGAAAGCCTAGCAAATTATGCTTGGAAGTCTTCAAGTATTTGTCAAGGTTTGAGAGTTAGTTTCTCCCTCTAGAGTTCTCTGTCTCACTCTATTTTTGGTAAATATAACATAAAACAGGTCTAATAGGGGGTTTTTAATGGGATGGGGTCGGGTTCTAAAAGTTACAAAATAGGAGCATCGACGCAATCATTCGATCAAATCGCCAAATTAACATCTTTAACAATGAATTTAGTATCAAAACAAAAGAAAAATTTAAAGAACACTAAAGTTTCAAATTACATAACCGAGGGTCTGATTCACGTCATATGAAATATGTTTCTTACCTATTTTTATAGGCTCAACCCAATTGCCATATATGACTTGTTCCGGGCTCGGAAACCAAAATACGGGTCCGATACCATCAATTTCAAATACACTCAAATTTCCAAAAACTCTTAAAAAATTGCAGTTAAATAATTTTCTTCAAAAATTTCTCTCCCGTGCTTGGGACTTCGGAATTCAGTTCTGGCATACGCCCAAGCCCCCTATTTTTCAACAGACACACTGAGACGGTTAAATCACGGAACCGGGTCCGTTTACCTAAAATATTGACCGAAGTCAACTTAATTTAAATTTTAAAGGCCAAATAACGTATTCATCAAATTTCCATATAAAAGCATTCTGCATATACGCCCGGATCATTTATGCAAATCGAGGTGAGATAAAAGCAGACTTCTAAGGTGTTTGAACACATAATTTACTAGTAAATCAAGTGATGAACTTTTGGGTAATCACATCCTCCACCTCTAAAACAATCGTTCATCCTCGAACGGACATAGAAAAGCAGTATTTGAGTCGGGGAAAAGATGGGGATATCGGCTCCCATATCGGACTTGGACTCCTTGGTAGCTACCTCGGTAGGTTGACCTCTCAACTGAACACGAACAGAAAGGAAACTCTTCAATCTCAGTTGACGAACCAGCAGGTCTAGAATAACTACCAACTCCTCCTCATACGACAAGTCTTTGTCCAACTGGATAGTGCTAAAGTCAAACACGTGGGATAGATCGCCATGGTACTTCCAAAGCATGGACACATGAAACACTGGATGCAGGATTGATAATATCGGAGGCAATGCAAGTATGCCAGCCACCTCTCCCACTTGATCAAGAATCTTGAAAGGGCCAACAAATCTAGCACTTAGCTTGCCCTTCTTCCCAAATCTCATCACGCCCTTCAAAGGCGACACTTGAAGCAACAATCATTCTCCAACCATGAATGCAACATATATAAGCTTGCGATCGGCTTAACTCTTTTGGCTAGGCTGGACTGTATAAAGCCTATCCTGAATGGTCTTCACCTTGTCCAAGGCATCCTGCACTAGATTTGTACCCAACAGCCGAGCCTCTCCTGGCTTAAGCTTTGCAACCAGCGACCGACGCCCCCTACCATATAAAGCATTATAAGGAGCTATCTGGATGCTCGACTAGTACATGATATTATAGGCAAACTCCACTAAAAGCAAAAAATAATCCCATGAGCCTCCAAAGTTAATAACTCAAGCTTGAAGCATGTGCTCCAAGATCTGGATAGTACTCTCGGACTGTCCATCCGTCTGAGGATGAAATGTTGTTCTCAACTCAACCCCTATGCCCAACTCACGCTGAACCGTCCTCAAAAAATCCGAGTAAACTGCGTACCCTGAACAGAAATGATAGACACAAGAACACCATGAAGACAAACGATCTCCCGGATATCGATCTGAGCTAACCCAGGCTGCCATGGGAATGAAACGTGCTGACTTGGTAATCCTATCAACAATAACCCATACTACATCGAAATTCCTCTAACTCCATGGGATCCACAACAAAGTCCATAGTGTTATTCCCCCACTTCCACTCGGGAAGCTCAATCCTTTGAAACAAATCACCAGGTCTTTGATGCTCATACTTTACCTCCAGACAGTTCAAACAACGAGCCACATACACAACAATATCCTTCTTCATCCTCCTCCATCAATGATATTGTTACCCGTCTATATACATCTTGGCGGTGCACGGATGAATAGAATAGCGGGAAGTATGGGCCTATTCTAGAATCAACTCATGAAGCCCATCCACATTAGGCACACAAACATGACCATGCATCCTTAAAACTCCATCATCTCCAACTGTAACCTACTTGGCACCACTGTGCCACACTATGTCTCTAAGGAAAAGCACATAAGGATCATCGTACTGCCGATCTCGAATACACTCAAATAATAAAGAATGAGCGACTGTGCAAGCTAGCACACGGCTGGGCTCAGAAATATCCAACCTCGCAAACTGATTGGCTAAAGCCTGAACACCCAACGCAGGCGGTCTCTCATTAACCAGAATATGTGCTAGACTGCTTATACTGACTAACTTATTACTCAAAGCATCGACCACTACATTGTCCTTCCGCGGAGGATATAAGATAGTGATATCATAGTTCTTTAATAGCTCCAACCATCTTGTCTGCCTCAAATTCAACTACTTCTACTTGATCAAACATACAGGCTATTGTGATCTGTAAACACTTCGCATGACACGCCATATAAATAATGCCTCCAAAATTTCAGTGCGTGAACAATGGCTGCTAACTCCAAATCATGGACTTGATAGTTCTTCCCAATCTTTATCTGCCGCAAAGCATAAGCAATGAGCTTGCAATCATGCATCAACACCGCACCAAGTCCAATACGAGATGCTTCACAATATACTTTATATAGGCCCAACGAGTGTGAGGTGAGCTTTCTTAAGCTCAAGACAACTTTGACTACAATGTCGGAGCTGGTTTTTCCCACAAGTTCATGAACTGGGCATCCTTCTAGGTCAACCTGGGCATAGGAAATGACATAGATGAAAACCCGTCTACAAATCTATGGTAATAACCTACCAAACCTAAGAAACTCCGGATCTCTGTAGCTGATATGGGTCTAGGCCAATCCTTGACTGCCTCTATCTTGTTTGAATCTACCTAAATAACCTCTACCGAGACAATATGACCCAAGAAGACGACTGATCCCAACCAAAACTCGCACTTCGAATACTTAGCATACAACTGGCTATCTCTCAAAGTCAGAAGAACAACTCTCGAATGATGCTCATGCTCCTCCTGGCTGCAGGAATAAATCAAAATATTATCAATGAAGACTACACGAATAAATCCAAATAAGGCATAAAAAGTCGATCCATCAAGTCCATGAAAGCAGTTACGGCATTTATCAACCTGAATGACATCACCAAGAACTCATAAATCTTATACCAAGTGTAGAAAGTTTTCTTATGGTAGTCAGATCTCAAATCAATCTTCGAGAATACATTGGAAGCCTCAAGATAATCAAACAAGTCATCAATCCTTGGTAATGGGTTCTTATTATGGATTATAACCTTGTTCAATTGTCGATAATCTATACATATCCTCATCGATCTGTCCTTCTTCTTAACAAACAATACTGGCGCACCCCAAGGAAATACACTTGGTCTAATATAGCCTTTATCAAGCAATCCTTGCAATTGTTCCTTCAGATCTTTCAACTCAATTGGGCCCATATGATACAGCGGGATAGAAATGGGTTGAGTGCCTGGAGCCAAATAATTGCAAAGTCAATATCCCTATCTGGTGGCATACCCAGCAGCTCTAAATTAAATCCCTTAGAAAACTGACGAATAAAAGGCACACAATCTATAGAAGGAACCTCTACATTAGAATCACGAACATATTCCAAATAGTCCAAACACCTATTCTCGACCATACGCCGAGCCTCCAGATATGAGATAACCCTACAGGTAGAATGAGTAGGATTCTCTCTCCACTCTAAACGAGGCAACCCCGATAAGGATAAGGTCACAATCTTTGCATGATAGTCCAAAATAGCGTGGCAAGGTGATAACCAGTCCATCCCTAATATGACATCTAAATCAACCATATCTAAAAGTAACAAGTTTACTTGGGTCTCAAGACATCCAGTCACAACCATACAAGAACGATAACCACTATCTACAACAATAGAATCACCCACCGGTGCAAATAAATATACAAGAGCACATAAAGAATCACTAGGCATGATCAAATGTGGTGCAAAATAAGATGACACATAAGAGTATCTAGACCTTGGATCAAATAGCATCGAAGCATACCTACTACAAACAAAAATAATACATGTGATAAATGTATTGGAGGACTCAGCCTCAGGCCTGGATGGAAGAGCATGACATCGAGGTTGGGCCCTACCACTTTAAACTACATCTCTAGGACGACCTTTTGCTGGCTAGCCTCCACCTCTAGTGGCCTGAAATCCACCTCGAATACCTCTACCTCTACATATAGCACCTCTACCCCCACATCTAGCTGACTGAGTGGGAGGTGGAGTAATCGGTGCCTGAACTATGGCAAGGGAACCCTGATGTTGAGAGCTGCTCGGTGCTCGAGAGAAAAATCTAGTAATAGGCCTCATATAGCCATATGTATAACAAGCCCTCGGCTGCTGAGACTACTAACCTTGACGGCCAAACGGACCACCTTGAAAAATATATCCAAAATAATCCTAGAGATCATCAGAATATGTAACACCAAAAGTAGTAGTAAAAAGCTTGGTGAACCTGTCCAATCTCCACAAGACATCAGCGGACATAACTAGCCCATCTCCGGTCCGTGCCTCAATACCAGGATAAACTACCCGAATTTGCTGAGTTGTTGGATTCTAAAACTGGGGAGCCATCTGCTCCAAAGTGCAACTACCAAAAGTCAGGGTTCTTCCTCTAGCCAAAGAGATGGTTGGTGCTATAGAAAGAAAGCTTCAATGGGAAACATTGTCCATAAGTCTCACTAAACGGAC
Source organism: Nicotiana benthamiana (assembly GCA_034376525.1). Classification (NCBI taxonomy): domain Eukaryota; kingdom Viridiplantae; phylum Streptophyta; class Magnoliopsida; order Solanales; family Solanaceae; genus Nicotiana; species Nicotiana benthamiana. The sequence goes on from CM067337.1 coordinate 61,572,121, forward strand.
CAAAGCATCCTGAAGTACCGGGGTTGCAATGAACCCCTCACAGATCTGAGCTGGTCCTGCTAGAACTGTCTAGGTTGAAACCTCATCGTCAAACTCAATCTCAGGCTCTGCCGCCGGTGCTTTTACTCGAGCTTTGGGATGAGCCCTTCCTCTGCTCGGGCCCTAGCACAGCCTCCACCTCTGCCTCTTGCAGGAGCTGCTACTGGGGAATCAGGCTGCTTGTCTGCTGATGAAGTGGTATGTGTTCTCACCATCTATGAAGAATACAATGGAAGTTCAATCAGCATTGATAAACCATGTCACGCGACATAAAAGAATAGATATGAAGTTGTTCCTAACTTTGTTGTCTCTAGGGGATAAATATAGACGTCTCCGCACCAATTCCTCAGACTCTACTAAGTTTGTCCTTGTTTGTTTAGACCTAAGAAACCTAGAGATGTGATACCAACTTGTCACGATATGGATTTTTTACCCTCGGAAGTCGTGATAGTGCCTACTAGTGAAAGCTAGGCAAGCCAATTATTCTATTTATTTAACTATTTTCATTTTGAATCCCTTAACAACTTTCAAACGACATAACAAAACAACGGAAATAATAATAGCCAAAACAATGTGGAAGACAAAATTTGATAGCATAATTTTTATAAAAATAGCAAAAATATAAGTACAACTCTACCCAAAATCCTGTGTCATAATGTCATAGACCATCTACAAATACTACAAATAAAATCTAAATATAAATACAATAATTTGCCTCTGAATAAGTAAAAATAGGAAGGAAACAATAGAAGGAGATGCCAAGGCCTACAGACGCCTGTAGGACTACCTCATGTTGCATGATGGGCTGGAGGCAGCAACCTCACTACGGTCCAAAAACTGCAGAACTGGGATATGCACACAGTGCAAAGTGTAGTATCAGACAACCAACCCCATGTGCTGGTAAGTTCATAGCCTAACTTCGGTGAAGTAGTGACGAGATTAGGACCTGAAAACCAAATAAACCTATGTAGTTAAATCATAAACAGTGGAAAAGTAAAGGAAACAATTTACAGTTAAGGATAGGAGGGGGAACATGTTGCGGGGAACATCAAGTAACGAAGAAAACCAATAAATATCGTAAGGAACACCATAACTCAATTATCAGCAAAAATTAGAAAATCAAAGAAAAGTGCACAGCATGACCCTTCATGATTCTACACTCGTCTTCACCATTCGAATTAATATAATCGGCAAGGCATCACCCTTCATGCTTTTAAGTTACATATTCATGGCACGAAACTATCCTTCATGCATTATCACTCATATCATGGCACGACATTGTACGTCATGCGGGGCGGCATTATTGGCACGAAAACACCCTTTGTGCATTCACACTCTCTCACAAATATCATGCACGGCATCACCCTTCATGATTTTACACTCTTCTTTACCCAAAAAACAATCACAAAGCAATACGGGCAAGGTAATCAATAAAATGACAATGGAACCCCGGTAAGGGAACAATAGCAAAAAAGAAATATCCCGACAAGTGAAACAATATCAAAAGCAACAATATCATGTCAAGGGAGATAATATCAAAAGAAATAACATCCCGACAAGGGATACAATATTATAAACCTCTTCTCTTTTCAACAATTACTTCACAACTCAATTCACAATTTGAGCCAACACTCTACAATGTTCTATTACCAATAATATTTCTAAAACCCGATTTATAACTTGAGCCAATGCTCTTCGATGTTCAATTACCAATAGTACTTCCACAAGCCTTGTTCAACAATAAAAATCATCATATAAAGCTTGAACAATATGAAACGGAGTAACATTTATAATAGTATAAGACTCACGGGCATGCTTGACACCGACGTACATATACTCGTCACCATGCCTATACGTCGTACTTAAAAATTAACACATACCAAATAAGACACAACTCCTAATCCCCCAAGCTAATGTTAGACCAAACAGTTACCTCAACTTCCACGACTGAACTCATGCATCAAACACCGTGTTTCCTTTAGAATTTGTCTTCAAATTACTTGTATCTAATCCGAATTAATTTAACAATATTAATAAATGCTAAAGAATTCATACCCAATGCTTATTTAAAGGTTTTCTATCATTTTCCCCAATAAGTCAAAATTGATCTTAGGCTAGCTTGGTCAAAACCCGAGGTTCGGACCAATACCCGATCACCCATTCACCCACGAGCCCAAATATTCTATTAGTTTCGAAATCCGACCTCAAAATGAGATCTAAACCCCAATTAATCAATAAGCCCTAACTGTACCCAAATTCCTTATTTCTACCATGAAAACCCTAGATTTTTGGATGAAGATTGATGAAATGCAATGGGAAATCGAAAGAAAAAGGTTTAGAATCATATACCAATATTTTGGTGAAGAACTTGAGCGTTGAAAATTGCTATAATGTTTTCTAATTTATAAATTAGAAATTATGGACTAAATCCTGATCTTGTATTGTTTTTAATTCACTGGACAGGCCTTCTTCTCTTTCACAAAGGGCCTGTTACAATCGCGAAGGACATATTGTGTTCGCGAAGGGTCCGGCCTATATACCTTCGCATTCCCGTTTAGTCTCTCACAATCATAGAGCTTTAGCTTCTCAAGCCTTCGAATACGCGGCCAGTGGCCGCATTCGAGTAGACCAAAAATCCCTTTCCCCCTGTCTCGCCCAAGTGGCCTTTGCATATGAGATAGCAGATCCGCGTTCGCGAAGGGTAGCACCCCCAAGGCTTCGGGTTTGCGACCTGGTTATCATGGTCACTTAGAAGGAATTTTCCTTCATTCTAACTTAACCTTCATGTTTGTGAGAGCCCTTCTGCAAACGCAAAGAACAAAATTCCAAGATACTAGAAACAGAAAACTGCAACTTTTCTAAGTGTAAAAACATCCGAAAACTTGTACAAAACTGACCAAAGCCCTTTGAGCTACAAACCAAATATGCATACTAACTCAAAAACATCATATGGACTTACTCGTGCGATAACCTCTTTAACAACAATTTTAGCATCAAAATCAAAGAAAAATCTCAAGAACACTTAAGTTTTAAATGTCACAACCGAGGGTACGATTCATGTCATATGAAGTCCATTTCTTACCAAATTTTGCAAGATTAACCAAAATATCATATTAGACATGTACCGGGCTCCGGAATAAAAATACGAGCTCGATAACATCAATTTCAAATGCATTCTAATTTCCAAAAACTCTTAAAACTTCAGCTAAATTTTTTTTTCAAAAATCCATTTCTCGGGCCAAGGCATCGGAATTCAATTCCGGGCATATGAGAGGTGCCATTTCAATAGACCCTCTAGGACCACTAAATCACGAGTCCAGGTCCGTATACCCAAAATGTTGACCAAAGTGAACTTAATTTAAATTTTGAAGGACAAATTAGCATTTTCATGAAATTTGTACATCAATGCATTCCGGATATATGCCTGGACCATACACCAAATCGAGGTGACATAAAATGAGGCTTCTAAGGTTTCAGAACATAGAATTTAGTTTTAAATCAAGTACTCTTATACTACTGTTTATCCTCGAAGGGACATAGAAAAGAAGTACCCGAGTCAGGGAAAAGATGGGGATATTGGGTCTGCATAGCGGACTCAGACTCCCAGGAAGCTGCCTCGGAATGCTGACCTGTCCACTTAACATGAACAGAAGGAAAACTCATCGATCTCATCTGACAAACTTGTCGATCTAGAATTGCTACCGGCTCCTCCTTTTTCGACAATCCCTTGTCCAACTAGATAGTGCTAAAGTCTAACATATGGGATGGATCGCCGTGATACTTAGTAAAGTCAGTCAGCCGAGTAGTCTACTTGAGAGATCGAGTAGGAGATTTGAAGAAAATATTCTCACCCTTTTAAGACATCACGTATGATTCTAGAACCATTCGAGGGTCAATATCTATTTAAGATGGGGAGAATATAATGACCCGGTCACTTATTTTGAGTATTTTAGCCCCTTTTCCTATATTTGATGCTTTACTTGTGTATATTTCTGGTTAGGTGACTTGCCGTGGTGGTTGGTTTATTTTTTTGGGGGTTTAGGAGTAACTTCGTATACTTAGTCCCAAGGTTTGAACATAAGTTGTAAGAGTTTATCAGAGTTTGACTTTTGTGAAAATGACTCCAAAGTAGAGTTTCATGGTTCCAATAGCTTTGTATGGTGATATTGGACTTAAGCATATTTCGGCAATTACATTTGGAGGTACGTGTGATGGTTTGGTACTTTTTGCAAAAAGTGGAAATATTGAAGGTTGTAATTGTAAATAGGATTAACCGGGAATTGACTTTATTGATATCGGGTTAGGATTTTGGTTTCGAGAGCAAGAATAGGACGATTGTCTCAATTGGGACTTGCATGAAACACTTGTGGTCTTTCAAGGTTGGTTTGATATGATTCAGTATGAGTTTGAAATTGGAAGTTCCTTAGTCTTGAATCGTTATGTGATATGTGATTTAAGGTTGTGAGTAGGTTCATGCTATGTTTTGGTATTGGTTGCTATGCTTAGACGGGGCCCTAATTATTTTGGAATTACGTTTCATGGTTGAAGAGTTGCTGAGTCTGGTGCATTCTCACCTGCCATGGACTGGTTGCAGATGCGTGTCCGCATGTGTGGGTAAGAGGGCCACAAAAGCAGACTATGCTAGAGTTATGGAAAATCATAGGTGAAGAAGCCCTGGAACAAGTGTGTGATCGTATCTGCGAAGGCATGGCCACAGATGCGCAAGTGCAGATGTGTGGATTTGGCTGCAGAAGCGAAAATCCTAAGGAATGGGCTATAGTGCAAATGAAACATTCTTTCTGAAGGAGCAAAGCGACATATGCGGTTGAGTGACCGCAGGTGTAGAATTAGTGTCAGACTTTATATTTCGAAGGGTTTGGTCATTTTTCATTAATTGGAATTGTGGAGCTCAGCTAGAGGCAATTTGTGGGAGACATTTTGCTGTAATTAAAGAGATAAGTGATGTTTATTCTATTTTGATGATAGATACTGATCAACCATATATTATTATACTTAGTTAAAGTGAACTTAAGGTGAAATTCTGAGATATTTTCACTATGGTTTTGGAATGTGTAAATTTGTTATTTGAGGGTCGATACGAGGTTGGATTTGGGTAATGGGACTCATATCGGAATGGGTGTTTGGTATTTGTGAGTTCAATAAGGTTATATGGTGCGGGATGGGTTCACTTTTAGGTTGACTTTTCACATTTGATTCAAGATCTTAGATTTATCATTTGAAGTATTTTTGATGCTTTTATTTATGATATTAAGTTTCTTTCATTAGATTGGAGTCGATCAGAGATCGATTTGCGTGGAAAGGGATTTTTGGAGTATTGGTTCATGCATTTTGAGCTAAGTAACATAATTAAACTTGGAATTGAAGGTATTTATCCCTAAGAACAATGATGCTTTGATATGTGTTATAGGTGACGGCGTGTGCGTGTGCCCCGGGGAATCCATGAACCGAGTGGTTTTTAGACTATTATGGACTTCTTTTGCTATCATGCCTCGTTAATTCCATATTTGTCTAGACGTATTTGATTAATTGAGTTCTAATACATATTAGAAATCATGTATAGGCTATGTGCTTATTTGTTTGAGACAAGATATGGCTATTCTTGTTGTTTATAAGTTATTTGCCTTAATTGTAAACATACTCTCAGTCATAATGCTATATTCGTGTATGGTATCCTTGTCTCAATGCTTTATTATCTGAGTCCTTATATGTTGTTGATATCTCATTTGTGTAACACTGTTGCATTGAGTATTGTAGGGTGGATTGAGACTTGAGCGTTTGATGATTGATCTTGGTCCAAAGAGCCCGTTTGGTATTGATTTGAGGTGATGTGTACGCCAGGCCCATTTTGGGCTAAGTTGTAAACACCCGATTTGTAATTTTGAGCTTTTGCACTTTGATCCCTAGTTCACGAGCATGACTTGCCCCGTGTGGTGTGTTATAGCATATGTAAATTGTTGGTGTTGGGTTTCAGGTTAATCGGAATGAATTTGGAAGAATAGTCTCAATTCAAAGCTTAAATTTTGAAAGGTTTGACCAAGATTGGATTTGTTTGTATTTGATCTCGAATTGGAAATTTTGTGCATTGGTTAGCTCCGTTAGGTGATTTGGGACATAAGAGCATGATCAGAATATACGTTGGAAGTCTGTGGAAGGATTAGGCTTAATTTGGCGAAACTGAGATTTCGGTATTTTTCGGTTTCTAAGTGAGATTTTGATATAGAGGTCGGAATGAAATTCCAAGAGTTTCAATAGCTTCGTTGTGTTATTTGAGATGTGTTTGGAAAATTTGGGGTCAATCGGACTTGATTTGATAAGTTTTAGTGTTGTTTGTGGAATTTGTAATTTGTAAGTTCTTAAGCTTGAATTCAAAGTTGATTTGGTGTTTTGGTGTTATTTTGAGTAATTCAAAGACTTGACTAGGTGTTAATGATATTATGGGAGGTGTTGGTATGTTTGGGTTGAGGTCTGAGGGCCTCAGGTGTGTTTCGTGTAACTTTTGAGCGAATCCGGACATTCCGAAACATAGAAAAAAGGATGGGGGCAGAAGTTTTAGCACTGGGCACGGTAGATTTAATGATGGGCGGTTGTTTTGGTGTGGTCGCAGAAAACGGTCCATATTCCGCGGTCATGAAGAATTTGCAAGTCATTTGTCCAACTTCGGAAGCTCATATCTTTTGACCTACAAGGAGGTTTGAGACGATTCACAAACATAGTTGGAGATCTTTGAATCTAGTTTTCAAAAACATATTATAATAGGAATTTGGATATCTGTAGCAAATGCTATGATAAAAGTGCTAAAGCCTGTCACCATGGAGGAAAACCTGAGCGGCCGCAGTCATTTTTGTGCGGAACGCACAGGTTTTATGAGGATGACAGTTATTTTTGTGCGGTCTGCGAAGGTGGATATCCGTGGGTATTCCATAAATACGACATTTTGTGTTTTATTTAACATTTTGACCTAGAGAGCTCGAATTTTGGCAATTTTTCGAAGATGCTCAAGACATCCATCGGGTTAAGTGATTCTAACACAAATTCGGCTAGAGTAAATGACTATATCATTGAATTAACCATTTATTTCGTGATTTGGGATGGAATATGGGAAGAAATTGTGAAATGTTTCAAAAATGTAAAATGATGATTTGATGGACCAAATGATATCGGAATTGAACAATTTTTGTTTGGTTAGACTTATGAGAGTATAAGGATATTAGTTTTTTGAATTTTGTCGAATTTCGAGATGTGGGCCTGGGGGTCAGGTTTGACCAATTTCGGTGTTTTGTGGTAATTTGATTATTTTCGTGTGCGCTTTGTTTCCTTAGCATATTTTGATTGCTTAATACTAATTTCGTGTAGATTTGGAGCATCCGGAGGCAAATTCGAGAGGCAAAGGCATTGCATGGTAGAGTTTGGACCGAATAGAGGTGAGTAATCAATGCAAATGATGCTCTGAGGGTTTCAAACCCCAGATTGCACATTGTAGTGCTATATTGAGGTGAGGCACACGCTTGACGAGGAGCGTGGGGTCGTGCACTATTGGGGATTGAGACTTCGTCCGTCCCGATTGATGATTTTATCGTGTATTCGATTGAAACGGATATGTTATCATCATGATTGGGATGATTGCCATATTTGGGCTTCGTGCAAACTATTTGGACCCTTCGGGGATTTTATTTACTATTACCTCATTGTTTTGACTTATTAGTTGAACTCAGTCATGTTATTTTCTATTGTTTTACAACTCAACCATCTTTACTCAGTTTTGAGACTTAAATGATATTTTTAAATGATGTTTTGGGGTGAGAACTACTAATTTACGAATTCCCGAGGGGCTTGTGATGATTTTCGGGCACAGTGCTACCGAGGGCCAGATGTGAGGATATACTGATACAGGTATGAGGCCAAGGGCCTGAGATACATATGTACGCCATGAGGTTGATTGAGTGATATGAGGTCGAGGGCCTAGATTTGATACCCCGACATGGCTTGATATTGCGCTTGGGTCTTATGGGGACCCTCCCGAAGTATGTACACCACTAATGAGTCGGGTACTCATTAGGATCTGAGAGTGAGCCCGAGGGGCTGTGTATTTTGATCTGATAGTGAGCCCGAGGGACTACTATTGTTCTGAGAGTGAGCTCGAGGGACTTGTAGCGTTCTGAGTTGTGGCCGAGGGGAAAACCTATAAATGTTTATCTTTCATATTTATTGGCAATTTTACCTGTTAAGCTATGGTATTTGTGCTTGAAGGGAGGATTTCTGTGTTCATCTACTCTATTGTTCTGCACTCAGTGCGTAACTATTAGAAGAGTTATTTTCAAAGAAGTTTAAACGGAGCTAATCGTTTTAAGAGATTTGATAACTTCACTGCTTTCTAACTAGTTTTTTTGAACTGCTTCAATACAACATTTAGATATGCTTTACGTGATTTTTTACTGCTCAATTGTTATTTACATTTGTTACACACTGAGTTGGAGTACTCACTTTACTCATTTCACATTGTGTGCAGATTCAGGTATTTATGCTCCCGGTAGTGGGTTTTGGCTGATGAGAGGTAGAGTCTCAAGAGTTTAGCAAGGTAGTTGTCGTCGTTCGCAGCACCGCTTTTCTCCTTATTTATTCATTGGTCCTATTTTTTTTGTATATTTCCTACATTTTGTTGTATTTATCCTTTAGTAGATGCTCATGACTTGTGATACCCCGGTATCGGCCTGTGTTTGGGATGTATTCCGAACATTATTAAAAAAAATTATTTTCTTAGTTTGTGGTTATCTATTCATACTTAGATCTTTTATTAATATTTAACTATATTGAAAAGGCGAAATGGGTTAATAGGCTGGCCTTGTCTTCACGAGCGGCGCCATTACGACCGGATCGGGTTTGGGTCGTGACAAGTTGGTATTAAAGCCTAGTTTACATAGCTCACACGAGTTACGAGTAGGTTTGGTAGTGTCTCACGGGTCGGTCAGAGACGTCTGTATTTATCCTCGAAAGGTTGAAGAACATTTAGGAAAACTTCACATTCTTGGAATTCTTATTGTGCGTCCTTAATTCATCTTGATATAACTCTTGAATTCCTTCCACACATTCGTATGTGCGCATGAGCGCTCAATATCAGATGTTCCTTAATGGTTTGTGATTTCTTGATCGAGGGGCGAGAGGTGATCTCTGTAAATTTGATGTTGGGCTAGTCTGGAGGACTTGAGTCCGGATCTTTGCCTATGGCTTGAGCACCGAGGTGCTGATTATGTGAGCAAGTGTTTTTGAACTTATGTGTACGGTATTGTCCTTATTAGTGGAAGTGACAGCTGGATAACTATGTGATGAATATGTTAGCGTGGAGAGATGTATCCATATGATTTGAAAGTGAAAAGAGGGGTCTGGTGGATGATAGATGAACTATTAGGTGCTTGAATACCATCTTGATTTGAGGTATAGCCTTCAGTTATGGGCGTGTGAGGGATCTATTCATGCTCTCCAGTTGAGAGTGAAGTAAATTTCATATTGCGTTATGTGTTTAGACTTAAGAAGACTAAGTGACGCTGTGCAGTTTATGATGGTGGAAGGTATACAAGAATGCTATTGAAGGCAAAGCAGGTGTGTTATCTCCTGCGAAGAGTTTTGCGGTTGTGTGATCCTTATGTGACTGTTAGAAGATCTCATGTGCAAGTGAAATATAAGTGTTGAAAATTGAATTCTGGGTTGCTTAAGAGAGCGGGTTAAACTGTTGCGAGAGTGAATGCGAGATTTGTTGAATATTTAAAGTACTAAATGATTTGTGTTTTCACAAGCTTACAAAGAAATCTGAATATAATCTTACTATGGTATTATGGAAGCAAGAGAGTATATGTTTTATGAGTTATTGGGTGTGTGATGATCTACGGCTTCGAGCCAAGTGGGGGAGTCTATTGTTTATTAGTTGGTTGTGTTGAAACACGTTCTCAAGTCGCTAAACTAAACGTGTGTTCATATTTGTAGGTTTTGAATACTAACAAACCGACGTGAACGGAACATTGACATATGCTGAAGTCCAAGAACAAGAGAAACAAAGATCAAGATTAAGTAAAGCAACAAAGTTATACATGAGTCGTTCTATAATTGTGATCTTGATCCGACAATTGATTCAAGACTTGGCTTCTCTCGTAAAATCATTTTTATCAAACCATGCATCTTTAATTTAAAGCAAAATGATTTTCAAACATTTCATTTTAACCAAAATGAATTCTAAACATGTCTTTCAAATCTGGACAAACAAAATCGATTATGTACTTTATGATAATCGATTATGTTAAAGCAGTGTACACCAGATTTTACAAAGCTGTAAGATAATCGATTATGTACCTTATGATAATCGATTATGTTAAGGCAGTGTACACCAGATTTTATAAAGCTGCAAGATAATCGATTATGTACCTTATGATAATCGATTATGTTAAAGCAGTGTTCACCAGATTTTTCAAAGCTACAAGATAATCGATTATGTACCTTATGATAATCGATTATGCTAAGGCAGTGTTCACTAGATTTTTCAAAGCTACAAAATAATCGATTATGTGCCTTGTACTAATCGATTATGTTGAGACAGTGAGCATCAGATTTTTCAAAGTAGCAAAATAATCGATTACGGCATAATCGATTATATTAAAGACCGTTGCCAAAGTATTTTCAAACACTGAAAGATAATCGATTATGTACAATCAGACAATCGATTATGTTAAGCATAAAATCGGGGATTGATTTTTGAACGTTGTCAGGTCATCGATTATACGATTTGGATAATCGATTATTCTGCTTAAAATCTGGGAATGATTTTTAAACGATTGGCAGATAATCGATTATCCTAGCACAAAATCAGCAATTTGTGATTGGCAATTAAGCAACGGTTTCGGGTGTTTTGAGCACTATTAATACAACTCAAAATCACTCTTCTAAGCACAACAACTGATTACATTCTTGCTAAAGCTTACATACTCTCTTTGCAATCATTTTATATACATTTCACAAGTTTTTGAGAGCCAAACTCTTGACGAAGTTGTTGTGTTCTTGAGCGTATTGTTTTTACTCATATATACTCTATAAAGAGAGTCTTGTCTTGAGTGCTAAGTGTTTGTACACACTTGAAGGGATATTCTAATCCCTTGTTGTAAGAAGGAAAAGTAGTTCCTTGGTTTGAAGTCTTGAGGTGCGGTATCCTCGAGCAGGTTGAAGTCTTGTAGAGTGTATATCTACGAGCAAGTGTAACGGTTTGTTAGGCACGCGTAAGCTTAACGAAGTTAGTGTAAAACTCGAGAGAGTCTCTCGGGGACTGTACTAACCACGTGTTGTGGTGAACCAGGATAAAATTCGGTGTGTTCTCTCCTTATCTTTTTAATTACTGCACTTACGTTATTCCTGCAATTTTTAATTCCGCAAATTGACATTGTTTTTTATTATAACGCTATTCACCCCCCCTCTAGCGTTAAGCGTATATTCTAACAATTGGTATCAGAGCCTAACTCTCTAAAAGACTTAACAGTTTGAGAAAACCAATCCATGGCTTCTACTCGTTACATTAATGCAGGACTAGGTGAAGGACAATGCTTCACAAGGCCACCACTCTTTGATGGCACAAATTATACCTACTGGAAGGAGAGGATGAGGATTTTTATTCAATCAAACAATTTCCAACTGTGGAAAATCATAAAGAATGGAGAAAAACTTCCAACTAAAAAGGTTGGAGATGAACTCGTCCCGAAGTCGGAAGACGAATACGATATGGACGATATCAGAAAGGTGGAATATAATGCAAAAGGCCATCAACATGCTGTTTTTGCTGTAAATCCCGATGACTATTGGAAAATTTCATGTTGCACCACGGCTAAGCAAATGTGGGATAAATTGGAGATCACCTACGAAGGCACGGATCAGGTAAGAGAAGCTAAAATAGATTTTCTAACCCACGAATATGAACTTTTTCATATGAAGGAAAGCGAGAAGATAGACGATATGTTCGAACGATTTTCAAAAATCGTTAATGATCTTCATGCTCTCAAGAAGACTTTCATGGATAGGGAGCTTGTCCGTAAAATTCTTCGAAGTCTCACTCTGGAATGGCGCTCCAAAGCCGACGCTATTCAAGAGTCAATCGGCATCACAAATGTCACAATCGACGGGCTTAGAGGTAATCTCAAAACCTAAGAATCTACAATTCTTAACCCTCCTTTGGATGATCAAAGGAAGCGAAGAATCGCCCTCAAGGCAAGCACGGCTCAACCTCAAAATGATGAGGATTCAAGCGATGAAGATAACGAGTTCAGACTCGTTATTAGGAAATTTCACAAGTTCATGCGAAAGGAGTTTGAACGAAAAGGTAAGCGACAAGGAGACCAATTAAAGTGCTATGGATGCGGAGAAATCGGGCACATAAAATCAAATTGTCCAAATACCAAAAAGGAGAAGAAACCCGTCAAGAAACAAAGAGCATACATCTCTTGGAGAGGCGACTCCGGAGACGAATCAAGTGATGGAGAAGGAAACGAGACCGCAAGCTTGTGTCATATGGCACACGAAGAAACTCAAAATGAGGTATGTACTTCTTCTAAGAACTACTTCACTTTAGAAGAAATGCAAGATGCATTTGATGAGTTGTATAAAGAGTTTATTAGCGCTTCTAATTCTATAAAAGATTTAACAAAACAGTTTTCCTCAAAAGAAAAGGATTTTGAATAACTTACTCTTGAAAATGAGAAATTAAAAGAGGAAAACAAGTTTTATGGCAAAAGAAGCGCCGATAAACCCGAAAGCTCAAATAAGGATTGTACTTCTTGCAAATCTCTAAAGGAAGAAGTAGAAAGTCTTAGAAGCACTTTGCACAAATTCAATTCTTCACACAAAAATCTCAATGAAGTGCTTGTAAATTTGAAATCCACTAAGCACGATATACGCTTTAAACACGAGCCAAAAGAAAAAGTTGAGTCCATTTCTAAACCACCTAAGATTCATCTTAGGCAAAATAAAATAAATGTCAACACTCAACCTAGAAATTTTAATCCTAGAATTGCAACTCATCCTAGAACAAATGCTAGAAGAAATAGTGGCATGTATAGACCACCTAGACAAGATTTTCAAAAACCACATCAAAACTATATTCCTAACAATAGAGTAAATACTAGAAGAAATATTGGCATGTATAGACCACCTAGACAAGATTTTCGAAAACTACATCAAAACTATATTCCTAACAATAGAGTGAATAAATTTAGACCTCTAAATTATTATCATCCTAGAAGAATGCACAATCCGAATGTCATTTGTCATTATTGCAATAAAATTGGACACATTGCTCCCGCATGCTTCACTAGACATAGACATTTCACTGCAGGACAATCACACCAATATATTGCACCTAACGCACAAGGACCCAAAATGGCTTGGGTACCAAAATATCATTAATTTGTTTTGTAGATGTGTTTGAAGGGATCAAGTGTACATTGGTACCTTGATAGTGGATGCTCCAAACATATGACCGGGGATGCATCAAAATTCCTTCAACTAAAACCCATGGAAGGAGGAAATGTTATTTTTTGAGACAATAACAAAGGAAAAATTATCGGCATTGGATCGGTCGGTAAGGACGAATCCTCCTCCATTAAGCATATTTTGCTAGTTAAAGGTCTCAAACATAATCTCTTGAGCATAAGTCAATTATGTGACAAGGGAAATCTTGTATTGTTTGACTCCGAAGAATGCTTAGTTATCAGTCGTAGTGATTTTAAAATTATTCTTTGTGGTATTAGAATGGATAATATCTATATGGTTGATCTTGAAAGTTCTTCATCAAGTTATGTGAATTGTCTTTTGAGTAAAGAAGACGACATGTGGTTATGGCATCGTAGAGTAGCTCATGTAAATATGAATCTTTTAAACAAACTAGTTTCACAAGATTTAGTAATTGGTCTTCCAAACATGAAATTTGAAAAAGATTCTACTTGTGATTCATGTCAAAAAGGGAAACAAACAAAAGCCTCTTTTAAATCCAAAAATATTGTTTCAACCACTAGACCCTTACAACTTCTTCACATGGATCTTTTGGACCATCTCGTGTTGAAAGTTTTGGTGGAAATCTTTATGCTTTTGTAATTGTTGATGACTACTCTAGATTCACATGGACGTTATTTCTTGCTCATAAAAGTGATGCCTTTCATGCTTTCAAAAGTTTTCTTAAACGTGTTCAAAATGGAAAGAACATAACCATCACTTCCATAAGAAGTGATCATGGGGGAGAGTTCGATCACAATCTCTTCGCGGATTTTTGTGATGAACTCGGTATTGAACATACCTTTTCGGCTCCACGTACACCACAAAAAAATGGAGTGGTGGAACGTAAAAAAAAATCGATGTCTCGAAGAGATGGCTAAAACCATGCTCGATGAGGCTAAGATTTCCAAAAAGTTTTGGGCGGATGCCGTGAGTACCGCAAGCTATGTTTTAAACAAAGCTATCATTAGACCGATACTCATGAAAACTCCCTATGAACTCTATAAGGGAAGGAAACCAAATCTTTCCCATCTTAGAGTCTTCGGTTGTAAATGTTTTATTCACAACAACGGAAAAGATAACTTCGGAAAATTTGATGCGAAATCTGATGAAGGAATTTTTCTTGGTTACTCGTCACGTAGCAAATCATATAGAGTGATTAATAATCGAACCAAAACTGTTGAGGAATCTTCTCATGTAGTATTTTGTGAAAATGATGCTCGCTTGGCGAGAAAGGATTCTTGTGTTGATCTTGCAGATGCTTTAAAGAAAATCAATCTTCAAGACGAGGTACAAAAGGAGGATCCAAAGGAAGTTCAAGATGAAGTCATGGAACAACCTTCGGAAGAAGTACCACCACAAGAAGAAGAATCGATAATGCCTAAGGCTTGGAGGACGTCTAAAGACCATCCTCTTGACAAGGTAATTGGCAACATCGAGAAAGGGGTAAGTACACGAAACCTTCTTAAAGATACTGTAGGACATATGGCTTTTGTTTCACAAATAGAACCTAAAACCATATCTGAAGCAATTGGGGATGAGCATTGGACCTTGGCAATGCAAGAGGAGCTTAACCAATTCAAACGTAATGATGTTTGGGAATTGGTGCCAAGACCCGATAATCACACCATAATTGGTACGAAATGGGTTTTTCGGAATAAATTAGATGAAAATGGTATAATCACTAGAAACAAAGCTAGGCTAGTTGCTAAGGGATATAATCAAGAAGAAGGCATTGATTATGAAGAAACCTATGCACCCGTTGCACGCCTAGAAGCCATTCGTTTATTACTTGCTTTTTCATCATCTATGAATTTCAAATTATTTCATATGGATGTCAAAAGTGCCTTCCTCAATGGGTTTATTCAAGAGGAAGTGTATGTTGAACAACCCCCGGGCTTTGAAGATTTTACATCTCCCGACCATGTCTTCAAGCTTAAGAAAGCTTTATATGGTCTTAAACAAGCTCCTCGAGCTTGGTATGAACGTCTAAGTAAATTTCTCTTAGACAATGAGTTTGAAAGGGGGAAAGTTGACACCACACTTTTTATCAAAAATAAAAACAATGACATTCTATTAGTTCAAATTTATGTCGATGATATTATTTTTGGTGCTACTAATGATTTTCTATGCGAGGAATTCTCTAAGTTAATGACTAGCGAATTCGAAATGTCAATGATGGGTGAGCTAAACTTCTTCTTGGGGCTGCAAGTAAAACAAACGAAAAAGGGAACTTTCATTTGCCAATCCAAATATTGCAAGGAGTTGCTAAGTCGCTTTGAAATGAGCAACACCAAAGCAATGGCCACCCCAATGAGTACATCCGACCATCTTGACAAAGATGAGAAAGGTAAGGAAGTAGACACCAAGAAGTATCGAGGTATGATCGGATCTCTTCTCTATCTGACTGCTAGTAGACCGGACATCATGTTTAGCATGTGTTTATGTGCTCGATATCAACCATGTCCGAAGGAGTCACACTTAACTGCGGTAAAACGGATTATGAAGTATCTTGTTGGAACAATAAATGTGGGACTATGGTATCCTAAAGATTCTTCATGAAAACTTGTTGGCTATTCCGATTCCGATTTTGCGGGTTGCAAATTGGACCACAAGAGCACTAGTGGCACTTGCCATTTGCTCGGTAGCTCCTTAGTTTTTTGGTTTAGCAAGAAACAAGTTAGTGTTGCGCTATCCACAACCGAGGCTAAATATATAGCCGCGGGGAGTTGTTGTGCTCAAATCCTTTGGATGAAGCAACAACTCTCGGATTATGGTCTTAGTATTGATCATGTTCCTCTTCGATGTGACAATACTAGCGCCATAAGCTTGACGAAGAATCCTATTCTTCACTCAAAAACGAAACACATAGAAATTAGACATCACTTTATAAGAGATCACGTTCTCAAGGGCAATGTCGAAATTGAATTTGTTGAAACCAAAAATCAATTGGCCGACATCTTCACAAAGCCTTTAGAGAAAGAGTCCTTTTTCCGCGTTCGTAGTGAACTCGGAATTCTTGACTCCACGATGATCTAATTCATGCATTGCATTTGTTTTAAATAATTACTAACTTGAGCGTCGGAGGCACCTAATTCTTTTTTGCAGGTATCGCCCCAAAGACAGGGGGAATTATCAGACACCGGTGCAGAATAATCGATTTCTCTAAAGTCAATAATCGATTATTCCCCATTTACGTTTTATGTTTATTATGCTGGAAAATTGACATAATCGATTATACAACACTACAATCGATTATCTAACAGTTTTGGCTTTGCAGGATTTTAGCTGTTAAATATAAAAATCGATTATCACATATCCCTAATCGATTATGTTGACATTTATTTTCAGGTGTTAAGTCACTGTGTGACAATAATTGATTATTTAAAACAGTGTAATCGATTTTCCTATTACCGTCTCGGATGTCCGTTACTACTTTTCCTGAAATAATCGATTATCTCAAAAGCACAATCGATTATTCCCCGAGTCAGAAAATCACTGGGCACACTGTGTCAGAATAATCGATTACCATAGTTCCATAACGATTATTCTCAGTCAGTATTTCAAAATAGTTACCGTTTCTGACCGTTTGCTCCTTAAATTTTTGCAGATTTCTTAACTTTAATGCAATTTCATTCTTCACATTATAAATAGGGGCATTATATCTTCAATGTCTTCACTCAAACATCAATCTTAGCTCCCAAATTCTCAAAAATCTCTCAAAACTCTTCAAAGGCTATTACTATTTATTCAAAATGACGGGCAAAACTTCCAAACGAGCTCGTTCCGGCAAAAATGTCACCTCCTCCACTCGTCCACTAGTTCATTGTTATAAAGATGGTTCTTATTTACGATTCAATAGTGAAGCCGAACTTATGCGCTTCATTGAAAAATTTGAAAATCGAGAAATCCTTCCTCCTCGATTTTCCACGGATCGTTTCCTTAATCAAAGCGCCCCTCCATCCACAGCAAATATGCTTATACAAAGCCAACTCCTTGAATTCCTATATCTTCACACTCCTTACATTCACCCTCCTCTAATTCGGGCCTTCTATTCAAATCTCGAGAAGGACGAAGATGGTGAAATTATCTCGAACGTCAATGGAATTTCAATTCCTCTATCTGAGGCAAATATTCAAGCCCTCACTAAACTCCCGCGCAATGGGGAAGACATTTCTCTCTATACTAGGGAAGAAGGTGCATTATTTGATGAACAACTTCTCTTCACCCAAATTGGCATCGGTGAATTTATTGCAACTCCGGACCATCATCGTCCAACCATTACAAACATGCTCCCGGAATATCGCCTAATTTTTTATTTCATTACCCGCGTTCTAAAACCGCGAAAATTCAATCACACAACTATCTCTCATGAGGATTCAAAACTCATGCATGCCATTATCACCGGGGCTCGCATCAATTGGTGCAAGTTCGTCATGACTCACTTATATGATGCAATTGGGGAAGATAAGCCACTCCCCTAGGCTTTTGTCGTTATGACCATTCTTGTTGCTTCCGGTATCGACACCTCCGTCGGTCCTCACAGAAAGGCGACAAAACATTGGGAAATTCAAGAATCTTCATTTCCCAATATCGGTGAGCATCCGCCTCCTCCTCCACCTCAAAGACGTAGTCATCCGGCCCCGTCCGATGCAACCCTCCAATCTATTTCCGAGCAACTTGCCGCCATGTCCACATCCATAAATCGTATTGATATGAATGTCAATCGATTGACTCACGAGCTCCATGGATATTTTGATCACGTCCATTATCCATATGCCCAAATTGTCCTTCGGGAAGATGTACCGGATGTCGAGATGGAAGTCAATGATGATAATGAATAATGTCTTGTCTCTTTGTTTTTCTAGTTTGCATAATATTCTGTCTTTTGTTTTTATGTATTTGCAATATTGTTTAATCAATAAAGAGATAGTTATTTTTTTTGCTAATGTCCAAAGGGGGAAGATATGGGCTATGCACACTAATACATATTGGCATAAATTGAGGGGGAATTCATAACTTGAGGGGGAACTCGTTGCATATCTATATACTTGTCTTGGATCATCATTATGAATTAATTAATATGCATATCCCGATATTGGTTTGCCATTATCAAAAAGGGGAAAATTGTTGAAACACGTTCTCAAGTCGCTAAACTAAACGTGTGTTCATATTTGTAGGTTTTGATAAATGACAAACCGACGTGAACGGAACATTGACATATGCCGAAGTCCAAGCACAAGAGAAACAAAGATCAAGAATAAGTAAAGCAACAAAGTTATACATGAGTCATTCTATAATTGTGATCTTGATCCGACAATTGATTCAAGACTTGGCTTCTCTCGTAAAATCATTTTTATCAAACCATGCATCTTTAATTTAAAGCAAAATGATTTTCAAACATTTCATTTTAACCAAAATGAATTCTAAAAATGTCTTTCAAATCTGGACAAACAAAATCGATTATGTACTTTATGATAATCGATTATGTTAAAGCAGTGTACACCAGATTTTGCAAAGCTGTAAGATAATCGATTATGTACCTTATGATAATCGAATATGTTAAGGCAGTGTACACCAGATTTTACAAAGCTGCAAGATGATTGATTATGTACCTTATGATAATCGATTATGTTAAAGCAGTGTTCACCAGATTTTTCAAAGCTACAAGATAATCGATTATGTACCTTATGATAATCGATTATGTTAAGGCAGTGTTCACCAGATTTTTCAAAGCTACAAAATAATCGATTATGTGCCTTAGACTAATCGATTATGTTGAGACAGTGAGCATCAGATTTTTCAAAGTAGCAAAATAATCGATTATGGCTTTTCTGGTAATCGATTATATTAAAGACCGTTGCCAAAGTATTTTCAAACACTGAAAGATAATCGATTATGTACAATGAGACAATCGATTATGTTAAGCATAAAATCGGGGATTGATTTTTGAACGTTGTCAGGTAATCGATTATACGATTTGGATAATCGATTATTCTGCTTAAAATCCAGGAATGATTTTTAAACGATTGGCAGATAATCGATTATGCAGAATCAGATAATCGATTATCCTAGCACAAAATCAGCAATTTGTGATTGGCAATTAAGCAACGGTTTTTGGTGTTTTGAGCACAATAAATACAACTCAAAATCACTCTTCTAAGCACAACAACTGATTACAATCTTGCTAGAGCTTACATACTCTCTTTGCAATCATTTTATATTCATTTCATAAGTTTTTGAGAGCCAAACTCTTGATGAAGTTGTTGTGTTCTTGAGCGTATTGTTTTTACTCATATCTACTCTATAAAGAGAGTCTTATCTTGAGTGCTAAGTGTTTATACACACTTGAAGGGATATTCTAATCCCTTGTTGTAAGAAGGAAAAGTAGTTCCTTGGTTTGAAGTCTTGAGGTGCGGTATCCTCGAGCAGGTTGAAGTCTTGTAGAGTGTATATCTACGAGCAAGTGTAACGGCTTGTTAGGCACCTGTAAGCTTAACAAAGTTAGTGTAAAACTCGAGAGAGTCTCTCGGGGACTGGACTAACCACGTGTTGTGGTGAACCAGGATAAAATTCGATGTGTTCTCTCCTTATCTTTTTAATTACTGCACTTACGTTATTCCTGCAATTTTTAATTCCGCAAATTTACATTGTTTTTTATTATAGCGCTATTCACCCCCCCTCTAGCGTTAAGCGTATATTCTAACATGTTGCACGGTTATAGGCTATGTTGTTTCCAATTTAAGGTGTGCTGGTGAATCAGTTATGGCATGCAGGCATTGAGATCGAGGATGGATCGAGTCAAGGAAAAAAATTTAACAGGGTTATGATGCTCCACAGGGGTATGAGAATCGGAATGTCTTGAGTTGTTATTGTTAAAGGATTATTGGTGCATAGAGCAGGAAGTTGCTTGATTGTAATGGATTGATGTCACATTTTGTAGTGTCAAAGTGTCAACGAAGCACAAATTTTTTTGTTCGTTTGATCAAGCTAATTGTTGATTGAATAGAGTGAATGACTCGCGTGAATGGTTCTAATGTGTTCAATATTCTACATGTAACAATTGAGTATCTTAAAGTTGTATATGTGGTTAGAAACTGAGTTTTCATTGGAAGAGATCAAGACTTGTGGTATTAATTATAGGATTCTATGTATCATTATCCGAAAGGTAAGGTAACGTGTTTAGATTCGCAGGAAGTTTCTCAAAGTAAAGTATTTTTATTGTGGTTCTTCTCGGAATATTTATGAGAGTATTCAACAGCTAATAAGTCTTATATAGTGTTGTTTTATGCTTAGATCTCGTGTGATAGCCGGGGTTAAGGAATTGTGGTGCTACAGCAAGAGGCAATGACAAGTTAAAGATGAATCAGAAGGAAGTTTAGATAGATGGAGTATCTTGAAGGTATACCACATAGGTATGGTATGGATATGATTAATTCCTTGTGTGGGTTCGAGGTAATGAGTTCTTATAAGTATTTTGCAGCAAGGCTCTTAGGTTTTGATGACTTGTGTAGCTTGGTCGAGTTAGAAGGATTCAGTCCATGGAAGGTCTGACTTGTGCAAAGGGAACTCGAAGAGTTGTTGATGGTTTTTACCACAGTTTAAAGATGTATATTTTCTATGGGCATGCGGAGCAGGGGATGTATAGTGATTTTTCTTCTAGATGGGACAAATGGAAAATTCTTGATTGGCTGAGTATGTAGATGTTTATGGCTCGGAAGGGAGATGAAGTTCTCACGTTATCCTAGGATGGTATGGTATATGCGGTATGTTGTGAGGACCGAGATTTGCGTGTGTAAGGTTACAGTTCAGTTCCGAAAGGAAGTTCATAAAACTCTTAGGCAACAGGTAGACTTAGATGATTAAGGAAATGGTATTGCTAATTGGAACTGATTTGATGAGAGTATATGTCTCAGAAAAAAGGACAATATGGTTGAGTTGTTTGCACTTCGGTAGTATTTTGGCACTTTCTAGCTAGATCGACTACTGATATTTGAGTTTGCTTGGTGGCATAGAAGAAATTTTGAGTATCTCTCATGAAATGATTGTGTATTAGAGGTGTGGCATGTACTCGGACGGAGAAATTGGGATCGGATGTGATGATTCATGTGTCGTGTGGACTTAGAGAAAGAATTTCCCATATTCAGTCTATGTTGTGGTTGTAAATCATGTGTATTGGCACAGTTTAATGACTATGGTAGTTTGGAGACCGAACGGACTTTTCGTTTCTTGGTATGTCATATTTTGAATGTGATATTGGGTTCTGACTAGTTGTCTCCGTGTTGTGTTATTTTGGACTATTGCGCTAAAGCGACGCTGTTGGCTGTGCCAGAAATGCCACGGATTGAGTGGCGAGGTTTGATAGATTATGTCCTATTGAATTGGTTTTATATTTCAAAGACCGAACGGGCGGCTAGGAAGGATTGTATTTTTTATTTGGACTTTTGTGATGGATGTTAGTGCAGAGGCTTCTACATTAATTTAGTTTCGGTGGTGAGGGACTTTTTGGGTGTGTTTTCTTATGGTCGGGTATGTTTCCAGGCAAGGTTATTAATTTCGGTGTTGATTCGAGCTAAACACCATATTGTATGGCACCGATAGAGTTAAAAGAGTTGCAGAGCAGCTCCACGATTTTCGCGATAAGGACTTCGTTGGAAGGCCAACATGGATGCGTGTTCTAATTTGAGTCAGCTTGGTTGGCTTCGAATTGTATTGTTGAGGGATGTGTTGACTCGATTGTTATTGAGCTTATTAGTAATCCGGCGAGACCTATGAGTTACCTTTCTATGTTGCGATGAGTTGTGATTCATTAGTTATAGGAACCTATGGTGCGGTTTGATTGGGGTTTCATAGTGGAAGTCGAGAGGGAAGAGAAATTGGGTGTTTCTCGGTGGATGGAATATCGGTTATGTCCTCTTATGTTTTCTTGGTGTAAGTTATTTTCTTCACCGTGGGTATGAAGATTTTCTTTGGTTCCAGACATCAAATTGTGTGCGGTTTTGGATTTCAATCGTGGTGACTTGATGTAGTTCATGTGGAGCAGTGTTGGATAGGATCGCGTATTGCATCGAAGTTATGTGGATTTATGACCTTGCGGGTTGAGTTCATATGTTATGTTCCTATGATGAGAGATGGCTTCTCAACCTTGTGTTGTGGTGGTACTAGTGAGCTTGAGGTATAGCTCTTTTATTTGAGTCATTTACATGATTTTAGTATGTTTGGATTGTCACGTATTGGTTCGTGCATTGTGCAACTTGGGGCTTAGGCTTGTAATGATGTGACATGTCATTGGAGTAATGTATTGGATTAGAGGAGATCATTAGGATCATTAATAAATATGAATGGCCCGATTTCAGCATGTTGGAAGAATAATATCAAGCTTCGACTCATAAATAGCTATGGTATCCGCCAAAGGAGAAGGGGCTTCGTGAATAGTTGATCTGGGAAATGGTTATGTCTTGCCACGTGTTTTAGTGATCATTGGAAGTATATGAGAGTGTTGGGATGAAACTTTAGTTGATAAGATTTTTTCTATCTATATTCGGTTATTGTGTGCATCTGCTATGATTAGAAGTTATAACTATAAATGGTTGAGTTATGTTGTATGTGAAGTGATTTTACCTGAGATTGCAAGTACGGGTGATTACAAATTATTCGGGCTTATTCTGAATATAGATGTAAGATTATGGTCTTGTGAATGATTTTTGAAGTGGAAATGTGGTTCTAAGGCTTATGGGTTAGGTTGGAATGTGAAGTTGCATTTTCATTATGTTATCATACCTATACGAGATAAGGTGACATGGGATCACCCGCGGATATATGCATGGTAAGGTTATTCAGCAATTGGTTGGCTTTTGGAACAACTCTGGCGACGTTCAAGGACGAAAGTACATTTAAGTGTGGGGGGGGGGGGGGGGTGAAACGACCCGAACCGGTCATTTTGAGATTTTGCACTTTGATCGCTAGTTCTCGGGCATGACTTGACCTATCTGGTGTATTATAACTTATGTAAATTGTTGGTGTTGGGTTTCAGGTTAATTAGATTGAATTTGGAAGAACAGTCTCAATTGAAAGCTTATAATTTGAACGGTTTGAAGATTTGACTTATTTGTCTTTGATCTCGGATTAGAATTTTTATGGTTTGGTTAGATCTTTTAGGTGATTTGGGACTTAGGACCGTGATCGGAATGCATGTTGGAAGTCCGTAGAAGGATTAGGCTTGAATTGGCAAAATTGAGATTTTGGCATTTTCCGGTTGGTAGGTAAGATTTTGATATAAAGGACGGAATGAAATTCGGAGAGTTGCAGTAGCTTCGTTGTGTTTTTTGAGATTTGTGTGCAAAATTTGGAGTCAATTGGACTTGATTTGATAGGTTTTGGTGTTTTTTGTGGAATTTTAAATTTCTAAGTTCTTAAGCTTCAATCCGAAGTTGATTTGCTGTTTTGGTGTTGTTTTCAGTGATTCAAAGACTTGACTTGGTGTTAATGATGTTATGGGAGGTATTGGTATGTTTGGGTTGAGGCCTGAGGGCCTCGGATGTATTCCGGGTGAGTTTTGAGCGAGTCCGGACATTCTTGAACATAAAAAATGGATGGGGGTTAGCGCTGGGCTCAGTGGATTTAGTACTGGGCATAGAGGTTTTGGCGCGGCCGCGGAAAATGGTCTATGGTCCGCGGTCATGAAGAACCCACAGGTCGTTGGTCCAACTTCGGAAGTTCATATCTTTTGACACAAGGAATTTTCAGATGATTCAAAAATGAACGTTTTAGATCTTTGAATCTAGTTTTCAGAAACAAATTATAATAGTTATTTAAACATCTATAGCAAATGTTATGGCTAAAATACTAAAGCTTGTCACTGCAAGGGAAAACATATGCAGTCGTAGTCATTTTTGTGCGGACAACACTGGTCTTTTTGTGGACTGCGGTTGTTTTGGTGCGGTCCGCGGAGGTGGAAATCCGTGGGGTACTCTATAAATACGAGGTTTTGGGTTTTATTTAACATTTTTACCTAGAGAGCTCGGATTTTGGCGATTTTTTGATGGTTTTTCAAGAAACTCATCGAGGTAAGTGGTTCTATCTAATATTTGGCCAGAATAAATGAATCAGTCATTGAATTCATCATCTAATTCGAGATTTGGGATAGAATTTGGGAAGAAAATTGTGAAATCTTTCAAAAATGTAAAATGATGATTTGAAGGACCAAATGGTATCGGAATTGGATAATTTTCGTATAATTAGACTAATGAGAGTACAAGGATTCTAGTTTTGTGAATGTTATATAATTTCGAGATGTGGGCCTGGGGGTCGGGTTTGACCAATTTCGGAAATTTTGTGGTAATTTTATTATTTTCGTGTGGGCTTTGTTCCCTTAGCAACTTTCGATGGTTTGATACGGATTTCAGCTAGATTTGGAGCATCTAGAGGCCGGTTCGAGAGTCAAAAGAATCGGCGGGTAGAGTTCGGACCAGATAAAGGTGTGTAATGATTGTAAATGATGCTTTGACAGTTTGGAACCCCGTATTGCACATCGTTGTGCAATGTTGAGGTGAGGCACACGCTTGATGACGAGTGTGGGATCGTGTAGTATTAGGTATTGTGACTTGGTCCATCCCGATTTATGATTTTACCGTGTATTTGACTTAAATTGATTTGTTATTATCATGATTGAGCTGATTGCAATATTTGGGCTTCGTGCCAACTATTTTGACCCTTTGGGGATGTATTTACGTTTCCTCACTATTTTGACTTATTAATTAAACTCAATAATGTTATTTTCCATTTTTTTACTACTCAGCCATCTTTACTCTGTTTTGAGACTTAAATGATATTTTTAAATGATGTTTTGGGCTGAGAACTACTATTTTAGTAATGCTTGTGGGGCTTGTGATGATTTTAGAACACAGTGTGGCCGAGGGCCAGATGGGAGGATGCACTGCTATTGATATGAGGCTGGGGGCTTGAGATACATATGTACGCCACGAGGTGGTTTGAGTGATGTAAGGCCGAGGGCCTAGATTTGATGTCACGAGATAGCTTGATGTTGCGCTTGGGCCATAAGGGGCCCCTCCCAGAGTCTCTACACCCTCGTGAGCGCTGGTACCCATTGTGATCTGAGAGTGAGCCCGAGAGGCTGATATTTTGATATGAGGGTGAGACCGAGGCGCTAATATCACTATCTGAGAATGAGTCTAGGGGGGCTGATAATTTTCTGAAAGTGAGCCCGAGGGGATGATATTATTCTGAGAGTGAGCCCGAGGGGAAGATATTATTCTAAGAGTGAGCCCGAGAGGCTGGTATTGCTCTGAGTTGTGCCCGAGGGGCGAACCTTTATATGTTTATCTTTCTTATTTATTTGTCATTTTACCTGTCAAACTATGGTATTTGTGCTTGAGGGGCGGATTTATGTGCTTTCCTAGTGTGATTGCCTACCATGAAAATACCTAATCTCGTTACTCCATCAACCCAACCATGTAAATTCCTAGTGTGATTGCCTTTCCTCCACATTTGCGATACCTATTTTGCAAATTAGAAAGTCGCAAATGCGAATATTCCGTCACAAATATGAACATGGGCTTCTACTGCCAAGGTCGCAAATGCGACCAAAGAGTCACAAATATGGACGTTGTTGGGGTCGTAAATATGACCAAAGTGTCGCAAATGAGAATACTGCCCAGATAGGGCTTCATTACAATTGTGAAGCCTTCCTTGCAAATGGAGGATCATGGATTAACTCATGGATTAATTCATGAACTCAAAAACTTACAAAAATATCTTCGTGAGTCTGATTGCTGTCAAATCAACTCGGAATAATGCCAAATTTTTCATACAAGTCTTAACTAACATTACGAACCTAATCCAAAATTTGAAATTTGAATCCGGCCCCAATATTAAAAAGTCCACTCCCAGAAAAACTTTCTAAAAATGTTCAATTTAAAAGTTTTTGCCAAATGATCCTGAAACATCCTATAGACATCCAAATCCATATACGGACGGGCTCCAAATACTGGAATCACAATACAGAGCTATTTCCTGACTCAAAATCCCAAACGGGCATCAATACCTTGAAATGCACTTACCCAAATTAATGAAACTCTTCCAAAAATGTTAACTTTTCACAATAAGCGCTGAAACGCTCTCGGATCATCAAAAACCCGATCCGGACATACGCCTAAGTTTGAAATCATCATACAAACTTGTTGGACACTTTAAATTCCAATTACGAGGTTGGTTACTCAAAATTACACCTTAGTAAATTCTTCCAAACTAAAACATCCGAAAAGAGAATTTTCTTTCTAAATCAACTGCAGACTTCCCGAAATTTGATCCTGGCCACACGTACAAGTCATTTACCAAAAGTGAAGCTACTCGTGGACTCAAACTATGGAATGAAGCGCTAGAGGTCAAAACAACCGGTCAGGTCGTTATTGTGAGTGCGAGTGTTGAGTGTGAGTGCGAGTGTTGAGTGTGAGTGCGATTACCAAGCGCGAGTGTCGAGTGATTGGGAGGACTGAATGACAACGAAGACTGAGTGATTGTGAGGACTAAGTGATTAAGAGGGCTGAGTGACTGTGAGGATTGAGTGATTGGGGGGACTTAGTGAATTGATACTTTGAGAGTTTGTATATTGTTCATCACTGAGTTTCATTGAATTCGACATGCACACTTGACATACAGGCATAGAGATGTATTTTTCTCATGTTGTACGATATTGCACCATTCATGACTTCAAATACACATTGACATGTAACCCAAGAGATATGTTTTCCTCATACCATTGTACAATGAAACATTTACCTGTTGAATGTTTTGGAAAAATTATAATTTGTACAAACTTACTAATATTTTGGTGTTTTGGTAAAATATTTGGGTTTTCACTAATATACTTGAAAAGCATGCCTATTTCTGGAATGCTGAATGAGCTTTATATCTTCAAGTTATTTCTTTATCACTTTAATTATATTGCTATGAGATATTTTTGGCTATTGGTGTTGGACTCCAACCTTTGTCCCTACCCGTCACTGCTTTACACCTAAGATTAGGTTTGTTACTTATTGAGTTCATGGGATCGGTTGTACTCATACTACACTTCTGCACCTTGCGTGCATATTTAGGATGATGATATTGATGTGTATGGCAGGAGTTAGAATTGAAGATATATCTGCATTCCGATCAAAGATGCCTCTCATTCTTGGTAGCTATAGAATTTATAGTCTATTCATGTATATTTCTTAGAATTATATCTTCAAGTTATTTATTTATCACTTTAATTGTATTGCTATGAGATATTTTTGGCTATTGGTGTTGGACTCCAACCTTTGTCCCTACCCGTCACTACTTTAAACCAAAGATTAGGTTTGTTACTTATTGAGTTCATGCGGTCGGTTGTACTCATACTACACTTCTGCACCTTGCGTGAAAATTTAGGATGATGATATTGATGTGAATGGCAGGAGTTGGAATTGAAGATATATCTGCGTTCCGGTCAAAGTTGCCTCTCATTCTTGGTAGTCATAGAATTTATAGTCTATTCATGTATATTTCTTTCATTCCAATTTCGTAAACTTGGATCTTAGAAGCGCATGATTTGTAATGCCTGTATTTGGAATCTTTGTATAATATCTTAGTTGTATTATCATTTTTTCTCTAAATGAATCTCATTCGAATTGGTTTATTATTAACTTCTTATCAAGCGGGTTGGGTTAGGTGTTATCGCGACTTATTGTATTTTTATTTATGATGAGTTGGTATCAAAGCTCTAGGTTTATTGGTTCTACAAGCCATGAGCAGGTGTCTACTAGAATCTTGCGGATCTGTGTCACGACATCCATACCTATCTTCGAGAGGCTACAGGGCATTTAGGATAGACATTCCATCTTTGTTTCCTTATCATCTTGCATCTTTTCAGCTTGAGGTGTAACTCTTTGAATTCCTTCCACTCACTCGTATGCGCATGTGAGCGCTCGGTATCATATGTGTATTAACGACTTGTGATTCCATGGATGCGGAGGGAGATTTGATTTTTGGTGTTCTAATGATAGGACAGTCTGGAGAACATAAGGACATGTTATTACTATAGGTTGACAAAGGGGATTTCAATTGTGTGAGTACGTCTTTTTGAACTTATAAGCTCGATAGTGTCCATATTAATGGAATTTGTGGCTCGATGAGTTGTTGGATAGCTATATCATGAGTATTATGTGACTACAGGATGTGTTTAAATTGATTTAGTGTGACGAGAAGAGTTTTCTTGAGATGTAAAAGGGACAATTGGGTGCTTGATTTTTGCCTTGATGTGACGTATTGTCTCGAGTTATGAGTGTATGGAAAGATCTTTCATGTTTCTTAATTGTGGAACAAAATATATTCTCATGTCTTATTTATGAGTTCAGACACATAAAGACGAAGTGATTGCGTAGTAGTTGTGGCTATGAAGGGTATAGACAGATATCAGTTTGAGGCTAAGCTTGTGGGTTATAAACTATGAGCTAAGCTACAGATGTGTCATCTTTATGATGCTATATGGAGGCTTATTGTTTTTCCAATGGGATATATATGTGAGATTAAGTTTGTATTGGTTGTAATAGTTGACCTGACCATCAAGAGGATGAATGTAAGATTTGTAGATGATTTGAGGTATTAGATAGTTTATGCTACATACATGAGCTTGTGAAGGAATTAGTTAAATCTCACAGTGATGTTATGGCAACAATAGAGCATGGTCATTGTGAGTTATCCAGTATTTTGATCTATGGATTTGAGCCAAGTGGGGGAGTCTGCTATAGGAAATTTAGTTGCATGGTTGCATATTGTATTGGTAGCCATATGAGTCGTGCTTGTGGATCAGTTATGAACTACAGATGTTAGTTTTGTGGATGACTTAAGAAAGGAAATTTTTGGATGCATGGTGTACTATATATTAATCATAGAATCATTTAGGTTTGTTATTCGTGGTAGATGTGATGTACTAGAGAAAAGATATTCACTCGGCTGCTTAGAGGTTTAGATTACTTTTTTGGGTATTATCGTTCTAATGGGACATGGTTCGTTCGGCCCACTTGGGTGGTGCAATTGAGATTTGAGCAGAATGGATGGCTCTCGTAAAGTTTCTAGCGTGTTCAAGAATTATATGTAGCGATTGAGAATTTTTCGGATTTGTATATGGCTAGAATCTGAGATTTGCATTAGATGGTGTCGAGGGTCGTGGTATCTCTATATCATTATGCATTCTACATTTTAGTATTAGGAAGGTGAAAGAAACGACATTAGACTTATAGAAGGTCTCTTTAGAGTGGGCGTCTCGGTTGTGGTTCTTTTGGGGTGCCTAATGGGGAATACGGTGGCTTACGGGCCTTAGAGCGATGTGATATTATTCTAGGATCTTGTAGAGTTTTTTTTTTGTTAAGGGTCATGTTTTGGAAAGGAGAAGTGTCACTTTAAGGGCAACTCGAATGGGGCACCTTAGTTGTAGGTTGGATCAGCATGGCAATGGATATGATTGGTTCTTTAGGTACTTATAATGTTGTAAGTTTCTACATGTGTTTTATAGCAATTATCCTGAGATTTGATGACCTTTGTGGCTTGGTTGAGTTAGAGAGATTTAGTTCTAATAGCTTTGCTATGTGACTCAAATTTGATTATGAGATTCTCCTACTTTTCATATTATGGCATGATAGATTAGGTGTGGTTTGAGATTGAGATTTATGTGTGCAAGTAGATTAACTAGGTCCAAAAAGATGATCATGAGGTTATGCTGCACAAACAATTTTGGATGTTGGCACTAATTTATATTACCTGAGTAAAGTGTACATACATAAGACGCACTGTGTTTTGAGTTATAAATGCTTCATTAATACTCGCTTGGTTGATCAACTACTGATATCCAAATTATGATATGCGGCACGAAAGAGCTATAGAAGCATTCCTTGTGGGATGATCGTGTATGAGAGATGAGCTAGACATTCAAGCGATTGAGTTGGGATCAGATATGGTGATTCTTGTGTTCTATGGATTTGGAGACCATGCGTTCTCAGAAGCAGATCATTTCATGGTGGTGGACTATGAAGATATGGCAAAAGTTAGCCAGATGATAGTATGTGTTATGGTTAGGTCATTGCAAACATTAGGAGGGTTAATTACTATTTGTGGATGACCAGAGTTGATTGGGGGTGCCATTTATAGGCCTAATTAGGACATGTATCCTACATTGGCTCAGATTTGTTGACTTAGAGCTGTTTATGTTAAGGGGTGTGTCATTCAGTCAGAGATGAGCTTATTAGTGTTCATATATGTTCTATGAGTTATCTTCTATGCTACGAAGGGTTGTGATTAATTGGATATGTGCACACATGATGGCATTTTGTTTCGGCCTTGCAGCGGAATCCAACTAAGGTGGTTATTAGGGTGTGTTTACCTTGAAAATAGTAACTACAATTACATTTGATTTTGTGGTTCAAAAAATACGTGATTTATCTCAATAATGGTTGTTAGGAAAAAGATTCTAAGTGTGAGTAAAGAAAATAAAGAAATACAAACCAATAGGGCCACAGGACAGGACCTAGAGCTGGCTAGAGATGGGCCTCGAGGTCTAAACGAACTGATAGCAGTGAACAATCGATAAAGGATCAATGATAATCAGGGCCTCAAAGACGGACGTTCAAGGTCAATGATGAGCAATAAATAAAGAACGACATTGAATAATGAATGAACAATGAATGAATAAGAAATAAATCTAAAGAACAATAGTGTTGGTAAATAGAGCAGAGACTGTTATATTGCATTCAATGTGTTGTGTAATAATCTTGAATGCCTTACAAAATAACAAGGGTCTCATTTATATAGGACGGGTGAATCCCAACACAGTACATGTCTAATTAATGATGAATAAAAGCTACTAGTACAATTATACAACAGCTCAGTATAGATTTGCACTATTATAGCAGACCTAGCTAGTTCTATCCATGTGTATTTGAGAATTTTCCTACCTTTCCATAACAATCATCGATTGTACTGCTCTAAGGTTTACCATGGTGAGAATTTAGTGCGCTCCCTCGATGGACACACCTCAGGGTCGTACCTCACACTCTGCTTTGGGCTTCTTCGAGGTTAGGCGTGGAGTGACATAGTAGCCCCCAAGTAGAACTCCCCAATTTTGTTCGTATACATATAGTACCCGCATTTATTAGAAAGAAAAGATAAGAAACAATCTTGATATTGACCTCCCAAAACATCTCATGATGACGTCATGCTCGTGTCGTATTGATTCTTAGTGACTGAAAACATCCCCTCCGTTTGTCTCCCTAGAAACATTGATTATACTGTCGGTTCATTTTCTCCAAAAGGAATTAATTGCTCTATCGATTCGTGTTCCCAAAAGCATTGATTGCGCATTGATACGTTTTCTCAAAGGCATTGATTGCACCACCTGTTACATTACTGTCCCTCTATAAATGGGGGGTTTCTTGAGCCAAAACTTCACTCAATCTTTCTTCAACAGCCTTTGGCCCTTTCCATTATCTACATCCTCCTCTAAACTCCTAATTTTATAGTTCAAACTCGTAACCATAAGATCATACGACAGCAACTTTGTTAGTTATGCAATGGCTCTTTTTCAAAGGTTTTCCTTAGTGAGTGGGATTATGTTGAATTGATGTTGTTGTTGTTGTAGTTACTGTTGGCTTGAAATAATGAGGAATGCCTCAAATTCTTCCCGTATCAGAAGATATGTGGGTCGTTAACCGCTGCTCATCTCTTTTAACTTCAACCTAGTGTGACGCCTCATTCATTTTTCTTTCCATTGAATGAGGTGGCATTATCCACTAATTTTTGCATTCCAAACCGGAGCAGTGTCTAAAGAAGTGGCTTCACAATTGTAGCACTGACGAGACCCATAATCGCCAAAGTTTTCACCAAGCCACAATTATTCTGGCTTGTTAAAAGCTTTAACTCTTTGATAGGTTATAGCATATATTTCATCTATTGCTGCTTCTGAGGAGATTGTCGAGATATTGATCTGAAGATGAAAATGGGTTCCCCGAGGAAATTGTTCTCACAGATATTGCTCCCGAGGATATACCCTCGAACGTAGATTAGGCTTTTTAGTTGTTGTTTTTTTCTTCTTCATTTCTGTGTATGGACACCTCATGAGATTTTGTAATCGTCTTTTATTAATAAAAAAGTTTCCTCAATTTGCCGTTGACTTTTGCTGAACTTCCATTTTTCCTTCGATCGGTCTAAGTATGCTACCCAGATATACTGATCACTTTGGCTCTCAATTGGTTAATATGATATTCCTTCAAACTCATTGCCATCCCTCAGACTAAGCCTGGATTGATCTGATACAAACATAGGTTGTCGGGGCTTCTAAGTTTGAATTGAGTGAGAGCAGAGTCTCAATTTTCTTTGACAAAAAGCTGAGGCTTTTTAGGCCTCGCTTCTAGTCCTTGAGTGAGAGTTTTCTTGAATTCAGGTGGCCTCTAACTGAGAAAAGATGTTTTTTGACCATAAAATAAAGATAGACCTACGGCGTTATAGATAGTCCCAGAGTGAGGATACACTCGAACTCGGGTAGCCCTTGGGCTAAAATAATCGAAAAAGCATTCAAATTGAACTAGAGGTGAAGATAGCCCTAAGATTTATTAACAGTCCCCAAGCGAGGACTGGCTCGAACTTGGGCGGCTCTTCGGCTAAATAGTCGGACGAGTATTTTCTCGAACTCGAAGTAGAGATAACCTTAAGGCTTTATGAATAGTCCTCGAGCGAGAACTGCCTCGAACTCGGGTAGCCCTTGGGCTTAATAGTTGCGCAAGCGTTTGCTCGAACTTAAAGTAGAGATAGCTCTGAGGCTTTATGAATAGTACCTGAATGACAACTGGCTCAAACATGGGTAACCCTTGGGCATAATAGTTGAGTGAGCATTTACTCAAACTCGAAGTATAGGTAGTCTTAAGGCATTATAGATAGTTCCTAAGTGAGAACTGGCTGGAACTCGGGTAGCCCTTAGGCTTAATTGTTGAAAGACAGTTTGCCCAAACTCGAAGTACAGATAGCCCTGAGAATTTATGAATAGTCCCAAGGTAAGAACTGACTCGAACTCAGGTATCCCTTGGATCAAAATAATCAGATAAGCATCTTCTCAAACTTGAGATAAAGATAGCCCTAAAGCTTCGTAAATAGTCCCCAAGTGAAAATTGACTCGAACATAGGGTAAAATCTGTTTGAACTTGCAAATAAAGATATCCCTAAGTCATTATATATAATCCCCGAATGACAACTGGCTCGAACTTGGGTACCCTTCGAGCTTAAAATAATCGAGAGAATGCTTGCTCGATCTCGACTCGTGGATTGTTCTTTAATAATTTTTCACAACCTGGTTCCCAATGCCTGAGTCTTGATGCCAACATCATGACATAAGCAGTTGAAAAGACATAAGCATTGTGTTTTGCACGATTCCCAAAAACATTAATTATTGACGGCGACGCCAGTTTTTGGCTTTCTTAGCACGCTCAAACGACCTTTATAGATAGACAAACCCCCACCATATGTCTGATATTACTCTCTTAGTGCTTCGAAGATTTCATTTCACCCCTTTAAATTTCTTTGTACTCTCCTTTTTCTTTCCTAACAACATTTTTCATTTTCTCCGATCTTCTGCTTTAGAAATGGAAAAAACCTCAAAACTGTTCCCCAAAAGGAAAAGGCTCCATCATCTTCTCAAACGACTAGAGGTAAACTGGTACTTCCTGCTAGTATCGAGGACTGTACTCCCGGGCCTTATGATACATCCTCAGATTTCAAGGTTGAAAACCCCTCCTCTGTTCCGAGACTGTGCAAACCTATGTCGTGATATATCTGTTTATTAACTGAAGTCGAGAAGGTGAAGGTCGACTGTCATTGAGGGAAGGCAGTGCAAGTAGAGATTCCTTCTTGAGGAGAAGACATAACCAAGCACAAGACTGGTTTACTTAGTGTATACACATATCCCTTCACCTTGGCCCCGGTAGAAACCTCTTTGCGATCGATACATCAAGTGATCCTAGATTTTTGCATCAGATACCAAATGACACCTAGACAAATTGACCCAATATTATGGCATATTATTTATATGAATAGGTATTTCTCAAATATGGCTGAGGGTTTTACCCTTGACTATCTAATTAGACTGTGCAGCCCCCGACTCTATCGAGGTGATTTGATTATTCTGAAATGCCTATCCCTGGAGGCCTTTTTACGAGAACTGATGAAGACAAGGATCGAGCTTGGATTAAGCTCTTTGTCCGAGTCAAGACCTCAAACCTAATCCTTACTAAGAGAATGTCATTCCCCAAGAAATGGAATATGAATCATAAGTGAACATTTTTCGCTGATCGGATACCTTTTCTTGATTTTGAATTAACTTTATTCTATGATACAACTATTGAGTGGTACCTCGGTGCACTAAACAATCTTCCGAGCTAGGACCGAGGACTTGATTCGATCTGCCCATATGCTAAGCGTGTGTGATACGATCTTGCTAAGACCCGTTGGGAAGAAAATATCATGGTGAGTTTTTACCTTTGTCCGCACTTGAATTCTTTATAGAAGACATCTCTCTCTATTATTCTCATCATTAGTGCCTATGTAGGCCTTGGAGATGCCATTTTGATGAGGGAACCCCCATTTTGGAAATTAGATACCCCAAAGCCTTCCAAGAAGAAAAAGAGAAAGAAGAAATCATCGGTCGGGTCCTCGAATTCCAAAAAGGGCTAAAACTCAGAAAATCGAGGCTGATTCAGTGGCCTCAATTTAGGAGGCGGCCGAGAGTCTTCGCATCCAGGGCGAAGAGAGTGATGACTGGCTATTGATACTCAAGGGGAGAAGAAATGTTATGGCCTCAAAATCCACTAAGTTGAAGGTGACTAAGAAGGAGGCCGCTGAGGTGGTTCCGCCCTGAGATGAGAGAATTTTAGGCAAAGTCCCTGAGCCAACCAACAACCTAAGCAAATTTGGTCCCGATGCGCACCTAGGCTGATGAACCCGAAGGAACTAATGATGAAACCACTCGGAGAGGGGAGGGGGACCCCATTGAACTAGTCAAGGTTATCAATATAGATGAGCCTATATCGGGCCTGTCATTCTCTCGTGGGTAGATATGGGATGCCCAAGATATGAAAATTCTCATCGAGAGTAAATTCCCGGAAGAGAACAGTACGTTTGAAGGATATTTTAGTGGGTATGAAAAAGGCCCTAATATTGACGCCTCGTTGATCTTTTAATAGACCGAGAAGCTTCGATAACAAGTAATCTTTACTTGATCACCATATTTGGAGTTTTGATCTTGTTTTTCCGACTTTATTTCTTTGCGTTTCCACGCCTTAAAGCTTTCCAACCAAGCCTTTTCCAAGTCGCAAGTGGAGTTGGATCGTTTTGAGGACGACCTTAGGAAGCTCGTTTCTGAATTAAGCGAACTTAAAGCCCTTCATGACCAAAAGAAGGGAGAGCTAGGTAACCTTCGAGCTCATTTAGAGAGGATATCTCGAGAGCGAGCTCATCTTAATTAGCAGGTAATACGACCCTCGTGGGATTATTTTTGTGCTTTAGTCAATTGAGGTGTTTGATATATTAATTTGGCTTTTTCAGCTTAAGCAAAAAGTTGATGTAATGCTAGAAGAGCTTAGAGCCAGAGATATCGAAATCCTGCGGCTGAAGCAGCACCTAGATAAGGTGTCTTCAGATAGAGAAGCTCTTCGAGAGAATATGGCCTTTGTTGAGTGCAACCTCCAAGGCGCGAGGGAAAAAAGCTGGAAGTACAACGACCTCCAGATTGAACTAGTAACTGAGCTATCTTCAGCTAAGTCCAACGCCACTAATCTCATATCCTCATACAGAAAAGATGTTGTTGTTGCAAATGCTCGAGCCGGGAAGGTATCCCAAGAGGCCGAGCTTAAAATATCTTAAGCCTTCAAGAATGCCCTATTGAGATCTTGGAGACAGGATTTTGAGGATATATATGCAAGGGGCATCATTCTGTCTGTCGAGATTGAGAAGATAAAGGCCTTAGAGGAAACATCAGCAACTCGGCCTTCCTCCGATGATGGCTTAGGCAATGAATTAACCACCGGCTTCAAGGAAGAAGAAGATAAATTGAATTCCCCCAGGGGGAAGAGGATTTCGATGACACAAGGGTCGAGGGCCAGGCCGTTGAAGGCACAACTTCCGAGGGTGCTTCGTCTGGTCCAGTAACCTTGGCGATAGATTAAGTTTTCATTTGCTCCCTTTTTATATAAGGGCTCTAGGAACGAGACTTGTAGATATGACTTTGTGAAACCTTATATATATATATATATATGGATTTTTGCTTCTCTTCAGTTCTTGTTTTCTCTTTGCCTTTTTGGAATAAATTTTGATACTTGTTGACATCCAGTTCGGTGTTTGATCCCCAAGTCAAATCTTGACTCTGGTTTATCTATCCTTAGGTTTTCAATAGATCGGCCTTTCAGATTTTTTAGGCTGGCCCTTAGGCTCTTACACATTGGCTCTTAGGCTCTTTAGGCTAGCCCTTCGGCTCTTTAGCCTGTCCCTTAGGTCTATTTAGATTATGTCAATGCGACCTATAATATGGTTATAGTTTTTCCCTCATTTTGTCTGAAGATTTTTATTTGTTGATTATGCCTTGGCATGTTTTATATTCGTCAGACTCTTCGACGGCTCAAATGAGAACCTCTATTACGAGCCGATATGTGACGATAGTTGAGTACCTTCAGAGGATCTCTTGAAGGTTAAGTTTTCAAAACCTATTCATTGACATCTAATTGTTTTTTAAACTATTTTGACTACTAGGAACTTATACTACCAAAGCTCCTTTCCTTATGCTAAGGGTAGCTTGATTAACCGGTTATTTTTGAAGTATTTTCGAAGTATTTGGAGGCCTTTAGTTTAATGGGAGCAGTCATACATCTACGAGTCATGTTAATTTGGTCGGAGCTTTTTGATACAACTGTGTTCGATAGTCCTCGAGTGAGATGACCTTGGCATCAATATTGAGGGTATGCCATTTTAGGGGTCTTACAAGTTCGATATATAGCCTTGGTCTTAATATCGGGGTTGCGCCCTTTTAAGGTCTTTTTAAATATGGCAGGCCTCATTGAGGTCTTACATATTCGGTGTTGCCTCACTCAGGTACTACAAGCTCGAAATTGCCTTATTCAGGTCCTAAAAATTTGAGCTTTCGATGGCTTAGACGAGCTGACTGTCAATGGCTATCCCCGAGTGTTCGACGATTTTTTTCGTAAAAGCATTGAAACGTAAAGAGGCTTTCTCAATTATTTAATAAATGCATACTTGTTTTTTGCCTTCAGAGGCCCAATTATTCTACATGGGCACGGTTCATTCGACCGTTTGGCCCAATACATCATTCTCCTATCGGGGTCATCCTTGGAATAATTTGATTTCTTCGAAGAGGAGACCTCCCAGGATGCTTCCCCCTAGTATTTGAGGTTGATCGATGGGAAGCCTTGAATATTTAATGCGTTCTCCTTAGGTAGCCTATGTTGATACCCAATTATTCTCTCATGAATTTTCAATATGCATAAATACTTTCAAAATATTGTACATGCATTTATAAACATGCACAAGTGTTTTCATTTATTCTACAATTTTCAATGGCCCTATATCCATGTATTTTGCATTTTTTAATCACGTAAATGTTACAAACAATCTCTCATATTATTATATGATAATTTAATCATCTAAATTCATCATTTATGTTCATATGAGTGTTCAAATATTTTAATTGTATTTTTTATAATTACATTTTCATTTTTTAAGACTATAATTGTATATTTTGCAAAAAATGGCCCTTACATATGCATAACTACATTATTTATAAAGAAAATGACTTTTTATGATTTATAATATTAAATAATTATTTTAAATCACCTTCGTGAATGAAATTTTTTTTGTCATTTAATTAGCTATTTTTAAAATTATTTTATTTAGTAAAATAGGTGTTTAATAAATAGCCTCTAATTTACACCCAAAATGAGAATCCCCCCCCCCCTCCCCGTATCCAATTTAATTAACCCAAGCCCAATTCAATACAATCCAGGCCCAAAAATACCTACCCCACCCAATAACCCCTCTTCAATTGTGGTTGTTGATCTTTTACATCAACGGTCCACATTAAGCCTAACCAAAGCCCTACCCCACACCACCCATTCTCTCTAGTTCCGCAGCCTTCATTCCCTAACCCATTTGCCTCTCTGTCAATCACACCCTAACACTAAACGTCGTATAGACAAAAACCTCCCATCTGGAGTTTCTGTGTGTTCTCCTACCCTTACCGGCCTTCTACTCATCTTGGTTGTTCGATTACATGGATCCTCAAAAGAATCTCAAGGAGATTCAACTTGAGTTTTTGTCCCAAACCGGTTACGGGCTTGTCTAGGGCGATTTTCATTTGTGACTATGGATCTCCTCCTATTTTAGTTTGAATCTATGGGTTTTAGACTTATTCTCTTTATCTCTACTATTTTAAGAAAACTCTAGTTTCACTGCCATTCTAATTCATTCATATCTTTATAGATCTAAAAGAATTCGAATATTTTTTGGTATTTTCCTTTGATAATCTTTTGTTCTAGTTAATTGCTTCGATGTTATTCACTCTTTCTGAATTTAGGTTTTGTCCCAAACTTTCTTTAAAGGTTTTTCTAACTTTTCATTGTCTAAACTAAGTGTTCTTCACTATCTTGACCAATTCTCGCGTATATACATAAATTTTGGATGTTTCTATCTGTTACCCTGATTTTCTTCCACTTGTTCTCCATTATTTGTTTATTTTTCTGTTAGCCCAATGTATTAATTGATTCTATTTAGGGTTTGAAAAACTTTCCCTATTAAAGGAGAAAAAATACATAAATTGGGTCTTCTCATTAAAGACCATGATTTGGGCCACAATTTAGAGCCCAAACAACCACACCCATTGAATTTAACCCAAACCCAAAGTCCCCACCCGGTCCAACAGTGTCGTTTACGCCAAAATATAACTGAGTCGTTGGTTGATCTTGATCAAACGGTCGAGATGTGAGGGGTGTTACACTATATAAGTGTCAAATAACACCCCCCCTGCCCCAGAAAAATACTACCCTGTACGAAATAACCCTAAATCCCTCTGGTGGTACACCACCATCTCCGCACCGCAGATCTCCACTTCGCCACCGTCCGCCAGCCAGCCGAAAATCGCCGCCACCGGCGGCGTAACTCCAAATCAACCCAAAATAACCCCACTTGTTCCCCTTCCACTCCTCTCTCCAACCCCCCGTAAATCAACCCTCAAACCCCAGCCAAACGTCTCGAATATCCAATCAAAAGAGTGGCTGCTCCGCCGTCCAGGCCGGCGCCGACTCCAATGGCTTCCAAAAACGCACTCCATACTCCCCTTGGCCTCCTCTACCCAAAAATGAACCCTATTTCCTTCGAATGAGCCTAAAATATCTCCAATTTCAAATCTAAGAATTGACTTATGTTTAGACGGACTGCCGATGCCGTACTTGGGTTCCCAACCGAAGTTGCATGTTCGTTTTGACCAAAAACAAACATGTAACTCAATTTGGGAATCAAGTCGAATCAGCCTAGCTTTTTTTGTAGACCCAATCAGTAAGTTCACCTTTATTTTTGATTGTTTTCCTCTTTTTTCTACTTCTCCTATTTAATAATTAGGTTGTGTATTAATTCTGATTTTTTTTAGTTTAAACTGAAAGTTTCATCATGTTTAGTTTTTAAGCTATTTAAGTAGTCAGTTCTTTTTAGACTCGGTTTCAGATTTTGTTTATAGTGCTTTATTTCGTATTAGGTTATTTTATTTTTTGTACAAATTATTCTGATTCTACATTACCGTTTGATTTTCTTTTTTAGTTTAGTTAGAAATTCTGCCTGTGTTTAGTGCTGAACTCCCTGATTATGCATTCTTCTTATTTTGTTTAATTAAATTTGATTGTGTTTTGTTTTAATTAGAACCAATTTTTAGTTTTGATAATAGCAGAACTTCTACGTTTTGTTAATTTTAATGATAGTTTTGGCAATCCTTGAACCTCTAATTGATGCTAGTGTGTTTGAATATAGTTGTTAGCTAGTAATAATTAATTTTTAAGAGTTAGCTTAGTAAAGAATGGTAGTTCTAGTACACTAGAAAGGTAGTATAGGGTTTAGTTTTGTTCTGTTAATTTCAGAATAAAATAAGGATAGTATAGGTATTTTATAAATAGAAAAACAATGCTAGAATCCATTAGACTCCTCTAGAAAGAGATCTAGTATAAAAATGAATAGTTTTAGTACAGTGACTTGAAAAATAAGTCAGAAAATAAAGGACCAAGAAAGACAAAATCTGAAATTAAAATAGTAGCCTTTGGCTATAAAAGGGCACCCTAATTCATTCAGAAAAAGATATTTTACACAATCTAAAATCTTTGAAAATTCCCAGCAATAGTTAAAAACAATCCTGAAACTATCTAAAGGAAGTCCAGTAGCTAAAATATATCAAAAATTCAGATCCAATTCCTGCAATTCTAACCTAATCTAAAGTAAAAATCAAAAAATATTACTTAGTTTGAGTATTTGAAAGGTTTCCTTCAAAATTTAGGCTTTTAGAGCTTTAAAACCAACAAAAATTCAAAAGTATTGTTCCATCGGAGGTCCATCTGGTTTCTGATTATTGTTTTGTTTTTTTTAGGAGGTGAATATTACTGTTATGCTGCCTGTAATTTTGTTGTTGATTACTGAACACTGCTGCTGATTCATTACTCTCCCTTTGTATTTTAATTGCCATGTATTTCTCTTTCTCAAAGGATGTAACATTGAGTCTAACGAATGGTGCAATTTAAAGTTGACTTCAAGTCAAAAGCTTTCTTTGTCTTATGTCATTTTACCCTAGCAGTGTAGCATTCATTTGTAGTTGTTTGAACTTCATATTAAATGTATTAATAGGACTATATGGATTGTTGTTGCTATTTAATTTAATAAATTTGAATTGATGGACTACATACCTGTTAAATGTGAGTATTAGCATTTAATTGAAATTTATACTAGTTTGGGCCATGTGTTAAGTAATGCCTGGTACCAATTGCAGGTAACAAGGCATATAAAATTGATTTATAGATGTTTATAGATCTGGACCTTTTTTTACCTTTTGATGAGCAATGTGTTTAGTTGAGTTATTAGCAGAAATTTATCATGTTAGTTGGTCAGTTCAGAGTTCTGGTGTTATGAATTTCGAAGCTAGTCCTTATAGAATCTATGGAGTTGACATATGAACATCATTTTCATTTCAGCATTTTTGAATCCTGAAATTGTGAAAAATAGTTTTTTAATATGTTAATACAGATTTGTTTCAAGTGTAATACCTCATGTATAGTTAATGGCCACGTTGATTTGGTCAATGTTTTGCATTTCCTAAAAATCTGGAAGAAGTTATGAGTTATTTATTTGATCTAGGCATATATCTATAGTAATAGGTGCAATTTGGTAGTGGGTTGGATGGAAATTCATTCTCATTAGGCTGATTCATAAGCCCAGTGATTAATTTGGATAATGAAATATTTTGGGTTCAGATCTGGTTTCTACTTTAAGACTTGGATTTCATAATAATTTACTCTTTTAAGGACAGCCCCAATAGAAAATAATAGTTGGCTCTAAAATTGCCCTTTTAAAATGATAAAATGAGGTGCGCCGTTCCAAACGGAATCCAAAAATTGTGTGTCCTTCTTTAAATGTTCATATTAAAATATGTAGAGATTCGGGACATGCCTTTTAGCGAATTTCACGGCTTTCCCGCAATGTTAATAGCACGTTAGTTTCTTTAGGCGCGTCTTTAATAATTTTATCTTCTTAAATATGGTGCGCATTTATGTTACTCAAATCCAAATCTCAATAGAGTTGAAATATGTCAAAAAATGCGTGCGCGGTTATGTGACGTGGTTCGCGACATATTTTAACGACATTGCAAATTTCCTTAAAACATATTAAAAGCGGAAAAAAAAAATTTAAAATTACACCATAGGTTGAACATGTATAAAAAATTCGGAATTTTTAGCCAATTATAATAGTTGAAGCGACCGTGCTAGAACCATGGGATCCAGGGGTGCCTAACACCTTCCCTTGGGTCAACAGAATTCCTTTCGTTGAGTTTCTGGTTTGCAGACTCCATTTGGGCAGTCAAATATTTCCTCAATTTGGGATTCTAAATAAATCGGTGACTTGGGACACCAAAAGCTAAACCTATCCCGAGTGGAAACTATAAATAAATGAATAATCTCATTTTGAATAATATCACTTCAATTGGAAATACTCCCTTATATGTTTATCCTTCGGGGTATCCGTGTAAAAATAAGGTGTGATAGCTTTGGCGACTCTACTAGGGATCGAACCCAGAATCTATGGTTCAAGGTTGAAGAATTCGAGCTTAGAATAATTTTCATATTTAGCTTTTTGTCATTTTCATACATGTTTTATGCTAATGTGCCAAATGCTTTACCACTTTTGATATTGGATGAATGGTATATAAATTGTTACGAAACCCTTCTCTCTTTATCTTTGGGATGTGCTCGCTGATCGAGACTCCCGATTATGTTAGTGTCATACCTTGAAATAAGAAAAAGGATTGGACAAGTTACTAAGTCAGACGATCTTACGGGTCCCTGGTACATAGCCCCCTCCTTGACTCGAGTCGTCCGCTCGGGTACACAGTCTAGAACAAATACCCAGGTTCTGAACATAGTATAATAAAACATCATGCGGGATCCCTAGTAGGAACATTTGTTTGCATCACGTGCATTTGAATTAGGGGACTCAACACAGGGGTTGGATCCGTCTAGGACAGGTGACCCGAAATGAGCAGACCATCCTGATGCATATTACGTGCTACCTGTGCATTTACTTGCATTGGATTTGCATGTTGACCGGCTCGTGAATAAGGAGAGAAAAGTAGAGAAAATAGCGATATTAGGGCTTACTAAGAGTGAAGATTTGTCTTGCAAAACCAATGTTCAAATAGCACCGAGATGCTGCCGGATTTTTTAACAAAAAAAAAACAAAGAGAAAAAGAAGAAAACAAGAAAAGCAAAAACAAAACAAAAATATACCTTTTCAATAAATATTGGTTTTGACAAAATATTTTGCCCGAACTATGCCGGTTTGATTCTCACCAGGTGTGAGATACATTGGCAACCCTCATCGGGTCAAACCTCCCTTTTGCAAAAATAGCCAAAACAAAGAAAAAAAACAAATGTCAAATTTTTATTCATTGTCCTAAATAAATCGGCTGATATCGTTATTGTCAAGAATAGTCAAATGTTCCCGAAAGGGACGCCGGAAGGCTGATT
This sequence comes from Nicotiana benthamiana, assembly GCA_034376525.1. Lineage (NCBI taxonomy): Eukaryota > Viridiplantae > Streptophyta > Magnoliopsida > Solanales > Solanaceae > Nicotiana > Nicotiana benthamiana. Next base: position 61,616,043 of record CM067337.1, read on the forward strand.
TTGCACAAACGGCCGTTTTTGGGTCCTTATTTTATTTTTGGCCACTAGCGGGCACAGCCTTAAGAACTTCCCCCGGAAGTGCGGAAAGGTTGTGTTCACAAAGCTAGGCTTTCTGTTTAGAAAATAAATTCCATAAACGAAAGGGGTCAACTATTTTATTTTGGAGGTCACAAAAGAATAAGCCATACGTCACTATTCGCCTTAACAAATGTGCAGGATGAGCACAATCCAAAATGAGCCTTTTTCATTCGTAAGCAGAATCCCTTTAGAGTTGCAACTGGGGTGGAATGATCTAGGTATAGAAGGGCAAGACGAGGTGAAGAAATACTCGGGGGGCCGTCTCGGGCTATTGGATATTGTACCTAGAGGAGACATCATAAGAGTGTTGGTCACGTTTCGGGACCCAGCGCACAATGTGTTTCACTTCTCAGATTTTGAACTTACCTCGACTTTAGAAGAAATAGCTGGGTACATCAGAGATGCTTAGCTTCCTTTGAGACATAAGTATTTGGTTGCTCCAAGAGTTGTAGCAGTGTATAAATTCTTAGATACCCTGAAGATAAGCAGAGTGGTACACGACTCGAACCTAGCGGCAAGGTTTTGCACCTTTCCATTCATGTATACCATATATGGTCACATAGGGGGGTTCAACAATCCAGAGAACAAAATCTGCAGCAAAGGAAACCATATCAAATGGGAAGAACACAGACACATTGCTTTTATGGTGGCTTTCTTAGGGCTTCTGATGTTTCCAAGGAAAGACGGGAACATCGACATTAAAATAGCAGGGGTTGTTAGCACTCTACTCACCCAAGACCAGTGCACACTCATACCTATGATAGTAGCTAAAATCTTTTGCCCTCTCACAACTTTCAACGGCGGGAAAGATTTCTTCGAAGGGTAAAATCTATAATTGAAAATGTGGATGACCGAGCATCTATGGCACTGTCCCCAATTTATGGGCTATGGGTCCGCAAAGAAAACTTGCATAGAAGAGTTTTACACAAGAATTGAAGGGCTCAGTTTGCCCGAAGAAGTGGCAAGATGGATATCTTACTTTCAATCCCTCACTGCCGGTCAAATAGAGTGGACGATGTGATGGTTGTCTGTGGACGAGATCATATACATGCCGGCAACAGAACCTCATTTCCTTCTGATGGGTCTTAGGAGTATCCAGTCTTATGCCACGTACCGGGTCTTGAGACAACTTGGAAGGTGCCAGATAGTGCCAAAAGACAAAGATCTTAGTATTCGGGTAATCGAGATTGGACCAAATGGTTAGTTCCCAAAGACAATAGTTCGCAAAATTTGGAATAAATGCCAATACCTAACGGCAAACACTTGTGTACGGGATAGGTCAAATGGTGAAGTGTCGTCGGGATACCTTGCTTGGTACAGGAGAGAAATTGAGTTCAAGAGGCAGGCCAAAAGGCTCCATCTCCAGGAATTTGTTGAAGCATCGCAAGGGTAATGGGATTGGTTGGCTAAAGAATGTGAGTACAGGGCTACGATAAGCAAACTAGAGAAACAGGATGAATTTGCAATTCGAGAAACAATTGTAGGTCGCCGCCGATGAGGCCGAAAACAAGAAACTGGTCAAGGAGAATGAAGCCTTTCGGGCCCAAATTCAGAAGATTAAAGTAGCAACGGAAAACCCCGTCCAGAATGCCAAGGATGCAAAACTTATATATGGATTCAGACAAAAGGTGGATGACTACAGTTTTGATTTGAATAAAGCAGAAAAGGAGCTAGCTAGGGCTCGGAAACAATTGGTTGAAAATGCAGCAAAATGAGCACGTATGATCGGGCAATTAATAGAAAAGTTTGATGGTGAGGTGTCAGGGTTGAAGAAAAGGGTCGTCATCGCGGAAAACAAAATGATCAAACAAGCAAACGAGTTCAAAAATGTAAAGGGAGCATTGTTACACAGCATTTGCACAGTTATAATTGGAATTGCAACAGCTTCAAAAGCAGAATCAAGTAGCCGAACAAATTTTGGGAGCCAGAACCGAGCAGATTGGGCGGTTATTGCAGGAGAAAGGTATCATACGAGAAAGAATCAAAGGAATTGCTCAGTACATCACAATGAAATGTAATTGCTGTGAGGACATGCCTAAATCTATGTTCTTTGCCACTGTGATGATTTTTATTTGTTGCGTAATGGAAGATCTCCATCACCTCCAAGGGGATTTAGCTAGTCGACCTGCGGCAAGGCCGAATGATGCCTCGCGGGCCCCATGAACAGTTGAAGCCCTAATGTATTCGTGATTTCTGAAAGCTGTATTTTCCTTTAAAGTTTGTCAGTTTTTCTTGGAGTCTGTATTTTCCTTTACGCTTGTTTAGTTGTTCTTCGAGTCGGTAGTTCTTCTTATCTCAAAGTCTTCTGATTGCCTATTTAATTCCATAAGTATTTGCAATCAAATTTTGTTATTATGAAAATTGAAAATTCAAAAATATTTTATTGCTCTCCTTTTATTTTCATGAACTACGCTCGGTTTGATTCATGCGGGGCATGATACGTAGGTAATCTTCATAGGATTCGACCGTATTCTTAAAAATAAAAACAAAATCCACAAAAGAAAAGAGAGAGGAATTAAAGAAAGAAAGAGAGAAAACCCAAAACAGAAGGAAAACCAGAGAGGTAGAAAGCACAAAAGGGGGAAAGCAAGAAAAATAAAGAGTGGCACTCAAAAGGAAAATTGGAATAAATTCCGGGATGACACATGCAACCATCGCGAACATATAGACATTCGTTAACTGTATAGGTGCATCATGCCCCAATGTGTGATCCCCTATATTTTATCTGTCTCAAGCTAACCGTTTGTTGCTATTAAAATTCCAGTCCTAGGTTTTGGAAACGATGGTTGGTTTATGGTAAACTAGCATCACATCGGTATTTCACCAGATTGAAAGGAAGCAGAGAAATGTCATCTGAAATGACTTTGCCTGCAATTCCCATCTCCCAAGATAGCACGATAATAGGAATCCCGGCCTCAGAGTCTGCGGTGGCCGAGGAAAATAGGATCCTACGACTTAGGGTCATGGAGATGTGGGATGGATGGACAAATGGAAAAGAGCCTCCAGGTGCCATCCCTGGATTTCCTGAGCTCATCCCAAGGTCGGGGGTACTTCCATTATTCCCATTAGCCACCCAAACATCCTCTTCGGACAGCCTACCATACCGGCCAATTTTTTTGGAGCATCTTCTGGAGCCCGCCCTCAGGTGTTCACCTCTAGCACAGTCCCCAATATTTTTACGGCTCCCCCATGTGCAGCCACCACACAGCCCGCAGTGCCGAGAACCATGATTGATCCAACGGCTTTCACATTTCACAGAATATGCTATTAAGTGGCACGAACAGGCGTCGAGGTTGAAGCCACCTATGGATGAGATACAGATGGTCACTATTTTTCTCCAGTCCCAGGAAGCAGATTATTTTCAAAACATGATGTTGGCAATGGGCAAGCCTTTTTCAGAAGCAGTCAAGATTTGCGAGATGGTAGAAAATGCTTTGAAAAGGGGAAGAATTTTAAGTCATTCAGCCATAAGAGCAACCTCCCAAGCCATCCAAGGTGGGGCAGGAGAAGTCGCAAGGAAAAAAAGAAAGAAAGAAGCTTCGATGGCACCCTCCGGTATAAGAAGACATCATGCTCGTAGGCCCATATTCTCGGAAAGAACCCCCAACACTATTATCCCCATCAAGACATGCATTATCCCCCCAACCTTATGCAACTATGAATGCCTATCCATTTTCACGACCGCAACAGAAGGTCAACAGGAACCAGGCCCCGAGAAATCAGCCTCCCCAAAACCACTATTATCCCCGCCCTCGTCAAAATAATTTTCGGCCTAGGGAGCCACCTAGAAGGCAAAACTATAAGCCAATTGGGGAGTCTTATTCTAGCCTGTTCCCAAAGCTGGTCCAGATGGGTCTCTTGCAGCCTGTCCCTCCAAACAGATAGAACCCTGAGTCACCTTCTTACCAACGTGGTGTCCGCTGTGCTTATCATTCATAGGCTGAAGGGCGCGACACAGAAAATTGTTGGACTCTAAAGCGAACTGTGGAAGACCTAATAGAACAAAAGAAAATAGTATTGAGGGATGAAGATGTCCCGAACGTGACTAACAACCCTTTACCAGCCCACAAAAACGGACCAGTAATCGGGAAGATCTGCGAAAACAAAGAATTAAACCCTGCTTTGAAACCCATAATTGCAATTGCTGATGCAGATAAAAAGCAAAAGGCTACCCCTAAGAAAGAGAAGGAGAAGAAGAATAAAACCATGCACCTAGAAGTATAAAAGAAGGTTGAAGCTAAAACTGAGCCAGCACCCGTCAAATAAACTGACCTCTACGTATCACGGGTTTGTCAAGAAAAGCAGCCAACTCTGAGTCCCCCAAAAAGATTCGAGTTAAAAGGACTATGTACGTACCCAAAGGAATGTATGTGGTGGGGGGACAAACTAAACCGCCAAGGCTAAATGAGCATGTGGTAGCTGGTCGCGCACCTCAGAGGTCTATGACAGACCCTTCTGTAGTCCATTGGAACTATCAAGAAACAGTGGTGACATACAAAGGCAAAGAAATCACTAGGAAAAACTCAAGAAAGCCACCCTGTAAATAATTATTCTGACTTGGAGGAAGTGAACAGTGCTACCAAATAGCGATTCCCACCCAAGAAGCCAGTAATCGCCAAAGAGGCGGAGGACTTCTTTTGAAAGAAGAAAATGCCGGAATATGATGTAGTGGACCAGCTCCGGAAGTCCCCTGAACAAGTCCCTTTATTGTCCTTGCTGATGGTTTCTCCGGATCACCAAAAGGTGTTAGCCAAAACTTTAAATAAGGCCTACGTGCCATTTCAAACCTACGGGGAACAATTGGAAAAAATGGTGGAGCGATTTTTCGTTGTTAATCAGATTACATTTAGTAAGACTGATTTGCCTCCAAAGGGAGTCGCCCACAACAAATCCCTGCATCTCACCGCCAAATGCGAAGGCTATTACGTCAAAAGAGTAATGGTGGATGGAGGCTCCGTTGTGGACATATGCCCCCTGTCAACATTACAGAAAATGGAAATCAGGACGGAGAGGATTCGCCCCAATAATAGGTGTTTCCGCGCTTTCGATAGAATTAAAAGAGACATGATAGGAGAGATTGATCTGGTGTTGACCATTGTCCTGGTTGGTTTCGAAGTAACATTTCAAGTGTTATATATGGACAATCCTACAATTACCTACTGGGAAGGCCATGGATTCACGCAGCGGGAGTTGTTCCTTCTACTCTACACCAGATGTTTAAATTTCAACATGAGAACCAAGAAATCATGGTCCATGGTTAAGATGAACAATCAATTTACCGCGATCCCTCTGTCCCCTGCCTCGAAGCTAAAGAAGAAAGTGAGCATATAGTGTATCAGGCTTTCGAAATCATGGGAGATGATCAACACGAAGAAAGTAAACAATGTCCCCAACCTTTCCTCTCCAATTCCTCAATCATGGTGGCTAGAGATATGATACGACAAGGATTCAATACATGGAAGGGGCTCGGATGTTCTTTACAAGGGATAATAGAGTCAATTGCTTTGCCTACTGCAGAAAAGTTTTTCGGGTTACGCTTCCACCCAACACCAGAGGATATAACATGGACAAATCGCAGAAAGCGTAATAGATGGGATTTACCTCAACCCTTACCCCACTTGTGCGAAACATTTTTGAAGCCCAAGTACAGTGATGATCAATAAGATGAGACCTTCACAGCGGAAAAAATTGAAGACATATGTGGAGCCATGAGAAAACTATTGTATGAAGCTAACATGGTCCAGTTTGGAGAAAGATCGAGCACCGGTGAGGTGCTCTACATGGGAATGAATGCCAAATTGCAAAATTTGAAGGCTATGCCTTTCCCAGTCAGGCGGGAGGTCAGGTAATCCTGCTTTGGCATCTTTTCTTCCATCACGAGTTATTTCAGGGTGTAACTCGGGTGTTTTACTTTAGTATTTTGTCCTTTAGTTTCCAAATGTAAACCTTGTTATCTTACAATTTCAAAGAAATAAAATCAATATTTCATCGTCTACATTCCTTTATTCTTTCTAATTTTGCTGTTTTGTTCATTCATTTCTTTCAGTTCAAATAATGCGGCTTTAAATAATATGACATGCTCGCGGTCTTCATGACCCAATCCAGACATGCCTCCTAATTGTCAAATAATGAACCAAGAAGCAGAGTATGAAGAAGAAGAGGCTTCTTGGGAAATCAATCGAGAACTGGAACATTTTGAAAATAAACCTAAGCCAAATCTAAATGATACCGAACAGGTTAACTTGGGTTGTCCCAACGAAACCAGGGAAACCAAAATAAACATCCATGTAAATGAAGAAATTCGGGACTCACTTATTCAACTTCTTTTTTAATTCAACGACTTGTTTGCTTGGTCCTATGACGATATGCCAGGATAGAGTGTTGATTTGGTTGTTCATAAGTTGCCTACATACCACGAATGCCCTCCAGTCCAACAAAAGCAGAGAAAGTTCAAACCTGATATCATCGATAAGATCAAAGAGGAGATGACAAAGTAGTTAGAGGCGGGAGTAATCTGAGTGGTTCGATACACCACGTGGTTGGCCAATGTAGTCCTAGTACCAAAGAAAGATGGGAAAACCCGAGTATGTGTAGACTACAAAGATTTGAACTAGGCCAGCCCCAAAGACAATTTCCTTTTGCCCAATATCCACATCCTTGTTGACTACTGTGCCAAACACAAGATACAGTCTTTCGTGGATTGTTACGCAAGATACCACTAGGTATTGATGGATGAGGAAGATTCTGAGAAAACTACCTTCACCAAACCTTGGGGTACTTATTGCTACAGGCTTATGCCCTTTGGTTTAATGAATGCTGGGGTGACATATATGAGAGCTATGACCATTATCATCCACGACATGATATATCAGGAGATTGAAGTGTATGTAGATGACGTGATTATGAAGTCCAAGACTCAAGGTGATCATGTACTGGACCTGAGAAAGTTCCTTGAAAGGCTTCGCAAGTATGATTTGAAATTAAATCTAGCCAAGTATGCATTTGGTGTCCCGTCCGGCAAGCTCGTGGGGTTCATTGTCAGTTGGAGAGGATTGAGATACATCCAACACAGATAGAATCCATTCGAGATCTACCTCCTCCGAAAACCAAGAAGGAAGTAAATATATTGAGCATGCTAGGAAGGCTGAATTGCATTAGCCGATTTATCGCCCGGTTGACTTCTATGTTTGAGCCCATATACGGGTTGTTAATAAAGGATTCAGCAATTAAATGGACTGACGAGTGTCAAGAAGCTTTTGACAAAATTAATGATTACCTGTCTAATCCACCAGTTTTCGTCCTGCCAGAATCAGGAAGTCCATTGTTTTTGTATCTGACGGTCCTGGAGAACTCTTTTGGTTGCATTCTTGGACAGCATGATGTCACCGGAAAGAAGGAGAAGGCCATTTATTACCTGAGCAAGAAGTTTACCAGTTATAAGGCCAAATACACCTTTCTAGAAAGAACCTGTTGTGCCTTAACTTGGGTGGCTCAGAAGGTGAGGCATTACTTGCAAGCCCACAACCAGACTGGATCCTTTGAAGTACATATTCCAAAAACCAATGCCCACAGGGAGGTCGGAGAAATGGCAAACCCTGCTCCCCGAGTTCGACATAGTCTATGTCACTCGCACCGCAATGAAGGCCAAGCATTAGCAGATCATCTAGCTAAGAACCCAATTGATGAATATCAACTCTTGAATAATCTATTTCCCAGAATAAGACGTAAATTCGGTGGAGGTAACATCTGAATACATCACTGCTTGGAAAATCTTCTTCGATGGAGCGGCAAATGCAAATGGCGTAGGAATTGGGGAAATCCTAATCTCACCACTAGTCAACATTATCCAGCCGCAGCACAGCTTTGTTTTTTCTGCACCAACAACACAGCTGAATACGAGGCTTGCGTCATGGGCATGAATATGGCTATTGACCAAGACGTCGATGAATTATTAATCATGGGGGATTAAGATCGGATTATCTGGCAAGCTCAAGAAGAGTGGGAAACGAGAGATGTCAACTTATTCCTTATTAACAGCATGCGAAGGATCTCAACAAACGATTCAAATCAGTACAGTTTATGTACATTCCTCGCTGTCACAATGAGTTGGAAGATGCATTCCTAACTTTGGCCTCCATGTTGCCTTACCCCGGAAACGCCTATATCGATCCCTTTGAAATCCAAATCAGGGAAAGGCATGGTTATTGTAATGTGATCGAGATAGAATCCAGCACTCAGTCCTAGTATTATGATAGAAAGAAATTTCTGAAAAAACAAGAGTATCCCATGCAGGCCACTAGGGATCAAAATAGAACCATCTGACGGCACGCGAATGGTTTCTTCCTAAGTGGTTAAATCTTATATAAGAGGACCCAGATCTCAACTTGCTAAGCTGTGTTGATGTCGAAGAAGCCGGAAGGATTGTGCATGAAGTACGCGTGGGAGTGTGTGAACCTCATATGAACGGGGACGTGTTAGCAAAGAAAATACTTCGGGCAGGTATTACAGGATGACCAGGGAGAAAGACTGCTTCAGCTTCGTTCGGAAATGTCCTCAATTTCAGGTGCACGGTGATTTGATTCACGCATCGCCAACTGAATTGCATCCTATGTCAGCACCTTGGCCGTTCGCTGCCTAGGGCATGGACGTCATTGGTCCCATCGAACCAAAAGCCTCAAATGGACATAGATTCATATTGGTTGCTTTTTACTACTTTACAAAGTGGGTCGAAGCCATCACACATAAGTCAGTCACTAAGAAAGTTGTGGTACACTTTGTGCATTCCTACCTCATTTGTCGTTTCAGTATTCCTGCAACCATCATTACAGACAATGCTGCCAACCTGAATAGTCGCCTGATGGGAGAAATATGTGAACAATCCAAGATAACACATAGAAACTCCACTTCTTACCTGCCCAAAGTCAATGGTGCCGTCAAAGCATCTAACTAGAACATCCAGAAGATTTTGATAAAAATGATTCAAAGCTCAAGACAATGGCATGAAAAGTTGCCTTTTTTCATTGCATGGATATCACACCATGGTGCGCACATCAGTAGGGGCAACTCCATATTTATTGGTCTATGGGACAGAAGCTGTCAGTAGCGGTAGAAATCCCTTCGCCCCGGATAATTGTTGAAGCAGAAATTGAGGATAGTGAGTGGGTTAAGACTCGGCTTGAGTAGCTTTCACTAATTGACAAAAAATGAATGGACACGGTTTGCCACGGACAGCTGTACCAACAAATAATGGCCCGCGCTTACAACAAGAAAGTGCGCCCTAGGAACTTCAAAGTCAGACAGCTTGTACTGAGGCGCATTCTCCCTCATCATCTAGAAGCTAAAGAAAAATTTGCTCCTAACTGGAGAGGTCCAAACATTATCAGAAAGATACTGCCCAAAGGAGCATTGTACCTGGGTGACGTCGAAGGAGACGATCCCGAAACACCCGAGAATGCAGATGCAGTAAAAAGGTATTACGTTTGAACTCCCTGCAGCAATGATTCAAGCTGGTTGAAATGACGAAGTCTTTTCATTCCTTCTATCCTAAACACTATCAATCCTTCGCAAAACCTTTGAACCGGTTACGTTTCTTTGATCACCCTCTTTGGAACCCATAAGTGCTATTCAAAAAAAAGGAAAAAGAAAAGGAAAGAATAGAAAAGAAAAGAAATGAAAAGAAAAGAAGAAAACGAAAGGAAATGAAAAATGATGATAAAAGAGAAATAAAAAAACAAAATTTGCTTAGGAAACATTTCCTGAACTACGTCTGACTTGACTCAGAAAGGATACATAGGCAGCCTCTCCCTGAGGTTCAGTCATATCAAAATAAAAACCCCGATTCCCCACAATCAAAACTGGGGCTGATGATGTAATAGTTTGGCCATGAACCCGCCAAAATGGTCCAAAATTTGTAGTTTCTATCCAATTTCCTTTAAGGATACGTAGGCAGCCTCTCCCTGATGTTTAGTCATATCAAAATAAAAACCCCAATTCCCCACAATCAAAACTAGGGGTGTGCATTCGAATCGGTTTATCGATAAATCGAATCGATTATTTGTTATCGAAATCGAAAAAATGAAAATCAAAAAAATCGAAACCTTATTGAAACGATAACGATAAGCATATGTACAAATCGATAATCGATAAGTAATTATCAATAAGGGTCAAAATCGAATCGATAAATCGAATACAAACCCCTATCACTGTAGACACTTATAAAATGAATAATTACATATTTGTGTAGATTAATATAACATACAGAATGCATATATATTCCGCTACTATTTTGATAGCGGCTATACAATATTATTTTCCCTAATCTATACCCTTTCATTTACTCTGAGTCCCATACCCTATTATTTCCTCTACCATATTTAAGGAATAATCATATTTAAAGATCAAGGGAATGAAGTTCAAATTAATGTAAAATAAAATTAGTCATGATGATGTATTTTGTCTTGTTTTATTTTTTTATACCGTTGGAGTGTTGGTGGCATATATTTGATTCCTTACTTTAGTTTTCTTGCATGTGCTTGTTAATACAATTTTTTATGTTACAAATGGTTTCGTCTTATTTTAACTTCTTTTTGTCCATATAATTTAGGCGTGTTTATAGCGATATACTTCCGTGGAATCCCGCAAATTTTCTTATTGGTGTAATCGATAACCGAATCGATAAGACCCCAAAATCGATAAATCGAAATCGAAAAAATCGAAACCTTATTGAAACGATAACGATAAACATATGTACAAATCGATAATCGATAAGTAATTATCGATAAGGGTCAAAATCGAATCGATAAATCGAATGCACACCCCTAATCAAAACTGGGGATGATGATGTAATAGTTTGGCCACGAACCCGCCAAAATTGTTCAAAATTTGTAGTTTCCATCCAATTTCCTTTACCCAAAAAACCTGGCCCAAGTCCTTCCGATCGATTGGCAAAGGCAGGGACATGACAAACGCATTGTTAGGATTTGGCATAATTCAATTGAGAAAAATAAAATGAGAGAGTCTTATCAGTGAAAACCTTTGGGCACCATAAGGCGATGCTGAGTAGAGAAAATAAAAATGATAGAGTCCGTTTAGTGATACTCATATAGAGCACTATCGGGCAACGAGAGAAGAGAAATAAGAGAGGTCGGTTGGCGAAAACCCTCAAAGGGCATTATCGGCCGAAAAGAAGATATATCATCATCAAAATTCCGGGTAAGTTTCCCTGGTTTCGAAAGGTTGAAATACACTCACAAGAAGCAGGAAATGTGTACGGGTTGGAATCCAGTCCAAGAAGTTTTTCTGTCCCTTTGAAGTCCGCATGCAGCCCCAGATAAGTCCTTCTCTTTTCCCCGAAAGGGACACTTCTCTCTAAATCCATATTATTGCTTTGTTGCTTCCTAGCAAGGACTAATTTACCCAGCCTCAGCGGACGCATCTAGCCAATCCCAGCTGGCCATGATGGTTGACTCTTTTGAAAAAGAAAGTTTGAATGAAAGAAAATCACAGTCCAATGCCCATGAAGGCAAAGTGAAGATTAGAAGGGTTAAGCCCGAGTGAGCTAATCGCCTGAATATAAATCTGAAAGATGAGATTTCCCGATCAACCAACAAGGCAAAGTCTGGAAAGCCCAAGGTCTTCTCAATTGAAGTGAGGTCGGGATCAAGCATGGGGTAATTGGACAATTCGACCACCGTGTCAAACAAACAAAATTTGAAATAGGTGTAATCCAAAGAAATGGGATAATTGGCAAATTCAACCAAAGGAAATGCATAAGAGCTAAGGATAGCCTTGCAGCAATGATCAACCAAAAGGGAGGTTCTTTTTACATCTTTTCCCGCAATTTAATAAAAATAAAAGAAGAAAAAGAGGATCACACACCATGGTTGTATAGGACCCCGATCCTCAACTCCATCTCCCCAAATCTAGGACCACATCCCCTAGCTCTACCCAGCATAACCTAAGGACCAATTTCCTTCTATCCCCAGCATAACCTGAGGTACTTTTCTTTCTATCATTCCCTAGCATTCCCCAGCATAACCTAAGTATCTTTCTCCTTTTCTTCCCCAGCACGAGTCTTTTCTTTCTTAATCCCGGCATAACCCATGAATTCCCCTGGCATAACCCATGAATCTTTTCTTTCAATCCCGGCATAACCCGCGGATTCCCCTGGCATAACCCAAGAATCTTTTCTTTCAATCCCGACATTACCCGCGGATTCCCCTGGCATAACCCAGAAATCTTTTCTTCCCAAATCCCGCCATAACTCGCGGATCCCCCTGGCATAACCTAGGAGTCTTTCTTCCAAATCCCGGTATAGCCCGCGGATACCCCTAGCATAACCTAGAAGTCTTTTCTTTCAATCCAGGCATATCCCGCGGATTCCCCTGACATAACCCAAGAGTTGCTTTCTTTCAATCCCGGCATAACTCGCGGATCTCCCTGGCATAACCCAGAATATTTTTCATACGTCCCGGCATAGCCCATGGATTTTCTTCCTATTCCCTAGCAGAGACTCTTTATCCCAAATCCCAGCATAACCCGCGGATCCCCCTAGCATTACCTAGGAGTCTTTCTTCCAGATCCTGGCATCACCCGTAGATACCTCTAGCATAATCTAGAAGTATTTTCTTTCAATCCCAGCATAACCCGCGGATTCCCCTGGCATAACCCAGGAGTTGCTTTCTTTCAATCCCGGCATAACCCACGGATCTCCCTGGCATAACCCAGGAATCTTTGTCATAAGTCCCGGCATAACCCATGGATTTTCTTCCTCTTCCCCAGTACAGACTCTTTATTCCTATCCTGGTATAACCCGCGGATTCTCCTCATATCCCCATCAAGGACCCATTTCTTCTTCTGGCATAACTCGGCCATCTGCCAGCATAACCTGGTAATTTTTCCAAAAATAAACAATACTTACTTTAATTGTTTTCAATAGAAATAGTTTAGGTTTGTGCTAAAATAACTCACAAAATTTTCCTAGTGAAAACTGAGTAGAAAATTTCATTCGTTTGTTGGTTTTGGTTTACGAACATGTTTTACCTCAGGGCGCAGGATTTGAAGATGACCGGAAGAGTGAATCTCAATCTAGAATAAAGGAAAAGAATAAAAGAACAAAAAGGAAACAAATCCAGAATTGTTGAAAGAGAGATACGGGTTGTCCAACTTCGATTCAAAGTTATAAGTCGCGCATGTCCCGCTTGGTTTCAATGTTGTAGAAAGAATCAGAACCTACAGCTTACGAGCATCAAGATTCAGATCGGGGTCCACGTTGAATCCAGCTAAGGCTCAAGATCAAGCTACAAGAGATTTATAGAAAGGAATCTTGTAACTTATAGTTGATAGGCATATCCAGCTTAATTTTGATTTCCTTTTGGTGTAATAAGGAGGTCAGCAAGCAGTAGCAGCAGCATCAATAGTTGAAATCACAGCTCATGGTATCCCAGCTACAAAACACTCTAGAACTACACTGACTTGATTCCTTCATAGCCAAGGATATGTAGGCAACCGTTGAAGCAGTGTTCGGTCAGACAGTTTTCAAAATTCTTCTCATGGAATGCAAAGCAGGCAAAAATCTCTTAGTTGCTCATTTATCTTTGCCCGGAAATCCTTCATGCCTCCGAGCAAAGAGGGGCAGCTGTGAGCACGTGATTTTTTCCTTGCTCAAAATGTTCCTATAAAATTCATTAAAATTAGGATTTTTCTTTTATTATTTAAATTTTTAGGAATTAATTGCATGATTTTGTGTTTATTTGCATTTTATTACTATTATTATTTGACTTTTTAGGAATTAATTGCGTGATTTTGTGTTTATTTGCATGTTCTGCATTTTTAATTAATATAATTCATAAAAATACAAAAATATCATGTTGCATTTAGGACTTAATTTTTGTATTTTTCTTTTGGGTTATTAGTTAATTAATATTGAAAATAACAAAAAAACGGGTTATTCTTACATTTGTTTAATTTCCTTTTTAAATTTAGAATATAGGTTATTTTAGATGGTTAATTAATTTATTTTGTGGAAGTTAAATATGTTTTAGTTTATTTGTATTTTTTTCAAATCCGAAAAAAAAATAAATAATAATAATAATAATAATAATAAATAAAATTTAAAAAGGAGAAAAAAATGCGTAAATTGGGTCATCTCATTAAAGACCATGATTTAGGCCACAATTTGGAGCCCAATCCACCAGACCCGTTGAATTTAACCAAAACACCAAAGTTCCCACCGGTCCATGAATGCCCAGGTCCAAAACAACGCCGTTTACGCCAAAATAAATCTGAGCCATTGGTTGATCTTGATCAAACGATCGTGGTGCAGGGGGCGTTACACTATATATGTGTCGTATAACACCCCTCTGCCCCAGCAACATAGTACCCTATCCGAAATAACCTTAAGTCCCTCCAGTATAACACCACCATCTCCCCACCGCAGACCTCCACTTCAACACAGTCCGCCGCCGGCGGCGTATCTCCAAATCCACCCAAAATAACACCACTTGTTCCCCGTCCTCTCCTCTCGCCAACCCCCCATAAATTAACCGTCAAATTCCAGCCAAACGCCTCAAATATCTGATCAATGGAACGCTTGATCCGCCGTCCAAGGCGATGCCGGCACCAATGGCTCCCAAAAAAACACCCCATACTCCCCTTGGCCTTCTCTACCCAAAAATGAACTCTATTTCCTTCGAATGAGCTTGAAGCATCTCGAATTTCACATCAAAGAATTGACTAATTTTGAGACGGACTACCAAAGCCATACTTGTGTTCCCAAACGAAGTTGCATGTTCGTTTTGACCAAAAAACAAACATGTAACTCCATTTGGGGTTTCAAGTCGAATAAGCCAGGTTTTTTTTGAAGACCCAATCAGTAAGTTCACCTTTATTTTTGACTGTTTTTATCTTTGTTCTATTTCTCTTGTTTAATAATTAGGTTAGGCATTAATTCTAATTTTTTTTAGTTTAAATTGAAAGTTTCATCATTTTTAGTTTTTGAGCTATTTTAGTAGTCATTTCCTTTACACTTGGTTTCTGATATTGTTTATAGTGCTTTATTTCGTATTAGGTTTATTTTTTTTTACAAGTAATTCTGATTCTATATTACTGTTTGATTTTCTTTTTTAGTTTAGTTAGAAATTATGCCTGTATAGTGTTGGAAATCCCTGATTATGAATTCTTCTTATTTTGTTTAATTAAAGTTGATTGTGTTTTGTTTCAATTAGAAGCAATTTTTAGTTTTGGTAATAGCAGAACTTCTAGGTTTTATTAATTTTAATGATAGTTTTGGAAATCCCTGAGCCTCTAGTTGATGTTAGTGTGTTTAGATATAGCTGTTAGATAGTAATAATTAGTTTTTAAGACTTAGATTAGTAAAGAATTGTAATTCTAGTACACTAGAAGGGTAGTATAGGGTTTAGTTTTGTTCTGGTAATTTCAGAATAAAATAAGGGTAGTATAGGTATTCTATAAATAGAAAAATAATGTTAGAATCCTTTAGACTCTTCTAGAAAGAGACCGTCGTCTAAAATCAGTAGTTTTAGTGCAGTAACTTGAGAAACAAGTCAGAAAATAAAGGACCAAGTAAGTAAAATCTGAAATTAAAAAGGAGCTAGTAGTTAAAACAAAATAAACGGGATGTCCTAGCCTTTGGCTATAAAAAGGGCACCCTAATTCATTCAGAAAAAGTTTTTTTACACAATCTAAAATATCTGAAAATTCCCAGCAATAGTTAAAAACAATCTTGATACTTCCAAAAGGAAGTCCAGTAGCTAAAATATTTAAAAATTTCAGATCCAATTCCGGCAATTCTAACCTAATCTAAAGCAAAAATAAAAATATTACTTAGTTTGAGTATTTGAGAGCTTTCCTTCAAAATTTAGACATTTAGAGCTTTAAAACCAAGAGAAATTCAAAAGTATTGTTCCATTGGAAGTCCAGCTGGTTTCAGATTATGGTTTTGTTTTTTGGGGAGCTGAATATTACTGTTGTGTTTCCTGTAATTTTGTTGCTGATCACTGAACATTAATGTTGATTCCTTACTCTCCCTTTGTACTTTTATTGCCAGGTATTTCTCTTTCTAAAAAGATGTAACATTGAGTCTAATACATAGTGCAATTTAAAGGAGACTTGAAGTCAAAAGTTGTCTTTGTCTCCTGTGATTTTACTCTAGCAGTGTAGCTTTCATTTGTAGTTATTTGAACTTCATATTAATTGTATTAATAGGACTATATGGATTGTTGTTGCTATGGATTCTTGTTGCTATTTAATTTACTAATTTGGAATTGATGGACTACATACCTTTTAAATGTGAGTATTAGGATTCAACTGAAATTTATACTAGTTTGGGCCATGTGTTAAGTAATGCCTAGTGTCAATTGTAGGTAACAGGGCTTTTAAAATGGACTATATAGATGTTAGTAAATCTGGACTTTTTTTTTATGAGCAATGTGTTTAGTTGAGTTATTAGCTGAAATTTGTCATGTTAGTTGGTTAGTTCAGAGTTATGGTGTTATGAATTTCGAAGCTAGTCCTTATAGAATCTATGGCGTTGACATATGAACATCATTTTTATTTGAGCATTTTTGAATCCTGAAATTGTGAAAAACAGTGTCTTAATATGTTAATACAGACTTGTTTCGAGTTTAATACGTCATGTATAGTTAATGGCCAAGTTAATTTTGTCAATGCTTTGCATTTCCTAAAAATCTGGAAGAAGTCATGAGTTATTAATTTGATCTAGGCATATATCTATAGTAATAGGTGCAATTTGGTAGTGGGTTGGATTGAAATTCATCCTCATTGGGCTGATTCATAAGCCTAGTGATTAATTTGGATAATGCAATATTTCGAGTTCAGATCTGGTTTTGACTTTGAGACTTGGATTTCATAATAATTGACTAAGTCTCTTTAGGACAACCCCAATAGAAAAATAATAGTTAGCTCTAGAATTTCCCTTTTAAAATGATAAAATGAGGTGCGTCGTGCCAAACGTAATCCAAAAATTATGTGGCCCTCTTTAAATATTCATATTAAAATACGTAGAGATTCGGGACATGCCGTTTAGAAAATTTTACGGCTTTCCCACAAAGATAATAATAGGTTAGTTGCTTTAGGTGTGTCTTTAATAATTTTATCTTCTTAAGTACGGGTGCGCATTCATGTGACCTAAATCCAAATCTCAATGGAGTTGAAATATGTCAAAAAGTGCGTGCGCATTTATGTGACGTGGTTCGCGACATGTTCTAACGACATTGTAAATTTCCTTATAAAATATTAAAAGTGGTATAAAATAAATTAAAATTACACCATAGGTTGAACATGTACAAAATCAGAATTTTTAGCCAATTATAATAGTTTAAGCGACTATGGAAGAACCGCGGGATCTGGGGGTGCCTAACACCTTCGCTCGGGTCAACAGAATTCCTTACTTAGAATTTCTGGTTCGCAACCTCCATTTGGGCAGTCGAAAATTTCCTCGATTTGGGATTCTAAATAAATCGGTGACTTGGGACACCAACAGCTAAACCTATCCTAAGTGGCGACTCTAAATAAATAAATAATTAAATTCCAAGCGCTCCTAGCTCAGAAACCACAAATAGACAAATACATGGAGGCCCATAAAACTCATAGATAATAGACTAAGAAATATACGTGATATAAGATTGCTATTCAAAGCATCGTTAAGAGTTCTGTCTTCTAGGGAGTAGTCAAGATAAAATGACTCTGATCTTTCCTTCTATCGAGCCGGATGTGAGCTTATCGCCTACTGATCTTACTCAAAAAGAGTCAATAGGATCATTTCGAATAATGTCACTTTAATTGGAAAAATTCCCTTATACGTTTATCCTTCGGGTTATCCGTGTAAAAAGGAGGTGTGACAACTGGTATGCTCCATTATTGTCGGTCAATTAAACCTATGAGTTTTTCTTATAATCATCATGTTTTTCTTCTGAACCTATGTTTTTCCTACTCAGCATGTCTACTGCTATTTAATTCCACTATGTGCCTTGTTATCAGCATATCTACTTTATTTCATTAGATCTATGCGCTTTAGTATTATTATTCCCAATCAGCATGTTCAATATTGATCAATGATACTCTATTCTTACTACTATTCAATTTGACCTATGTGTTTCCTTATAATAAGTATGCATTTCTTTTACTTAAACAAACCTATGTGTTTACTACAATAAGCATGTATACTTTTGTCGAACTTATGTGTCTATTGTAATAGCATGTCTACTTCTGTTTGATTGAACCTATGTGTATCTAACTGTCAACTTGTTACTCGTGTTTTAGCTAGACCTATGTGCTTTTGCTCTCAACAAGTCTGCAAACTTGTTGATATAAAAAGTAGACCAATGTATGTTTACTTCTCCACTAGCATATTCTCTCTATCCTATGTTAACCTCTCACAGGCTTCTGACCAACGTTGCTACTAAGCCATTTATCCCTTTGTATATGGCTGAGTGATCACTTAGTAATAGTTAATAAACTAAGTTGAAACTATAAGTGATCATGTTTCTTTATAATATTTGATTGATGGGACGTATGTGTGAGTTAATGATCGAATGACGTTGCTTCCTCATTAGTGCCTGAGAATCAAAAATGATTTTCTTCTATTTTCAACCCATATTCCTAGAACCCTTATAGTCATGCCCCTCGAGTGTGAGCATTGCCTAGGAGTCCATGAGACTCCTCTAAACATTGACACACTGGGGCTTGCTTTCCAAACTTGCTCACAAAGGGTTGCTTTGAAAGTTTTCTGGAATGAGCATTGCCCGGGATCCCTTAAGCCATTAGGAACTTTGACACACCATGATACTATTGGGTGTACTATGAGATTATTGCATTTTAGACTATTTGAAGCCCTGGAATTTCCAGGTTCACTTTGGGCCTCTATTCAGGCTCCCTATAGCGTAGTTTGTTCCTTCTGTAATTTATATGTTAGTAATAGTAATTCTTGTAAATAGATATTGGGCAAATTAATTAAAAGGGAGGAATTCTTATATAATTTTGTTGGAAAGTGTGTAGAAATCATGTCCTTAGGTTTGTTATCACTATTTCCTTGCATTAGAGATCATATTCCTAGGATTATTTACTTGAATTAGATACCATGCCCATAAGTATTGCAATATTTGTTTATTTAGAAAACATGCCTATAGGTTATTGTACTGTCTGTTATTTAGACACCATGGTTATAAGTTATTGCGATGCTTGTTTATTTAGATGCCATGCTTATAAGATTTAAAAATCAATCTTGCATTCTAGATACCATACATGTAAGTTTGTTGCAATTGCTTATGTACATTTAGATACCATGCCTATGAATCAGTCATGCATTTTAGATATCATGCCTATATGGTTTTAAATCAATCTTGCATTTTAGACACCATGCATGTAAGTTTAAAAAGCAGTCTCTACATGCTAACAAAGTTTAAATTAGTTTTTCTGCATGTCATAAGTTTTTAAAGCTAATTGCTGCATTTAGATGTCATATCCATAGGATTTTAAGCTAATTTTTTTTCATTTAGGCACCATTGTCTATAAATTTAAAACCAATTTCCACACCTAGATAGCATGAGTATAAGGTTTAATCAGTTCTGCGTCTAGATACCATGTCCATAAGTTTAATATCAGTATCTACACCCAGACAACACGCCTATAGGATCAATTGAACCAAACGGCCTGCTCAAAATTGTTTTGCTGGTTTATTGCACTTCTGACTAATGACTAGATACCATGTTTATAGGACAACATTGTTACACGCATAGGCAAGCCTGTATGGCGACGAAAATCCTGCACACTGCAAAATTACGCCTTTGTTATTTGTGAATTGTCTAGATTCTACAGGCCTCATAATCAGTAGGCAAACTGATTAGGTCTTTATTGCCTCAATTTAACACAATGGTGTACATATTCTATTTTGTCACCTAAATATCACGCTCTAGGACCCTTTGAAATATTTAAAATCTTGTTGTTTGAGACGCGCTATTTTCTACTTGTGTAATGTGGTAAAATGAGCCTTTAATTGCCTCTTTATATGAATTTCATATTTTATTTTCTTATAGCTTAGATTTTCTCCTGCTAAACACCTTAGGACAGTCTAGAACTACCTTAGTTAGAGGTCTTAAATACCTACAGGGCCATTTTTTACAAACTTAACCATTTTTTTCGTGATTTCAGTAAAAGAGGCCTTCCATCAACTATTCGATTATCTGACCTCATTGTATTATCTAAGACCCTTGTAGGAGCATTGTTAATAGTTCCCACACCTTCTTCATCCATCGCAAGAGCTGCAGCTGTAGATGAAATCTGAACAGTATTTTTAGAAGTTATTGTTCCATTGCCTTTCTCCTTCCCCGTAACTTCTCCTCCTGCGCCCTTAGTGGTTCTAGCTTCCTAAAGTGATAAATTACATACTTCATCTAGCTCTATTATGTGCTTCATCATGGATATTTGTAAATCCTCCACCCTAGTAGCTTGCATTCTAGCGTTACTATAGCTAGTATGTTAGCACTACCTTCCTATTTTGTATGTGAAGTGTTAGTTTGGTTATTTTTGGCACTCTTATTAACATTATTATTGATCTCCAACTCCTCTACCTCATCACCTATGATGCTCATCTATTACTTGTTTCTTTAATAGCTTTCTTTCTCCTTAAACTATCATCTGTTATTTTTGAAGGCACCTCTTAGCATGATCGATTCATAGTAACATTTAGAATTTCATTAGTAGTCCCAAACTTTATATCAATCCAATAATATGTCCTTTCGTTGTTTATATTCAACCCCATTCCATTAGCATTAGGATTAGGGGTTGTATTTATAGCCGCATTTTGAATATAATATCCACAGGATTTGTAGACTTTGTTGCTTCCTTCATTATTGTTGTGGCCTCTTTTTGCACTATAACTTGCTCATGTTACTCAACCACCACCTTAGCATTATTGTTTTCTTCGTCTCCAACTAAAGCATCAAATAAATTCCTTGTTGAAACCACTTGATCCTTGCCCTTTCCATCTAAATTGATCAACTTTTTCCCAGTTGTTTCTTCAATTATATTAACCGCTGTATCTTCCAATAGCCTGAGATCAGAATTAACACCTTATCACTCAATATTCTTATGACCTTGTTTCTTGAAAGTTCAACAATATTTAGGCATATAATCATACCTATATTAATCCACTTGGATTCTTCGGGCCCAGTCTCCTCCTCCTCCTCTACTATGTTGAACCTTTGAGGAAAATTTAATAAGAAATTCACCTCCACTTTCACCTTCACACAATTAGGTCTTGTACAATTTTGAGTAGCCAAGTCAACGTGCAAAGGCTTTCCAAATGCATTAGCCAACGAGAATACAAACTCCATACAAAAAAAGTTGGATTCTTCTTCAAATTCCATCATGGATTCTACTTTGTGCATCTTATCTGTCATATATCTCCTTGAAATTTCAAATAAAAAGCTAGCTTGGATAATAAGTGAATGAAACCTTCCACTAACGTAAGCTTAATAAGAACATGGTTGTCCTCAATTAAGCCAATCAAACAAGGACCCTTTAACTCACGTTGAATAGGGATAGCTTTTCGTAATTCTCGGATCACAGGCTTATCAAATGAAAATTTGCCCACGACTGCCAGATGAAATCCTTGTTGAGCAATGTCTCGACGTACTTCCTAATTCTTCCATCTAACAATTGTTTCTCCATGTAGGTATTCCATTGGTTTTAGGGTTACGTGGGTTTGTGGTTGCATGGAGGCATTTAATATTTTTTTTCTTGGCAAAGGAGAAAACATTTATTAAAATTTAAGTAGCAAGATTACATTGCCTGGTCCTTCCATTGGGAGCAAACTGAGGAATGCTAGTAGAAGTATTAGTAGAACCAAAACAAGTCATTATAGGGTTGCCCAGCATAGCCAAGTTAGTATAAGTAGTTCTAACAACCGTGATTCCTTCTTTGTCCATACTCACATCTTGCTTGAGATAGTCTGCTGCTTCTAGATATATATGGTTACTGCTGGTTTGCTGAGCTCTCTGTTGCGCCAGCTTATGCGCTATGTTGTTGCCTTCCATGAAATTGTGTAGGATATATGGATTCCCCAACATCTTCGGTCAGTACCTGCATTTATAAAGAAGAGTGTTATATAGAGGTGATGAGTTTGATTCCATTAGCTAAATTGGTGACTTGCTGCAAGCTCTAGTCCCTAGCATAGTGCTTTAAGCTCAATATAGAGATGGGAAGGGTGATTAGTAGTTTTACTAAAACCTATAACCCTTTCCCCATTTGAGTCTCTAATAACCCCTCCTATTCGACTTACTTCAAATCTACCTTTTAAGGCCCCATAAATATTGAGCTTTAGTTGTTTTACATCAGGGGGTTCCCATTTGGTAGCTACTGATAGTGGTGTATCTATTTTGTTGCAATTAATATTACTACAGTGTAGGTACTCCATGGCTCTTGTTATAACCATATTACTATCTACTGAGTTGCAAAGGTTGTGAAAGGTATTTTTATTCCGATTTAGCCATAGAAGCCAAAGAGCAAAAGAGAATAACCAGTCCCACGTAAAATAAGGGTAGATAGTAAGTGATTTCTATTTATATAATCCATCCATCCAATAAGTAGAGATGGTAAGAACTGGATGAGTGTTGACCCCTAGTGCTTCATGTAACTGTTTTGCTCTGGGGCACATCAGAAAAATATGAGTAGAAGTTTCTTCTATAGTGGGGAAGACTGGGCAATATAAGGGAGTGGCTATGCCAACATGATTCAGAAAAAATTTCGTAGAAGTCTGTCATGGTAGCATTGCCAGAGGAAATATTTCAGCTTATTCCAAGTTTTGAGCTTCCAAAACCACTGGAAGTTTTTATCATGGGTACGAGCTACATTAGCAGCAACAAAAGGATACACTGTCTTTGTGGTGAAAATCCCATCTCTGGTGGGGCCCATAATGGTATATCTGTGTGAATCATATTACCATTAGAGTGGACTGAATGAATTTGAGCTAGGATTTTGGGAGGCAACTAAAAGGAAATGTTTAAGAGGTCACATGTCCTATTAAAGATAGTGTGGGAAACCGTGATATTTGACTTTTGGGGAGTCAATGGTCCTTGTAGCATGCTCCTTAAAGTTTTGTTGCATTGTAATCAATTTGCATGCCAAAAATTTATGTGGGAACCATCCCCAATATGCCATGCAGTAGCGTCTTTGCAAATGTTCCACCCTATAAGAATGTTTTTCCAAATAAAGGAATGAGACACATTTGCATATCGACCATTGTATTATAATTGAATCAAGGTTGCCCAGGTGGTGTGGGGGTTATTACGGAGACGTCAAGTAAGACTTGTAAGAGCAACTTTGTTCGTGTCAAGGAATTTATGTATTCCTAGACCCTCGTCTTTATTAGGCAACATAATAGTATCCACTTTTATATAATGAATTTTTTTTAAACTAAGAGTACTACCCCAAAGGAAA
Organism: Nicotiana benthamiana; assembly: GCA_034376525.1. Classification (NCBI taxonomy): domain Eukaryota; kingdom Viridiplantae; phylum Streptophyta; class Magnoliopsida; order Solanales; family Solanaceae; genus Nicotiana; species Nicotiana benthamiana. The sequence goes on from CM067337.1 coordinate 61,639,596, forward strand.
TCTCGTTTGACTTTATTAATTTGCCGATGAGTTTTTCTTAGTAGCATAGTATATTGCATGATGTGATTTGGGAGAGAATTGAGTGTTGCTTGAATGAGGGTGGCTCTCCCAGCCAAGGAAAGAAATTTGGTTTTCCAGCTATTGAGCCTTTTATTAAGGTAGCCTAAAATAAAATTGTAATCCCTTGATTTGAGACTAGTATTTAAGATTGGAAAGCCAAAGTATTTTTTAATGTATTACTAACCTTGAGGATTAGAATAGAGGATATTGAATTTTGTTGGGAAGCAGGACAGTTTTTAGAGAAGATGAGCTTTGATTTTGTGAAGTTTATTTGTTGCCCTCACAACTTGCTAAAATAATCACGACAACAGTTAATAGTGGAAGCACTCTTTTCATTGGTTGCAGCCACTAAGATTAAATCATCCGTAAAGAATAAATGAGAAAAGGCAGGTCCTTGAGGAGTTATTTTAATAGGATACCATAGGGCTAGATCAACTTGATGTTTGATTAGCATGGCTAAAAGTTCGATACAAAGAATAAATATATATGGTGACATAGGGTCACGTTGTCTATTGCCCTTAGATGGCTTAAAAAACTCCGTTTGATACCCATAACTACCACAGCCACACTAGAGGTAGTACTACATGACATGATGAGTTTGGTGATATTTGTAGGGAAATGAAAGTAGTGGAGAGCTCTACGAATAAATGATCATTCCAAACGATCAAAAGCTTTCTCATCAACTTTCAGAAGCATTTTGGCCTTTTTTCCTTTAATCTTAGTGTAATGATGGATAATTTCCTGAATGATAATAGCATTATCAGCCGCACGTCTTCCTTGGAGAAAACTTGATTGAAAAGGGCCTATGAAGTTATCTAAAAAGGGTTTCAAACAATTGACAATTATTTTAGTTATGATTTTGTAGAATGTATTCAAGAGTCCAATAGGCCTGCAATTCTTTAGTTCATTAGCATTAGAAAACTTTGGTATTAAACAAAGAAAGGTAGTATTAATAAGATCAGGGATAGTATAGTTGTCAAAGATAGAGTGTCAGTGATCATAAATAGCATGTTTGATAATATGCCAATATTTCTGATAAAAGAAAGGATGTAATACATCCGGTCTAGGAGCTTTAAAAGGTTTAAAAGAGAAAATGGCTTTGGTGATTTCAAAATTTTGTAAAGGCTTGTCAATTAATGATAAATCAATATTACTAGAAGAATGAAGTGAATTTTGGTTCTTTATCCAACTTGAGGATTCCTAGTTTGACTGGTATATTGATTGGAAATAATTTAAAGTGTGATGGAGGATTTTATCAGGATCATTTATCCAATTATTGTGTGCATCCTTGAAGAAAGAGATACGATTTGTTCTTCTCCTATTAAGGACGCTTATATGAAAAAATTTGGTACTAATATCCCCTTCACTAAACCAATTAATACAGGATCGAAGCTTCATGTGATCCTCTTCTATTTTTAAAAGAGTACTATACTCATTTGTGAGGGTTTGTTCCAGATTTTTTAGGAAAATACTCTTAGGATAACTCATGAATTTTTGGATCCCACTAAGTCGTGCAAGAATTATTTTTTTTTCTAATAACATCACCAAAGTTTTGAGCTGCCCAATTCTTAACTTTGTTTGTGAAGAGATTGGTTTCATTGGGTAAATTCTGACCATTCCAAGCTTCTCTAACTATATTAGTAAAATTAAAATGTTGGCACCAATAGGTTTCAAGTTTAAAAGTGTGATTTGTGTGAAGCCTAGTATTCTGTGACAAAGAAATGAGGAGGGGGTATGGTCGGAATAAGTTTTGGCAAATGAGTAACAAAAGCATTTGGATAATATTCAAGCCATTAATTATTAATAAAATATCTATCCAGCCTTTCCAAAATAAGATTAGTATGACTAAACCTATGGTTAAGGTAATTTCGCGTAATTCTCGAGTGAATTAGGGTTTGTAGTAGTTGTTTGGTACTGTGGGGATGATTTAGACGCCTGACTATGGGTGCTCATGGTTCGGTTTGGATCGGTGTTTTCCTAAAAAGAAACCAAACCAAGTAAGTTGATTTTTCAAATATTAGAATCAAACCAAACCAATTAAGGCGATTTTTTCTTGATTTGGTTTATTTCGGTTTTTTAGTTTTTTCGGTTATTTATCGGTTTTTTATAAATATAAGACACACACACACTACCAAATACACATTTCGGCGACCACATTTTTAATGTAACACAATCTAATCAATTGTCCTTTGAGAAATCTATTATTAACCAAGATATATTGATGATGACTGAATCAAATAGTAATGAATAATTTAAGGACTCAATTGAAAATATATTACTTTTAACATGAATATAGATTCTTATACTTAACAAACGAAAACTACTAATTAAACTAGAATGTAAGGGTAAAGAACTGTACTAAAATTGCAAATGATTAATATTTACAATAAAAAATTTAAAACTTTGTATAAAAGTATACATATATAGAGGTGTAATAATAAATTTAAAATAACTACTCATATATTCGATTTGATTCGGTTTTTTTAATTAATACCAAAACAAAACCGAATTTGATCGGTTTTTAAATTTCAAAACGAAAATCAAATCAAAGCAAAGAGTATTAATTTTTTTGTTCGATTTAATTTGATTTTTGATTTGGTTCGAATTTTCTGATTTTTATAAATAGCCCTACGCCTACGCCTGACCAACCTCATTTAGAGGCTGGCCAGTGACCAGAGAGACCGACATAAACCGCCTGCCTTTCCAGGAGCTCTCACGACAGGATTTTTTGGTTCACTACTTTATTCTGTGTTCTACTTCGTATTTTTTTATATTTTATGTTTTGAAATTTGCTATTTTGGTGTTAAATAAGTAATTTGTTGTTTAGAAAGCAAACTTTTTTATTAGTATACAAGTTTTATCTAATAAATCTAAGAACGTCTTAGTATAATTTTGCCTTAGGCCACTAAATCCTTTGTGCTCCTGGTCGGTCAAATTAGGTCATGGGATGCCCGTTTGTCCATTTTACTCGTGATCATAATCAATTCATACCTATTACTTTTAGGAAGAGATAAAGGTAATAACATGGATAGTGATTTAAGAAGAACAATAGAAAATGGGTACTTTCTTCGGTTTAAAATAAGTTATTTTTTGAATGTTTTTATACAAATTAAAAAATTTATCTTTTGGTATTTATTAGCAATGGAATTGATCATATTAATATTTACTATTTCACATAAATACTTCTAAAAAATATTCCAATGCTATTTACTTCAAGGATAGTGTATAAAAAAATAATTAATTCATTCTTAAAATTTAAAAAAATCACTTATTTTGGACCACAAGAAAAAGACTAAAATATTTGTCATGTTAGACAGGAAAGAATAAAATGAAAGTGCTGTTCACCAATATATCCGAAAAACTTATAGATAGTTGTTCAAAGTGAGGAACATTTTGTTAGTCATAAATGTATCAAAAGAAATTTCAAAAGTTCCATCAAGTTCAACCCGACTTGAAATCTATTGGCACGAGTTTAATTCTTCAAACTAATTCTATCATTTTACTGCCGCAATGATATTGATACTTACAGAAGACGTCTCTTTCTTCTTTTTAGTGGGTTTACAATAGTCAAGCCATCAAATTTGGACTGTATATGCTCTTCAAACTTTTGCTGCTTTGAAGAGTAACTTTATCTGATAACAGAACTACATATGAACCTATCAGTACTCCATCTAGAAGCCCATCACTTCAATTATGTACTAATATTTAATTTGTCTAGTTTCTTGTCACCTCCCTTTTTTCTTGTGCAGATCTAGAAAGTTGGTATTTGAGCTTTTAATTAACTAGCTCATGTTTTAAAGATGACCCCTGACTATACTTTTTTAAAATATATACCATAGAGTTAAAAGTTTAATTTATAATGTGCTACAACATGTAAAAGTTAAAATTTTGTTTAACGTATATAGGTCAAACTCTGTATCACATTGCAATATCATGACATATATGATATGTCGTCCAACGAAAGTAAATAAGGAATGCGTGATTGGTCTATTTAAAAAAAATAACCTTTTTTTATATTTGTTAACAATTTAGCTTAAACTTACAATTTTAACCTTAATGAAAAGCTTTTATAACTATCCAAATACTCTTGGCCCTTTTTGACTTGTTTAAGACCACAAATTCTGAAATTTTTTATTTGTTTTTCAACTCTTACCCAATCAAACAGGTTCACATAAATAAAAAATAAATTGGAATGTAGTGAGTAATTATTTAGAGGGATGAACTTATTATTTTGTGTCATCCCAAACTTCACATAGCTTGAACTGGTGAAAGACCTTCCATAAATTACAGAAATTTCATTACTTTTGTTTATCCAATTGTGATGTTAGGATCAACGTGTCACCACCTCAACAGAAATATCAAATTACTATGTCCACTTAAAATTCACCATACATGTATTTCAGTGCTCGAACTCTATTATACCTTTCCTTTTGCTTATTTATTTGCATAATTGAGAGAGAAAAACACCAACAGTTTGAGTAAACTTTGCTCTTTTTCTCTTCCTCTCCATCTCTTCTTGAACTTCTAACCTCACTCCAAACAGCATTGGCCTCTGATCTTGCTGACCTTCTTCTTCTTCCTCTGAATTTTCTGCTAACATGGCCACTACATCGATGAGTTCTTTGCATTTTTTATTTATTGTTGAGAGCTCAGAGCTTAGAACTCCATTCTCCATCTTGAGCCTTTTATTCTCATCAATAAGGCTATTGTACTCAGATGATGACGAAGTTGATGATGATGACCTTTGATCTTCATCTCTTTCTTTCTTATTGGCAGCATTGTTTTGTCCGATGTTAATCTTCTTATTAGTTTGTTGTTTGCTCTTCCATGCATTTCTTCGACGAATATCACATAGTAAATCTTTCTCTCCCTTGCGAAACATGTTGTTGCTAAACTCCCACTGACTTGTTGCAATTTTGCGAAAACCCTAATCATCATATATAGTTAATGAATCAAGGAACTGCAAGAACAATATATACAACAAATACATGATTCCTGACTAAGAAATAACATATGTTACGTAATTTTTATCAAACTTGGTGAGTTCATGAGGTGAAAAAACTTAAAAATTTGATAATTGGGTCTAAAGAGTTGCTTCTAAATATTCAAGTATTCATGAGATAATTGTGAGAAAAAATTTAATCTCTGTAAAAGTAACGACGTTGTTAATCTTTATGTAAGATGAGAAATGAGATGACTTGTCACTATATTTACAAGATATATATACTTTGTTGTCTTTCATAGACAATGAATTGCTATTATTGTTCTTTAAATTAAGATAATCATAGAATCTAATATTGAACTACAATACTTATCTTGTTAACCTACAACCAGTGATTTCTATTGTGAGATGCGCATAACATTATTATTTTCATTTTTAACGATTAATATAATTTTATAAATGATCTGATTGTATAAAAATTTTAACGACTAATATAATTTTATAAGTGATCTGATATGTATAAATAACCTCAGAGATTAGAAGGGAAACATACATAGGTATTGAGCTGCCGGAGAAAGCTGGAAAAGTTGCAGTGTTTGAAGAGCGTCGGAAGCAAATCTCTGGCAAATTCCGCCGGCTGACGAACTATAAATGCCGTCCCGTCGGCGTTCCAAGAAATGACATCGTCCGTCGCCGGATCCTCCACCATCATGTAGGTTTTCAGCAAGAAAGGTGGCGTTGATGACTTCCTTACATACTCTAACAACGTACTTTCACATTGGTCTAGTTCACCCATTCAAAAACTTTTAACCAAAAATAAAATTAAAAATCCAAGAAAATCGCCTGGAAATGAAATTCTAGAGAATTAAATTCAACCCTTTTTTATTTTTTTTAATTTAATATTTGGGTTTTCAAATGCTAAAAATAAAAGAAGAACATGGTGAATAATGATGATGGAATTAAATAGGGGCTGAGAAGAGAAGATTGGCAGTTAAGAACTCCCAACTCCAAACGTAGAAACCCAACACGACTCCGAAATTCATGAGAAATGCAAGAGAGCTTTTGTTAATTTGTTTCCTTTCACAGTTATGAAAAGAGGAAGCAATATATGGTTGAAACACCTGTGCTTTATGCTTACCTCTTCTTATATAGTTGTAGAGAAGGAGAACTTGAAGAATGCTTTATCTTCTCAAACAACAATTCTTTTCAAATAGTGTTCCGTTCTTTGAAATTAGATAGCATTACACGTCAAGCTTCTTTATAAAATCATCGTTTATTTTGAATATTTTTAAATATTATTACAAAGTGATATTATTATTATTTCTTATTTTTTGTTAGTTATACCGTATAACGACAGTGCCCTTTATATCAAAACAAATGAAAATCAGCATAAAAAATTATCTTCCCTTTCAATATATAAAAATATTGAAAGGGGAAGACAGAGCAATAATAATAATAATAATAACTTATACAACAACAATAACAATCCAGTATAATCTTACTTAGTGGGGTCTGGGAGGGTAGTGTGTACGCAGACCTTATCCCTACCCTTAGGTAGAGAGGCTGTTTCCAAATAGACCCCCGGCATCCTTCCCTCCAAGAATTTCCCACCTTGCTTTTGTGGAGACTCAAACTCACAACCTCTCGGTTGAAAAGCAACTCCTCTTGTCTAATAATAATAACTTATGACTAGGTATATTGATTCTTCACCACCATGTGCCTAAAGCTAGGCATTTGACCTTTGTCCAGTGTAAAAGGGCCTACAGCATATTCCGGTAATTCTGTTACACAAAACATATATTATAACATAACATAAATATTAGTTTAAAAAAAGATTGATTTTTAGAGTAAAATGTTATTATATCCGAATACTCTTATAAAGAGGTCGATTGTACTATGTCCCACCGTATTATTGCCTTTTAGGATTTTAATACACTCTTGAAGAAAAAAAAAAGATCTAATTGTCTTAATCATAAGAATATTTATCTAAATTATTCTTTATTTGTCTCTTAAATATCCTACTTGTTAACAGTACTGTCGGAGTAAAAGAAAATAGTGATAAGGGACTTCTTATTTTTTCTTTTATACGTGAAATATTTAAAAACAAAAAAAGAATCAGCTAGTCAAAACGACTAATATTTATAGTACACGCTATTGTGATCTCTTGTTTTACAAAATATTTATGGATATATACAATGAAATGTATAATATGCTAGAGCAAAGCCATTAAATTGCTTCTAGAGATTAGGTAATTAAGCTGATGAGGTTGTTAAAATGAGGACAATTTAATAATGCGTTGATCGTGTGCATCTTCTAGATGGCCTATGAATTAGTCTTCTTCTATAGATCGTGTATTTTATTCTTATATTGTTAGCAAAAGGTGGAATTTGGAGGCCATATCCCAGACAATTTTTTAAATGAAATTCAAGTGTCACTTGTTGAAAATAAAATTAAAATAAATTCGATTTTGTAATAATTATTTGGGCTTAAGAAATTATGAAAAATAAAGAGCCCAGTTAGCCTATTTTTTAGAATGTGAGCTCATTTGGCCTATGTTCTAAAAATGTGCTCTAGAAATATCTTTAAAATAGTAGAATGATATAGATAAGTATGAAGTGATCTAGAGAGTGGATATTTTTGTAGAATTGTGTAGAAGGTGATTTGTAGCCATTAGATTAAAGTTGTGTTGGATAAATCTTGGCCATTGATTGAGGAAGTGGCCAAGTATAAATAGGTGTAGGATTGCTCATTTTGTATTAAGCCAAAAAAAAAATATCAAAAACAAGTTTGACTAATAAAAGTTTCTCTTCTCCAAAATCTTTCTACTCTTCCAAAATTCCCTTAGCCTAAAAGCCTCCCTCCAAATATTAGCAATCCTCTTCCAACATCACTAAGGTTGTGTTTGGGACGATGAATTTTTTTTTAAAATTTTCTTATTTTATTGGCTTATATAATTTAAAAAATATTTTTCTTATGAACTCATTATTTTCAATTAAAAAAAAATATTTTTCCAATCAAAACAAGTAAAAACATTTTTCGAAACTGTTTTTCAACATTCCTCACCATATTCCCAGTCTCCATCCCCAACCACCCCATCACTCACATCCAACCCATCCACTCTTAAACACCCTACCCCCACCCCTAACCTTCTCACTCTCTCCCTAAATAAAAATATTATATAAAGTATTTTCTTTTCATGTTGTGGATAGAATATTTTCCTTATTTTTTTTATCATGTCAAAAAATATTTTCATTCATTTTAACAAAATAAACAATTTCTTTTTGTATTTTAGAAAGAATATTTTTTTTATATCGACAAGAATTAGTCAACTAAACTCTACAATAAATGTGAAGGTCCCAATATGTTAGCAATTGGTCATATTTTATTTTTCTTCTTTTCTTTTTTTCCTTCTTTTTCCGGAGAAATGGTTAAGCATTTTCATACTTTAATTTTCTTTTGGGCTATATATAGCTTTATATTTAGCTAACTTTTTCGTACTTTTTTTTTCTATCTTTTGATTCTTATATAAACTTACAATTCGATATATATTCATCCCTCATTGTATATTGCACCCCCCCCCCCCCCCCATTGTACATATTCCTTTGTTTTCTATTTGCACAAATTTTTTTTTGTTTTTAGCTTCGTAGCCTCTTGTTTTGTTTTTGGCGCTTCCAATAAGCCCTTGGTTTTCTTAATGCCACGGTTCTTTCCAAGGATGGAATATTGTGCAAATCGGGTGGCTCTTCCCAATGATAGATAGCGTGACAACCTTCTTAAGGGTTTGAGTCCGTTTCTTTGATTTTTTCTTTTGTTTTCTATAGTTGTAAATAAGGGTACCTCAAGCAAAGCCTCACTTGGGCGTAGCACATTTGCCTTTGATCCCATGGTCAATGACACAATATTGTATTTTAGATGGTGAAAGTCGTGGCTTTGCGACTCTTGCGTTGACCAAACAATCATCATGTGGTATTTTCAAACCATTGTGTGCTTGAATCGTAACTAAGGTCGTTGTTGGCCCTCGACTTGATGTTTTTAGCAATCCCCTAGCCTGTGTGGTTTGGAATCGAATGGTGAGTCCAAGTCCCGAGCCAATGGTCTAGAACTTGCCCTAAATATTTATTGAGGTGAAATCCTGGGTGAAATTTGACTTGAGAAGTGATTATACTCTCCTTGATCAAAATGTTAAGTAGAACAATCCCATAGCCTAGCAATGAGACCATCCATAGTTAACTCTTTTGAGCCTTAAACCTTTTTCTTTCAAGAACCAATTCTACAAGCCTATACCCATTCTGAATGATTACCCTCTCTTGACACCCAAATCTTCCTTTGAGTAATGGAAAATGTCTAAGTTTGGGGGGAGAGACAATAAGGGAGCCAAAGTGGTAAAAGGTACAAAAGCAAAAGAAAAGGATCTCAACGAAAAAGAAAGGAAAGAAAAAGGCAAAAAGAAAGCCTAATGTGAAAAAATATAAAAAGAGATTCAAGGAAAACAAAAGTGAAAAAGGTGTGGAAAGAAGAAGAAAAAGGAGAAATATTTTGAATTGCATAAGAAAGAGTGACAATGAGTCTCTCTAACCCTTTGTAAAGAAGTGAAGTACTCAAAAGAGTCAAGAGCGTTATGCCAAAAAGAATCAACAGAAGTCCTTAAGGGAAGATTGAACCCACTTGAATAAAAACATGTCCTACCCTTACCCAAAAGCCTTCACAATGACTCCAAAAAAGCCCTATTTGATCTTCAGTTGAAGGGAGCCTAGATTAGTGGATACTTACATAAGGGGTAAGCATATGGTACCTAGAGCCGGACCTGTAACCTTCTTCTTGAGAAAGGTGAGTGAAATTCCATTAACCTCTGTTTGTGTGTCAATACTTAAGAGGTGAGGTTCCCTTAGGGAGAGCTGAGGATGTGGGAGTTTAGGTTCCACAATGACCAAAGTAATTGAGAGAAGTTCTTTGATGAAATGTATCAACTCTTAATGCTCTTGTGTCACACTTGATCCATGGTTTTTCAAAGTTAAATGTGTTTATGATGCATTCATATTGAGGGCAATTGTTAGTCCCAATTGATCTTTATTGAGGTTGCCTTAGGATACCTAGAATTACTTGGATTTTCCTTTAAAGGGGTGGGTCTTATTTTGTTTGCCTGAGGAAAAGCAAAGGTTTAAGTTTGGGGGAGTTGATAAGTTAGGATTTTAACGTGTTTTTGCCCCTACTTACCTATGCTCTGAGTATAAATTGCAACTTAATAGTCCTGAAATGCTCACAAGTTGTGCTTGGCTGCAGGTTTCACCGAAAAAGTGATGAAATGTCAAATATCAGCTCAAAAAAGAGTGAGACCTGCTCAAGTGTCAATGATTAAGTAAAGTGAAGAAAAGGGGACCTAGTGCGGACTGCATGAAAGAAACCGCGGCCGGACTAGGAGATTCAGAGGCATGGCATACTAAGGCTAATGGCAACACGGTCGCGATTGGACTTACATGGTCCGCATTTAGGCTTCACAGCCGCTTTACTCATTTGTGTGGTCCATTTGAATGAGATTCAGAGAGATTGTCAAGGAGCCAAGTCAAGCCACACGACCCGTGGTCATCGCCGCACGGTCCGCGCCAGACCCCTTCCGCGACCGCACTACACATTTGTGCGGTCCGCGTTCTCAAGTTTAGAGAGTTGAAAATTGGCAAGTCAAAGAGCTAGTGCGGCCGCGGTTGCTTTTGTGCGGCCCGCACTGACCCCACAGGGGTATTTTTATCCGATTTTTCCAGCCTAATATAAATAGAAAATTTTACCATTTTTAGGTCAAGTTTTGTATTTAGAAACGCAGCTGAGCACCTGGGAACGATATTGTAGCCATTTTTGGCATTTTTGGTCTTCATTAACAATAGATTATTGCAATTTCTTCTTAGTAATTAATTAATATGTTTAGCTCTTCTTCTATTTCTTCTGTTCTTTCTTTAATTATGTGTAGCTAAACCCTTTAGCTAGGGTTGTGGCTCAACCCTAGTTTGAGTAATTGATGGATGTTGCCATCTAGGGTTAGATTGATATTGAGTGTTTGCTACTTGGGTTGATTTTATGTTTTTATCTGAGAATTGGTTGTTGCAACATTGTTTCAAGCTTAGTGAATTTAATTCTTCTTGAGAAAGAAAGTCTATGTCTACAAAATTGACCCAACAAAGAATTAGGATGGACCCATGAGAAATGGTAATACCAATTAACAGATTAAATCTCGACAGAGTAATCACCCTACTTGAACCCTAATTGATTGGTCTAAGAGGCCTACCTTATTGGTCTCGAGAGAGTTAATTGGGTAAAATCACTCACTCTAACGAGAGGTGTGAGAGTGGGACCAATTGTGCAACGGTTATAGCATAAGCCCCAAACATGTCAATCTATCCTTAGTAGTTTCTACCTGTTAATTAACCACCTAGGAGATGCCACGACCCTAGTGCCTTCCTCCCTATTAGATACAGCTTAGCAATATTCTCTTAGTATAATTTAGTTTAATCCTTAGTTTTATAATAGTAGTTATAAAATCAAAAACCCAACAATGTTTGAAGTGACATTAGAAGTTCAAGTACATCTCTAGGCTAGACAGAAAATACAACTCCACTACTAGCTCCCTGTGGAAATTCGATCCCGACCACTATTCGGGTAAAAGCTATTGCGACACATTCTTCCTACCTTTGTGTAGCATTGGGTTGGACCATGATCAGATATCACCTACCTTTTGTTTCAGATTAAGCAATCTGCGTTCTAATGAAAAGAATTCTTTATTCAAATGCTTAGATTCTAACTCCACCAATTTCAGTTTCTGCCATACTACATAGTACAGTAACCTCTGATGTTCTGCTGCCACACACTATGAACAATTATCAAGAAAGATTCATGTTGTTGAAGAAGATTGAGAAGTCTGGAGGGGCTTCTCAAGTGTTGTCTAGAAACTACAGTGTTGATCACTATAGGAGAATGATTTGAGAACTCAGGGTTGAGATAATTGGCTTCAATATTGTTGTATGTTTGTAACCACTCAACATTACTGAACACGCAACCAATGTTGCCGTATATCTTGTTAGGGGCATCTCATTTATTACATCAAGAAAATTACCAGCCTTTCCAAGTCTACTGTCCCACTCCCAAATCTGTAATGCAATTCTGGAAGTCAATAATTTCAGTAGGATGGTTTGGTTCCCTATTGACTCTATCAGCACTATGAAGAATAGTGTTGAAATCTCCTAATATGATCCAAGGTTCATTTATAATTCCTTTTATTCTCCTTAATTGTTCCTATAATGGTTTCCTTCCAGTGATAGTATTATACCCATAGATATAGGTTAATTCACAATAGCCTATCCTCAATATAACAATGAATCAACTAGGCAAAACTATATAGGATAGTCACTGCAACTGATGCTCTTCTATTAGGTGCATGAGCATAATCTGTATAAAATTCCCATTCCATCCCAAATTTCCTAGTACTTTTTGTAACTTTATGTTGTTAAACTCTAGTCTCAAGGCAACCTATAAAGTCAATTTTCTTTGTAAGCAAAAAGGCCTTTAGTTCTTTTTGCTTATTGGCCTTATTCAGCCATCTAAAATTCCATGAGTAGAATATCATGGGGGCTATCTTTAGCAATTCTCTGGATCACTCTCATTTCAGTTGCTTCATATATTCTCAAAGTTAAGTACTGGTTTGTCACCAAGGAATCATCTGAATCACTCTCCAAGTTTGACTCATGGTGATCCTGAGATTCATATTGATTATTCTGTTCATTCCATTGAAACACTACTACATGTTTGCCACTTTACTGAAGTTGCACCTCAGTGGGAGCATTATGTTATTCCTTATTTTTAGAAGGTTCATTTTGTTTGGCATTAGGCACTAGAATGTCTTGTTTAACCTTCCATTTCTTCTTCTCCTGAATTGGCTTCTTCTGCACATTTTTCTAACCTTTTTGGTGGTTGTAACTACTCCTATTAATTCTCTTTTCCACAATCTTCAGCATAGTGCCCAAATTGAGCACAATTCTGGTAGAACTTAGGCCTCTACTCTTATTCAATGTCTTGATTCCAAATGTTGCCATCAGATTTGTTGTTACCCAATTTTTTTTTCATGTATTTTGTTTTACAAATGCTTTTAAAATAACATATATAAGTGTGCCCAAGTGTTTTAGTATTTCTTTTTTCAAAATTTTAAAAAAAATTTAAACATAATTTATTGTCCATTTTAGCAGTACAAAAATCAATAATTAGTCCCAAAACCATCATTTTTGTGAATAATTTATTTTATTCCCATTCATAGGCCAAAATATAGCTAAAATAATTTTTACATATTTATTTGATATTTTAAAAGCTAAATTACATATAATTGCAATTCTAGTCTATTTTAAGATTTAATAGCATTTTACAAATATGAAATTGGTTCCAGTATTTTTATTTTAATATTTATGCATTATTAATTAACTCAGTTCCTTTAATTTATTTTTGAATTCAATTTACTATTTTTTATAAAATAAACAGGAAAAAATTGGGTATATAAAATCTAGTCCCATTTTATTGAAAGTATAGCCGAAATTGGCATCCCTCTAATTGACCCAATTTTGGATCCCCGACGGACCAACCCAATTCATTGTAACCCGACTCCCGACCCAATTAATTAAAGCCACCCGGTCTCCCCTTTAAATCCAGGCCGTTGATCATTTTGATCAACGACCATAATTCTCCCCTTTCCTTTTTAATTCACCTACACCTCTAACTCTAACTCATTCTCTTCCCTCAGCCGCCCCCAAACGCTCTCCTCTCCTAAACTCTCTCAAATGTTCTCGAAACCCTAATCATCTTCTACCGTCTTATACCTCAATCTCACTGGAATCCATGGCCTCTCAGGCCATGGATGGCCTATACTCACATCCCTCTGATCTTAAGCGCTTGATGCTCGAAGGTTCGAGGACTGACCTCAAAGTTGTCTGTTCAGGTCTTCGCTGATTCAAGTTCTATGGCCTCTCCGGTCTTGCTCCGGCAGACTATGATGTTTTGAGCACGTTTCTAACTTCTCCGACCAAGATTGGACCTTTTCAAAACTATTCGAATTTTAGGTTTCCTCTAAAACCCTAGATACTCGAGGTTTTCATTGATTTTTTTAGATTTGTTATATATTTGTGCTCTACTTGAGTTTTTGAACATTCTTCCAATGTTTTTCAAAAAAATTATTTCCATTCAACTTAGGGTTTTCTGAATGTAACGACCTGATCGGTTGTTCTAAGCTTTTGCACCTTGATAGCTAGTTCTCGGGTGTGACTTGTCCCATGTAATCTAGTGTGACTGATGTAGATCATTGGTTTTGGTTTTAGGAAACTTGGAATGAATTTTAAGGAACAGTCTCAGTCGAAAACTTTGAATTCGAAAGGTTTGACCAAGGGTTGACTTATTTGTATATGAGCTTGGATCAGAATGTTTATAATTTGGTTAGCTTTGTTAGGTTATTTATGACTTTGGAATGTGATCATAATTTTTTTTGGAGGTCCGGTGTGGAATTCAGCTTGAATTGGTGAAGTTAGTATTTTGGCAAATTCCGGTTGGTAGGTGATATTTTGATCTGAGAGTCGGAATGGAGTTCGGAGAGTTGCAGTGGCATATGTATGTCATTTGGGATGTGTGTGCAAAATATTAGATCATTCAAACGTCGTTTGCTTGAGTTTTTGATCGAAAGTGTATTTCCGAAGTTTTTGGAAACATAAGAGGCTTGAGTTCGATGAGTTTTGGATAATTTGATGTTGCTTGAGGTGTTTCGATGAATGGAAAAGGTTTGAATAATGTTATGAGATATGTTGGCGTGTCTGAGGTCCCGAGGGCCTCGGGTGAGTTTCGGATGGTCAATCGAACCACTTTGTGCCTCAAAAGATAGCAGAAAATTTGCAGGTTCAGAGTTGCAGTATTTTTGTTCTCTGCGGTCGCATAGGAGGTCTTTCGATCGCATAGGAGGATCTGTGATGGCTGTTCTATTGTTCATTGCGCTTGCATAGTTTGGGGAAAATTGTTCTTCGCGAATGAGGTTGAGGCATCACGATCGTATAGAGTAAAGTGGACCTTAGGTATTGGATTGGAAACTGTTCATCGCGAATGCAGAGTGGGGTCCGCCATCGCATAGTGTAAGTTGGTAGTGCATTGCGTTGGCATAGAATACATCGCGTTCACATAGATTTAATTCTGGGAGCTGAATATTTGTTCTTTGTGATCGCAAGGAATGTTCCGCGATCGTATAGAAGAAAATATCCATGGGCAGAATGTCTTAAAAATTATCTTGTTTGCAAATGTAGGTCTATTTTCACCCATGGCTGGCTATTTTTTGAGGTTTTTGAAGGAAATTAAAGGGGAATTCACGAGGAATCGACTTGAGGTAAGAATCTTGGTCTTAAAACTCTATTATATTGTGAAATCCACCTAGAAATTCATGTAAACAAGGCCTAAAGTTGAAGAACTAGGGCTTGAGAAATTGGACTTTTGAATTGGGATTTGAGGGACCATTTGAGGTCGGATGTAAGAACTTTTGATATGTATGAACTCGTGAAAAGATGATAAGTCGAATAATGTGAAAATTTTTAAGTTTGGAGATGTGGGCCTGAGGCTCTGATTTTTGTAATTTTGGGATTTATGCATGTTATTGATTGTTTTCGCTTGGGTTTTGTTCCCTTAACATATTGTGATGTATTTACTCTGATTTTGGATAGATTCGACACGTGTGGAGGCCGACTTGAGGGGCAAGGGCGTCGCGAGCTAGAGATTTTGCTGGTTCTAGTGAGTAATAATTGTAAATGGTGTTCTGTGGGTTTGAAACCCCGGATTTGCACATCTTTGTGCTATATTGAGGTGACTTGAGTTCCGAATAGCGAGCGTGGGGTAGAGAACCATTAGGGATTGCGACTTAGTTCATCCCGATTGATGATTTTCCCGTGTATTTGATTGAAACTTATTTGTTATCATCATGACTTGGGCTAATTCCATATTTGGGCTTCATGCCAGCTATTTGAACCCTTTCGGGGATGATTGTTGATAGTTCCTCACTGTTTTGATTTTATTCTTTAACTGAGTATTGGATTTTCCACTATTTTTAAAACTAACCCAAGTTTACTTTGCTTTAATACTTGAAATGATATTTCCAACAATATTTTTGGGTTGCGCATCATGTTTTACTGTTGCCCAATGGGCTTATGTGATTTTTGACTGAGTAAGGCCGAGGGCCTGTGTTGTGAGGATACTTTTGCATTGGGTTGCACGCCGCAACAGTGAGATATTGATATTGATATGAGGCCGATGGCTTAGTTTGATGCCACGATATGGCTTGATATTATGCTTGGTACGTAATGGGCCCCTCTTAGAGTCTACACACCCCAGTGAGCGCTATCGAGGATAAATGGATCGGGTTGCACGCTGCAACGGTATAAGGATCGGGCTGCAAACCGCAACGGTATCGATACTATTTTATGTGTTTACTTATTTGTCTTCCATTATCTGTTGTTATGCTATTTCATGTGGTATCTACCTGTTTGCCTAACATTTTCTGTTGAGTGAGTGTTGCGCTCGAAGGGCAGATTTCTGTGCTTATCAACACAAATTGTTCGCATTCATTGCATAGAGGTTTGAAATGTGTCATTTTCAAAAGAGGTTTAAACTGGGTTAACATGTTTTCAAAAGATTTCATAGCTTCATTGTTTTTCTCAAGGGGTTTTATACTGCTTCTATACAATATGATGATATTAATTATGTGATTTTCTTACCGCTTAGCTATTATTTACCTTTATTACTCATTGAGTTGGAGTACTCACTTTACTCCCTGCACCTCGTGTGTAGATGCAAGTATTTGTTCACCCAGTAGCGTGTTTTGAGACGATCATAGGCTAAGTTATCAGAGTTGAGAGCGTTCGCAGCACCGCATCTCATCCTTTTATTTATCAGTTCAATTACTTCAGGCCTTGTAGTTGTATTTTTACTTTAATAGATGCTCGTGACTTGTGACACCCCGGTTTGGACTTTGTTTGGGTTGTATTCCGCACTTAATAAAGAAATCTTTTGCTTAAAATGTGTTAGTTAATTATACTAAACCTGTTTACAAATATTAACTATTCTGTAAAGGTGAAATGGGTTGGTTGACTGGCCTTGTCTTCACGAAAGGCGCCATCACGACCGGATCGGGGTTTGAGTCATGACAAGTTGGTATCAGAGCCTAGGTTACTAGGTTTCACGAGTCATGATCAGGTTTAGTAGAGTCTCGCGGATCGGTATGAAGACGTCTGTATTTATCCTCAAAAGGCTACAGAACCTTTAGGAAAACTCCACATTCTTAAAATCTCGTCGTGCATCATTGATTCAGCTTGAAAAGTAACTCTTGAAATTCTCTCCACGCGTTTGCATGCGTGCATGAACGCTCGATATAAGATGTGCCTTAATGGCTTGTGATTTCCTGATCGAGGGGTGAGATGTGATCTCTGTGAGTTTGATGTAGGGCCAGTCTGAAGGACTTGAGGCCGGATCTTTGCCTATGGCTTGAGCACCGAGGTGCTGACTGTGTGAGTAAGTGTTTTGAACTTATATTTTTGGTGTGGTCTCTATTAGTGGAAGTGACATCTGAATAGCCATGTGATAAGTATGTTAGTACTGTAAGATGTATCTATATGACTTGGAAGTGACGAGGAAGGTCTGTTGGATGATAGATGAACTATTAGGTATTCGATTCCATTGTGATTCGAGGTATAGCCCCGAGTTTTGGCCGTACGAAGGATCTGTTCATGTTTTCAGTTGTGGGTGAAGTAAATTCCATGTTGTAGTATGAATTCATACTCAAGAAGACTGAGTGACTGCGGACAATTTATAATGGTGGAAGGTGTACAGAAATATTTCATTGAGGCAAAACAGGTGGGTTATCTCCTGTAGAGTGTTCTTAAGTGGTCTGAGCCCTATGTGTATGTTAGAATACCTCATGAGGAATTGAAAAGTACGTGCTAAAGTTTGAAATTTCGGTTTGCTTAAGGAGTGGGCTTGACTGTTACAGGGATGATGTGATATTTGTAGAAGATTTACAATACTAGATTATTTTTGTTTGCATAACTTATAAACAATTTGAGTTTAATCTCACTAAGGTATTGTGGCATCAATAGAGTAAAAGTGTTATGAGCTATTGAATGTATCTTGATCTATGGCTTCAAGCCAAGTAGGGGACTCTGCTATGAGCAACTGATTGCACAGTTAGGTGCTATGTTGGTTCCAGTTTAGGGGCATGCGAGTGAATTAGCTATGGCTAGAGAAAAGGAAACTTTTGGCAAAGGTTATATTATGCTTCTTAGGGTATAAAAATCACGGAATGTCTTAAGTTTTTATTATTAAAGAATGCTCGGTGCATATAATAGGTTGATGCTTGGTTATATCGGGCTGAGGATTTCATTCCGTGGTGCCAGAGTTCTAATGAGGCACGGGTGGTTCTGTTCCCTTGATTAGGCTAATTGCAGTTTAAATAGAGTGAATGACTCTCGAGAATGGTTTTAATGTGTTCATGATTCTACAGAGAACAATAGGGTACCCTAAGGTTGTATATGTAGTTGGAAACTGTGTTTTCATTGGAAGAGGTCAAGACTTGTGGTAGTTCTATGTTAATTATGGGATTCTATGTATCAACATCAGGAATGCAAGGGTAACGAATTCAGATTCGCAGGACGTTCTTTAGAGTAAAGTATCTGGGATGTGGTGTTTCTGAGAATGATGGAGAGAGTATTCAGCAGGTTATGAGTCTCAAATAGTATGGTTTTATGCTTGGGTCTCGTGTGGTGAGTATGGGGTGAGAAATTATGGTGCTACAACAAGAGGGAATATCAAGTGGAAGGTAAACCGAAAAGAAACTTAGATAGGTGGAGTAGCTTGATAGTAGACTGGTATGTTTTGGTAAGGATATGATTAATTCTTTGTTAATGATCAAGATGATGGGTTTTTACAAGTATTTTGTAGTAATGCTCTTTGGTTTTGACGGCTTGCTTAGCCTGGTCAGAAGAATTCAGTCTTGGCAGGTTTGCTTTATGCAAAGGGAACTCGGAGAGTTCTTGATGGTTTTTACTGCAGTTTGGAGAGGTATATTTTCTACGGGCATGCAGAGCATGGGTGTAGAGTGACTTTCTTCTAGATGCGACTAATGGAAAGTTCTTGACTAGTTGAGTACTTAGATGTCTGTGGCTCGGAAAAGAGGTGAAGTTCTCGTATTATCCTAGGATGATTTGGTATATGCGGGTTATTGTGAAGGATCGAGATTTGCGTACGTGAGGTTCCAGTTCAGGTCTGAAAGGAAGCTCATAAAACTCTTAGGTAGCGGGTAGCCTCAGATGATGAAGGAAATGGTATTGTTGATTGGTAGTGATTTGATGAGAGTATATGTTTCAGAAGAGGGGGAAATATGAATAAGTTGATGGTACTTCGGTAATATTGTAGCACTTTTTGTCAGATCGACTGCTGATGTTTGAGTGTGTTTGGCAGCATCAAAACATCTTAGAGTATATCTCATGGAATGATTGAGTACTTGAGGTGATATGTATTCGAACGGTGGAATTTGGGATCAAGTATGGTGATCTGTGTGCTATATGGAGTTTGAGACTGGGAGTTCTCATGTTCAGGCTATACTGTTGTTGTGAGTCGCGTGTATCGGATTTCTAGTGACTATCGTTGTTTGGAGGCCCGAGCGGATCTTGTATGCTGGGTATGTTGGATTTGGATGTAATATTAGGTTCAGACTGGTTGTCTTTGTCTTGTGCGCTTCTGGATACTGTGATAAGACGACATTGTTCGCTATGCCAAAAAATACCATGGATTTAGTGGCGATGTTCGACGGATTATATCTTATTGGGAATTATATACTTCGAAGACCCATCAGACGACTGGGAAGGGTTGTATTTCTTATTTGGGCTCTTGTGATGAGGGTCAATGCTGAAGCCCTTGATATTGATTCAGTTCCGGTGTTGAGGGACATTTTGGATGTGTTTCTTGTGGCCAGGTATGCCACTGGGCAAGGTTGTGGATTTCAGTATTGATTTGGTGCTAGGAACCATTTCGTATGGCACCTGTAGAAGTTATAGTAGTGAAAGGAACAACTCTACGATTTACTTGAAAAAGATTTCATCTTTAGGCCAATGTGGATGCGTGTTCTAGCTTGAGTCGGCTTGGTTGGCCTCAAATTGTATTGTTGAGGGATAGGTTGATTCGACTGCTATAAAGTTTACTAGTGATTTTAGAGATATATGAGGGGACTTTCTATGTTCCGAGACATTATGGTTTGCTAGATATGGACACATATGATGTAGTTCTATTGGGGTTCATAGTCGAAGTCGAGCAGGAAAAGCAATTGGGTGTTATCCGCTAAATGGTGTATTAGTTATGTCCTATCGGGTTGCATGGTATATATTATTTGTTTCACCATGGGTGTAATAATTTTCCTTGATTCCAAACATCAAATTGTGCGTGGTTGTTGAATTCGAGCATAATGACTTAAGGTGTTCCATCTGGAGCAGTGATTGGATAGGATCATACATTGTAGCGAAATAATATGGAGATATGACCTTTAGGGTTGGATTCGTGTGTTCTATTTCAATGATATCAGATGGGTTCTCAGCTTTGTGTTGTGATTGTTCTGGTGAGCTTGAAGGACAACTCTTTCATTAGTCATTTTCATGATTGGAGTATGTTTGGACTGTTACTTATTAGTGCGCGTATTATTCCAGTTGTGGTTTAGGCCTGTATTTATGTGTCATGTCACCAGAGTAGTGTGTTTGGTCAGAATATATCGTTGGGATTATTAATGAATGTAAACGGATTTGATTTCAACATGTTTGATGGGTAAGAATTGAGATTCGCTTCTAAAATTTGATATGGTAATTGCCAGAGGAGAAACAATCTCATGAATGGTTGATCTGAGAAATGGTTATGGTTTATTTCATGTTTCATTTATCGTTGGCATTATATAAAAGTGTTGGAATGAGACATTAGCTGATAAGAGTTTTTCTATCGGTATTTGGGTGTTGCATAAAACTGATATGAATCGAAGTTATTGATGCGAGCATTAGAGTTATGTGGTAGGTCACGTAATGGAACCTCAGGTTGCAGGTATGGGTTATTATAACTGGTTTGGGTTATTTAGAGTATAAATGTGATATTTTGGAAGCATTGAGGATTTTGAAAGTAGAAATGTGGTTATATGGTTTATGGACTAAGATGGATTGTGAAATTTTGGAAGAATTGAGGATTTTAAAATTCGATTATATTGTTAAATCCACCTAGAAATTCATGGAAACTAAGACTATTATTAAAGAACTAAGGCTTGAGAAATTGGACTTTTGAATCGGGATTTGAGGGACCATTTGAGGTAGGATTTAAGCACATTTGATATGTATTAACTCGTGGAAAGATGATGAGTCTAATGATGTGAAAATTTCTGAGTTTGGAGAAGTGGAACCAGGGCTCGGGTTTCGGTAAATTTTGGGTTTATGCCCGTTATTGATTATTTTTTGATTTTTTACCCTTAGCATATTTTGATGTATTTTCTCTGATTATGGATAGATTCAACACGTATGGAGGTCGACTTGAGGGGCAAGGGTGTCGTGAGCTAGAAATTTCGCCGGTTCGAGGTGAGTAATGATTGTAAATTATGTTATAAAGGTTTGAAATCTCAGATTGCACATCGTAGTGCTATATTGAGGTGACTTGCACAACGGATAATGAGCGTGGGGTATAGCACCATTGGGGATTGCAACTTGGTTCGCCCTGATTGTTGATTTTACTGTGTATTTGCATGAAACTTATTTGTTATCACCACGACTTGGACTGATTGCCATATTTTGGCTTCGTGCCAACTATTTGAACCCCTTCGAGGATGATTGTCGATATTTCCTCACCGCATTGATTTTATACTTGAACTTAGTCGTATGTTTTACAGCTTTTTCAAAACTCAGCCAAGTATACTTTGCATTAATACTTGAAATGATATTTCCAACAATATTTTTTGGCTGAGCATCATGTATTACTGTTGCCCAATGGGCTTATGTGATTTTTGACTGAGTAAGTCCAAGGCCTGTGTTGTGAGAATACTTTTGCATCTGGCTGCATGCCGCAACAGTGAGATACTGATACTGATATGAGGTCGAGGGCCTAGATTTGATGCCACGAGACGGATTGATATTGTGCTTGGGCCGTATGGGGCCCCTCCTAGAGTTCGCACACCCCCAGTGAGCGCCGTTGACGATAAATGGATTGGGCTGCACATCGCATCGGTTATACGGATTGGGCTGCATGCCGCAGTGGTACTGATACTGTTTTATGTGTTTACTTATTTATTTGTCTCCCGTTATCTATTTTTATGCTATTTATTTTTATATCTACCTCATTACCTGACATTTTCTGCTGAGTGAGTGTTGCACCCGAGGGGCGAATTTCTATGCTTATCAACACAAATTATTTGCATACATTGCATAACAGTTTGAAAAAGGTTCATTTTCAAAAGAGGTTTAAACTGGGTTAAGATGTTTTCAAAAGATTTCATAGCTCATTGTTTTTCTCAAGGGGTTTTATATTTCTTCTATACAGCATGATGATTCGCCTTACGTGATTTTCTTACCACTCAACCATTATTTACCTCTGTTACTTGCATAACGATTTGAAAAGGGTCATTTTAAAAAGAGGTTTAAACTGGGTTAAGACGTTTTCTAACGATTTCATAGAATTACTATTTTTCTCAAGGGGTTTTATACTGCTTCTTTACAGCATGATTATTTGCCTTATGTGATGTTCTTCTGCTCAGCTATTATTTACCTTTATTACACACTGAGTTGGAGTACTCACTTTACTCCCTGTACCTCATGTGCAGATGCAGGTATTTGTTTACCCGGTAGCGGGTTTTGAACTGATCGGAGGCTAAGTTATCGGAGTTTAACGAGGTGACTGCCAGCGTTCGCAGCACCGCATCTAATCATTTTTGTTTATCAGTTCTATTTTGTTTACTTCAGGCCTTGTAGTTCTATTTTGTTTACTTCAGGCCTAGTAGTTCTATTTATATTCTAATAGATACTCGTGACTTGTGACACCCTAGTTTGGGTTGTGTTTGGGTTATATTCCGCACTTAATAAAGAAATCTTATGCTTAAACTTTGATAGTTAATTATACTAAAACAGTTTACAAATATTAACTATTCTGTCAAGGCGAAAATGGGTAAGTTGGCTGGCCCTGTCTTCACGAGAGATGCCATCACGGCCGGATAAGGTTTTGGGTCGTTACACTGAAAAAATTCAAAATGTTTATCCGACTTTTCTTTTCCGTTTTCTGTTTGTATATTTCTCATGCATGTACCCATATTGTTCTCTTATATTTTTTCCGGCTATATATGTTCTTCTTTGCCTTGTATTTCTATTGGGTTTCTACACTATGCTCCCATATTCATCCTGTTGCGATTTTCCTACATGTCTTGTTGATATAGTTTTCTAGTATATTGTGTTCTATTACTTTATGTTTCCCTACTGAGTTCTTAAATTCTTTGTTTTCCTTTTTACATAATCTTTGTTGAAGTTCCCTTTTAACATGTTTCTTCTACTGCTTTTCCAAAATGCTATACTATCGTTTTTCTCTTCTGAAACCCTTTTTAAGTCCCATTGTTTTCTTAAACATGTGCCTCCTATTCTTACTATGCTTCGAATCATTTTCTTTACTATGTGGTTTCAAACCTGCTATTATATCTGTTTTTTTCCTCATGAGTCTCAGAAAGAGATCTCTGAGCATGCTTTAATTTCTTGCCTTCTCGTCTCTATATCTGATTCGAAATGGAAACCCTAGGATTTGGGCTTTTTTCTTGTGTTTGGACCAGGGTTATATTTTGGAACCCGTGACTCTTTTAGACTCATTCTGAGTCTATATGCTGAGTTTGAATCTCTTTTTTTTTACTCTGAACTTTTAAATTCTTCTACTGAATAGCACAATATATCTTCCTGCTTAAATGTTGTTGTATGATTTTATATGCGTGATAAATTCTTTCCTTTGAAAATATTTTCCAATTTATGATTTAGAATACTATTTTTAGGGCTTAATTGATTAGAACTAATTTTGATTTAAGTCAAGATCTTTCCCATCTTCCTGACCTAGTTCATTTGTATGAAATCTTCAATTTCTGATTTTTACTCACTGTTCATTGATTGCCTTTCCTTATTTGCACAAACCGTGTGCTATCATGCTTTTTCCTTAAATAAATCTCCATGTATTTACACTTCTTGTGCTGCTTTGGAAAAGTGTTTGATCAACCTCTTTCCTTAATTATTTTACCCGTTTGAAATCAGAATCCCTTAACTAAAGGGAAACTTGTGTAATTGATTGGCAACTGATTTTTTTTAAACTTATTCTCTTACCATATTCTCTTTCCTTGTACATTATAAAAAGGGGCACAATGCCTTTCTCATCAACACACATTGAATTTGACACTTTTCAGACATTTTCAATTACACAACTCACAAGTTAACACCTTTACACACATAATCTCGTAGCTCTTCTGATTGTTTGTTTGCAATTGGCTTTGCAAGACTACAGATTTCTTCTTGTTTGGTATGTTCTAATTTAGTTTTTCAGCCTCATCCCAATGTTTTTATATTACAACTTCTACAATCCTGTCTAGTTTGCTATCTATGCTCAGTTTTAAGTATGTATGATGTTCTCTTTGCATTTGTTTCTGCTATGGATCCTTGTACCCCTATTCCCTTCTATGTGTTTGAGTTAAAAGTTCAGGACATGGCAACATCCAAATTGGTGCTCATGTTTGGACTTGATCCTTTAAGGGATCCTAACTCCCAAACATTCTGGTTGACAGACTAGTTGGGGTGTGCCAGCATCTCTAATTGTTGGGTATAACCACCAACCTATCCCTGCTCCCTCAGAATCCTCTCCTTGCACTTACGCTCTCTCATAGCTTCTAAGTTCTGCCCCGCTCCTGTGATCCATAATTTAGGACCTTGAGTTCCCTCTAATCTTGGACACTTGAGGGATGACTCTTCCACATTGTACTATAATTTAATTCTGCAATATGTTTGGGTGTGAGCACTGCCCAGAGTCCCTTTGAGACTTTTAGGGAACTCTGACATATCCCAAATAAGAGAAAGGCTTTGGAATTTGATCTTTAGAGATTGGTTTATTTCATGCTTTAGGCAGGAAGTTTGAATTAGGCTCTCATTAGTTGTATGTTTAGTTATCTGATGTAATTTTACTTTTCTTATTCATTCTAGGCTATACTAATAACTTGTAATAACTATTTCTGCTATTAGTGAAAAGGGGAGGGTCAATCATGCATGCAAAGGGTAGATATAATGTTCATAGGGAATATTTACACTTCTATACTCATGTATCATGTTCTCAACTTTAGTATTTTTTCGTCTCATATAGGGATCCTGTCTATAGGATTCCGCATTTTTTTATAGGGACCATGTCTATTGGCTTCTGTACTTTCTTATCATATACAGACTATGTCTATAAGTCATTTCTGAAATGCTACATAACATATAGATAGTATGCCTATCGGACATCCTGAATTTTTGCACCTGCATCTATCGCTAGGAAAACATGTTAATATGTTTAAATAATAAACAACATACCAGATATTAAGCCTATAGAACTTTCTGAATTTTTGCATATGCATTTATCACTAGGCAAACTTGTGTATCGGTTTAAATTGAAAACAACATTCTAGATACCATGCCGACTTCTGCACTGTTATTTCGGATATAAAAGTGTTTAATATCAACAACGCCTAGAAATCATGCCTATAGGAGGAACCAATGAAATCATAATCATTCGTTCTCTTATAAGTCTAAACTCAATAGTAACCATAATGACTGCAAAATTTATATTCCTGTAATTGACAATTTCTTCTTTCTATGAAACTATTAGATATCATGCCAATAGTTTTTTCACTTGACACAAAGGCAAGCCATAAGGCAACTTGCAAACTGAACCAGATTCTATCAATTCCAGCTAGTAGGCAGGCCTGACTCGGGTTACTTTTCTAAAATATGTAATGGATCAGTCTGGTACAACCTTTAAGTTTAATTAAGACCATAACCGGTATAAGTAAGACATGCTAAACAATTTGTCTTTAAGTTAAAGAGACATGTTTGAGCCTTTAAATGCTATGTGTTTCCCCATATATGCTCTACGTGTTTTTGAATGCCACCTTAGATTTTTATCCTTTTAAAATTACAAAAGCCCAAATTTCCCTTTGCGTTAGGACAAGTAGTCCGAAATGCCTTTGCGGCTGATAGGATTGGGGATGGGTAATAGCATGGAAAAAGTAAAACGAGAGAATTCTGCCTTTAATAACTTAACGCGGTAGGAAAGGGTACATATGGATATGATGACCACGCGATAACACCATATGTGTAAATGATTACCGGGTATTGTGTGGGGTGATCCATATTATTTATAAACCTAGGACCCTCTCCCCCTCCCTTTACTTGTTTGTTTCATTTAGTGTTTCAAAAGTTGTCCTCTATTTAAATTGCAGCTTCTTCGATTTTTCAATCTACTTGCAACAATCATGTAAAATTTCTTCTCTTTCTTTTACCCGTTTATTCTAAGTTAAATAAATTGCTTTTCCTCTCAAATTTCAGCTTCTTTGACTCTGGTTTAACTTCAAACTACTTGAAATAATTATGTGAAAACCCTCTCTCATATTTGCAACTCTTATTTGTCTACTTATTATTTGCACTTATAGTCACAATTGTAGTATGGACGGGAACCACACTAGTGGATCTTGAGGGGTGCCTAACACCTTCCCTTCGGAATAATTTCAAGCCCTTACCCAATCTCTGGTTTTCCAAATCAAGTTCTTCTTAGCATCCTAATTCACTTAATCATTAGGTGGCGATTCTTTAAACCAAATTACCAAAAGGAATTGGTTTGTGCTCCCATAATGTCACAAACCCGATTTCGCGAGAAAAAAAGGGGGATGACAAGATTTTTCAATGGTTACCTTGTCTTGCAGTGGCTGAGTTATGTCCATCTCAAGGAAAATTCTGGCATATAATATCTTATCACCTTTGGCTGTCAATTTATTAGTACATATTGTTCGACCTATATTGCTAGCAAGTCAATCCAAGTTCTCTTGAGTCCAGCATTGTAAAGGCCGTTTAGGGAATGACACCCATATGGGAATAAATCTCAGAGGCTCATTTTTGGAGAAGTACCCATTTATTTTGATGTAATATGTGCTTATCTTCCTCCTAGTCAAACTTGAAAATGAAGTACCCATCATCATGGAGGAATACTTTTGGAGTTGAAACAAAATTCACACTCTATAGACAAACTGTAACATCTCCTTAAACACATGAGTGCCACCCAAATCATAGCCAATTAATGCACTTCTCCATTTCCTACTCTGTTTCTCCATTACGTTTTATTTAGCTTCATAACTTTGACACAATTTTTAATGACTGGGGAAAAAACTTCAATTGCATGCCTAGGTGTTGCGCTAGAATGTTTTTACCCATACCCACAACAGTAGGGATTTCATATCCAGAGTTTACCTCGATAGGTCTTGGCATAGGTTGTCCCATAGGGAAATTCAGTCGACCAACAACAATATTAGTTGTCCCATCCTTATGTATCATTAGTGTCGACTGGATCTCTTATGGCACATGACATGGACCTTCTTCTCCCAGCACCCAGTTGATCAATTGCAATGGAACCAGAGTTTGGGGGACGCCTGACTGAGGGATAATTACCATCGCATCACCTTCTATCTTCATTGCATGGATTGGAGCTTGAGTTGCCTACCATTTTCGGCACGGCATCGCTTAGAGCGCACGTAAGCACACCTCTTCTTAACTTGCGCCTGCAGAGCTTTTCTCTCCTCTCTCTAATTCCTTTTAGAAAATGGAGAAGTTAGTGAATCATATGTGGGATGTATATACAAACAGTCGTGGGATCAAAATGTAAAAGTTTTGGCAAGAAGTATCCAAGGTGGAATATGAGGAGTTAACCAACGATACTCTTGGAGTTTCTGAAGATGCCATTTCTGATATCGCTAAGATATTTGTACGCTACATTCCTATTGAATCTCCATCTCTCCATTCATTGGTAATATGAAAAATAAGTCAAAGGAAAACAAAGAGCAAACAAACAACTAAAATGGAGAGAAAGTTATGACTTAGAATTGAGTTTTCTTTTCTCCAATAGCTTCGTATGGTGATGTTGGTATTAGGAGAATGTTCGGACATTTATTTGGAGGTACGTACGTCATTCCGACGTTAATTGGTGAAAGTTTGAAGATTTTTGAAAAGTTTGACTGGGAGTGAAATTTTTAATATCGGGGTCAAATTTCGACTCTGGAAATTAGAATAGGTCTATTATGTCATTTATGACTTGTCTACAAAATTTGAGGTGAATCGAACGTTATTTGATAGATTTCGGCATCAGACGTGGAATTAGAAGCTCAAAGGTTCCTAGGATTGAATTCATGCGCGATTCATGATATTAGCAGTGTTTGATGTAATTTGAAGGATCTAATAAGTTTGTATGATGATTTAGGACTTTTTGGTATTTTTGGTTGAGGTCCTAGTATCCTCGAGTGTCATTCTAACCTTGTTCGGCACGTTTCAAGTTATGTAGAGATTGCTAAAGTCTGTTTCTTCTAAGTTCCACTTTCCTTCTACGTATTCACGAAAGTATTCTCACGTTCCCATAGAGAAGTCTGATATTTCCTGGAACTTCACCTTTCACGTTTGCGAAGGAGGTACCCCATTTGCGAAGGGGCGGAACCTTGGTTTTATGTGATCGTATATTGGATCATGCGTTCGCGAAAAAGAGAAGCAGCTAGGTGGATCTCACAAATTATCCTACACATTCAAGAGTTAGAATCTATGTTTGCGGAGGCTTGGGATCACTAGTCATAGCGTTCGCGAGTGGACCCTCCCTTTGCTTAAGAGTAATTTGGGCAGTAACTTTTTTTTGCTTTGAGTTCTCGAAGAAGGATTTAATTGGGTAGCAAAATTTTAGAAACATTGTTAGGGTAAGAGTTCCTAACTCATTTTTGATTAATTTCTAATATTCTATCTTCAATTTCTTCAACAAATTAAGGATTTGGTTTGAAAAACTTGGAAAAAAAGTGTAGAAGTTCTTAGACCAAGTTTTTTTTGTTTTAAATGGCTAAATGAGGTCGGACTTGAATGATTCTTATATGGTTGGAGTCAATATTGAATAAGTGTTTGGTTTTTATAATTTTTGGTCGGGTTCCAAGACGGGCTTGGGTTGACTTTTTGGGGCGATTTTTTAATTATTTGCTAAAACCATAAGATTCATTTTTTAGATTAGTTTCCTATAGTTATATTTATAGTATGTAACTGTTTTTTGATAGATTTGAGTAGTTCAAAGTTATAAAATTGAGGGAAAGAGATTATTATTGATTGATTGAGCATGGTTTAAGGTAAGTGACTTGTCTAACCTTGTGTGGGGAGAATTCCCCTTAGGATTTGGTAATATTATGGTAAGTTGCAATATGTGAAGGCTGTGTACCCGAAGTGACGAGAGCGTACATGGGCTAAATATAGAAAATGCGGTTTATGCTACGTCGTTTCCTTTTATTTCCTTAATTGAGTTACTTTAGCATGTGTAGTCATCATGTTTAGCCTAATTTCACATGTCTACGTGTCTTTTGTCTTATTTACAACATGTACACCATGCTTAGTTGAGCTACCTGCTTCCTTGCTTTTGTATTCATTATTTAACTATGAGATTCTTTACTTGAAATTGTATCCTTGAAATATCATTGTTTCAGTTGTTATGATTTCATTTTCGTGATTATTATTGAGGTGATTGTTTGGTGGTTGCACGAAGTTTCTATCATACAGTTGATATTATTACACGAAGTTTCTACCATGCGGTAGTTATTTTTTGCATGAAGTTTTTGCCAAGCTGTTGTGATTATTAATGGGCATGCGATAGTATAAGGTCTGGGTGTTGAAACACATACGGTGAGATAAGGTAGGCTTGATATGCGTGGCTAGTAGGGGAACTGCTAGAAGTTATGCAGTGTGACAAGGTGTGCTAAAACGTGTGATGCTATTTCGGAAAAATAATTTATAAAACTAAATATAAAGGCTCTCGTGATGACATAAGGATAGATTGGGAGATATTTTACTTTTGGGACTACAAGGTGGTACCTCGGAAGTGCCCCAGTTTGTTTCGTCTATTTGGTTGTTTGTTGTTGTTTTCCTTAACTTGTAAGATTCTTACTTCCTTTTTGTTGTATTTGTCTTTCCTTGATTTCGTGTTGTTATTTTCCATAAACTCTTATTTGTTTCATTTCCCTGTTGTGAGCATGTGGTTTTTGCCTTATATGAATTACTCCCATAATTTCAAAACCAAAATAAATTTCTTTTCATTATTGGCAATTTTGACAGTTTTCATGGCATCCTCTGTTAATAGTTTACATTTGCTTGTGCACGTTTATTTTAATTTAATTAATGGAAAATACTAAAAAAATATGTGCATTTTAATTTAGGATTCAATTTAACATTTTAGATTAATTAAATAATTAGTTATTTTATAAAAAAGAAAAATAAAAAAATATATAGTTTGATGTACACTGTTTTAATTTAAACATTGATTATGGGAGGTTTTTCTTTCATTTTTTTAATTAAGTATGATAATTATAATTTAGGTTTAATTAGTTTAATTAGGTTCTAGGATTTAATTTAAATTTTTATTTAATTTTGAAATTGAAAAAAAGAAGAAAAGAAAAAAATACACAAACAGATTTTTATAAAAAACAAAGGCTTGAATTTGGGCCAGCCCAAGCTAAAACCCAAAACCCGTCCAAAATACCTGCATGCCTAGCCCAAATCCATTCCCCCCTCCCGGTCCAAACCCCCATTTAATAAAATGACCCCAAATTTACTTAAATCAATCCTAGCCGTCTAGGATTAGATGATCCAACGATCGAGAAGCCAAGATTATTTAATATAAGAATGTCTAAACGTGACCTCCCCTCCTTAAACTCATCTCTCTCAATTCTCGCTTAGGAGATAGTCAGTACGGACCCTAGCCGCCCCTAATTCCCACCGCCTTGGGGTTGTGGCGCCACCACAAATACCCACAAAATTTACACCCCTTAACCACTACAACCCCCTAGACCCTAATCTGTGGTCAATATCCTTCAAATGTGCCATGAGATTCTCAAATCTTAAATCACAGGTTATGAGCCCTAAATCCCAAATGACAAGAATTGTCAAGCTATTGCTTCTTCAACCCTTTTCGCTTATCTTTTACATGCTTTGCTTTGAAATTTACATTAATTAATGGCTTTGTTAAGAGTCGTTGACTAATATGAGTTTCAACCCATTTCGGATTAGTCGAGGTCTCGTCAAATTGTCCTCGACTAGTTGGAATGCATTCGAGTTCTATTCATCGTCTTAAAGTGGTATTTTTGTTCTCTTAGGTTGTTAATTTTTGTCTTTTCTTATACCTCATCTTTTCCATTTTAGCTTTTACTGGTTTTCCACTCAATTGTGTTTTATATGCTTGCATAATTGAGTCCAGACTTGTGTAGGTAGTATTGACTTCAGGGGCTTAGTTTGAAAACATTTTTGTTTTTAGTTTTTGACCCAAACTCCATGAGTCTTTGAGACTCTATGGAATAGCTTGGAAATTTTGGGCTTTCAATATCAATATAGGGTTTCCGAAATTTAAAAGGCCCAAAAAGAGAATCGATTGGAGGCTTATTCAGAACTACCAGCTTGGGTAACTTGGACTCAGAATGTTTTCTTGATATACAAAGGTAAAAATAGAAGGCCTGAGGGGTAATTTGGAGTTTTCGAGTAGAGAATCTTTGGATAATAGACGTAGAAGCTTCTAGTAGGGGTTTGTAAAAAATTTTCAGACCATGACTTGGCCAACAAGTCAGTAAATGAAGGGTGAATAGCAAAATAGGAAATTAAAAAAAGAGCCTAATGGGTAAAAATCAAAACCTAAAATCTGCCATATTTGATTGCCTATAAAGGCATCTTATTCTTGCCTTGCAAAAGAGGATTGGAGTTATAGGAAATACAAGTAAATCACAGTGACTAAATATCAGTAAAAATACTGTTACATTGGGTCTTCCTTGTGGATTTGTTAATTTTCCATCTTCTAAGAACAAATTCAAATCTAATTAAAGCTGAAATGGTTTAAGGATAATGGTAAAGAAGGATCTGATTTGAAGCTCTGGTCGAGGGGTTTTAAATCTTGGTTCTAAAGTTCTTTTCCTTCTATCATCTCTGCATTGGATCATTGACTACTACTGTTGATGCCGACTTCCTTACCCTTGTATTCATTCTTTCATTGCTGGTTATATTTGGTCGAGCAGATGTGAGGATGCATAGAACTGGGCCTCCTGTTGGCCCAATTAGGGAAGCTCTCGACAAACTTGGCAGGTTGTCACCTATTTTTGATCTTCTCGTCCATTTAAAATAGGCTCCTCCCAGCCCAAGTCTCAGAAGTTATCCAGAAAAGACTTGTGTACTTCATGGACTTCTACTTGTCTAATTTTTCTAAATCATAAAA
This sequence comes from Nicotiana benthamiana, assembly GCA_034376525.1. Taxonomy (NCBI): domain Eukaryota; kingdom Viridiplantae; phylum Streptophyta; class Magnoliopsida; order Solanales; family Solanaceae; genus Nicotiana; species Nicotiana benthamiana. The sequence goes on from CM067337.1 coordinate 61,672,177, forward strand.
GACTGATTTTGTTAGTAACAATTCTCGTTTCATATCCTAGTCATTTGACGTAGGATCAGCCAACAAACAGACTCGATGCTTTTCTTTCAACTAGTTTCCTTAAAATGAATTGGGACATGTTAGAAAAATAATAATAGTTATGGCCCACCAATTGTAGTTTGAATAACCTTTAAAATGGAGTTGAGGTGCGCTGCGTTAAATAAAAATCTCCATACTGTGGCCCTTCGTTTAATTTGATTTAACTTAATCTTTAAATTTGAGGCATGCCATTTAGCAAAATTTCATGGCCTTCGCAAAATTAAAAATGCGTAATTGCTTTAGGCGTATTAGTTAAATAATTTACCTTCCTAAACTCGAGTGCACATTTATGTGACCCAAATCCAAATCCCAACAATGTTAAAATATGTCGAAGATTGCGGGTGTATTTATGTGACGTGGTTCAAGACGTATCTTAACAGCGTTGCAATATTTCTAAAACTAAAAATGAATAAAAGCGGTTAAAGTTAATATTTCACATAGGTTCAAAATATTTTAAAATAATATAGTTAAGCCAAATATAATAGTTGAGCGACCGTGCTAGAACCATGGAACTCGGGAATGCCTAACACCTTCTCCCGGGTTAACAGAATTCCTTACTTGGATTTCTGGTTTGTAGACTGTAATTCAGAGTCAACCCTTTCCTCGATTCGGGATTTGCACCGATGACTTCGGACACCATTAATTATCCCACGTGGCGGCTCTGAAAATTTAATAAATAAATAATCCCGTTTAGATTGTCCTTTAATTGGAAAAACTCCCTATCTACGCCCTTCGTGGGATGTAGTAGAAAAAGGAGGCGTGACAGCTCTGACAAATCTTCTAGGGGATGAACCCATAATCTTTTGTTCAGGATTCAAAAGTCGAGCTTAGAATAATTATTATATTGGGCTTTATTTATTATCTAATTTTGTTACATGTTTGAGCCTAGTGTGCTAAGTGTTGCTTTTACTGCTTTGAAATTATTTGAACGGTATAAATTATTACGAAACCCTTCTCTTCTCATCTTTGGGGATGTACTCGCTGGTCAAGACTCCCTATGATGTTAGTGTCATACCTTGAAATAAGAAAGAGGCTCAGACAAGTTACTAAGCCGGATGGCCTTTTGGTTCCCGGTACGTAGCCCCCTCATCGACTCGAGTTGTTCGCTTGGGTACACAGTCTAGAACACATATGCCGGTTTTAGATGTAGAATAACTTAGTCTCATGCCGGATCCCTAGTATGAACACTTATTTTCATCATGCTTTTCACTTAGGGGACTCAACATTGGGGTTGGGTTCGTCTAGGATAGGTGTACCTAAAAAAACAGACCATTCTGATGCATCTCGCATGCTACTTATGCATTTATTTTGGATTTGCATGCTGACCTGCTTTTGAATTAAAAAAGGAAGAATTTGGCAAAGAAAATATCAGTGTGAGCGATACGCGAGGTAATTACTTGTTTCGCAAAACCGATGTCCCAAATAGATACTAAAATTCTGTAACAACTTTTAAAAAGAAATCAAAGAAAAAGATTTTTGTTATTGTTTTGTCAAAATTGCCCGAACTACGCTTGTTTGATTCTCACAGGTATGAGATACGTAGGAGACCCTCATTGGGCGCAACTCCATTTTGCAAAAATAGCCTCAAAAGAACTAAATTTTGTTTGTGATAAATAAATAAGGCAATTCTTGTAAAAATTAGCCGAATGTCCCCAAAAGGGCACCGGAAGGCTGCTTTTGCAAGAATAGCCGCTTTGGATTCTTTTTCAAATTTTTTGTCGATAGCTAGCATAGCCTTAAAATCTTCCCTCAAAAGTGTTGAAAGGCGGCATTTGCAAAGACGCACTCGAACTCTTGAAATGGAAAATCTGAAAAAAAATCAACTTTGTTTTGTTTTGAGTCAAATAAATCATGATTTTTAGCTTAATCACCCTAACAAATGTGCAGAATGAGCATGAATCAAAATTTGCCAATAACAGTCATGAACATGATCCCTTTGGAGCTATATATGTGGTGGAATAATGTAGGTGAATCTGGGCAAGCCAAGGTCAATTCATACTTGGAGGGTCTCACCGGGTTGTTGAAAATTAATCCTGTGGGGGGGGGGGGTACATAATAAAGGCGTTAGTTACATTTTGGGACCCGACCCATAACATATTTCATTTCTCAGGCTTCAAACTCACCCCAACCTTGGATGAAATAGCCGGATATATCGGGGGCAGAAAAGTTCCCCTGAGACACTAGTACTTGATTGAACCAAGGGCTATCACTGTAAAAAAATTCTTATATTCACTAAAGATAAACATGGGGGTTCACAACCGAGATCTCTCAACCGGTTTTTGTACTCCACAATTTATATACAAGAGATACAAACACATAAAGGGGTTTAACGACCCTGAAAATAAGATTTGTAGGAAGGGAAACCGACTCAAATGGGAATAACACCTGTGTTTTGCTTTTATAGTATTCTTCTTGGGCCTCATGGTGTTTCCCCAGAAAGATGGGAATATTAATATAAGAATATCAGGGGTTGTCACCACTTTTCTTACTCATACTAAGAGTACTCTCGCACCAATGCTATTATCTAAAATCTTCCGTGCCCTTACAACCTGTAAAGCCGGAGGATACTTCTTTGAAGGATGCAACTTGTTGTTACAGATGTGGATGATTGAACAAGTGTGCCATCATCCTCAATTCATGAGTTATAGGTTGTTAGAAAAGAGCTGCATAGAGGAATTTTATACCAGAGTTGATGGGTTTAGATTACCAGAGCGGGTAATATAATGGGTATCATATCACCGTGCCATAGGTGCATCAAATAGAGTGGACGTTTGGGTGGCTATCTGTCGATGAAATCATATACATGCTAGTTACCGGGCCTCATTTCCATTTGATGGGTCTCAGGAGCATTCAACCTTATGCCCCATGTAGGGAGCTGAGACATTTACGGAGACGCCAAATGGTTCTCAGGGATGAAGACATTAGTTGCCACTTGGTCGAGATTGGTCCCAACGGTCAGTTCATAAAGCAGCAGTCCGCCAAATTTGGAGCGAATTCTAGTACTTGACAGCGAACAATCGAGTATGTGACATGTCTACAGGTGAAGTTTCACTAGTGTATCTTTCTTTGTATAAAATGTAAGTCGAGTTCGGAAGGTTGGCCAAAAGACCTCATCTTCGGGAATTTTCTGAGGCATCACAAAAACAGTGGGATTGGTTAGCCAAGGAAAATGAATACGGGGCCACAATAGGAAAATAGGAAAAAAAAAATCAAAGGCCTTCATTTCGAGAATTGTTTGCAAGCTGTGGCAGACGAGGGTGAAAAGAAAAAACTAGCCAAAGAAAATGAAGCCTTGTGAGCCCAAATTCAGAAAATGAAAATAGCCGCAGAAAATTCCACCAGAACGATGAGAAGCTCATAGACAAAGGCGGAAAATAGGAGAATACGGATTTGACTTAAATAAAGCAAAAGGTGAGCTAGCCAGGGCTCGAAATCAATTGCCCAAAAATGTAGAATACGAGCATGCATGGTCATCATTCTTGGAAACAAAAATGTTAAATAAGCAAGGGACTTCAAGGCTGAAAGATAGCACTTTTACACAGCAATAGCACGCTAGAAAGAGATCTGCATCAATTTCAAGAACTGAATCGGGTACCGAACAAACATTAGAAGCTAGGGCCCAACTTATTGGGCAACATTTGCAAGAAAAGGGGGTCATAAGAGAGAGGGTCCGCAGGATGCTGATTACATCGTAGTAAAGTGTAGTGGCTATGAAGATACGGAGATCCATGTTTTTTCCACCGGAATGACCTTCAATCATCAAGTAATGGAAGACCTCCACCACCTCCAAGGGTATTTAGCATGAAGGCATGTGGTGAGACCGAATGATATCCCGCAGGCCCCCAGGAGAATTAGAGGCATCAATGTATTTGTGATTGTCACTCAAGTCTATATTTTCTTGTATAAGATTCTTTAGTTTTTGTCAAGTCTATTGTTTTCACCTTGCTGTCAGAGTCTGTTAGTTTCTTTTCATCAGGTCCGTTCGTTTGGTGGTTGTAATCAAAACTGTTTTACTTTATAAAAATTGACATTCCCAATAAATATTTCTATACTTATCTACCAAAACTATGCTCGGCCTGATCCATGCACGGTCATTATACGTAGGCAATCTCCATAGGATTTAACCATAAACAAAGGAGAAAAATAAAGAGAAGAAAAGAAAGGAAATAAGGAAAACAGAGAAAAGAAAAGTGAGAAAAATAAGAGACCGTGAGTGAAAAACATGGAAAAATAAGGGAGATAATAATAAAACAAAGAGAAGTGGGAAAAGCAAGCTGAATAAAGGAAAAAAGAGAGAGAAAGGAAAAAAAAGGAGTTGTATAGGGCAAAAGCCAGGATGACGCAAGCAACCGATCCAACGCATAATAAGAAACTTATAACTGCTTAGGTGCATCCACCCGCGAATATGTGGTTGCCGATATGTGAAAACCTAACCGCTAACAAGTTTCGATCTTGTTTATCCAATACAGTCAGGTGGTTAGTTTTGCGAAATTCTAGCAACCCACCCCTACAACACCCATTCCAAAATTAAGCTGACTATCGCCAACAAAAAGCCTGACGCAAGTATCATTGATTCCTCGGGATAGGTGGAAGAGTTGGATGACCGCAATGAAAGAAGAGGTGTATAAATTGAAGCAACAGATGGATAAAATGTATCAGGAGTGGGTAAAAGGGCAACTACCTCCAGCTTATCCCTCCACCCCGGCCTTCATCCCACCACTAGCCTAGTCACATGATCACTCTGCCACTGATCCACCTCCAAGATTCCCCATCTATCAACAATACCAGAGCATAACTTCCTAGACACCCCCAGCTCCACCACCCAAACTTGTTACACACCCTCCTCCACCAGTTTCTCCTACTTTGTGGCACCTCCACCCCCTACACTCCACAGATCCTCCAACGAACCTTTGTTCTAAACCCATGAAAACCAATAATATCCCCCAGAGCTCACAAAACTCCATAACCCTATTAATGCACTCCTCGTTACCTGTAAAGGCTGAGAAACTAGCCAAACATTCCGAGCAAGAGGAGATGCTCAAGAAAGCCAAAAGTCTAGAGTAGTCATTCAGAGATAGGCGAGGGCTGGGAGGCCAAGTGAGTGTGTCATACAAAGACCAATGTTTTTTCCCAGACGTACAATTGCCTCAAGCTTTAAGATGCCCAAGTTTGATGTGTATGAAAGGCATGGTGATCTAGTGGCACACCTAAGGGGGTTTTTTAGCAAGATGAGAGGAACGAGTGGGAGAGATGAATTACTGATGGCGTACTTCAGTCAATGATTAAGTGGCTCATCTTTGGAATGGTACACCCGACAAGATCATGGTCGGTGGTACATGTGGGATGATCTAGCCCAAGCATTCGCCTGCCATTTTCAATATAATGTTGAAATCATTCCGGATCGTTTGTCCTTGACAAAAATGGAAAAGAAGCACAATGAGAGCTTTAGAGTGTGGCTTTCGTTGGAGAGAGCAGGCAGCAAGGGTCAACCCGCCAATTAAGGAAAGCAAAATGGTAGATTACTTCTTACAAGCCTTGGAGCCTTCTTATTTTAGCCACCTGGTATTATCAGTGGGTAAGTCTTTTAATGAGATAGTAAAAATGGGGAGCATGGTACAGGAGGGGCTAAAATCTAACAAAACTATGAGTTATTCAGCAATCAAAGCAACCACCCAGGCCATCCAAAGCGGGACCGAGGGAACGATCAAAAAGAATATGAAGGAGGAGGTAGCAATAATTGACTCAAGAACTTGGATTGGGCCTCGGGGTTCACCACATTACAACCAGCCTAAACCCCACAATCGGACCTTTCCCCACACTCCATATAGCTCATCACAACATTACTACCCACCCCCTGACCCTCATTATTCCATTCATCATGCACAAGCATATACTCAACCTCCCTCCCATTCATAATAGCATGCACCAACCCCACAAAATAATTACCCAGCCCCACATAATGCCTATCTACCTCAAAAGGCCTATCAAAACCTCCCTAGACCAGCTTTCTGGGCCAACCAAGCTTTTATAAGAAGAAAACTTTCACTCCATTGGGAGAATCCTATACCAGCTTATTCCACAGGTTTAGATAAGCAAAGTTGCTGAATCCTCCCCTGAGAAATCTTGATTATTTTGTTAGTTGTGAGTATTGTTCTGGTTCCTTGGCGGATGACACATATAAATGTTGGTATCTGAAGCACACTATCGAAGAGCTCATTGATTCGCATCGGATTGAGGTACAGGCTCCCAAAGAACCCAATATTAATCAGAACATGCTGCCTGACCATTAAGAAACAAACATGATTGAGATAGTGCACAAAGTGGGAGAGCCCAAAAAGCCTTCGCAAACTGTCATGATAATCCGAGCTAGTGAGGGGAAGTCGGTTGGAAAACTAATAAATGAGATGTCGATGTTTAATTTGAGTGGAACAAGCAGCGATCCTTTTGCTGTAATCAAGAAGGGATCCCCGGGAGATGGGAGAGTGAAACAAGAAAATACTAAAAATGGTGGTACCAGAGGTGACAAGAAAGCCTGTTGTTGTTGTGAAAGGTGCTCGTGCAGAGCCCGTCATTATTAAACCGGTAACTCAATTTCCAATAGTCAACAGCAGTGTCATCCCTTAGAATTATGATCGAGTAATAGTGACTTACAAGGGGAAAGAGGTTAGAGAAGAAGTTTGTGAAACCCATGGATTGACGCGTTCGGTGAGGTGCTTCACCCCCGAAGAGTTTGACAAAACCTAAACCCTCCAAGGATAACTCAATGTTGGTGAAGAAAGTTATGACTGAAGAGTAAGCACAAGAGTTTCTGAAAAGGATGAAAGCGCAAGATTGTTCTATTATAGAACAAATGAGAAAGACTCCTGCTCAAATCTCACTGTTATCATTGTTGATTCATTTAGATGAGCACCATCGGGCACTAATGAAGATCCTGAACGAGGCCAACGTTCCTGGCAAAATCTTAGTCAATCACTTGAAAAATATAGCCAACAAGATTTTCGAAGTAAATGGAGTCACTTTTTTTAATGATGAATTGCTCGTAGAGGGTACAAAGCACAATAGGCCCCTTTATCTTATGGTGAAATGTGAAGATTCTGTGGTTACTCGAGTGTTGGTTGACAACAGTTCAAGTGCGAATATTTTCCCTCTTTCTACCCTGAACAAGCTGAAAGTGGATGATGAATGAGTTCACAAGAACAATATTTGCGTGTGAGGGTTTGAAGGTGGAGGGAAAGAATTGGCCGGTGACATTGTACTCGAGCTAAAAATCGGACCAGTTGACTTTACCATGGAATTCCATGTGTTAGATTTGGTGTCTCATACAATCTGCTGTTGGGGCGATCCTGGATCCATATCGCTAAAGTGGTCCCCTCAACTTTGAATCAAATGGTGAAATTTGAATGGGACAGACAAGAAATAGTTGTGCACGGCGAGGACAATGTGTATGCTCATAGTGATGCTATTGTACTGTTCATTGAGGTGGTTGATTACAAGGGGCCTTAGATATATCAGGTATATGACACGGTATCAGTGAAGAAAATTCTATAAGGGGAGTGTGTTCCAATACTGAAAGTAGTCGATGCATCAGTCATGGTAGCTGTTGAAATCTTTCTGGCTCTCTTTATGTTTGGAATCGTGGGCTTGAACTCCAAACCAAAGGTGTTCATGTTTGGGGCGTCGCTTCAAGGTATCACACAACCGATGTCTATCCACAAAAACATGGACTCCTTTGTTTTGGGATTCAAGCCCACGATTCCAAACATAAAGAGAGCTAGAAAGATGAAGCAGAAAGCATGGGTCCTTCCCAAGCCCGTGTCACGTCTCTTCAGATCATTTGTAAGGCCTAACACTAAGAAGTGCTTGGCAACTTTAAGTCTTAGTCTTGCGGTTGGTCCAGATAATGAATTTATTGAAAGGTTCGAAAAGTTGTTTGAAGATGTGAATGTGGTAGAAGTAAGAGAGGGCTCTAGCAGGGCATATGTGCAATTTGTTGGGCCCTGTGCAAAAATCAACAATTTGAAAGCTACTCCTCCCCTGACCAGGAAGGAGTTTTGGTAGTATGCTTTGATTTTTCTTGTAATTTCTCTGGATTATTCCAGGGTTGTAATTCAGAGTTTATTTTCCATCCATTTGGATGTATAAACCTTTTTATCTTTCAATTTCAATGAAATACAATTTCACTTTTCATCAGTTCTGATAGTTTTTATTTTTCTTTGCTTTTCTTTTCCTTCTTGTACAGTTCTTTTTATGCGGACTTCAATAACATGACATGCATAAGGAATCTTTCGGCCCAATCTTGAAAGCCAATCTAATTATGAAATAATAATTCAAGAGATAGAATGAGAGGATGAGTTTGAGTATGATAAGGAAGGGGCATTTGAAGAAATTCGTAAAGAATTAAGCCACTTTGAGGAAAAACGCAAGCCAAACCTTAGCGATACAGAAGCAATCAATCTAGGGGACCCAGATAATATCAGAGAAACTAAAATAAGTGCCCATGTCGCCACAACTTAGGGAAAAGATAATCGAAGCATTGCTTGAATACAAAGACATTTTTACATGGTTATACGATGACATCTCGGGCCTATGAATTGACTTGGTGGTTCATAAATTTCCCACTAACGCTGCATGCCCTCCCGGCAAACAAAGGTTTAGGAAGTTTAAAATTGACATGAGGATAAAGATCAAAGAGGAGGTAAGAAAGCAATTTGAAGCAAAAGTCATTCGTGTCACGCGGTATCCCACCTGGTTAGCCAATGGTATGCATGTGCCAAAGAAGGATGGTAAAACCAGGGTGTGTAGGTTGATTATTGTGATCTCAATGAGGCGAGTCCAAAGGATAACTTCCCATTGCCGAACATCCACATATTGATTGGCAATTTTGCAAAACATGAGATTGGTTCTTTTGTTGATTGTTACGCGGGCTATCACAAGATCTTAATAGATGAAGAGGATGCAGAGAAGACGACATTCCTCATACCGTGGGGAACATACTATTACAAGGTCATGCCTTTCGGTCTGAAGAATGGCAGGGCAACTTATATGAGGGCAATGCCAACCATATTCCACGACATGATACATAAGGAGATTGAGGTCAATGTGGATGATGTAATTGTGAAATCCAGGAAGCAATATGACCATGTCAGGGACTTGAGAAAATTCTTCCAGAGGCTTTATAGGTACAATCTCAAACTCAATCCTGTGAAATGCGCATTTGGTGTGCCCTCGGGGAAGTTTCTAGGATTCATTGTCAGCCGTCGGGGCTTTGAGCTAGATCCATCAAAAATTAAAGCCATACAAGAATTTTCGCATCTGAGGAACAAAGCTGAGGTAATGAGTCTGTTGGGGAGATTGAACTATATCAACAGATTTATTGCTCAACTCATGACAATTTGTGAGCCTATCTTTAAGCTGTTGAAAAAGGATGTTGTGGCCAAATGGATGGATGAATGCCATGAGGCTTTAGATAGGATAATGGGGTATTTGTCGAACCCACCTGTATTGGTCCTACCAGAACCAGTGAGGCCTTTGATTCTGTATCTAACAATCTTGGACAACTCATTTGGGGGTGTGTTGGGTTAGCACGATATCACCGGTAAGAAGGAGTAGGCCATGTACTACCTTAGAAAAAAGTTCATAACTTATGAGGTTAAGTATACTCATCTTGAAAGGACATGTTATGCCCTAACTTGGGTAGCATAGAAGTTGAAACATTACCTATCATATTATACTACTTACCTCATCTCTTGCTTGTACCCGTTGAAATACATCTTTCAAAAGCCTATGCCCACGGGAAGGCTTACAAAGTGGCAGATCCTGCTCATAAAGTTCGACATCATTTAGGTGACTCGGAGTGCAATGAAAGCATACTCCTTGGCTAAAAATCTGATCGAGAACCCTGTGGATGAAGAATATGAACTCTAAAGACATATTTCCTGGATGAGGAGGTGATGCATATTGATCAAGTGGAACAGGCCGAGAAGCTACTATAGATACTATTCTTCGATGGGGTTGCCAACATAAAAGGAATTAGGATAAGAGCAGTACTTATTTCTGAAATGGGGCATCACTACCCCGTTACAGCTCAGCTCCGTTTCTATTGCACTAACAATATGGTAGAATATGAAGCATGCATTTTGGGTTTGAGGTTAGCAGTACACATGGTTATCTAGGTAGTCTTGGTCTTGGGGGACTTGGGCCTTCTTGTACACCAAATTCAATGGGAATGGGAAACACGAGATTTGAAGATCATACCATACCGACAATGTCTTCATGATCTTTTCAAAAAAAATTTATTAGTAGAATTTAGGCATATTCCAAGAATCCACAACGAGGTTGCTGATTCCTTGGCAACCTTAGCATCGATCCTACATCTTCCAGATAAAGCTTATGTTTATCCGCTACATATCCAAATCCATGATCAACATGTTTATTGTAATATGGTGGAAGAGGAGCTTGATGGTGAACCTTTGTTTCACGATATCAAAGAATATATCCGGATTGGTGTACCAAGTACAAGCCACAAATGATTAAAAGAGAACAATTCATCGCTTATCAAGCAGATTTTTCTTCAGTGGAAGGGTATTATACAAAAGAACGACAGATCTTAGGTTGTTGAGATGCATTGATGCTAGACAGGTTATGGATATCATGACCCAGGTACATTTCGGAGTTTGTGGACCGCATATGAGTGGGTATGTTTTTGCAAAGAAGATTTTTCGAGCAAGTTACTATTAGCTCACCATGGAGCGAGATTGTATCAGTTTGAAGTGCAAATGTCATCAATGTCAGGTGGATGAAGATTTGATTCACTCCTCGCCATCTGAATTACATACAATGTTTGCACCATGGCCCTTTATTGCTTGGGCATCGATGTCATTGGGCCTACCGAGCCAGCAACATCTAACAGGCACAGGTTCATCCTGGTGGCTATTGATTATTTCACCAAGTGGGTTGAAGCTAAAACATTCAAGTCTATTATCAAGAAAGTCGTGGTCAATTTTGCGCATTCGAATATTATTTTCCGATTCGAGATCCCGAAATTAATCATCACGGACAATGGTGCAAATCTTAATAGTCATTTGATAAAAGACGTATGTCAGAAATTTAAGATTACACATCACAATTCCACACCATACCGCTCTAAGGCGAATGAAGAAATTGAGGAATCCAACAAGAACATAAAGAAGATACTTCGGAAAATGGTGGAAGGTTCCAAACAATGGCACGAGAAATTGCCTTTCTCATTTTTAGGGTATCGCACTACTGTTCGCACTTCAGTAGGTGAAACCTCGTATTTGGCACAAAAGTAGTTATATCTGCAGAGATTGAAATCCCTTCCCTTCGGATTGTCGCTGAGGCTGAAATTGATGATGATGAGCAGGTCAGAACCCGCATGGAGCAATCGAGCTTGATTGACGAGAAAATATTACCAGCAGTGTGTCATGGCCAGTTGTATCAATAGAGAATGGCCAGAAAATATACCAAGAATGGCCCACGGAGGTTTGAAGTGTGTCAGTTGGTATTGAAACGTATCCCCCCTCATCATACGGAGGCAAAGGGCAAGTTCGACCCAAATTGGAAACGCTTGTTCCTTGTGTCGAGGGTGTTCTCCAATGGGGCCTTGTGTTAAACGGATGTAGAAGCCAAATATGCAGAAATGGCCATCAGTTCCGATGCAGTTAAGCGATACTATGTATGATTTTCTTTGGTTAAATTGTATTTGTTTGTACTTCGCATGTTTCGGAGATTAGAATGTCGAAGGCATTTTGTTCTGCTATCTAAACACCATATCCTTTGTTATCCCTTTTGAGCTTTATTCGTTTTCTTTCATACCCCTTTTTTCGGAACCAGTAGCAAAATCAGAAGTGCAAGCATGGCAGATGAGTAAAGTGAAGAAAAAAAGAGAAGAAAAGGAAAAGAAAAAGAAACAAAAGAAAAGGAATAAGAAAAAAAGAGAGAAAGAAAAAGAAAAGAAAAAGAGAAATAAAAAAAGAAAAGTAAAAGAAAAACCACAAAACAACAAAACAACAAAAAGAAAAAGGAGGAAAGAAAAGAAAAGAAGGAAAGGAAAAGAAGAAGAGAAAGAAATATCACAACAACAAAGCAATTTCTAACATGAAATATGTTCGACCTGATTCCTTTTATGGATACGTAGGCAACCTTACAGTTCGGTCACATAAAAACAAAATCCAAAAGCCCCCAAGCAAGAAACTGGGGCAGAAGTTGTGGTTGTAGTAAGAAATCCGATTCCGAAAGTTAAAATTTTGAACCCATTTGAATTGTGTTGAGCCTCTAATACTCTTTATTTCTAACCCTATCCAAAAGCACACGTTACGGTCCAAAGAAAGACCTTCTGATCAGTTGCTGAAAGATGCTAAGTCAAGAAAATATAGATGATTCCTGTTAGGGGAAACAATCTGACCCGATCAAGGAAAATGAAATAAGAGAGTCTTGTTGGTAAACACCTTCACGCGCACCGCAAGATGACGAGAGTTGAGAGAAAATGAGAGATTCTTACTGGTGAAAACCTCACAGGCACTGTGAGGCGACAAAAATTGAGAGAAAATCAAAATGAGAGAGTCTTAATGGTGAAAACCCTAACAGGCACCTTAAAGAGAGAGAGAGTTGAGAGATGAACAAACGAAAGAGGTCCGTTTGTAAAAACCTATTAGAACACCACAGGGTGAGAAAGATCAAGGTTTGGTCAAAGAACTCGGGTTACAAAAATCAGGGGTAACAAAGCATGGAAACTGAGAGCTGATTGGTTGAACATACTGGGCCAACTAGGTCGAAGTGCATGTTATGATCGTTAGCACCAGTTATTCCGCACAGATAAGTCTCTTTTCTTTCTCCCTTTTTTGCAGTCATCCAATTTCAGATTCTTCTTATCCTGAAACAACTCAAAGCCATTGCATTTCATTTTCTTTCGGGTTTCCATTTCTATAAAGGTTTCAAGGTTAATTTTGTTTTAAAATGTAAGAAAGAATTTCAAAGCTCACTACCAGCTTCCAAATTGCAAAGCATAGTGTGGCCAGAACATGCCAAAGGCAACGTGAGATAAAGTAAGATATAAAGAACTACCAAAAGTTTCATCAGGGGAATGATTCAGTAATTTGAGTACAGATGCAAAGATTCCGGTAAAGGAGTCAGGAAGGTAGAACAAAGGTTTGGGTACAAAACACTCTGTTTATCCAAGGCCATAGGGTTCGAAGGTTAGCCAGAAGATTTAGTGATTCATAGTCAGTTTGGAAAAGCTGTCCACAACGGACCATGACAGTAGGGAGGCCACTTTCAGCAAATAATGCCACAAGCTAACTACCATATTTTAAACTGACAAGATTTTTTTTTTTATTGAAACACGGGCAGAATATTCGGGATGTCTCGAACAAATCCTCCGTAGGGGAAAGGAAATCACCAAGCATGTATGACTATAAATTTCAGGACCATCCCTGAAAAATGGGACCTAGTTAAGGTTCAAAATAATTGTGAGTAGCAGAAAGAGCATAAGGTTACTCTAATGTTTGCATGTTTGAAATAGAATTCATCTAGGAGTTGTTAGGACTCCCCTGAAAAAATGAGACTTAGCTTAAAATTCAAAACAATCACAGGTAGCATAATCTAGCATAAATGTTCCCCAAAGAAGATAAGTTGGTTTCAAAATTTTGTTCTGGAGATAGGATTCATCTAGGAGTTGTCGGGACCCTCCTGAAAAATGGGACCTAGTCTTCAAAAATGAGTAGCAAAATATAGCATAAGCGTACCCCGAGAGAATACAAGTTGGTCTCAAAGTATGCGTGTTTCAAGATAGGATTCAGTCGGGAGTTATCAGGACCCTCTTGAATAATAGGACTTAGCTTTAAGATTTCCATTAGAGAATAAGATTTACCGTAAGTTATGTCGTAGGGATGTATAATTCAATCGTAAGGAATTGTCACTCTTAGGATGAAATTTGACTTTGGATTGTCAGGACCCTCCTGGATAATGGGATGTAGATTTAATTGGCGGTCCCCATCAGATATAACTTAGATTTAAAATGTTTGATTTAGTGTTTTCAGGACCCTCCTGAATAATGGGACTTAGCTTTAATATTTCCATTAGAAAACAAGATTTAGCATAAGCTCTGTCTTATGGAAGCATCATTAGACTTGATTCTGATTTTTGAGGAACCTCCTAGATAATGAGACATAGTTTCAAGGTCTTCTTAGATAACAAGAGGTAGTGGAAGTTGTACTTTTAGTAGATGTAACTTAGGTTAAAAACTGTCTTTTAACTAGGAGTTTTCAGGACCCTCGTGAATAATGAGATGTAGTTTTAAGGTCGGCTTAGATAACAAGTTGTAGTGAAAGTTGTACCTTTAGAAGATATAGCTTAGTGTTAAAATTGTCTTTAGTTAAGAGTTGTCAGGAACCTTCCGATTAATGGGACATAAGCTTAATATTTTCTTAGATAATAAGACATAGCGGAAGTAATACCTTTAGAAGATATAGCCTAGTTTTAATGTTGTAATTAGTTAAGAGTTGTCAGGACCCTCTTGGATAATGGGATGAAACTTTATTATTTTCTTAGATAACCAGATTTAGTGGAAGTCGCAACTTTAGAAAACATAATTCAATTCTTAAAACTTTCATTTAACTAAGAGTTGTCAGGACCCTCCTAGATAAATGGGATCTAGCTCTCAAATTTTTAGAATATTTGGCAACATGATTCAGTTTAACACTCCCATATATACCCAACTACCAAACTAGGGCAGAATATTTTCTTTAATTTGTCCATTTTGGTTAAAATCAGGTACCTTCCTGAAGGACAAGGAAGTACAATTCAAGTTTTGACAGTCATGCGCCCACTTGGAGAACAATAGGATACAATTCAATTTAGGCAATCAAGAGACAACCTGGAGAATAAATGAATACAGTTCATGTTTTGGCAATCAGGCGCCCACCTGGAGAACAAGGGAATGCAAATCAAGTTTTGCCAGTCAGGCCCCCACATGGAGAACAAGGGAATACAGTTCAAGTTTTGGAAATTGGGTGACCACCTGGAGAATAAGGGAATACAATTTAAGTTTTAGTAATCAGGTACCCACCTGGGGAACACAGGAGTACAGTTCATGTTTTTTGCAATCAGGCACCCACCTGGAGAACAAGGGAATACAATTAATAGTGCTAGTAGTCAAGTACCCACCTGGAGAACAAGGGAATACAATTCAAAGTTTCAGCAGTCATGCTCCACCTGGAGAATAAAGGGAATATAGCTCAAGTTTTTGGCAATCAGGAGCCCCCTTGGAGAACAAGGGAATACAATTCAAAGTTTTGGCAGTCAGGCACCCACCTGGAGAACAAGGGAACACAATTAAAGTTTTGGCTGTCAGGTACCCACCTGGAGAAAAAGGGAATATAATTCAAGTTTTGGCAGTCAGGAACCTACTTGGAGAACAAGGGAATACAATTCAAAGTGTTGGTAATCATGAGCCCACCTGGGGAACAAGGGAATACAATTCAGAATTTTGGTAATTAGGAGCCTGCCTGGAGAACAAAGGAATACAATTCAAGTTTCGGTAATCAGGAGCCCGCCTGAAGAACAAGGAAATATATTTCAAGTTTTTGGAAGGCAGGAGCCGACCTCGAGAACAAGGTAATACAATTCAAACATCAGCAATAAAGAGCCAACCTGGAGAATAAGGGAACACAATTTAAAGTTTCGACAATAAGGAGCCCATTTGAAGAATAGGGAATACAATTCAAGCTCAGCAATCAGCCATCCATCCAGAGAAAAGGAAACATAGCAGATTACAGTTCAAGTCGGCAAAAAGGAATTTCACAGGAAGAATTCAAGTCAACGAGGCAACAAGGATCAAAAACAAGTTTGAAGAAATAAATAGGTTCTCTTATAATCCGTAGATCGTATTTTAGTCAATTATTTTTTATTTTGACATGGTGTGATAAGGGATCCAGTAAGCAGTAGGAGCAGCAACAGCAGCAGAGAAATCACTGCTCCATGGTAGTCCTAGCTACCAAAAATTTCTGAACTATACTAACTTGATTCATTTTTAGCCAAGGATATGTGGCAACCTCCGAAGTAGAGTGCGGTCAAACTTTAAAAGATGCTTCCCACAGAGTAGTCAAACGGGAAAAAAATTGCTCGTATCCTCTAACTTATATTTGCACAAAAACTCTTCGTGTTTTCGAGCAAAGAGGGGCAGCTGTGAACACCTGATTTTTGCCCTATATGAATTACTCCCATAAATCCAAAAGCAAAATAAATTTCTTTTCATTATTTACAATTTTGTGAATTTTCGTGGCATCCGCTGTTACTTGTTTGCATTTGCTTGTTCACGTTTATTTTATTTTAATTAATGAAAAATAATAAATAATATGTGCATTTTCATCTAGAATTAAATTTAACATTTTAGAATTAATTAAGTAATTAGTTATTTTATAAAAGAGAAAAATCAAAAAAATATATAGTTTGATGTACACCATTATAATTTTAACTTTGATTTTTGGGGGGTTTTTCTTTCTATTTGTACTAATTAAGTATTATAATTAACATTTAGGTTTAATTAGTTTAATTAGGTCCTAGGATTTAATTTACATTTTTATTCAATTATTAAATAAAAAAAAGAAGAAAAAGGAAAAAAAGACAAATAGATTTTTGTAAAAAATAGAGGCTTGAATTTAGCTAGCCTAAGCCAAAACCACAAAACCCGTCAAAAATACCTACATGCCCAGCCCAAATCCACCCTCTTTAATAAAACGACCCTCTTTTACTTAAATCAATCCTATCTGCCTAGGAATAGGTAATCCAATGGTTGAGAAGCCAAGATTATTTAATATAAGAATTTCCAAACGTGACCCCCCCCCCCCCCTCATGCTCCTCTCCCTCAAATCTATCTTCAAAGACAGCATGTTCAAACCTTAGCCTCCCTAATTTACAGTGCCTTATGGTGGCGGCGCCACCACCAATACCCACCAAATTTACACTCCGTAACCACTACAACCCCTTCGCCCCTAATCTATGGTCAATATCCTTCTGATGTGGCCTGAGCTCCTCAAATCTTAAATCACAGTTTATGAGCCCTAAATCCCAGATGGCCAGAATTGTCAAGCTTTTGCTTCTTCAACACTTTTTGCTAATTTTGACAAGCTTTGAGTTAAAACTTATTTAATTAATGTTTTTATCAAGAGCCGACTGGTTGGAGTGCTTTCGAGTTCGACAGTTCGTCTTCAAATAGTATTTTCTTTCGCTATGGTTGTTAATTGTTGTCTTTGCTTACACATCATTTCCGTCAGTTTAGCCTTTACTGGTTCTCCATTCTATTGTGTTTTATATGCTTGCATGATTGAGTCCAGACTTATGTAGGTAGTAATGAATTCAGGGGCTTAGTTTGAAAACATTTTTTTTTCGTTTTGGACCCAAACTCCACGATTATTTGAGATTCTATAGATTGGCTTGAAAATTTTAGGCTTTTGATGTTAGTAGAGGTTTCTGAAATTTAAAAGGCCTAAAAAGGGAATCGATTGGAGGCGTATTCAGACGTACCGGCTTGGATCAATTGGACTCAGGTTTTTTGTCTGATATACAAGGATATAAATAGAGGGTCTGAGGGGTAATTTAGAGTTTTAGGGTAGAGAATCTTTGAATAACAGACTTAGAAGCTTCTAGTAGGGGTTTGGAAACAATTTTCAGACCATGACTTGGCCAACAAGTCATAAAATGAAGGGTGAAATAGCAAAATAGAAAATTAAAAAAGGTCTAAGGGGTAAAAATCAAAACCTGAAGTCTGCCCTATTTGCTTGCCTATAAAGGCATCTTAATTTTGCCTTGCAAAAGAGGACTGGAGTGAGGAAATACAAAAAAATCGGAGTGGCTAAACATCAGTAAAAATACTGTTACATTGGGTCTTCTTTGTGAATTTCTTAATTTTCCATCCTCTAAGAACATATTCGAATCAAATTAATGCTGAAATGTTTTAAGGATAGTTTAAAAAAAAGGGTCTTATTTGAAGCTCTGGTCGAAGGGGTTTAAAGATTGGTTCTAAAGTTCTTTTCCTTTTTTCATCTATGCTTTGGATCATTGACTGCTGCTGTTGCTGTTGACTTCATTACCCTTGTATTTGTTCTTGCATGAATGGTTTTATTTGGTCGAGCGAACGTGGGATACATAGAACTAGGCATTGTGTTGGCCCAATTGAGGAAGCTCACGACATACTTGGCAGGCTGTTATCTGTTTTGGATCTTCTCGTCCATTTAAAATAGGCTCCTCCCAGGCCAAGTCTTAGAAGGCATCCATAGTTGGAATAATTCTTGTTTAATATCTTAGTCATTTGATGTAGGATCAGCTGACAAATAGACTCAATGCTTTTCCTTCAACTAGTTTCCTTAAAATGAATTAGGGCAAGCCATGATAGAAAAATAATAATAATTATGGGCCACCAATTGTAGTTTTAATAACCTTTAAAAGGAGTTGAAGTGCACTGTGTTAAATAAAAATCTCCATGGTGTGGACTGTATGTAATTAGTTTTAACTTAACCTTAGAAATCTAGGCGTGCCATTTAGAAAAATTCCATGGCCCTCGCAAAATTAAAAAGTGCGTAATTACTTTAGGCGCGTTAGTTATTTAATTTACCTTCCTAAACTTGGGTGTACATTTATGTGACTCAAATTCAAATCCAACAATGTTAAAATATGTCGAAGACCACGGATGCATTTATGTGACGTTGTTCAAGATGTATTTTAACAACGTTGCAATATTTCTAAAACAAAAAATGAATTAAATCGGTTAAAGTTAAAATTTCACATATGTTCAAAATGTTTTAAATAAGATAATTAAGCCAAATATAACAATTGAGCGACCGTGCTAGATCCACGGAACTCGGGAACGCCTGACACCTTCTCCCGAGTTAACAGAATTCCTTACCTAAATTTCTGGTTTGTTGACTCTAATTTGGAGTCAACCCTTTCCTCGATTGGGGATTTGCATCGGTGACTAGGGACACCCTTAATTATTCCATGTGGTGACTCTAAAATGAAAAAACTCCCTATCTATGCCTTTCAAGGGATATAGCAGAAAAAAGAGGTGTGACACCTGTCATTTAGTTATGCTATTATATCTTATGCCTAGTTTCTTATATTATCTTCAATAGGGCTCTGACCTAACATCGCCACTACCGTACTGAGGTTAGGCTTGAAATTTACTAGGTACCGTTGTGTTGTACTCATACTATACTTCTACATATGCTTTATGCGGATTCAGGTACATCCTATCAGCCTCGGTATTAGAGTGTTATGTTGTTGCTTTGGAGAATTCAAGGTACACATATCCCTGTCCGTAGGCCTTGGAGTCCCCTTCTATCTTATTATTTCCTTATTTTTTATATCTTTATAGACAATAATGTATAGGAGTGTTCAACACTGTATCTAGAGATTGTGACTTATATTTCATCGGGTTTTAGGATTTCTATATGTTGAGCGGCAAGTTTCATTTATATAGTTGTTGATGTTTGATATTCAAGTTATCATTTCGATAATTCTGCATGTTTGTTAAGCTTACCTAGTCTTAAAGATTATATGCCATCACGACATCCTCGAAGGAAAATTTAGGTGGTAACAAAGGTAGGCTCGCATTGGTAAAGAGTAGGCTAGACAGTGTAGGGTCGCATTTGCAACATTTTAGTCGCATTTGCAATGGGAAAAGGCTTCACAATATGAAGACAGTGCCCCATTTGCGACATCCCTTTAGGCTGTCAAGTGCCACAATTGCGAGTCAGTCTTCGCAGTTACGAGGGTGTCACAATTACAACATCTACAACTAAACAAAAAGGCTAGGAAGATGGGATTTGATCTGAGTTCTCTCATTTTGGAACCCTAGACTCAGTAGGTGGAGATTTGGAGATGGTATTTTTACATACAATTATTGGGTAAGTGATTCTAATCATATTTTAATTATATTACATTATTATATATGAGATTTAACATCAAATTCATAAATATCTAAGAGAAATTTTTGAGATTTTTTTCTATTTTTTGAAAAATTAAAATTTGGGATTTGAGAGTCGAATTAGACTCGATTTTGAAAATAAAATACATATATGGACCCATTGGTTATGTGTAGTCAATATCTACCCGTCGACTCGGGTTTGATCAGGTGGGTTGACATTATTTACTTTTGAGGAATAGTGTAAAGATAATAGCTTTATTTATCATAATTGGATTCTCATGCATTATTTGATGATATTAAGTTATTTTTGTTAGATTTGAGTCATGCGGAGGCGTATTTTATGGGAAAAACTATTTTGGAGTGTTAATTTGGCCTAGTTAGGGTAAGTATCTTGCTTAACTTTGTGTGGGAGAACTACCCCTTAAGATTTTGGTTGATTGTGCAATTTTTATTATGTGGAAGACGTGTTCACGAGGTGACAAGTGTGTACACAGGCTTATAGATGATATTTGAATGGTTTAGACTCTTAGATTACTTATAAGAACTTAATTGAAGTTATTATTAATTGTCATATCTTCAGTTGTAAATTTTATCCATACATACCTTAATTGAAGTCCTTATTACATGTTTGAGTTTCCTTTGTCAAAGTTACTCTTATATGCATTTAGTTGTGGATGTCGTTACATGCTATTCTTTCCATTGTTGAGTTATTCTAATGTATTTAGTCGTAGTTTCTATTTCATGCTATCTCTTTCATTTTTTAGCTTACATTACGTACTTGAATTGGAAATTGCCATTTCACGAGAATACCTTTATTATTGAGCTGTTGAGGTGGCAGTTGTGAAAGCTATTAACACATTGTGGTTGGCATGTTGATTATTGGGAAAGCCTTACTTTTTGAGTTGTTTCTCGTTCATTTTTTGTTAAATCACATTTTTGTACACATTATGGTTGGGTCATGAGTTATGCATTGTGGTAATATTGTTATTGTTGATTTGGAAATGTTGTGGCATATGGGTACATATGGTGTGAGTTGATTATTATATTGTGACATTGATATGCATGTAGTGGTATAAAGGTGGGTATTGAAATTCATGCGGTAAGATAAGATGGATTTTATAGGCATATTGTTAGTAAGGGAATTATTCAAAGCCACACAATAAGATCAGGGGACTAAAAAGCATGTAGCTAATTTGGGAAAAATATTTTTTAAAATAAAAGCAAGGCTCTCGGGGTGATGTAAGAAAGATTGTATCACGGCCCTGGTTTGCCCTCCGTGAACTATCATGACGGCACATAGTCTTTACAGCTAGGTAAGACTAACAATGCGGAAGACAAACCAATTTGCGGAAGAAATAATTCAAAGCCAAAATAATAAAATAAAAATAGTGATTTGCAATGCCACTCAGCATGAACAAATAACTCTTGAAAACTAATACATTCCAAAACCTGAAATCTCATGATCACAAGACTTTGAATGTCTACAACATATAAATCCAGAATATCTAATAGGGAAACAAAAAATAGAAGGGCTAATATAAACAAAAGGAAGAATAGAAAAGGACTCTTCGGTATGTGGACGGGAAAGATATACCTCGGAATCGCTATGAGCGTCTCGTCTCAAGCGTGATAAGTCTGAGTGGAAGTACCTGGATATGCGCATGAAAAACATGCTAAGAAAGGGCATGAGTACACCACAGCATACTTTGAAAGTGCCAAGCCTAACCTCGGTCGAGTAGTGAGGAGGATGGTTAGGGCCCTACTGAGATTAAATAAAATATAATAACAATGTAGAATAAGACAGCATAATTGAGTGCAACAGTAAGAAAAACCTAGAATAGAAAGAATAAAAACAACTAGAATAGAGACAAGATAATTAGACCTTTAATCACATATAAATAAGTTATGAAGTCAAGAATATTACCTCCAAGTGATTCCCCTTTGGTTTCCACAAAAATCTCTCTCAAAGGCTTCAATCCTGTTAAAAAGGGTGAAAGAATAACTCTATTTCGCGAAGGCAACTATTTATATGATCTGCCCAGCTAATCCGCTTTTGCGGTCATGGGATCGCACCTGCGGTCGCGCTATTGCAGAACAAAAGTTGCCTTCGACAAATCACTAAGGTATGTTTTCTGCATCTGCAATTGACCTTACCTAGATGTGAATCCATTTATGTGGTCTCCTGTTGACTCTCTCCTTTTCGCTTCTCCGGTCTTGCACCTACGATACCCAAGCCGCATGTGCGGTTATGATAGCAGTCTTGAAACTTCAGTTGTAACTCACAAGTCCAAACTCTTCTGTCAAACATCTGAAATCATCTCGAAGTCCCTGGGACCTCAACCAAAATCACGAGCAAGACATATACTATTATCCCAAACGTATACAAATCTCCACAACACCTCAAACAACATCGAATCAACCAATTAGCATAGGATTCAAGCCTAAAAACTTCAAAAACTCTCAAAATACATTTTCAATCAAAAAGTCTATCATACCTCATCCAAATGACCTAAACTTTTGCACAAACATCACATTGAACACTATGGAGCTACCCAAACTTTCATAATTCCATTCCAAATCTCGGATCAAAATCTCATTATCGACCCAAAAACTTTAAGATTTCAACCTTCGGCATTTCAAGCCTAAATTAGCTATGGACCTCCAAAATAGGCTCCTAAACCCAACATCACCCGATGAAGCTAACAGAACCATCAGATTCCATTCTCAGGCCGTCTTCACACTATCCAAATTACCTAAAACTCTCCGAAACTCCAAATATTTCCTCCTGGAAACTCAGTATTGCAAAAAAAATATGGGGGAAGAAGTTATAGGGGATCGGGGCGTTAATTCATAGGACGACCAGCCAGGTCGTCACATCCTCCTAAACATAAGCATTCATTCATCCTCGAACGAGCATAGATACATACCTGAAGTAGTGAAAAGATTAGGGGAACGGCTGCGCATAACCTGCTCGATCTCCCAGGTCGTCTCCTCGACCGACTGGCCCCGCCACTGAACCTTCACTGATGCAATATTCTTTGACCTCAACTTTATAACATGCATGTCCAATATTTCCATTGGCTCCTTGACATAGGATATATCCTTTCCAAGTGGAGTGAACAAAAATCCAACATGTGCGACGGATCACTGTGATACCTCTGTAGCATGGAAACATGAAATACCATATGAACTCTTGCCAACCTGGGAGGTAGGGCAAGCACATAAGCAACCTACCCAACACGTTGCAATATTTCAATAGGGCCAATAAACCTCAGACTCAACTTCCCTTTCTTCCCAAATCTGAGAATGCTTTTCATAGGCGAAACTCGAAGTAGAACCTGCTCTGCAACCACATAGGAAATATTATGAACCTTCCGGTCCGCATAACTCTTCTATCTAGAATGGGTTGTACGAAGTCTATCCTGAACAACCTTAACCTTTTCTAAAGCATCATATACCGAGTATGTGCCCAGTAATCTTGGCTCACCTAGCTCAAACCAATACACCAGGGATCTACACCTCCTACCATATAAGGCCTCATACGGTGCTATTTAAATGTTGGACTGATAAGTGTTGTTGTATGCAAACTCGCAATTGGTAAGAACTGATCCCAAGACCCTCCAAACACAATCACACATGCATAGAGCATATCCTCAAGAATCTAAATAGTGTGCTAGAACTGTCCGTCCTTCTGAGGGTGAAACTATGTACTCAACGTTTCCCAAGTACCCAACTCATGCTGAACGGCCCTCCAAAACTGTCATGTGAACTGAGTACCTCTATTTGAAATGATGGAAACTGGAATACCATGCAGATAAACAATCTCCCAAATATAAATCTCCACCAGATGCTCCGAAGAATAGGTAGTACATACAGGAATGAAATGCGAGGACTTAGTCAGCCGATCCACAATCAACCAAATGGCATCGAACTTCCTCAAACTCGTAGGAGCCTAACTAGAAAGTCTATGGTGATGCGCTCCCACATCCACTCCAAAATATCTACATGCTGAAGCAAGGCACCTAGTCTCTGGTGCTCAAACTTCACCTGCTGACAATTGAGACACTGATTTACAAACACAACTATATCGTTCTTCATCCGCCTCCATCAATAGTGTTGTCTCAAATCCTGGTACATCTTTACGATATCTGATAGATGGAATACTATATACTGTGGGCCTACTCTAGAATCAACTCATGATGTCCATCAACATGAGTACACAAACCCAACCCTGTATCCTCAATACTCCATCCTCACCAATAGTCACATCTTTGGCATCGCCATGCAAAACCTTGTCCTTGAGGACAAGAAAATAAGGGTCATCAAATTGCTGCTCCCGGATACGATCAAACAAGGAAGACTAAGAGACCATGCAAGCTAGAATCCGACTGGACTCTGAAAGGTCCAATCTCACAAACAAACTGGCTAAGACCTGAACATCCATCACCGTGGGATTCTCTACTGCTGGTAAATAAGCTAAACTCCTAAACTATCTGATCGGTGACTCAAAGCATTTACCGTCACATTTACTTACGTGAGTGATACAAAATAGTGATATCATAGTATTTAAACAGCTCTAACAACCTCATCTGGAGCAAATTAAGATCCTTCTGCTTGAAAAGCTGCTGCAAACTCCAGTGATCTGTATAAATCTCACAAGGCACACCATACAAATAATGACGCCAGATCTTCAAGGCATAAACAATAGTAGCTAACTCGAGATCATGGATAGGATAATTCTTCGCGTGTATCTTCAACTGTCTGGACACGTAGACAATCACCCTACCGTCCTGAATCAATATAGCTCCAAGGCCAATCCTTGAGGCATCACAATAGATAGGATAAGACCCCAAACTTGTAGGCAATATCCAAACTGGGGTCGTAGTCAAAGTTGTCTTGAGCTTCTGAAAGCTCACCTCACATTCTTCCGTTTATTTGAAAGGAGCACCCTTCTAGGTCAGTTTGGTCATAGGCATTGCAATAGATGAAAACCCCTCAACAAATTGACGGTAGTAACCCACCAAGCCAAAACTATTGCGAATCTCTGTAGCTGAGGATGGTCTGGGCCAACTCTACACTGTTTCCACTTTCTTCGGATCCACTTTTATCCCTTCACTAGGAACCACGTGACCCAAGAATGCCATAGAATCCAACCAAAACTCACATTTTGAGAACTTAGCATATAACTTTTACTCTTTCATAGTCTGAAGCACGCCCCTTATGTACTGCTCATGATCTTCCTGACTACGGGAATACACTAGAATATCATGAATAAAGACAGTAAAGAATAAGTCAAGATATTACCGAAGCACATTGTGCATCAAATTCATAAAGGTTGTTGGGGAATTGGTCAGCCCAAATGACATAATAAGGAACTCATAATGACCATATCGAGTCCTGAAAGAAGTCTTCGGGATATCTGGATCCCGAATCTTCAGCTGATGGTACCTTGAACAAAATGAATCTTAGAAAACACTTGTGCACCCTGTAGATGGTCAAACAGATCGTCAATACGAGGAAAAGGATAATGGTTCTTCATTGTAACTTTGTTCAACTGGCAATAATCAATGCACATACGCATAGAACCATCTTTCTTCTTCACAAACAAGACAGGAGCACCCCAACGTGATATAGTGTACCTAATAAAACCCTTATCAAGCAATTCTTGTAACTGATCCTTTAACTCCTTCAACTCAAGAGGAGCCATATGATATAGAAGAAAAGAAATGGGCTGAATGTTTGGAAACAGATCAATGCAAAAATCAATATCTATATTGGGCAGAATGCCTAGAAGGTCAGCTAGAAACACATCAGAAAAATTATGCACTACTGGGACTGAATCAACTGAAAGGGTATCAATACTGACATCTATCACATAAGCTAGATACGTGACACACCCCTTCTTAACCATTCGTTAATCCTTAAGGAAAGAAATAACTCTACCAGGAGTGTGATCTAAGTCACCCTTCCACTAAACATGCGGTACACCTGGCATGACCAGTGTAACAATTTTGGCATGACAATCAAGAATTAAAGAATGGGGAGACAACCAGTCCATGCCCTAGATAATACAAAAATCAACCATGCTGAGCAATAATAAATTGGCTCTGGTCTAAAAACCACTAAGAGCAACCAAACACAACCGATAAATACGGTCATTAACAAGCGAATCTCCCACATGCGTAGAAATATAAATAGGGAACTCAAAGAATCCCGAGATACACCTGTATGCGGAGAAAAATAAGAAACACATAAGAATTAGTGGATCCTGGATCGAATAAAACCGATTCTTCTCTGTGACAAACCAAGACAATACCTTTGATTATAGAATCAGAGGAAACAGCCTCGGTATGGGCAAGAAGCACATAGTATATAGCTTGGCCTCCCCCCTAGGGCAACCTCTACCTCCTCGACCTCCACTTCTAGCTCTGATCAAGTGGGATAACAACTGGAGCTGTAACCATAGCCTGAGAACTCTGCGAGGCTCGCTGTGGTGGAGAAGTCTATGGAGGTGTACCCCTACTAAGTTTGGGGAAGTCCCTCACCACATGGCCTATGTCACCAGACTAAAAACAAGCTTTAGGAGGATGTTGTAGCTGGAACTGGCTTGGTCTAGGTCGGCTGGACTAACCACTGAAAGCACCTCACACGGGAGGCGCGCTAGATACCAAAGGTGCATAATACCTAAGACCTAGGAGGAGCTGAAATACCAGTAGATATTAGAAGATCTAAATGAACCATGAAAATCATATAACTCCTACCATGATGACCTGCACATGGGGAAAGAGCTCCAGAATAATGGCCTGACTCTCGAGACCTCTCCCATACAAGATTAGGCAATCCACTTATCTCGAACAAGCTCAAAGTCAACCCGAAACCACGTCTTTGCCATGAGTAATCGACTCCAAATGGCCCAAATCTATTCAATTCAATTGCATAAAGTACATAACATTTCAAGTAATTATTTCTACAAACAAATTCTAAACTAATATGGGAAATTAGGTAAAATGACAGAAATTCCCCTCAATCCCACATCTCGAAATCGGTGAAAACTTAAGTTTTAGAATCCTCATACTCACAGGAGTATACATATCAACAACACTGAAATCGCAGTTCAATTGACCCCTAAAATACCCACTTTAAGGTATCTTAATTTCAAGTTCTAACTACCCACTTTGCACTGATTTTGTCCTAGTTTTTCACCACTAATTAGACCTTTAATCATATATAAATGAGTTATGAAGTCAATAATATTACCTCCAAATGATTCCCCTTGGTATTCTCCAAAATATCCCTCAAAGGCTTCAATCTCGTTCAATAATGGTGAAAGAATAACTCAATTTTGCGAAGGAAACTATTTATATGATCTCCCCAGCTATTCCGCTTCTGCATTCATGGGACCACACCTGCGGTCCCGCTTTTGTGGAACAAATTTTTCTTTTTCAACAAATTACTAAGGCCTGATTTGTGCATCTGCAGTTGACCTTACGTAGATACGAATCCGCTTCTGCAGTCTCCTGTTGGCCCTCCCCTTTCCACTTATGCGATGACTCCATCGCTTTTACGGTTTCACACCTGTTGTCCCCAAGCCAAAGGTGTAGTTATGATAGTACTCTTGAAACTTCAACTACAACTCACAACTCCAAACCCTTCCGTCAAACATCCAAAATAATCCCGAGGTAGCCGAGACCTAAACCAAAAGCACGAACAAGTCATATACCACTATCCCAACTTATAAATATCTCCACAACACCTCAAATAACATCTAATTAACCACTTTGCATCGAATTCAAGCCTAAGAACTTCAAAAACTCTCAAAATACGCTTTCGATTAAAAAGACTATCAAACCTCGTTCGAATGACTTGAAATTTGGC
Source organism: Nicotiana benthamiana (assembly GCA_034376525.1). NCBI lineage: Eukaryota > Viridiplantae > Streptophyta > Magnoliopsida > Solanales > Solanaceae > Nicotiana > Nicotiana benthamiana. The sequence continues at coordinate 61,700,069 of CM067337.1, forward strand.
GCACACGTCACCGTTAACACTACGGATTCCGAAATTCTATTCCGACCCTCGGATCAAAATCTCACTATCGACCCGGAAACATCTAAATTTCAACCATCGGCATTTCAAGCCTAAATTAGCTACAGACCTTTAAAACTCAATCCAAACATGCTTCTACACTTAAAATCACCTAGCAGAGGTCATGAAACCATTACAATTCCATTCCGAGGTCGTCTTCATACTGTTTCAATTATGGTCAAATTTCCAAAACTTAAACTCTCATTTAGGGAATAAGTGTATCAAAACTCTTTGAAACTCCAAATATTTCCTCCTGGAAACTCACAATAGCAGAAACTTATATAGGGACAGCAGTTAATAAGAAATCCTGGCATTAATTCTTAAGACAATAGGCCGAGTCATCATAGATTGTGATTGTAAATGGAGAAATGTTGATATGAGGTGTGGTTCCTCTATTGTGATTCTTGTTGTACAATTTTATATTGAAAGGTTTGTTGATTTTAACGGTTAATGTCTTCCCATCATTTGTTTTAATTGTATTTTGATTGTATTTTATCACTTGTTGTTCTTATCATATCTTCCTTCTTTGTCATTCGTTATTTCTTTAATTTCTGTTGTTACACTTATATCATTATTTTGTTTGTTGTCATTTGTTTTATTTACTTTCCATAATTATATTATATTAATATTTTATTCAGGTTTTCTATGTCTAGTAGGCGTCTTGATCTCCCCTTGTCACTGCTCTACTGAGGCTCGGCTTGATATTTACTAGGTACCATTATGCCGTACTCATGCTACGCTTCTTCACATTGTTGTGCATATCCAAGTACTTTAGCTCATGTTAGACACTAGTGATTGGACTAGATATTATAGAGACTTCAAGGTACACCTATTTATTGAGTGTATGCCTCGGAATCACCTTCTATTACTATATTTTCCACTATTTATTTTTCGCATCAAACAGTATTGTATTTTGAGACTTCTAATGTACTTCTTAGACCTTATTACGCAATTTCACCGGTTTTGGGAATTATTTGACTGTTTACCGTTTGAGTTTATTATGATAGTTTACCAGTTTAATATGATATCTCTGTCGTTATTTATGATTATACTCATAGTATGTTGGTCTTACCTAGTCTTAGATACTAGGTTCTATCACAACAACACAGGCTCCACGGTTTCACAAGGTCCACAGGGTTCACATGCCATGGTTGCTGCTCTAGTTGCTACTCCACCTGCACCGTCAACTAGGGGCGGAGGTTAGAAGGGTAGAGGTCGCCCTACATGGGGAGGCCAAGCTTGTTTCTATGATATTCTAGTATGACGGAGGCGGTTACATCGGATGTTATTATAACAAGTATTTTTCTGGTCTTCCATAAAATATATCAATCTTATTTGGTCCAAATTTTACTAATTCATGTGTCATCTTATTTTGCTTCATATTTGGATATATTCCTTGATTCTTTGAGTGCTCATGTATATGCATCGACACTTGTAGTAGATTCTATTATTGTAAACCATGTTTATCAGTCGTGTTTCGTCACTATCGGTGGTTATGAGACTAGAGTTGATATAATTGCTACTTAGTATGGTAGACTTTGACGTGATCTTGCGAAAGGACTGGTTGTCAACCTATCATGCTATTCTGGACTGTCACACCAAGACTGTGATATTGGCAATGCTAGGGTTCGGTTAGAGTGGAGAGGTATATTGGATTATATTCCTTGTAGGGTGATGTCCTTTCTTAATACACAGTGAATGATTAAGAAGGGATGTGAAGCATATCTAGCCTTTGTGAGGGATATTAATGCAGATAATCCTACCGTTGAGTCAGTTCTGGTAGTGATGGATTATTATATGTGTTTCCAGCGCACCATCGGGTATGCCTCCTTATAGGAATATCAATTTTGGTATTGACTTGGTTTTGGTCACTGAGCCTTTTTCTATTCTACCATATCGTATGACACTAATAAAGTTGATGGAAATAAAAGAACAGCTTCGGGAATTGCTTGATAAGGGTTTAATCTGGCCGAGTATGTCATCTTGGGTGCTCAAATTCTATTGTAAAGAATAAAGATGGCTCAATAAGGATGTGTATTGATAATAGGAAGCATAACAAAGTTACAGTCAAGGTTGTCTATTGATAATAGGAAGCTAAACATTGTTAGACTCCCGCAGACCTTGAAAAAATTTGATGTAGTGTGGGTTATTTTTGATGGATTGACTAATTATTCACACTTCACTCCGATTATGACTACCTCTCTTCAAAGTAACTAGCTAAGATCTATATCTAGGAGATTGTTCATATTCACGGTGTGCCGGCATCCATTATCTCCAATCGAGGCACGCAATTCACATGTATTTTTGGAAAGCAGTGCAGTGTGAGTTAAGCACAAAGGTTGAGCCGAGCGCATAATTTCACCCCCAGATGGACGGGCAGTTCGAATGCACCATAAAGATCTTGGAGAATATGTTACGTGCCTATGTTATAGATTTTGTAGGTTGTTGGAATCATTTTCTTACCGCGTGGAGAGTTTTCCTACAACAATAGCTACCAATCGAGTATTCATATGGCTTCTTATAAGGCCTTATATGGGAGGCGGTGTCGTTCTCCAGTTAGTTGGTTTGAGCCAGGGGAGGCTAGGTTGTTGGGCACCGATTTGGTTAGGGATGCCTTGGAGAAAGATAAGTTGATTCAGGATTGGCTTTGTACAACACAGTCTAGGCAAAGAGTTATGCTGATCGAAGGGATCGTGATATAGCATTTATGGTGGCAAAGAGAGTTTTGCTTAGAATTTCACCTATGAAGGATGAGATGAGGTTTGGGAAGAAGGGCAAGTTGAGCCCTATGTATATTATTCCTTTAGAGATCCTTCAGAGAGTTGGTGAGGTGGTCGACATACTTTCATTGTCACCTAGTTTATCATCAATTCACTCAATGCTCCATATTTGCATGCTCTTGAAGTACTATAGTGATTACCACATGTAGTAGATTTCATTTCAGTCCAATTGGCCAAGAATTTAACTTATGTTAAGTAGTCGGTAGCCATCATGGACAAACAGGTCAGAAAGTTGAGGTCAAAGAACTTCACTTTAGAAAAGGTTCAATGGAGGGGTCATCCAGTCGAAGAGGCAACCTAGGATACCGAACACAACATGCGAAGTCGGTATCCTAAGTTTTTATCGTTTAGGTATGTCTCTTTGCGTGTTCGAAGATGAACGTTTATATTAAGAGGGGGAGACTGTAATTACTCGACTAGTTATTCAGTGTATTTAAGCCTCGTTTCCGCTTTTGATGCTTCACACAGTGTATTTGTGGTTCTATGACTTGTGGGGTTAGTCAGATTCGTTTCGGGAAGGCATTGGATTGATTTGAACCTCTTGGTTCTTGGTTTAGAATCCTAAGTTGGATATGTTGAATAAAATTTGACTTTGTGAATATTATTTCAGAAAGGATTTTTGATGGCTCTAATAGGTCCGTATTATGATTTTGGACTTGGACGTATACAGAAATTGAAATTCGACGGTCCTTAGGTTGATTAGACTTGTTTTTGCAAAACATGGCAATTTGAGGTTTAGAAGTTTCCCTAAGTTTGACCGTAGGTTTAATTTCTCCTTGTCTGGTTCGAATTTGGTTCTGGGACTTGGAATAGGTCCATTGTGCTATTTAGAAACATCTACCAAAATTTGGTGTAATTCGGGGTTAGTTTGATAGGATTTGGATGCTTGGATACAATTCTAGAGGTTCTTGAGTTTTCTTTTGAAATACATGCATTTTGATGTCGAATTAGTAGTCATAGATGCTATTATGATGTTTTTAGACTTGTGCGGATGTTCTATTTGGAGCCCCCATGGGTTTGGGTGAATTTCAGACGTGTTTTGGAATGGTTTGCGCTCAATTACAGGTTGTTAGTCTACTGGTCTAGTCGCATTTGCGATGGGAGCAAGCTTCGCAAATGCAAAGATTGTGTCGCATTTGCGACATCCCTTTATGTTGTTAGGTTCTGCAATTGGGAATCATTCTTTGTAATTGTGAACCTAGTGTCGCAATTGTGACATCTGCAACTTAATAAAAGGGCTGGGGAGAACGGATTTGATCTCATTTCTTTAATTTTGAAACCCTAGACTCTGTATTAGGCGATTTAGGGTGGTATATTTATATAAAATCATTGGGTAAGTGATTTTGATCAATTTTAAACTATATTTCTTGATTACATATAAGATTTAATATCAAATTGATGAGAATCTAAGAGAATTTTTGGGGGGTTTATCTATGTTTGAAAAATAAAATTTTGGGATTTGAGAGTCGAATTGGACTTTGATTTGAAAATAAAATACATATATGAACTCATGGAACTATGGGTGGTCTAGATCTACTTTGGAACTAGGGTATTGACTAGGTGGGTCCGGTGTTGACTCTTGGAGAATTGTGTAAAAAATATAGCTTTAATTATCATAGCTGGTTTCTCTTGCATTGTTTGATGATATTAGGTCGTTTTTTGTTAGATTTGAGCTGTGCATGGGCAAATTTAAAGGGAAATGTTATTTTTGGGTGTTTATTTGGCCTGAAGTAGGTATCTTGCCTAACTTTGTGTGAGAGAACAAGCCCTTAGATTTGGGTTAGTTTTACTATTTAATTATGTGAAAAACGTGTACACAAGGTGACGAGTGTGTATAGAGTCTTAAATGTGTTATCTGACTGGTTTAGAGTCTTACACTCTATTTGGATCATTGTTACCCATCGTTTTATATGTATCGTATTGTATTGTATTGTATCGTATCGTTTTATAAATGCAATATTTGGATAGACTGTATTGTTTGTTGTTGTTAAATGACATTTTGCTGTTTGGTTTGACTGTATCATACAATACCGTAACTGCTAAATTTATTAAAATATTCTCAATTATTTTTAATATTTAATTTATCAAGAATTACTCATAATTTTTTTAGAAAAAATCTCGTTCTACTAATTTATCACCAACTATGTCATATATATAAGTTAAGCAATTAAATTCATGAAGCTCTTATCAAAATTAGTGGAACAACTTAATAATATTAAAAATAATAATAAGTACACTATATTCATAATTAGATCATAATAAATAAAAAATATTAAGTAGACTCTATTCAGAATTTAGATCATAAGTAATATTTCCTAATAACATGATATATAATCCATAACTTAAAAATGAATAACATAAAGTTTCCTAACAACGTGACATATAATCCATAATGAAATACTCGTATCCGATAAAATCTTTGACGGTTATACCATAAATAATAATACTTTAACTCAATTGTCAGGTAACGTATTATATTCAATAAACGAATTTACGATCTTTCAATGGATATCCAATCAGCGTACGGCACAAGTCTCAATGTTAGACAAAGAAATATATAATCTTTTATATTCATACTAGGCTCCAAATCCAACTCCTGTACCATTTTTCATATATCAATCTCAAGGAATGAGTGGCATAGTTGCGAGGCGATTAATAGCATTAGACAAATTATGCATTCTAGCCCTCAACATATCAGTCATGCCTTCAAGATGATCTTTCTTAGACTTTTTATTCTTGTTAGAAGTTGGTGCCGATGTTTGGCTATAATTACATAGTTTAAATGCATTATTTACTTTACATTTTAGAATTTTAATACTAAACTATACTATATTTATGCTTAGTTGAAATTATTTTATGTGTAGGTACGTTGAAAACGAAATTCGAATTGCAATAGAAATTTTATGTATATTTTACATACTACAAAAACTGTTCATGATTATTTGATGACGGAAAATATTATGGTGTATGATTGTGCAATGTTTGAAGAAAAACCAAAAAAAAAAAGAGATAAAAGAACAAATTGAAAGAGAAGGAAACACGTGAAAATGAGAAATAACGCAGGCGTAGCGAGCTATTTCGCTCGTGTTAGTGCTAGCTTTGAGAGGGATTTTGTGTGCTATAGAGCTCGCGCCGCGATGCTTACAGCGAGGTTCACAGGGCGACATTGCTCGCGCCATCTGTAGCGAGGGGGTTCCAGATTTTAAAGTTTATTTTGTCTCCTATTTAGTTTTGATCTTAATTATTCTGTTTGGCATTTTTTCACATATATATAAATATTCATTAAATATCATTTTTAAAGATTAGACCTAGGAAGTGTAGGGAATCGCCATAGAGGTCGAAATTCATCGTAGTTCATATTTCTTCCATCAAACTTAGTTGTTACGCCTCATAATATTATGACGATATTACATTCTGAAGCATTAAATTACGATAATATTGCACTCTGTAGTATTGTACGTTGAATTTGTCGTAAAGTAATTGACATCAGTCCAGGGAAAAGATTATTTGGATATTATAAAGATATGCTATTTCAAACAAGTGATGAGCAAATTCGTGAAGGTGAGAGGGAAAGCAAATCAAAGATAATGAAGTTTCATCCAAATTTGACATGCTGGAATAAAATTCGGGCCGAGCATTAATACCTGATATTTATAGACTACCGACATACAAGATATCGTATGACCATGATAATGAGGAATATAAGGTGTGCTAAAAGTGAACAGTATTTTAAATAATTTGAGGTAATTCTTAATTATGTGAATAATCAATTAATTATTGGATTAGTAAGGAATTATCAAGTTAATTAAGAAATTAGTAATTAATTAAGATTTTGGATAAAATCTTGAACATGTGGCAGCCATAAAGAGCCCAAAGAATGACTCTGTTATTTTATGCTATGTAGCATATTTAGGATAATTGGTGGCCACAACTTCAAAGCTAAGGCATTACTATTCATATGTTTAAAGGAAAAATACCTAAGAACTTACGTATGATCAATTTCAAGAATATTTTACTTCACTATCTAATATGTTTACATGCGAGGTCTCTGGATGATTTAGGACTTGATAGTTGGTATAGTAAGCATTAATTCTTAACTCTAAAAATCGAAAGGCACAGATATTTCAAGGTTGTGTGCATAATAGTCAAGGGAATAAGATTATCAAGTTTCTCTGTTGGATACTAGTTGAATAAGAATTCAACAAAGTAATGGATTTTGAGAAAAATTTCATACAAAGTTGCACTGCGCTATAGCAATGTGATTTACAATTCTAAGAGAGAATGGGAAAATTTTTCTCAAGAACATCATATGAATTTTTCCCTATTTTGATCCACCGTTACATATTTACACAATTGATTTATGTTGGAAGGATAGTCAAGATGATCGATTCAGGTATATTAAGGCTATCCCTTCTTTCTTTCGGCGTGATCTATATGACACAAACAAAACGAATAAATGCACAATTTTCATAAATAACTCTATTCATAGAAATAATATAGATTTTTATGTTTTTGATTCCACATGTGTCATATTATTATGTCCTTTATTCATGGGTCTCAGAAAATACGTAAGTTGATAAAGTTATTTCTTGATACTAATCAAAAGCATAATGGTCTTATGACACTCCAAAAGATTTTGTTGACGTACTTCTCATGTATTGCATTCACTTACATTGACTTGTGACCAGATGGCGTTATATACGCATATATATGTACATATGTGTGTATTGGATGTGGGAAACAGTTATGCTGTTATATACGCACCACCACCTAATCAGCTGGTATACGATGATGATTTGCCCATTGTGGCCGAGATGATATGATGGGATGCCCTCAGAGGCTTGATGATGTTATGAATGCATATACCCATGCATGGTATGACATTTATACGCATATGCATATTATTATAATATTAAATGATCCACTGAGTTATTAAGATATACATGTTGAGTCTTTTACTCCATGTTTCTATCATGTCTACTACTTACTGATTTTCTTTTCTCACATACTCGGTACATTATTTGTATGGACATCCCTTTTGCTTGGGGACATTGCGTTTCATGCCTACATGCCCTGATAGACAGGACGAGAGTCTTCCAAGTAAGCTATCAGCTAAGCGGAAGGAATTGGTGCGCTCCAATTGCTCCGGAGTTGCTGTTTGGTCAGTATGATTAGTACATGTATTGATTGGTAAAACGGAATCCTGTCCCAACCTTTATGGTTTTATGTCTTTTTAGAGGCTTGTAGACAGATGTCATATATACGGATACTTGTATGGTCTTATCGGTCTTTGTTTCAAGCATATAAAAAAATTGTGTCACCCTTATAGGCCCGTACTTCATATGTATAAGTTTGTATTCGCTCATGTTTTACTTCGGTTCATCTACCTATGATAGAATGATATTAAAGATACATCATATTGGTACTCGATTATGTAAGGTACAGGGTACCCGTCACGGCCTCTCGGTTTGGGTCATGATAAAAGTGGTATCAAAGTATCCTTCATAGGGATGTCTACAAGCCGCGTGTAGTAGAGTTTTGTTTATAGACCCTAGAGTAATAAAAATCAATATGGACTGGTGAACAAGATAAACTAAACATGAATTAGGATCTGAGTTACTTGATAATAGTCAGCATCATGAGGATTGCAGATTGTATTCCAACAATAATAGAATGGACAATAGAAGAACATCCATGATGAATCCAAATAATGGTCATTCACGGAGACGCTTCCCTAAAGCAAGCAATATGAGCAAAGTTAAGCATAAGGGAATATATGTACCACTTACACCAAGTGTCTTAATAGTGAGTGAGGAATTGTTTTTATCCTTTGTACAGAAGGATTACCGCAAGGCGATTAAGGTTCATTGATGATGTGAAAGGATGCCAAGGATGAAGAGGAAAAACATCTATTGGCAGGTCGTCATAGCTCCAAGTCTTAGTACTCCCATAAAGAGGAGAATATGGAATGATAAAGGAAGAGTGCGATAAAAATTAGAAACGGATGAGGTTGCACTTGTCCAAATGTTATAGATATGCTATGATTCCAGAAAGTTATGTAAGCATGACGTCAAAAAAAAGGAAAGTAAAGGTTCTTGCCTGAGATGTTATTGATAGATAAGGAGTTAGTATGTGAGGTAATTAAGATAGGGAAATAACCCAATAAAGATTACGTGGAATATTAATATGAAAATGGGCCAACGAGTAATTAGCAGTTGATTCAGGAAGAGCCTAGTTATGGCTATACAGGTGGTTACCGACGAATTAGGAGATCATGCAAGATAAACATAGTAAAACCCAATATAATTAATTTAGCCTCATAGTAATATCATTATAGTACTTGAGATATATTCAGACATGAGTCGGCATAGTTAAAGGTACCCTATAAATGTAACGGGAATAAAAGAGAGTGTCACTAGAAAGACAATCAAAATATCAACTCAAAAGCAAGCCTACAAGTAAAAGGACGTGGAGGTAAGTAACTACAGACAATTATAGATGAGGAAGGACATAAAAAGTTTTGTCGAGCATACGATATAATAAGCTCATAGTCTTGCAAGAATTAGGGGGTTCTCTCTAAATACTACAATGAAAAATCGGCTGAGGAAGTAAGGAAGAACGTTTCGACCTTAGCTCAGTGAACTAAAGAGGAAGTGATCTTATAACAATATGCTCACAACAATATTGTATGTACTCCATAAGAAAGTGACACCTACTACGGCTAATGAATGGGAAGTAAAAATAAAAAGCAGGATTCAAGATCATATGAGCTGCACGTAAACTCCGGCATGTGTGGGAACTAAGATAAGCTAACAACAATGATCTAGAGTGAGTTACATTATGAATGCACTTAATATATTGGAGTATTACATCCACGCATCATATATGTCGACAATCATATCATAGTAGAAAACTCCGGTATAAATCAAAAGAAATAACTGAGCGAAAGTCATAAATGAAAGATTAAATTGTTAAAGAATTGTATCATGCATATTCCTTAGTGACTATAAATGGCTAAGAAGAATAACTAATACCATGAACGCCACAGCAGGAGATAATTTAAGCCGACATAAAGACTGATCAGAAGAAGTAGGAAACTAAAGAGTTTTATCAATGAAGTAAACCAGGAATTCGATTATTGGACCAAGATTATAGAAATCCTGATTGAGAATATCATAGGATCACTCTTAAATATCAAAGGTACAAGAGAGAGTACAGTAGCTATATTCTATAACAGCTTTAGGGTAAAGCAAGTTAGAAGAGTAAGAGCCGCATAAGAAGTCAGTAAGAGGCTCTCACTGGATTGTGTATGCACCAGAGGTACAAGTATTATAATAGAGCTTCAAGTTGTTAATATGAACTATACCTATGTGAAAGGGAGGTTATGAAAAAGATACAGATGTGATGGAAAATTTTAAGGCAAGTAAAGTAAAGGTGAATAACGTATGAGATACTCAAAAGTAGAAGGTCGCGAATAAATCAAATGTTAGATAGAAAGTCAGAATTGTTAGAATTTAGTATTCATGAGTGATAGCGATGTCGTCAGTTGCAAATTTTCAAGCCCATGGTTTCTAAGCTATTGCGAGGTCTACTTAAGAAAGTAAAGAAGAACAAAAGATGATATGATGTCTCGCTTGGCATTTCAGAATAATACAACAAAATTTATAGTGCAGGAAAGTTGAAGTGAGGTTGTGGGTAATATAAATAGATACTTATAGATCGCCATTTAAAGTGCAGTAAAGAGACGAGGCTTTATGACAAGAGTAAAGATGACAAAGGCCGAGTGAGAAGGTGATGAGAATGGATAAGTCCTCGGATTAAGCCCACAAAAACAAAATAACTGATGGTTTCTCTATATTATATAAAGCCCAGTATAGCCTCTATGAACTCAAAAAAGTCTAAGACTAGTAGTATTTAGGAGAAATGGAATGCTGCCCTGGTAATAGAATAAGGGTGTAATTATGACAGATAAATGATGATGTTGGGGCCTTCGATTGAGTAATAATTTGAAGAGGATTTCATGAATTGTACGGGTTTAGAATACCGATGTAAGGTATATTACATTGGGATACAATGAAATATGAAATACGGTTATGGAAGCATGGTATCGCCTCTGGGTGGGTCAGGCTAATTAATTCAAATGTTCCCCAACGAGACGTAAGCATAGTTGTAAGGTATTATGTAAGAAGTTTCAGTTATCAGTGATAGATTGTAGATCGATATTGAGGTGAACCAGAAGTAGATGGATAAAAATTACAAAGTATAAAATGAGACTAGGTCATCATTTTTAAGATGAACATCAATGAGGAAGCACTAAAGGACTTAGATTTAGACATATCGGATAAGCAACGAAAGTAACCTAGAGTTTGGTGGCAGATCTCAGTAACACTAACTCGAAGTGATAGTTATGGTATAGTGTGACCTTCCTAGATATAGTAAAATCGTACGGATCGATAAAAGGATCTACGAAATAAGGTATAGCAATACTTATAAGTTCAATAAAGTACCGAGTGAAGAACTTAAGTATATCCATAGATGCTTATAGAGACATCTTATGAAGCTCAGCATATGTATACAAATTGAAGCCTAGAGATTGGCTAAAAGCTCGTTGTAAAAGGAAAGAAGCGTCACATAGGCGCACATATAAAGTTAGAGCTGTATAAGCTGCATGATAGAAGGTAGTTAGACGGATTCTGACTATAAGTCATGGTGTGAGAAAGTGGCTTATAGGGGGGAATGTCCTGGCCTTTAAATTTATTTACAGAATAACTGCCTAAATGACAAGGTGAGTATTAAGGTGTTCACAAGAGTTATATGTTATGAAAATGGTAAGAGCATCAGTTAACATTCAAGGACAAATGTTCCAAAGAGGGGGTGATTTTACGCCCCGCAATATTACGTCGATATTACGTCCTGAAGTATTAAATTACGACAATGTTGCATATTGTAGTATTAATCGTTGAATTTGTCGTAAGGTAATTGACATCAGTCCAAGGAACAGATTATTTGTTGATTACAAGAATTATGCTATTTCAAACAAGTGAATGAGTAAATTCGTGAAGGTGAGTGGGGAAGCAAGTCAAAGAAAATAAATTTTCGTACAAATTTGGCATGTTGGAATGAAATTTGGGCCGGATATTAATACTCGATATTTACGGACTAGTGTCAAGCAAAGTACCATATAACTATGATAGTGAGGAATATGATGTGTGCTAAAAATAAGGAGTATTTTAAGTAATTTAAAATAGTTTTTAATTATGTGAATAATTAATTAATTATTGAATTAGTAAAGAATTATCAAGTTAATTAAGAAATTAATAATTAATTAAGATTTTGGATAAAATCATGAACATGTGGATGCAATAAAGAGCCCAAAAGAATGACTCTTCATTTTATGCTATGTGGCATATTTAGGGGAATTGGTGGCTACAAACTTCAAAGCTAAGGGATTACAATACATCGGTTTAAAGGAACAATACCTAAGCTTGCAAGAAAACTTACGGATGATCAATTCCAAAAATATCTTACTTCACTATCCAATATGTTTACATGCGTGGTCTCTGGATGATTTAGGACTTGGTAGTTGGTATAGTACATATTAAGTCTTAACACTAAAAATCGAAAACTGATATTTAACGGTTGTGTGCATAATAGTTAACGGAATAAGATTATCAAGTTTCTGCGTTTCTATGTTAGTTGGATAATAGTTGAATTAGAATTCAGCAAAGTAATGAATTTTGATCAAAATTTCGTACAAAGTTATATTGCCTTGTAGCAACGTGATTTGCAAATTAGAAAAGCTTAGTATAATCTTTCTCAAGAATATTATACGGATGTTTTCCTATTTCGATTCATCATTACGTGTTGTAATTGACTTGTGTTGGAAGGATTGTCAAAAAAATCGGCTCAAATATTTTAAGGCTATCCCTTTTTTCTTTTGGAATGATTTATACGATACAAACGAAACGAGTAAATGCACAATTTTCATAAATAACTCTATTCATAGAAATACTAGAGATGCTTATGTTCTTGATTCCCCATGTGTTATATTATTCTATCATGTATTCATGGGTCTCAGAAAATATGTAAATTGATAAAGTTATTTCTTGATATTAATCAAAAGCATAATGATCTTATGACACTCCAACTGATTTTATTGACATACTTCTCATGCATTGCATTTATTTACATTGACTCGTGACCAGAAGATATTATATATTGTTGTGGGTATGTATATATATACACATATATATACACACACATATATATATACACATATATGTGTGTGTGTTTGATATAAAAAAGGTTATGGCGTTAAATCATCACCACCACCTGATCAGCTGGTATACGATGATGATTTACCATCAGTATCCGAGATGATATGATGGGGTGCCCTCAGAGGCTTGATTATGTCATGAATACATATACCCATGTATGGTATGACATTTATACTCATATGCACGGCATTATAATATTAAATGAATCAAAGAGTTTCAGATATACATGTTGAGTCTTTTACTCTATGTTTCTCTCGTGTCTACTAGTTACTTATTTTCATTCCTTACATACTCGGGACATTATTTGTACTAACATCCCTTTCTCCAGGGGACACTGTGTTTCATACACGTAGGCCCTGATAGACAGGTCGAGAGTCCTCCAAGTAGGTTATCAGCTTCGTGGAAGGTTTTGGTGCGCTCTATTTGCTCCGGAGTTGCTTCTTTTGTTAGTATGATAAGTACATGTATTGATTGGTATGGCGGGACCATGTCCCAATCTTTATGATATTATCTCTTCTTAGAGGTTTGTAGACAGTTGTCATGTATACGGATACTTATATGGCCTTGTAGGCCTATGTTTCAAGCATATAAAAAACATACTGGCCTCATAGGCTCATACTGCATATGTATTGTATTCCTTCGTGTTTTACTTCGGTTCATCTACCTATGATAAAATGAAATTAAGATACGTCATATTGGTACTCGACTGAGTAAGGTATCGGGTACCAGTCGCCACCCATTGGTTGAGGTCATGACATTAATAATCTTTACTTTTTTTTTGATGATTTATTATTTTGCTACCATGTCTATATGGAGCTAAACTTCACGTCCTAGGATTATGGTTGTCATGAATATTTAATTTTATTAATTATATTACCGTTAATTCAAGTTATCATCTTTGGTTATTTCCCTTATTCTATGTTTAATTGCTTAATTATTTGGCCAACAATTGATTTCTATTCACTATATATGCTATACTTGGGAAAGTTGTGTTTAGATTAGAGTAGAATTAGAGAAAGCTTGCTTCTAAACACGTGGCTCGCTGAAAGATTTTCCGGTTAGAATTGAAATGTACCTAACAGTCTTACTGAGTTGAATATTGTATTATATTAGTTCATGATAGATTCAAGATAATAGGAATATATGGTTGACATATTATGGATAGATGGATAGTATTATGGGAACATGCTATTTATATAAACGATCTGGTCAGCTAGCAATCATAAATAATTTGGATTAATGGGTGTTTTTTACCATGAAAATGGTAATAACAAGTAAATTTGTAAACGTGACTCTAAAATACGTGATCTATTTTTATGCTAGTTGTTAAAGCAATGAATGCTAGGTATGTGAAGCTTAACAACGAAATATGAACTAAAACTCGGCAGTAATCAAACTGATTGTCTTGTTATCCAGGCGTCGAACCTACCGTGAGGGACCTCAAGATTGATACTTAGGCTCGGCTCGAGTTATCAGGCATAATCGGAAAGGGACTAACAGTTGGGATATAAATAAAGGAGACTCTTTATGGGAAATATCAAGAAATAAAAGAAGAACTAGTATGAAAGCAACAATTGAAAGAGGCATTCTCGAGAAAATAAGTTAGAGAGAAAGAGAGAGAGAATTGTCACTAATCTTGTGGAGAGTAGTTGGAGCAACAGCAACCCCTTACAAACTGGTGAGGATCCCCTTTATATAGAAGGAGAAATACAACATAGTAAAAAATATATTAATTGAAAAGATAAGAAGATGGGACAGCTAGACATGACATTAGACTCTACTTGTTTTATTTGCTCACCTCGAGAATTCCCCGCCCTCGAGATCATCGTCGGGTCGAACGTGAATGAACCTCGAGGGAGAGAACTTGACCACAACCCTACAGCCTCAAGATATTACTATGACTCTCCGAACACACCTTAATGGTGAGAAATTGGACCCTCCTATTTCAATGAATACAGATAATCTCCGTGTTTTCTAAAATGAAGTAATAGGAAACAATTTTAAACCATTGTCTTGATATCATCATTGTCGTGACGTCAACCGATAAGAGCATTAAATGTAGTATTCCAGAAAATTGTTGAAAGGTTGCCATCAAATACGATAATCGAATAACTCATAAATTGCTATTGGCTCATCATTTCTGCTGCCCAAGCGGTTCCTATAAATGCATCAATTGTTTGATACTTTTTACTTTCACCCCATCTCCAAATTCACGAGTCGGAACCTTTGTCTTTTATACTCATCTTTTTCTACAAAAGTTCTTACCGTTAATATGGATAGGACTTCTAGAATGGTTCCTCGGTGGAACAAAGTTGCATCACCATCTCGAACGTCTAAAGAGAAAACCAAAGTGATTCCTTCCTTGGAAAAGTGCACCCTGCCTGATCTTGATATGTCAAAGGATTTTAACATCGATGCCACTTCATCTACACCGGGACGATGTGAGAAAGTGTCTCGATATATTAGCATTGTGACCAATTATAGTGAGGAAACACTACCGATGGAACGAGGCAATGGAAGTGGAGATTATCGGTCCTAATGAGAATATAGCGGACTAAAAGGACGGTTTTCTATATGTGTATACCTACCCATTAACCTTTGATCCTAACAAATCTTCTGAATCTTCTCCCCCGTAGATAGACCCTGTCATCCTTGACTTATGTGACAAGTACCAAGTGATGTATGGTTAGATCTATCCTTCTTTCTGGAGGATAGTATTGATGCTTCGCCTTCACCGAAGGGGTAGGGGTGAGGCTTTCATCCTCAACCATTCGATCAAGATTTTTAGCTCTTGAGTTTATCGAGTTTTGATCAGGCTACATCAGCGATCCAAAAAATCATTCTTCTCGAGCATCGACGAGCGGAAGGATAGAGGGTGGACGAGCAGACTTGTCCGGTGAAGACCTCAGATATTATCCCGTCCCGGAGGATGCCTTTTATAGAGATATAGAACACGAAACGTAAGCAACTTTCCCTTAACCCCTTCTTTACTACTTTTCTTTGAAATAACGACATCTCTACGCTTCTTACAGCCACTGCTTGGTACCTCTAGGCGGTTTTGGATTTGTCGAGATGGATAGAGAGGTTGGACAAGGTATTCCCATATCTTGTTTGGTCTTAGACAGACCTGGCCAAGGAGCGATGGGTGGCTAAGAATCATGGTAGAGTTTCTTTACCGCCTACGCCTTGTATTTTTGTTTCTTCCTAAGTCTTTAGTGATAACATCTTGCAGTTAGTACACTAGTGCAAGTCTTGGCGAGAATATGCAGATGAAGCCACCCCCCAACGGTGAGTGGAGGCTTCGAATCCCGGAAAGGGCAAAAAGAGAAAAGGAAAGGCAAGTGTCATCGCTCTTAGCATCGAGCCGGTGCTGGGACTTCTGATTCAACTAAAGGGGCGAATCATGGCACTGAGATAGAGGATAATTATGAAAGTCACCTAACACGTAGGACGTAGTCAAATGTGAGAGACCCGCAGACGCCTCGATCGGAGGATGCTGAGTCCGAAACAGCTGACTCCGGTCGGTCTCTTAAATTTGAGACCCTTAACCAGCGCCGTCAAAGCGTCAGAGAAATTCATGCAGCAAGTGATAACCATTTCTCGTGCATTTCTTTTATCCTCGGACATCATTCTCCGTCTTTCAAACATTTCTGCTATGACACATTGGAAGGAGATGTATGATCATGCCTTCCTTCAGCTCCGCGAGGATCTTTCTTACAATAAAAAGGAGTGTAAGAAAGTTACCTAGATGCTACAGGATTCAGAGGCTCCCTCTGCTTGTGGAGGGAAAGAACTAGGAGAGATCTGAGCTACTTTGGAAATAGTGCTCCAGGAAAAGGTTGACCTTGCTGAGTAGGTATTTTTCCTTTGTTGTACCCGACTTCTGTTCTTGTATTCCAACATAAATTGGCTTACCTTTCTTTTTTAGTTCGAGCAGAATGGTTCATATATTAGCCAACTGAACACGGAGAACTCCAAGCTAAGTGAGCCGAATGAAGTAGTGGCCGGGGAGTTGGCGACATCCCAATATCTTCTCAATGATGCTCGCAAGGTATTTGCTTTATTGGTCGTGGCTAAGTCCGAGGTTGAATGAAACGCTACCACTTATCTAGAGGATGTAGCCACTACACATAAAATAGATCGTGACATATTAATAGCCGCTAAGCAGAAGCTAAGTCGAGTTATTAATCATGCTAAGGCGGAGGTGAGGAGAGATACCTTTGAGTAAATCGGAGTCAGTGGTATCGGCCAATCAACTAATCTCGAGGAATCCCACAAATTGGAGAGAGAACTGGTGCCTCCAAGTGATTTTGTATTCCTTCGTTTTCCCTTTGTATGCAGCCCCCGGGAAATGGATTATGTAAAGATGTTTTTTGTGAATACATTTTCTGCAATGTAAAAGAGGGATTTTCCTCTTGTCTACTTTTTAAATCTCTTCTTTCTTTTCCCCTTTGCTTTTGCGATTTAACTTTTGACTCTCGAAGTTGGCTTTTTTGAACCTGTTCTCGGAGCAACCGGGATCCTCAAACTGCCCATGCCCCGAGGTTAAACCAACAGCTTCTATTAGACCGATGCTCGTGACATCGAGGAGCCCCCCGAGGTCTCGTAGTTTTTTGAGTTTCGTGGGGCAACAACATTTATTTTATCCGATAATAGGGGCCTGGGGTGATTTTGCCGGTATGTATCCCTAGGAAAGGGTGATGCTAATACGGCCAGAATTAATTAGCCCCTTTAGGTAGGTGGGTGGTTGCTGTTTTTCCCTTATATATTCATTCATCCGCTTTTCCAATGGTGATTTTGCTGTTTTAATTGACTATCTCCTCCACAGAGACTGACAGTCCTTTCGTTCCCCTAATTCAAAATTTTTTCTAAGACCCACATCTTTCCCTTCTATTCTAACACATCAATGAGTGCTACGTCAGCATTCAATTTTCGGGTGGAGGGGAGTTCTTCCAGTGTTCTGCATTCGTCATGCGCCAATGTCAGGTAAGTGAGGCTTAGGGTGCCCAACCTTGAGGAGAGTTGTCACATCAGGGAGACCTCCCAATGTTCCAAGTCACCGGGAGCACATGTCGAGGATCATCTTATCAGTGGCGGAGGAAAACCTCGAATAAATTAGAAAAGGTTGCAGATGGGGAATGTCATGACATATGTCGAGGGGTTTTTGAGCATATATACGCATGTTTCGCGTCAGGTTCCCCCGAATATGTCGTTCTTGATTTCTGTTGGAGATATTATGTTACACTAACGCAGGCGCATCCCTTTGTTTAAAAAGTAGTGTAGGCGATGAGACATTTCACTAGTAAGTCTGGGATAGAATTTATCCTTAGCCATAGGTTATATCGGACACTATGTTACTGGGGCTTCATTGCTCTTTAGCTACAATCCTCTCGAGCCCATGTTATTGGCACTGAGGAGGATAAGGATAGTGAATAGATGAATAAGTTTTTTAGGATTGGAATGATCGATGTCATTCCCAGAGAATTTTTGACATTTCTTGTAAGATAGAACTTCACACGTAAGTGTCTCATCTGAACAATCGAACTATCATTGTTTTGACCGGAGGCAGGCTCCGTAATGATATCTTTCCATTCCATATTTGTAGAAACTCATTGGTCTCTAGACGAGATTTTGGTAAGTGGTCTCGTAAGCTTGACTTGCTCGATTTATGATAGGTGCCGGTGGCGAGATTTGTCCAAAATGAGATAGGAGACGAAGCATCATGGTAGGTGACCAGTGCTTTTCTTCCTAGAAAATAGCACTTCTCTTACCGGCTTATTTAACTCAACTGTCACAGGTGACGAGGGTTATTTTCATAGGAAATTTTGTCCTTCCTAGGAGGAGGAGAGATTGTTGGCCTCAAGATCGAGTAGTGATGGCAAAAGAAAAGATGCTCCGGGTACGAAAAACCTTGTGCTGGCGACTCCTTCTCAATGGTTAAGGGGAATTTATTCGATCAATCAGCCACCTTTTTGAAGTGGTACGCCATCGGATGTTGCTTCAGCCTTCGGCGAGGCTCAGCGGTTTGTCCTCATGTGAGTTTTGACTGCTGTAAGATTATTCCTGCCCCGTGCCTTTCTGTCTCCCCTTTCCTTTTTCTTTATTTAGCTATCTTTCATAGGCCTTTGATAGGCTTAAATTCGAGCTACTTCATAGTGAGGACCCGTTGCGGGAAGCTTTGGATAGGGAGAAATCCCTCAGGCTTCTTTGTGCGGAAAAGGAAAGCGAGTTGGTTTCTTTACCACGCGAGGTGGATCGTAGCCGGCGAAATAGGTTCCATGTATTTAACGTTGTCTTGCACTCCCTTTCTACCTCAGCATCTTGATGTTTTGATATCTCAGTGGGAGGACAAGGTGGAGGAGCTGGGACAGCTCTGGATCGAGGTTGGATGAGCCAAACGCGAATTCAACGAGTTGTAGGCACATGTAAGTGCCTATTTTGTGGCCAAAGAGAGGGCTCAAACCCTGGTTACTACACTTAAGGGGTAAATCCCGACCGTTTGCACAAATGATTCTGCTCAGGCGGATATGATCGCAAGAACTTCGTCCGAGCTTTCGATGGAAAAGATCGAGGTGATGAATGTCCGTGCTGAGGTTGTGATGAACAATACCAAGGGCGGGACAAGTAGTGAAGACCTATTCAAAGCGTGATGCTATTGCTAAAGCTGAACTGAAGTGAGCCATTAATCATGGAAGAAATGGCAAGTAGTATGTGAGGTGCAGATCCCGGAGGGAAGTCCCCGAGGAGATTCATACCGGGGTTTTTGATCTCTCGGGGGAGTTCGATCAAGCCAAAAAGTAGGAGTATGATGCTAAGTTCCTTTTGTTTGACGCTGAAGAAAGTGAGGAGGGGGCCGCAGGGCCATAGTCGCCGAAGGGGAATATTTATTCCCTGCCTCCTTCTTGTGTACATAGATTTCAGAGTTTGTGTATTTCTGTTCGCCAACATCTCAATCGGGTCGATTCAACCTTCGAATTAGTAGGAATCTATGAACCTGCCATATGGCCTTGATGTTCGTTAGGCCGGCGAAAGTGCCATTTTTTTGCTCTTGGGCGTACACATTTTAACTATTTTGGGTTCAGTCTTTGAGTCGGGGCCCGACTCAAGCTCAATCAACCCTCAACTTTTACTTCTGTATGGGTCGGCGACAATGGCTCTAACGCCTTGGGTCGAAGCGACCTTTTATGTATGTGGCCCTAAGACTTGTGAAGCTGGCGATGATGGCTCTTACACTATGGCCTTAGGCATTTATAGTTAACTATTTTGGATCCGTTCTCAGAATCGGGTAACGACTCGAGCTCATTTTAATCCTCAAGTTTTCAAAATTTTTAGCTAGCAATGGTGGTTCATACACTTTTGGTCGTTGCGACCTTTTAGTGTGTGGCCCTGACGCTCGTTTAGCTAGCGACAATAGCTCTTATGCTTTTTCCCTTAGGAATATGTAGGCTTTTTTCCTTCTCATTAAGAACTTTTTTGAAATAAACTTTCCTGACCCGTCGTCAGTTCGGGAAGAACCTCAATTTCATGTTGTCAGCGATGATGTTCGAGCACCTCGGAAGGTTTAGCTCGTAGGCTATGTAGCTCGAAGCCTTGAGATTTTAAGATGACATGGTCGAAGCTCCTTTGCCCGTTGAGGATAACATGTTTTAATCGATTCTTTTTGAAGTAGATTAAAAGTAATGGCCTGTGATTTTGTAGCAACGGGCATGCGTCCCCGAGTTGCATTAATATTGCTGGTGCGGCCGTATTAACTGTAGTCATTTATGTTTGCCAGAGCCATTTATGATCTCGAGTGTGGTAGTTTAGGCATCTACATCGAGGGTATGCCCTTTCGGAAGTCTTACAAATACGACATATAGGCTAAACTTTCGGATTATGCATGTAGTAAGGTCTCACAAAATTTTCATGCTTGTTGAGGTCTTACAGTTTTTTCATGCCCATTGAGGTCTTACAGTTTTTTCATGCCCGTTGGGGTCTTACAGTTTTTTCATGCCTGTTGAGGCCTTACATATTTTTCACGCCTATTGAGGGCTTATAGTTTTTCCATGCATGTTGAGGGATTACATCTTTTCGTTGTTATGTAAATAGATCTAGCTAGATCGAGTTTTCCACTCAGGGTCTTACAGCCTCGGGTTTTTTACTGAATGTCGATTGACGATAGTCTCTGATTCATCAAGTTTGCTTAGGCTCGAAGGCCTTTACTCGTGAGCTTGGAATTGCCTCGTTGAGGCCTTATAAGCATGGAGTACCAACCCTGAGGTCATGTGGGTATCAAATTGTTGACCCTAAGTCTCCGAGTATTTCGCGACGTACTCAATGGAGGGATCTTTTCTGTGAGCATGCTGAATTTTCTTTACATTACGAGATGCTTTTGGCGAAAGATATTCTTTGATTTCTTGGCGTAAACATATATCATTGTGTTTCCGTAAGGTTAGATTATGCAGACACGATTCAATTAACCTTTTGGCCTGGTACATCATTTCCTACTGGAACCTCATTTATTATTTCCTGGTATAGGCTTGATTGCGAAAAAAAATTCGGTAGGCTTAGTGAGTCCTTCATAGGTAGCGAGTGGATATTGCCTCGTTAAAAACCTTGCCGTCAAAAACCTATTTCGGGAGAAAACTTGGTCAAAGGAAAAGAGTGCAACTAACGCTTTGAAACCTCAGGACCCTCGAGCCGGAGCGGCGTCCTGACTGCCTTGGTCACTAGCAAGTGCAAGAGTTACAATGAAGTAAAAAATAGAAAAAGGGAGAGGTGATTATACCTTATTGGCGATGGCACTTTCGGGTTCCGGCGGTTGTTTGGCAGATTCCATATGGTCCTTTATTTTAAAACGGCCAAGGGCGTGCATCAAAAAAATCATGTGGATGACTTGTTGCGCTCGTCTTCTTTGTTCTTTTTGGTTGTTTCACTTTCTCGGGGCTGGATTTTAGCTTGGCTGCAAATAAATCCCCAAAAGTACATGTTATCAAGTAGTCAATCCACTTCCTCTCAAAATTTCCTGCAAACCTCAGTTATGTGCCCATACGAGTTGTGAAACTCGCATATCAAGTTGTAGTTCCTTTGGGAAGTATCCAAGTGGGCTTGGGCCATCTAGCATCCCTGATTTTGCTGATAGCGAACACGATGTCCGATACATCGACATTGAATTTTGTATTCTGATAGGCAAGGTGCCCATGTTGGCCCAGTGTCCCCGTTGAAGCCAGCTCTGCTGATGGACCCACAAGGGTTCTTTCCTCCGTTCACCAGCCGATCCTTACGAGGCGGATTGCATCTCGGGACATTCCTCCTATCATAGGGGTACGGTTGGTACCTCCTTTTATTCAATATTGACTCCTTCGTTAGGAGTCTGCTCGGATATATTGAGCCCGAGGGGGCTCCTAGCTGGTCATCCTTGACCCCGATCTTTGATTGGTAACGACTGTGGACATCCGACCAGGTTGCGGCAGGATATTCAATCAGATTCTCTTTCAGTTGCCATAAGGCCATCGAGCTTCGTTCATTCAGGCCTCAGGTGAAGGCCTGCACTTCCTATTTATCGGAGACTGGGGGTAATTCCATTCGTTCCATTTGGAAACAAGACAAACGAATTCTCACAGTATTTCGTTCTCCCTCTACTTAATCTTGAATATGTCGAACTTCCTTGTTGATACCGTGATGGCACGGGGTGCGCCTTTACAATGGAATCTGTTAGCATGACAAATGAATCTATGGATTTTGGAGTTAGGTTGTGGTGCCACATCATGGCCCCCTTCGAGAGCGTTTCTCCAAACTTCTTGAGTAAGACGGACTCTATCTCGTCATCTTTTATGTCATTGCCTTTCGCCGCGCATGCATAGGCAGTGATGAGTTCATTAGGATCTAAGGTCACATAGTATTTTGGGATTTTTTCGTCACGACCCAAATTGGCGGGCCATGACTAGCACCCAGCCATACTTGTCAAGCTTGCATTTTATCTAACTTTCTTTAATATATTTATGGCCGACAAGATCAATATAATGGGTAGACATGGATCGTGGACAACTAACAATAAAAGATGATGGAATGAACATACATAACATGGGATGAACAGACAATCAATAAACTATATATAAGGTACGAGTTACCGTGCTACCATGAAAGACTATACAACAAAAACTAGCCGACACGGCATACCAAACTATCCATGAGTCGACACCTATATATGAGCCTCTAAAGGAACATAAGTGATTCAACATTGCCGGAATAGGGCCCTGACTTACCCATAATTCCATAACAAAAATTCATACCAAGACCACGGCAAGTTCAAATAAGGGATCTCGCTAATCACCGTTGAACTGGACAGCCTACTATGGTGGGGGAGTGGTGCTTGCTTTTCTATCAGGACCTGCAGCATGACATACATCGTCCACAAATAAAACAACCTCAGTATGAATAAAGTACTGAGTTTGTAAGGTAGGGAACCATAAGTACAAATAGTAATGTAAGCAAGGATAGAGAATATACAACATGTAACATCTATGTACCTCTAAGAGCTACTGATATGCAATGTATGATACACATGCAAATATACATAAACTTTTAAAACATAGCCTATGTGAACATCATCATCATATCGTACCCAGCCGTAATAGGCTCGGTAAAAACATACCCAGCCATCATAAGGCTTGGTAGAATAATACCCGACCATGTGGAACTCGATAAAATCTAACAGATAAGTGGTTGCATAATAGGTGCCATACCTGGCCGACTATAGAGCGGCTCTGTAGAGTAAAATAGATAAATATATATAATGCATGCTCGACTCATGGAATCATATTCTAAACCTTTCGGAGTGACGTAAGGTCAATATCCTCTGTGCATGTTATTAGGACTAACTCTTCACTATGTACCTTATAAGAATCAGGAAGTACCAACAACATTGATAACATAATAATTAGAGAAGCAACATCAACATTAATCATTTCATAGGAGGGGAAACAATGCAATTACTACTAGCTTCTATGAGTAGAGTATCTTTAGAAGCTCGTTCATTACATTCTGTACAATCGGAGTCGTGCAAAATAAGGAAAGAGATAGCCTTAAATACCTTATATATATTGCCCAACCTCAAGCTATGTAAATATCACGACTCCTTAGTCTAGAATAGGAGAAATGACACTATCGTTAATGTTTTAGCGTCGTAACTATTATGTACCAACCACAACCTATTTTACGATGAAACAGACAACACCTGCCTTATTTTGTATGACTTCCCACAAGTGAAAACAATCACCAACCAGCCCGAACAACATCTATGTTAATCCTATTGAACCTCCCAAAATATTACACCAACCAACTACATTTCTACCAAGCCTTTCGATATATATTTCACAAGTTCTAGCTTCAATGACTTAGCCGCAACTTGAATAATCTTAAATACATATAGACTAAGAGGTTCCTTACCTTTAGACAGAAATAAAACTCTAATTTGACCTTAATTGTTCATGAAATATCCCTCCAATGCTGCCACAACAACAAGGAAACGAAACTAGCAATCAATTAGGGTTTTCCGATGCAGGGAATCACTTTAGAATGATTGAAATCACCTAGTGTTGATATTAAGAACATGAGAGAGTATCTACAGAATGTAAACCCCTGAAAACAACCTTCTACATGAGCTGGAACAACACAAAAATGAGTAATAACAAGAAGAACAAGAAACTTGCTAGCGCCATGGGATTCCTCATACTTTATTTGTGTCGTTTGCCCTTTGTTTGGGTCTTGAATCTTGAGAGAACCTTTAGAGGATGTTTCTAGGGTTCTAATGTCTGAATATAGTGAAATTAATGACTTAAATGGGCTGGAGTATCATATATATATATATATCCAAAAGTCTTAAACCCCCTAAGTGGGACCCATAGAGAAGTGCTTAGTGTAGTCTCGCGCAAACGCGAATATATCACTACTCCAAGATCGTATCAATGAACGATTTAATGCATTGGACACTAGTTTCATAGATCTTCAATATTTTGGGTAGATCACCCCATAATTCTAAGTAAATTGGGATAACATCTTAGTAACATTTTACCTAATATTTAAGTAAAATTATGAACCTAAGTTGTGACAAATTTTGTCGACTTCTGTCTCATAACTTGTTTGACAACATGATATTAGATACGGATACTATATGATTAAAATACCTTAAAACATTACCTCTTTGGTGTATTAATCACCTCTAGTTTTACCCGAAAATACGAGTTACAACATCTTTGATTCTTTCAACTTCTAATACTTATTAATCACCCTTATACATCCTTGTATCACTTAAGACCAATAGGTTTAACTTATTATCATCTCAAAGATAATTCCTTCTTGGATTTATGTTAACTAACATATGGCATGAACTAGTGCGTGTGGATATGGGTTGCAACACCCTCCCCCCTTAGGAACATTCGTCCTCGAATGTGAGGGTTCAGGAGGAGTTAAAATCATCGTAGGTTCCGACCGAGTTTCGCCCATTAATAGAGAATGAATTTGCAATCAGTTAACTCAATGTATGGACTTACAAGGGTATGTAAAGCATTATGGACATGTACATTATTTGCATACCACCATTTTGTACTAATGAAGAGTATTCTCAAGCTATTGGTTACCTCATAGAGTTGTTCCACCTTCTAATTCTTCTTGCATTACCCTAGCATCATCGTTATCTTTATTCTGGAATAGGTGAGGGTATTTAGACTTCATCTCCTCCTCTGCTTCCCATGTCATTTCTTCCATATTCTTCTTCCTCCACAATACTTTGACGGAAGCTACATCTTTTGTTCTCAGCCTGTGTGCTTGTTGATCTAACATAGCCAATGCCACTTCTTCATATGGTAGATCCCTTGTAATTTTTACATCTTTTATAGGAACAACTCGATAAGGGTCTCTAATACATTTTCTCAACCTAGATACATGGAATACCGGGTGGACAAATCCAATTTGGATAGCAGTTCTAACTCATAAGAAACTTGTCCAATTTATTGAAGAATTTTACACGGCCCGATAGCCGCGGACTCAGCTTACCTTTCTTCTCAAAATGCAAAACACCCTTCACCGGTGAGATTCTCAGGAAAACCCAATTACCAACCTCGAACTCCATATCACAACGTCGGACATCGAAATAAGACTTTTGCGTGCTTTGTGCCATTCTCAATCTCTCATGTATCACCTTCACCTTCTCAATGGCTTTGTGAATCAAATCCAGCCCATATAATTCTCTTTCACCGACTTCAAACCATCCAACTGGTTATCTACATCTCCTCCCACATAGTGCCTCGTATGGGGCCTTTTTAATACTGGAATGGTAGCTAATATTGTAGGCAAATTCTATGAGTGGAAGATGGTCATCCCAATTCCCTTTGAAATCTAGAACACATGCTCGTAGTATATATTCAAGTGTCTGAAAGGTACGTTCAGCCTGTCCATCAGTCTGTGGATAAAACGCAGTACTGAGATTTACTTGTGTGCCTAAACCATTTTGAAAAGACCTCCAAAAGTTAGCCATAAATTGAGCTCCTCGGTCTAATATAATAGACATTGGCACACCATCAAGCCTAACAATCTTCTTGATATACAACTTCGCATTATCTTTAGCTGTGTAAGTTGGCTTAACTGCCAGAAAATGGGTACATTCACTAAGTCGATCAACTATCACCCACATGGAGTAAAACTTATTATAAGAGCGAGGTAATCCAATAACGAAGCCCATATTAATCACATCCCATTTCCAGGTCGGGAATCTCTATATTCTGAAGCAATCACTTGGTTTCTAATGTTCTATCTTTACTTGTTGACAATTGGGACACTAGGCTACAAATTCTGTAATAGACTTCTTTATGTTATCCCACCAATACTCCTCCTTGACATCATGATACATCTTTGTCGAGCCGGGATGGATGGAATATCGGGATTGATGAATGTCATTCATAATCTTCTCTCTCAACCCTGCCACATTTGGCACACATAATCGGCTCTGGTATCTTAGTGCCTCATCTCCTCCAATCTCAAAAGCCGTAATTTTACATTGTTGAATTCTCTCTCTCAATCATACTAAGATAGGATCTTCATATTGTCTTACTTTTACCTCCACTACCAAAGATAATTTTGATGTATTCTGTATAGTAAAACCTCCATCATCAGAATCTATCAATCTTATTCTCATATAGGCTAGCTGATGAAGTTCTTTAGTCATCCCTCATCTACCTGCTTCAATGTGTACTAAGCTTCCTATTGACTTGCGGCTGAGAGCGTCTACCACTACATTGGCTTTACCGTGATGATACAATATCTCGACATCTTAGTCTTTCAGTAATTCAACCCACCTATGCTGCCTCAAATTCAATTATTCTGCTTGAAGATGTATTGTAAACTCTTGTGATCTATGTAGATGTCAACATGGATGCCGTATAAGTAGTGCCGCCATAACTTCGAAGCATATATTACTACAGCTAATTCCAATTTGTGGGTTGGATAATTCTTTTCTTTTCATGCTTTTTCAATTATATTGATCAATAAGCAATCTCCTTCCCACACTACAGCAATACGCAGCCCAAACCTATACCTGAGGCATCAGAATATACCACATAACCCTCTGTTCCTTCATGAAGAGTGAGCACAGGTGCAGATGTCAATCGGTTCTTCAACTCCTAATAACAATGTTCACATGTGTCAAGCCACGAGAACTTGGTAGCGTTCTGTTTTAACTTAGTCAATGGTGCTGATATAGAGGAAAACCCTTCTACAAACCACCTATAATATCCTACTATCCCCAGGAAGCTACGGACTTTTGATGGTCTTGTAGGTCTCGGCCAATTCGTTACTGCATCAATCTTCTGAGTGTCGACACTAATACCCTCATCAGATATCACATGGATAAGGAATGCTACTGAGTTCATCCAGAATTCACATTTGGAGAGCTTAGCATATAACTTACGATCCTGAAGCATCTGTAATACTACCTGCAAGTGGCCAGCATGTTCCGCCTCAAAACGAGAATACACTAGAATATCATCAAGGAAAACAATCACGAAGACATCAAGATAGGGCCTGAATACAGTATTCATAAGATGCATAAAAGCAGCCGGGGCATTTGTTAGCCCAAACGACATAACAATGAACTCAAAGTGCCCATATATTGTCCGTAAGGCCGTCTTTGGAATATCATTCTTCGTAACCCTCACCTAATGATACCCTAAACGTAAGTCAATCTTGGAGAAATACTTGGCACCCTGGAGTTTCAAACAGGTTGTCAATTCTTGGAAGTGGATAGTTCTTTATATTAAACTTATTCAACATTCGATAGTCGATACACATCTGTAGCGAATTGTGTTTCTTCCGCATGTATAGGACTAGTGCACCCCAAGGTGAAGTGCTAGGTTTAATGAAGCCCTTATCCAGCAAGTCGTTCAACTGCATCTTCAACTCTCGCAACTCTGTAGGGCCATTCTGTATGGAGGGATAGATATAGGTTGAGTGTTAGGCAACACATCAATGCTGAACTCAATCTCCCCTTCAAGAGGAAGGCTTGGGAGTTCATCTGGGAAAACATCTGGAAATTCATTGACCACGGGGATTGATTGTAGAGTAGGAAAATTCGCCTCCGCATCCGCGAACAAGATGATAAATGTAACCTTTGGAGATCATTTTCCTTGCCTTAAGATAGGAAACAAACCTAACATTCGGTGTAGCAATGTTCCCCTTCCATTCAACATTTTCATAGCATGAGGCCAACCAGCCCATTCCCATGATCATATCGAAATCAACCATTTCTAACTCAAATAAATTTGCCGAGGTTTGACAACTGCAAATCATCACGGTGTAACCTCTATATACCCTTCTAGCGATCACAGAATCTCCTATCGGAGTAGATACCGCAAGGGGTTTACTTATCAATTCAGGTTCAATGCAAAACTTATTAGCCAAAAAGGGTGTAACATATGATAATGTAGATCCGGGATCAATCAGCACGTACACATCATAAGAAAATACAGACAATATACCAATAACAACATCTGGAGATGACTCAAGATCCTATCGACCTACTAGAGCATAAGTTCAATTTTGATTTCAATTTTGAGCACCACTCGAACTCGGCACTGTACCTCTACCTCTACCATGACTTTTTGACTGCTGAAAACCCCGTGCTAGAGGTCAAACTGATGAGGAAGAACTAGAAACATATCCATTCAACTGAGCCATACCATCACCTCCTCTATTAGGACAATCCTGTATCATATGGCCAGGATGTCTGCAAGAACAACACGCATTAAAATCTCGACGGCACAGTCCATAGTAGGCATTGTCGCACTGATCGCAACATGGTGTTGGAGGTCTCGTCTGACTAGTATCCCAATGAAGTTGTAAGCTTGATGACCGCGAACTCCGACCTAAACCAGAATAGTTAAATCGATCATATCGATGCTCTAAAACAGTAGAAGAGCACTAGCTACAGGTGGCGCTGAACTCCTCGAAGACTGGGGCCTGACGCTGCCTCTGAAGTCATCAGAATACCTCACAAATATTGCCCTCTTATGCTGGCTCCTATTGTACTCCCTATCTGCCCTCTGCTGGCATTTACGATCCTCTAGGGTCTGGGCATAAGCCTAAATACAGGAAATATCCATGCCCTCTACCAAGGAGGTTGCCGTGCACTCATTTATCATATGTGGTCCCAACCCACTCACGATCAAATGCCCAATATCACTCATCTAGGGCACCATATGGGGAGCATACCTTGCCCAAGAATTAAACTGCATACTATACCATCGCACACTCATATTACCTTATCGAAGGTTCAAGAACTTATCAGTTCTAGCTCCTCATATATCAACGGGAAAGTAGTGATGAAGAAATGCCTCAGAAAATTCCTTCCACGCAGCTGGAGGAGCGTTAGGACCCATGGATCTCTCCCAACTATATTACTAGAAAACTGCTAAATTTCGTAACCGATAAGAAGCCAACTCTACTGCCTCCATATCATTGCATGCATAACCCGCAGTGTACGATGAACCTGGTCAATAAAAAATTGTGGGTCCTCCTTGGGGTCTGATCCGGTAAACACTGTAGGGTCTAAATTAATAAAATCACGAACTCTCGTACTAACTGGTTTATCAGCAGCACATGTATTCTGCCTCTGAGCCTGAGCATCTACCAGGCTAGTCAAAAACTATAAAGCACTCCGCATATCCTATTCTGTAGTCCAAGAAGGAGGAACTGGAGGTGTTGGGTGCCTCCTAATATCCTCTAGAGGAAATAGAGTAGATGATTCATGAGAGGGAATCTCACTCTGAACCTCACTTTGGCCTGCTCTGGCTTGGGGCACCTGACTAGTACCCTCTCCCGTTGTTGTGTCAAGCCGTCTACTAATCGTTTGCTTCCTAGTCGAAGGCATCACTGAAATAAAACGAGGTAAATATTAGAGACGAACACCTACGACTGAACTCTATGCACTATCTAGATTCAGGAAGAAAGTAAGAACCCTAGATGTCATGTAGCCTCCTGATTATAAATGTGGCGCGCTACACATCCATAATCAAGGCTCTATTTGACACACCTCATAGACATCCCCAAGGACACACTTACTCAGATACCAAGTTTGTCACGGCCCAAATTGGCAGGCCATGCACCTAACCATACTTTCAGAGCACCAGCATACATTTTATCTAACCTTCTTTAATATATTTTATGGCCAACGAGATCAATATAATTAGTAGACATGGATTATGGACGACTAACAATAAAAAATGATAGCATGAACATACATAACATAGGATGATCAAACAATCAAAAAACTATATATAAGGTACGAGTTACCACGCTACCAAGAAAAAGTATACAACAGAAACTAGCCAACAAGGCATGCCAAATATACATGAGTCTACACATGTCTATAAGCCTCTAAAGAAATATAAGTACTTCAACATTGCCGGAACAGGGCCCCGACATACCCATAATATCTATAACAAAAATGCATACCAAGACCACGGCAAGTCCGAAGAAAGGATCTCGCCTATCACCGCTGAACTGGACAGTCTACTGTGGTTGGGGAGCGGCGTATGCCTGTCTATCAGGATCTACAGCACGACATGCAGTTTCCACAAATAAAACAATGTCAGTACGAATAAAGTACTGAGTGTGTAAGGTAGGGAACCATAAGTATGAACAGTAATGTAAGCACAGCTAGAGAATATACAAGCTGTAGCATCTCGGTACCTCTGAGGGCTACTGACATGCAATGCATGATACATATGTATATATACATAAACTTTTAAAGCATACGGCTCTGTGGGAATAATCATCATCATATGATACCCGGCCGTAATAGGCTCGGTAAAAACATACCCGGCCATCATAAGGCTCGGTAGAATCGTACCCGACCACGTGGAGCCCGGTAAAACCCAAATGATCAGTGGTTGCACAACAATTGTCATACTAGGATGGCTATAGTGCGGCTCGGTAGAGTAAATATATACATATATATAATGCATGCTCGACTCATGGAATCTCGTTCTAAACCTTTCGGAGTGACGTAAGTTTGGTATCCTATGTACACATTATTAGGACTAACTCTTCATTATGAACTTTATAAGAATCAGGAAGTACCAAACACATTGATGACATAAGAATAAGAAAAGCAACATCAACATTAATCGTTCCATATGAGGAGAAACAATGCAAGTACTGCTAGCTTCTAAGAGTAGAGTTTCTTTGGAAGCTCATTCATTGCATTATGTACAATCGGAGTCGTGCAAAAGAAGGAAAGGGATAGTCTCACATACCTTGTATATACTGCCCAACCTCAAGCTATGCAAATGCCACGACTCCTTAGTTCATAATAGGAGAAATTACACTATTGTTAATGTTTAAGCATCGTAACTATTATGTACCAACCACAACCTATTTTACAATGAAACGGACATCACCTCCCCTATTTTCTATGACTTCCCACAAGTGAAAAAAATCATCAACCAGCCCAAACAATAAC
Organism: Nicotiana benthamiana; assembly: GCA_034376525.1. Lineage (NCBI taxonomy): Eukaryota > Viridiplantae > Streptophyta > Magnoliopsida > Solanales > Solanaceae > Nicotiana > Nicotiana benthamiana. The sequence continues at coordinate 61,732,174 of CM067337.1, forward strand.
AATGTTAATCCTATTGAACCACTCAAAATAGTCCACCAACCGATAACATTACTACCAAGCCTTTCGATATATATTTCACAACTTCTAGCTTTAATGACTTAGCCGCAACTTGGATAATATTTAATACATTAAGAGTAACAGATTAATTACAATTAGACAGAAAGGACAAATCCAATTTGACATTAATGTTTGACGAAATATCCCTCCAATGCTGCCAAAACAACAAGGGCGCGAAACTAGCAATCAATTAGGGTTTTTTGGTTCTAGAATCACTTTAGAAGGATTGAAATCACCTAGAGTTGATATTAAGAACTTGACAGAAAGGACAACTCCAATTTGACCTTAAGATTTCACGAAATATCCCTCCAATGCTGGCAAATCAACAAGGACACGAAACTAGCAATCAATTAGGGTTTTTTTGGTTCTAGAATCACTTTAGAACGATTGAAGTCACCTAGAGTTGATATTAAGAACTTGAGGGAGTATCTACAGAATGTAAACCCCTGAAAACAACCTTCCACACGACTGGAACAACACAAAAATGAGCAACAATAAGAAGAGCAAGAAACTTACTAGCGCCACGGGATTCCCGTCACTTGATTTTTGTTGTTTGCTCTTTGTTTGGGTCTTGAATCTTCAGAGAACCTTTACAGGATGTTCCTAGGGTTCTAAGGTCTGAATATAGTGAAATTACATACTTAAAATGGGTTAGAGGCATCATATATATATATATATATATATATATATATATATCCAAAATTCTTAAACTGCCTAAGTGGGCCCCATAGAGAGGTGTTTGGCACAGTCTCACAAAAACGTGAATATCACTCTACTCAAAGGTCATATCGACAAACGGTTTAATGTGTTGGAAACTAGACTCATAGATCTTCAATTTAGTGGGTATATCACTCTATAATTCTTAGTAAATTTGGAGTAAAGATTAGTAATATTTGATCTAATATTTATTATGAACCTAAGTTGTGACAACTTTTGTCGACTTTTGTCTCACAACTCGTTTGAATTCAAGACATATGATATGGATATTATATGGTTCAAATACCTTTTAAATGACCTCTTGAGTGTATTAATCACCTCTAGGTTTACCTAAAAATATGAGTTACAACATCTTTGATTCGTTTAACTTCTAATACTTGTTAATCACCCTTATACACCCTTGTATCACTTAAGACCAATAGGATTAACTTCTTATCATCTCAAAGATAATTCCTTCTAGGATTTATGTTAACTAACATATGACATGAGCTATCGTGTATGGATATGGGCTGTAACTTTCTGGCATTCTGAACTGCTTTGGAAAGGGTTTTGGAGCCGTTTCCTCTGGGAACGGCCATTGTACGAACTTCTTAAAATCTACACCCTTCAGGACCAGGGGCACGTCCGGGATATGGTTGACTATGAAGTTATAAGTTTCAACCTTCTTATCATTGGTTGCTATTATTTTCTTGCCTGACTCGATCCTTTTGGTATGATACTCCAGCATTTTCATGATGGCAGGATTTGCTACTTATCCGTTGTTACTCGATCTCTCATGTACATGTTCAGTTGGAGAAGTATTTCTCGGTGCTGTTGTGCTAGGAGTCTTCTGGTGCTTTGCAACTGAACAATAGACAACTTTTGTGCCTACAACTTTTAAAAAATAACATTAAGAGTAAATTCATGTTGTTCCTCAGCTAGGGTTTTTTGGGCTTCTTGTTGGTCGTCATGCCGTATGCTCTTGTCGGTGTGTGAGGTTTTATTGGCCTGCTATGCATCTTGTGAACCTATGTCTGCTGGAATCGGTCTGGGCGTGTTATCGGGATTCTACGGTGGCACGCCAAGTCCAACTACTAGAATAGTCATACCATTTTACCCCATGGTTTTCGAGGTTATCGTTCTCGGCTCTGTTTACTGCGCTAGACATTTCTACTTGAATTCAAAGATCTTGGACAAGAAAAAGTGTGAAAGATAACATGTGTTTGTGTAATAAAACCAGCAAGAAAGCAATCACTATTATATTTTAGTCCCACGGTAGGCGCCAAGCTGTTTATTGTGAAAATAGTAATAACAATTAAATTTGTAGATGAGACTCTAAAAATACGTGATTCATTTTTATGCTAGTTGTTAGAGAAGTGGATTCTAGTATGTGATGCTTAACAACGAAATATGAACTATAACGGGACAGTAATCAAACCGAGGGGCTTGTTATCCAGACCTCGAACCGACCGTTGAAGGGCCTTGAGGTTCATGCGTGGGTGGGGCTCGAGCTATCGAGGATAATCAAGAAGGGACTAACAATTATGATATAAATAAAGGAGGGATCTTTATGGCCAATATCAAGCAAAAAAGAAGAACAAGCATGAAAGCAACAAATGAAAGAGGCAGTCTCGAGCGAATAAGTTAGAGAGAAAAGAGAGAGAGAGAGAGAGAGAGAGAGAGAGAGAGAGAGAGAGAGAGAGAGAGAGAGAGAGAGAGAGAGAGAGAGAGAGAGAGAGAATTGCTATTGATCTTGTGTAGAGTAGTTGGAGCAACAGCATCCCTTTACAAAATGGTGAGGATCCCCTTTATATAGGAGGAGAAATACAACATAGTACAAAATACATTAATTATACAGATACGGTGATGGGACGACAGTACATGATATTAGAATCTACTGGTGCTATTTGCTCGCCTCGGGAATTCCCCACCCTCGATATCATCGTCAGGTCGAACGTGAAAGAATCTAAAGGGAGAGAACTTGACCGCAACCCCACAGCCTCGAGATATTGATATGACTCCCCAAACACACCTTAATAGCGAGAAATCGGACCCTCTAATTTCACCCTATACAGGTGTAATTATATACTAAATAGGATTGATAAACTGACCACAACCCTTGAATTTGTATCTCCCTTGGTTACGTGTTTAATTTTTGCAATAGTAGATTAATAAAAAAAATACTACTCTTAAATATTTTGGACAACTAATTAATTTTAGTTTGCGTAGTTAACGATCAATCTAATTCAATGTGAGTTAGACATCCAACTTTCGATTCACTTATGCTTGACGGTTACGTATACTTGCGTGTACTTGAGAAACCAATAGTGCCTCTGAACAAGCATTCGAGCTAGGTTCTTCTAAAGTTTATCGACTGTTCTGATGTTGTTCATGTTCCTCTGTGTTTTCCAAGGAGGCAACATCCATAGCAACAAATTATATATCTCATCAATAGTCAATGAACTATTATTTCATCTTCTACAAATTATTATGAGCACCTCTTCTTAACATGTCTGGTCCAGTCTCGGCGTGTTTTCTAGTAGCTCTATCTCTTTCATAGAGCTCACTTAGCTTATCATAATTTCTACTCGGCTTGTTCCTCCGTTCAACAACTTCACGTTTAGCCTACACAAGAAAAGTATAAAATAGTAATAAATCAAATGAGATAAATATTATAATATAAAATTGTACTGTTTAACAATATTGTACCCTATGAAAGAGTAACTAAATTAATTAGCTATATATATATATATAGTTGGGTATCTATTACTTGGTAAATCACCATTAGCAAACCGTACTGATCATCAAGTACTTATGTTATAAAAATAAGAATCGCCAAAATAATCATACATAATTTCAGCAAAATAGGAGGTTAACTACTCAAAGAACTAGATTTAGTTGCAATACAATAGAACTAAACATATAGTAACTGATAAAAAATAAAGAAAAAAGTTACATGTAACTTGAAAACAAGAGCAAAAACCTGAAGAAAAAAAATTAAAAACGATGATAAAGAAATGAATGAAGGAGTTGGCAGAACAAGGATAAATAATAACACTTTCCACGCTTGAAAATCCTAAAGCTAATTGGAGATAAATTAATTAGAATTGAAATTACAAATCAAAGTAGAAGAAATAATGAAACAAAAGTAAGGTAAAACCTATATCTGAAGAGTTTGGAAGTGGCAGAAGGAAAAACGAGACTTTCACGTTATTTTTTTTTTTAAAGCAAATTATAAATTTTATTAATAGAAGAAAAAGATACCACAATAGGAGAATTACGAGTAAGGGAGTCAAATCGCCGAAGTTGTTATCCATATAACACAACCGGCCTAATCTTACCGTATTCGACCTATTATGATAATATACAAAAAATCAAAAGAAAATTACAAGAAGATAGGTTCATACGATAAGGAGGGGGACGCCAGTATTATCACTCATATAACAATAACCGGCAGTGACCTTACCTTATAAATCCTATCGAGGCCCTAAAGAGCCTCACGAAATAAAAAGCAAGAAAACGATGAACATTACTGTGATGGTAAAGAAAGCATAATTGCTTTCTTTTCTTCATATTTGTGGACTGTTAGCTCCAATTGTCATTAACCTTCGCGCTTTTTCCTCGCCCGAGTAGGTTTTAAGACGGATGGTTGCACTGCTTGTTTTTGCTTTGCGATTCTCATCAGGGGCCTTCGAATGTTAGCATCTACGCCCATCCTGTTGTCGCACACTCTTTCTCTTTCACAAGCTTTCTTATTTTCTTTACAATGCATTGTTGATAAATCACCATTTCTCGCCGCTTCAGTTCGGCAATGTGATAAGTTTTCTTCTTCCTCCCCTTCTTCATAGATATGTCTTCCTATTTCCTCATTCAGAAATTGGCTATTCTGGATATTGACTTGTGAAGCACTTACCACAATCTGTTGGTCTCCCTTCTCCAAGGGTGTGATTGACTTAGGTGGTACAATCTGATTTTGAGCAACTATAGGCAATGATGTTGACTTTCGATTAGCAGTTACAGATTCAACTGGTTTTGTAGTATTTTTTGGAAGAAATATCGGAGCATTATGGTTCAGGATTGTCCTTTTGTTTGCAACAGATTGCATATTGATAGTGTACTGTCCTGGCGATATATTCCTTCGACTTTTGTACTGATCGTCGTAATCCTCTCCAGCTGTATCTTCTTCACATTCTTGATCATCTTCTGAAGAGGAAAAGGCAGCAAATCCTTCTCCCCAACTCTCTTCGTCATCATAGTCTCGATGGTCTTTCCACAATTTTGATCTAACAACTATGTCCCTCATAAGGATTTGTTTGTTAATTGCAGCTGACGTTGACTAATATCCATAGGGATTTGTTGTTTCCTGTCGAGGTGTATATGCATCTCTCACAGTTATAGGTCGATCTGCAACAGATTGCATTTTAGAACCTATTTCTGATAGAAAGTTGATTGTAGATGCTGTTTCATTATGCAAAATTCTGTTGGAACTGTTATTCCCCTCTGCTGTATTGGACCGTGAAGAATTATGCAAGATCGAACCTTTACTCAATTTATTGCTTTCTTGTTGCCTGGATGATTGAGTGACAGCAGATTGATTTGTCAAGCATTTTGAATCTGAAACTGCTTTGACATTTTCTGGAAACTCCTTTTTTGTATCAGTTGCTTTATCCACCATAGGAGAATGCTTCAAAATATGCTGCTGGTAGATCAAACAATGTTCCTGGTTTTTGGCATTGTCAATATCTGTCTCAGTATAACAAGATACTATGACATTTCCAGTTAATGCATTCAGTGTTGTCTCAATGGGATAGAAGATGGCATTATACAATGTTGTGGAATGTTATCATTTGGTGTCACAAGTGTTGGTGCAGCTGCTAATAATGAAGCAGAATCAGAATCTGTTTTAGAAACCACAATAATACTATCCCCTTTAAGATGATCAGAATCTCCCTTATCGATCACAGTAGGATGTGTAGTGTTAACAGTCTCCAAATTTGTACCAGTTGTTGGATCACATGAATGCTTTAACATGTGTTGCTGGGTGATTTCAGTTAAATCAACCAAGGGTTGTCGCAATGAAACAGTAACTGGTAGCATACAAGACTGGACAATATCACCATTTGGTTTTGCAAGAGATTCTGCATTTGCATAAGTTGTATCAGAAACAGCATCAATTTTAAGAGCCATTGCAGTGCTAGCCAATTTAGAAACTCCCATATCCTTCACAGTAGATTGATTTGTGTCAACACTTAATGCAGCATTTTCAATTGACTTCTGTGCAAGATTGTAAGAGTCTCTAAAAAGCTGAGCAGTAGACGAGTTTGTCATTGAAAATTCAGTAGCATTCTTCAATGAAGATTCTGTCGACAGTAATTATGGACCTTTTGCATTTTCCTCTACTGATATAACCGATGCATCAAATCCTACATTAACACATTATCCTGGTGAGTACATCCATCTCTACTTTCAGGACAACATGGAACTGCACAACCAATCTAGTTAGTCTTATCCTGTGATTCAACAGAAACAGCGATTGAATTTTTCTGGATCAACTGATGTTGTTGTGTATCATTATCCTGTACAGAAGACTCAGTCCTATCATTCACAGAATTTGTTGTAGGCTTCATCTCAACATTCATTTTCATGGCATCCTTTACCATACCAGATTGTGTAACATAATCAGTTGGATCAACAACATCCTGCACGACTACATTATCCACATTCACTCCTTCTGCAATTTGTACAGTCTGCTGTGAGACTTTTGTTAATTCAACTCCTGAATTATCATCTTTTTCTTGTGACTCCTTGGCAACTTGTGCAGATCTTTTTGCATTTAAGTAGTCCCTTGCATCCCCTTGTAATTTTTCTAGTTCAACGACCTCTTGACCAGCCAGATCACTGTTCAAATGATCCTCTGTCAGCACCTCTGCTCCAGATTTTTCTTTTTAAATCTACACGACTTGTCATCATGACCTTGACGCTTGCAATAAGTACAATACCTAGGCAGATTATCGAAAACTATTTGTTGATGAATCTCGACAGTTTTACCTGATATTCTATCTGCAGTCTGCAATTTGACCTTTTTAGGATGATTATCCAAAAGATCAATTATAACCTTAACTCTTGCCGCGCTAGGTCTCGATCTATCCTGTGTTGCCTTATCCACTGCCAGAGGTTTTCCCACAGCTGAGGCTATAGACATTAACGACTTCTTAGCAAAAAATTTTGGTGGCAGGCCTGGAAGAGAAATCCATACAACTGCCATCGACGTCTCCTATTTCGGATTGAATTCTAAAGACCATGGGAATGTTATAAAAAAATATTCGTCGCCTTTGGATTTAAGATATGCAGTCCACTTTGAAAGAAAATGAACATAATCATTGTAAAGATCAAACTTGACTAACAGATGACGATACTCTAAATGACCAATGTTACAATGACCTTGAACATCAAATTGTGACGAAAAAATTCTTCGCACTTCCGATAGATCCGGTCTGCCATAAGAGAATTTAATAACAACTGCCTGATGCAGTCCTTCTTCCCTAATGAAACTGTTAACCTCATCCTTAGTGAATTGAATTACAGGTTCACCATGGTTAACTAAAACTGGAAATAACTCTACTTTTGATGGAACAGATTGCTTAGCTAGAACTGTTGAGGCATACTATTGCTTTTTGATTTCATTTGGAGCAGAGTTTTGAACGTTATGAACTCTCCCACAGCCAGAGGCTGGGGAGAGGACGGAGCATCCATGGTTGTTTAGAAGAGATCCTCCATATTGACGTTATATCACTACTCCGACAGTGCTGAAATTGTATTTATTTGTCGATGCTATTGTATCTTGTTGAGTTTGACGATCTGTTATTGCTAACCAATCTACAAACTTAACATCAAGTAACGATACAGATTGCAGACTGAAATTCGAATCTACAGCGCGCGCAATCGGAAAATTCAAGATCTATTGCGAGTGGCTTAGATTTTTGGAAAAAAATCGAAAGGAGATAATAACCACAAAGAAGAAGCTTGTTTTTCGTAGTGAAAACTCTCGGAATTATGCCTGATGAATATTGACGGAATCACTATTCATCCTTCTTCCTAGAGAAGGCAAAGGATTTATTTTTTGGGGGTTAGCATTTTTGACTCGATTTTCACGTTATTAGACTTCATGTATATAGGTTATTTTGGGGGTACTATCTTATAGGTTATTAGACTTCACATAGAATTCTATTCTAGAATTATATAATTATATGAGAAAGAGACTTTGCTACTATTTAAAAGGCAAAACGGCAAAAAAAGGCTTTCTGGACATTTAAACTTATATCTGATTGCCAAACTGGTAAATACATTTTTAATTTTCCCATTTGTTTTAACTTGACTGAATTAATACTAATAAAATCATCCAATCGAGCATTTGGGTTCCATTTTTAAAATTAATTTATCAAAAATTCATTTCATTATTTACTTATCTTCTCCAGTCAAACACCACACCTCCCCCAACCCGCCAACCCTGTAAATGGATATACTTCTAGAAAAGCCTAAAAACTCCAAATCCAAGAAATTAGTCGGCTTTCTTCATCCCTTTTCCTAATTTTGTTAAATTCAATTAGGAATAGAAGTTTTAATAGCCAGAAAATCCCATGGTTCCCACTGCGACGACCAACAAATAACTATATTTGTTTTCCAAAAAGTCTCAAATCATAAGTAAAATAACAAGCCTTCAAATCGAACTTGCCAAAACTCCAACGTGTTTTCTCTCTCTCTACTTAAGTTAAAAACTCATTACCTTTCTTTACTCAAATAACTCATTATATTTGAGAAATAATAAGAAAACGAGATGAGAAAATTTGAAAGAAAATGAAAAAAATTGAAAAAAAAGGGTGGATTGGTAGAGATAAACAGAGAGGGGTTGCCGGTTAAGAGAAGAAGGGGTACATGAGTACTGATGGGCAATGGGGTCGTTTTTCCATTTTCTTTTTTATTTTTAATTTTTTAAATATTTTTATTTTTTTATTTTAGTATTTTAATTTTAAATTGGATTATTTTATTCATGTACATTTTCTACGTGATTGGCATGTATTTTTTCCACATTACATATGTCATTGTCACATAAGTATAGTCAATGGTCAAAGTAATTTATTAGTATTCATTCTGTCATGTTAAAGTGTTCAAATGGAAAAATTATAAGTTTGTTTACCAGACAACCGATGCAAGTTTAAGTGACCAAGACGACTTTTAGCCTATTTAAAATAAAAAAAAAAGGTAAAGAGTAAAATAGAATTATAAAGTAATAAGTTAGGGCATAATTAGAAAGAAAAATAGGAAACAATCCCACCACACCAAATAAGTTGTTTCAAAAAATAGGACTTTTCATTGTTCTGAAATAATAGAAAAAATAATATAATACAACTAATTTTAACTAAACAATCAAAACAAATATTATTCTGAAAAATCGATACAATAAGATATAATGGGTAACAATTATCCAAACAAGTTGTTAAGTTACTAAAAAGAACTTAATTAAAACTATTATTAATTATTCTATATTCAGTTGCAAATTTTATCCTTACATGAAGTCGTTATTACATATTCGAGTTACCATTGTCAAAGTTACTCTTATATTCATTTACTTGAAGATGTTGTTACATGACATTTCTTTCCATTGTTTAGTTGTTCTCATAAATTTAGCCACAGTTGCTATCTCATGTTATCTCTTTCATTGATAAGCTTATGTTACGTACTTGAATTGGTAATTGCTATTTCATAGGAATACCTTCATTGTTAAGTTATTGAGGTAATAGTTGTAAAAGCTATTAACACATTATAGTTGTCGTGTTGATTATTGAGACATCCTTCCTTGTTGGGTTGTTCCTCGTTCATTTTGTTGTTATTGAGAATTTTGTACATATTGTGGTTAAGCAGTAGGCTATGTATTGTCGTAACATTTTTTTGTTGATTTGAATATATTGTGGCATATATGCACATACGATGCAAGTTAATTATTGTGATGTGATATTGATATGTGTGTGCTGGTATACAGGTGAGTATTGAAACACATGCGGTGAGATATAATGGGATATATGCGTGCGTTTCAAGTAAAGGGAATTACTTGAAGTCACAAGGTGAGATAATGGGGCTAAAATGCATGTAACTATTTGAAAAAAAAATTAAATAAATGCAAGGCTCGTGTGTTGAGACAAGGAAGATTGTAACTGTAAATAGTGAAATATAGATATGAAGTGTGGTGCCTCGATTGCAATTTTTGCTATACCATTTTATGTTGAAAAGACTTGTTGATTCTAACAGTTATTGTCTCCCCATCATTGGTTTTACTTATATTCTGACTTTATTTGATGACTTGTTGTTCTTATCAGACGTTCCTTCTTTGTTGTCCGTTATTGCTCTAATTTCCATTGTTAGTCCTATATCATTATTATGTTTGTGTCCGTTTGTTTTCATTACATTCCAGTATTAGATTAAGCTATTATTTTATTCAGGTTTTCTATGTTTAGTAGGTGTTTTGATATGGCCTCGTCATTACTCTATTGTGGTTAGGCTTAATACTTATTGGTTATCATTGTGGTATAGTCATGCTATACTTTTACTCATTTTTGTGCAGGTCCAGGTACTTCATCTCATGCTGACGCTAGTGATTGGACTAGATATCCTGAAGACTTTAAGGTATACCTACATGAAGCTCGTAGTCTTCTGACGCACCTTCTATTACTATCTTTTCTACTATTTATTTTTGTGTACGGTAAAAGCGGAGGGTCCAATTTCTCATCATCGAGACACCTCAAAAGCATGTCTCGAAGGCTCGAGACTATGGTCAATCTTCCTCCCTCAAGGATCGTCCACGCTCGACCTCGGGCTGGTACAGACCAACGGTTATGGTGAAAGTGGGTAGTTTGCAAGGCGTGCAGCTAGAGCCGACAAAGTCGGTCATGCTAGTCCAAACCCGAATCAGGGCGTCAACTAGTTGTATCATCTGCATATCTTTGTAATAAATTTTATTTGTACTATGTTGGAATTTCATCTCCTATATAAAGGGGATCCTTGCCATTTTGTAAACATATGTTACTCCATACTAAATACTCAAGAACATTCACTCTGCTCTCTAACATATTCTCGTGAGTTCATTACTCAATTTATTGCTTATATTTATTGTGTTCTACTTATTTTTCTTCATTTATTTCTTATAGATGGCCATATAGAGCCTTCATTGATCTTATCACAAATGTTATTTACCCATCGATCACCCTCGATAGCTCTCAATCGAGCTCCAGGATCGACCTCGATCCCTCGATTAGCAATCATTCGGTTTGGCTATCGCTTTGCTCCCAAGCTCTTATCTCGTTTCTAAGTCTAACACGTCGCATCAACTGCTTAACAACTAGCATAAAAATAGATCACGTATTTTTAGAATCCCATAATCAAGTTTAATTGATATTACCATTTTTACGGTAAAAAGTTTGGCGCCCACTATGGGGCTAAAAATAATAGTAATTATTTTCTTGCTAGTTTTACTACATAATGCAAGTTATAAGTCTTCGATTCAGGTTGGACTGTCTAACTCAGTAAATAGAGGTGAAAACAACAATCTTGAGGACCACAAAGAAAATGATGTGGGTGTTCCAGATGTTGGTGTGCCACCACTAAAACTTGGGAATGCTCAAAACCAATCCTCGTGGACACGGTCTCACACGACGCCCAACACGTCAATATAAGCTCTCACACTAATAGGTGTGTGCACCAATGAGATCAAAAATAAGCTAAGAAAACCCCGGCTAGGGAAGAACGAGAGGTTATCCTTCACGTTATTTTTGAAATGTTACAGGCACAACAGCTAGAGATTGGTCAGGTGCAGAGTCACAAGAAAACTCCCAGCACGATAGCACCAGGCACGGCCCTACCAGTCGAGCAGGTACCCGAGAGGTCGAGCAATAATGGTTCGACAACTGACTCCGCCATCGTGAAGATGGTCGAAGACCTCACAAAGAGGATCAAGTCGGGCGAGAAGAAGATAATAGCAAACAATAAGAAATAACTCCACGTTCGACCAAATTCTGGGCGCACTCCTAATATAGAAAGGTATGGATTCAAAGAAGTTCGTATGGAAGTCGTTCCCATAGGAAGCAGCCCTGAAGTCCATTCTAAAGAAGTTCAGAATGCCAGACCTTCTGAAGTATAATGGGTCCTCGGACACCAATGAGCACATTACCATATACACATGTGTAGTGAAGAGCAACAATCTGAAACACGACGAGATCAAGTCTGTCTTGCTAAAGAATTTCGGAGAAACACTTTCTAAAGAGCCAATGATGTGGTATCACAACCTGGCCCCAAACTCAATAGATTCATTTGTCATGCTAGCAGATTCTTTAATTAAGGCAGATGATGGTGCCATCAAAGTACTAACAAGGAAGTCTAACGTCTTCAAGATCAAGCAGAGGGAGAGTAAAATGTTGTGAGAGTTCGTATCCAGCTTCCAAATGGAATTAATGGAACTACCACCGATCTCAAATGACTGGGCAGTGGAGGCCTTCATTCAATGTCCAAATGATTGAAGCTTGGTGGCTCCGAAGTAGTTGAAATAGAATCTGGTTGAATATCCCATTATGACCTGGTCTAACTTAACAACCGATATCAATCTAAAACCAGGGTTAAAGAAGACCATCTAGGAGCCCCATCGGGCTCGGTATACCCAAAAAGGCTTTTGGCGAAAGAGCCTAAGCAAAACAAAGCAAGGTATCAGCCGTACATATACACCTTCGGTTAAGCCCGACTAAACAAAGCAGAGGACCGTATCATGTCCTTATCACAAGTGACTAAAACACGTAGGGGCTCAAAACATCATCGACACATTCTACACTAAGGTATGACCATCTCCCTTTTCATTTTATATATTTCATACTGACCTTTATGTAGGCATTTTACCGACTAAACCCAGCTCGAAGATCATTAGGTTTTAAAGCATTTGTTGCACTTTTTTCCTTCGACTGGTTTTTATTCCAAAAAGGGTTTTACCGGCAAGGTTTTTAACGAGGCAATATCCATATACTACCTACGGAAGACTCAACAAAGTATTCTAGTCTTCCTTTGCAATCAACCTCAAATACTGGGGGCCATCCCCTCGGGAGATCACCTACTCGGAGAAGTCAATGTACGCCGAATGGGGACTCAATAGGAAAATGATGTACCGGGCCAAATGGTCTAACAAACTGTGTTCGTATAGAATAGTTGGGCCCTTGACGGCGAAAACATGTATACTCGAACCAAGTAATCAAAGAATACTTTTCATCAAAGCATTCCTTGCTTCAAAAGAAACTCGGCATTTTTGCAAAAATGACTCCTCTATCAAAAATGTCCCGAACACTCGGGGACTGGCGTCAATAATTCAACACCTGAAGAACCTCCGGGTCAGATCTCAAAACTCATATGCCCTCAATGAGGCAACATCAAAATCACAAAATATCTCGAAAGCCGAAAGCGTCCCAAACGCTCGGGGACTGGCGTCAAAATCTCAAAAATAACATGACCTCTAGGTCGTAAATTTTAGAATCGTAAGCCCTTATTGAGGCAATACCAGGTTTGCAAGTAATGTCTCCCGAGCCGAGAAAGCCTCAATAACTCACGGACTGCCATCAATCTCCATCTCCATTGCAATGGCTCCCTAGCCGAGAAAGCCTCGATAACTCAAGGACGCCGTCAATCTCCTTATCCATCGACTTATCAAAAATCCAAGACCCCATGCTGTAAGACTCGATTTCATAAGACCTATATAAGGCAACAACAATATCTGTTGGACCTCAAAGGCATGTAAAACTTGTAAGACCTTACCAAAGGCATAGACCTGATCTCAAAGTTTAGGCTATATATCGAACTTGTAAGACCCCTAAAAAGGCATACCCTTGATATAGACGCCGAAACTACTTCACTCAGGACTAAAATGTCTTTGGCCAAGCATAAATGACTACGGTCACAAGGTTGTACCAGCCAAACTAACTCGACTCGAGAACGCCTAACTGTCCCTACAAAATCACAAACCTTCAATTATTTTGAATCAACTTCGAAAAGAATTGGCTAAACAGGCTACCCTTAACATAAGCAAAAGAGATTTGACGATGTCAACTCCTAAACACTGGCTTCATGATACTCAGCCTTCGAGTGAAACCTCCCCAGGTGCTCGATCATCACCACATAATGACTCGTAATCGAGATTTTTTAAAACTCGAAGAGTCAGACAAACACTATATCGAAAAATCCTCATCAAGGGAAAAATAAAGCCTACATAAAAGGTTTTATCGACCTAAGGTATACGAGTTGTTGTCACCAGCCCATGCATAACAGGTTGCATCAACCCAAGGCGTAAGAGCCATTGTCGCCAGCCCGTGCAAAAGGCCGTACCGACCCAACGAATAAGAGCCTAGGGGCTAGCTCTAAATTCAAAAACTGGAGGGTCAAATTAGCTCGAGTCAAAAACTGAATCAGAGACTAAAACCAAAATAGTTAACTAAATATGCCTAAGAGCAATGCGTAAGAGACACACGCTAGCACATACTAAAGGTCGTACCGACCCAACGCGTAAGAGCCTAAGGCCAGCTCCAATTTAAAAACTTGAGGGTTGAATGTGGTCTAGTCGAAACTTGACTCGAAGACTAAACCCAAAATATTTAACTAAATATGCCTGAGAACAACGGCGTAAGAACCATTTTTGTCGGCTTATACTAAAAGGTTCCATAGACCAAGCACATAAGAGCCTACAGGCCAACCTAATGAGCCCTAGGGCCATACTACGAATCTAAGGATTCCTCTCAATTCAGAGACCAGTTCATCTAGATAAAATCAAGGCAAAAAGAAATGCAAGAGAAACCAAACTTGCGAGGTTTCCTCTTTATACACACATGCGAAAAAATACAAGCTCCATCAACAAACGTGCTTTGAAAATGCTATCAAAAAGTAAAATCTTCATCTCTCATGGGGGCTATGACCCATTAGCCTCACCTTCACTATCCTCAGCATCGGACAGAAGTAATCGAGCAACACACTCGTCCGCATTCGCCCGCAATATCTTTTTCGAGAGGTCAAAATCCCCTAACACGGATCTTTTCGAGGGTTTTCCTCCAAGACTTACACCGAGTATATTCTTTCCTCCTATATTCATGGTCAAGGATCCTTCTCAGCTCAGCCGTAATATCGATAGCATCCTTCAAATAGACCACCACCTTCTTGGCAACCTTAGTTCGGCTCATTATGGCTTTAGCCCGGGCGTCCACAACTTTGGCCTTGACCTTCAAAATCTCGGACTCGAGCTTCATAATCATATTTGTTCGAACCAAGGTGTTATCATGAGCTAAGCAAAGTTGAACCTCAAAGGCAGAAATTTTAGCCAGAGCACCCTTCCCCACTGAAGCCTGAACCTCCGCCCAATATTTTAGCCAATTACGTGCATGCCTGGCGTGACCAGCCTCGTCCCAAAGGCACTCCAGGTCCTCCATCATTTTCTAAAACTAAAATAAACAAAATATTAGCCTCAGGAGCTAGAATAAGGAAATCACATTCACTCAAAAAAAAACTACTTTCTCCTTCAAGGAGCTCTCATAATTCAAGCTCCGGCTCGTCTCATACCGTAGGTGTGTCAACTTGACTTCCCTTTCATCGAAAAAAGAGCCTAAGGGACATCTCATCATCCAGATCTTTCCGCAACATGGCCACACGGCGAAGCAGCTCGAACTTAAGCTTGTTGAAGGCTTGCAAAAGGAAACTTAATATGGAAGGAAAGGCGTGAAACTCAAAAGGCATGTGCCAAAACTCATCATAAAGTGAAGGTGTTGGCGTCCTCGAAGGTGAAATGCACATCTACCAACCTAGCTCCCTCAGCTACGAAAGAGCCGACCACGATTGGGATACAGTCACTCGATGTATACAATCCTGGGTTTTATGTATTCCTCAAAGTACCTTCGACGAAAAAAAAGATGGTAGTGGAGGAGAAACCAGCTTTTCAAAACTAGAAATTGCGGGTGAAGTAGGCTCAGTCAATGCATCCTCTTCGAACATCGGTTCTGGGTTCATCTTGCTTTTAGTACCGTCGCTCCGCTAAGGTATTTCTTGCTTGTTGTTACCATTCTTTAACCAAGAAACCATTGGCATCATTCCAAGTCCCGAGGTGGTACCCAACCTCAAGGACCTCTATAAAAAAAAGATAGACTCCATAAGTCCATTGATATCATTACATATCCTGAAATGGTACCCGATCTCGAGGACCTCCTCCAAGAGGAAAATTGACTCCAGAAAACCATCAATATCATTACAAGTTCTGAGATGGTACCTGATCTCGAGGACCTCTACCAAAAGGGGAGCATAACCTACAAGCACAATCAATGCTCTCTGGAAAACATAACCAATGGAGCCATCAATGTCTTTGAAAGACGTATCGATAGGAGCAACCAATGTGATTTTGAAAAATGACCTAACGACAATATTATTTCTTTGAAGAATAAAGGTCGATAATGCAGTAAATAGTTCTTGAAAAGTGGAATGACGGACGTCTCAATTGTCATAAAGGCTTACATAATCAAGGGAAGTTCAAAGAGATGGATATCAAAGTCGTTTCTTATCATTCCACTCTAAGAAATGCAGGGCATATCTGCATACGGTGAAATTGGAGGGTCTAATTTCTCATCATCGAGACACCTCAAAAGCATGTCTCGAAGGCTCGAGACTATGCTCGAGCTTCCTCCCTCTAATGTCATCGACGCTCGACCTCGAGACAGTACAGACCAAAGGTTATGGTTAAAGTGGGGTTCCCAAGGCGTGCAGCTAAAGCTTACAAAGTTTGTTAGTCTAGTCCAAACACGAATCAGGGCGTGAACTAGCTGTTCCATCTCTATATCTTTGTAATTAATGCTATTGGTACTATGTTGAGATTTTTTCTCCTATATAAAAAGGATCCTTGCCATTTTGTAAACATCTGTTGCTCCATACTAAATACTCAAGAACGTTCTATCTGCTCGCTAACATATTCTCTCGAGTTCATTGCTTCATTTATTGCTTATATTTGTTGTGTTCTACTTATTGTTCTTCATTTATTTCTTTGATTGGAGATAAAGAGCCGTCATTGATCTTATCATATCTGGTATTCACCCATCGATCACCCTCGATAGCTCCTGGTTGAGCTCCAGACTCGACCTCGAGGCCCCGATTAACAATCATTCGGTTTGGCTATCGCTTTGCTCCCAAGCTCTTATCTCGTTTCTAAGTCTTACACACAACATCAACTGCTTAACAACTAACATAAAAATAGATCACGTATTTTTAGAATCCCATAATCAAGTCTAATTGTTATTATCATTTTTATGGTAAATAATTTTCACATCAAATAGTATTGTATTTTGAGACTTCTAATGTACTTTTTAGAGCTTATGACTCAGTTCCATCAATTTTGAAAATTGTTTAGTTGATGTAATGTTTGAGTTTATTATGATTGTGTACCGGTTTAATATGATATCTCCATCATTATTTATGCCAATTCTTAATGTATATTAGGCTTACCTAGTCTTAAAGACTTGGTGACATCATGACATCCTAAGGTGAGAATTTGGGGTCGTGACATTCTGATAAGGTCTGTGCAGAAGCAGGAAAGAATAAAGTACTCCAATGAGGTATTTACCACTTCGACAATAAGTCGTTCATTGTTAAAGCATGGAGTTTTGATATGGAATTCACAAAAGACGAACATCAAACGGTACCTATTTAGATCAAATTACATGGGCTTGATCTCAAGTAGTAGAGTCCGAAAGGGCTTAGTAAGATAGGGAGTTTAGTAGAGAAGCCATTAATAATGGATCACAACACTGAATAAAAGGTGAGACTTAATTTTGCTAGGCTGCTAGTAAAAGTTAAATTGGATTCCAAATTACCAGATATAATTGTATTCTGGAATGAGGAAGGGATGGTTATAAATCAAAAGATATAGTTTGACTAGAAGTCAATCCTACGCAAATTTGTTCATAGTATGGATATTCTGATGAAGAGTTTAGGAAAAAGAAAGCTCTAAAACTAGTGGTGCCAAAAGAGTAGGGACACATTCTAATCAAGCTACAGAAGGGAATAATGGTGTTGAGCAACAAGAAGGTATAGAGAAAGCAAAAGGTAAGAAGCAGGTGGAACTTAGTGAAACAACAAAAGTATGAGGTAATGCACAGAGCAAAACCAAGTAGACAAATAAAGCCACTACATCATAGTCGGGATGAGTCACCCTTTTGAATAGACATTCAGCAAGGAAGAACCCGCAACAAGCAAAGTAGAATTCGGTATTGGTAGAACAAAATACTTTCCAAACTTTGGAAAAAGATAAACTTATAATGACAACCAACGTTTCTTTAAAATAGATGGATTCTTTTATGATGAATAGATAGACAAAATGGCTATTCCCGTTTTCACCTATCTACCAGAAGGGTTGAGTGATCATTGTCCAGTGCAAATAGCATCACTAAATGGCGCTCCAAGGACTAGCTTTTTAATTAGAAATGTTTGGACAAGCCATCCTTAGTTCTTAGAAAGGGTAGAGATTGTGTAGGGTACAGACAGATGCTACAAGCTGTTAAAAACTTGAAACTTCTGAAGATGAGTTTAAAAGAACTAAAAGGTCAGAATTTCAAGAATATTATTGCAGAAGCTGATGAGAATAGAGATAAATTATTTCATATTCAAAAGGCCTTACAATATGATCCTTTGAAACACCAGTTGCAATAGGAAGAACAAGTGAAATATTAGAAGTTAGGGAGAATTTCCTACTTGGATAAAGTTCTTTGAAGCAAAGAACTAAGGCAAGATGGATAACACTTGGTGATGACAAAACTAACTATTTTCCCTTAGTAATAAAACACAAAAAATTGCAGCAGACTATTGTCCGACTAAAGGATAATCAGAATATCATTTAGAATGATCCAGGAGCTATTGCAAATATCTTTTTAGAGTATTATGAAGATATATAGGGTAAGAGAGTCTTCATGATGCAAGGCAAATATAGGAGTGCTAAAATATACATTATTAGTGGAGAAACAGGTAAACTACTACAGAAGTACGTTGTAAAGTATGTGAAGAGTGCCATGTTTGGGATAGATAGTAATAGAAGTCCAGGGCCAAATGGCTATGGAAGTGGCTTCCACAAAACTGTTTTGGGTGTAATTGGTCAGGGTAGTTTCAGCAGTAATATTGGAGTCCTTTGACAATGAAATGTTGTCAACACAAATTAATTTTCAATGATAGCACTCACTCCCAAAGAGAAAGTTCTTGTTAATACCGGTCAATAAAGACATATCTTATGTTGCAACGTTGTGTACAAATGTATCTCAAAGATAATTTATAAGAGATTCAAGAAAACTATCGGGTACATAGTAGCTAAAAACCAAACAACTTTTATTAAAGAAAAATCTCTAGTACACAATGTCTTAATGTGTCATGATCTTCTTAGGCATTACAATAGCAAAACTTCACCTAGATGTTTGACGAAAATTGATCTTAGGAAAGCCTATGATATGGTTAGCTGAGAATTTATGGAAGAAGCTTTAACAGAATTTGGGTTTCCTCAAAAGTTTTTGCTTCTAGTAACAACATGTATATCTGCTCCAAACTTTTCTATAAAGGTCAGTGGAGTGAGGCATGGATATTTTGATAGCAAGAGAGGCCTCGCACAAAGTGACCCAATCTCACTCTTGTCATTTGTTCTTGCAATAGAGTGCCAGTCCAGAATTCTAAAATGATGAGCCATCTACCCGACTTTAAATTCCACCTAATATGTAAGGTGCTCAGACTTACTTAATATTTGTCGAGGGTCTATCTGTCACGATTCAAAACTTAACCTATCATGATAGTGCCTAATATGATACTAGTGAAGCCGACAACTCAAACATTTCCAGCATTTCTAAATGAAAAATGAACTAAAATGGGTTTAAATGATTAAGGCTCTCATAAACTAAATAAAAGATTAACTCTATGCGAAAGTTCACAAAACCAGGGTGTTTATTGAGTACATGAGCGTCTATACAACACAAGTCTAAAATACTAGCTAAGAAAAACTATAACTAAATATATAGAGTTGAAAGATAGGGAAGGAGAGTCAATGTCTGCGAACACGGAGAATCTACCTCGAAATCACCAAATGACTAAGATGCTCAGATAATCAGCACCAACCATGTCCGGAAACACCTAGATCTGAACACGAACTACAGGGTGTAGTACTAGTACAACCAACTTAGTAAGTAACTAGACTAACTATAGGACTGAAAGTAGTGGTGTAATGATCCGATCGGTCGTTTCGGAAACTTAAGCTCTATTTAGTAGTGTAAGGTCTAGAATAGCTTCATAATATGGATGCGTTCATGGTTGAATACTGTTAACGGATGATTTAAAGTCGAATTGGGAGAAAAAATCTAATTTTGGAAGCTTAACCGGTGAGCATTTGACCGAAATTGTACTTTTGAGTAAACGGCTCTGGAATAAGTTTTGATGATTTCAATAGCTTTGTACTGTGATTTGTATCTTAGGCATGCATCCGGATTGAGATTTGGAGACTCGTAAGGTAAATTGAGGCATTATGGCGAAAGTTGGAAAAATTAAAGTTTGAAAAATAGAGAAGTTTGACCCATAGTTGACTTTTATAATTTCAGGATCAGAATGTGATTCCTAGAATAAGAGAAGCTCTATAATGTTATTTTGGACTTGTCTGCAAAAATTGGCATCATTTCGAACTAATTTGTTAGGCTTCGGCACGAGTTTTGGAAGTTGGAAGATTTGAATATTCCTAAGTTCGATTCATGGTGTGATTCATTGTTTTGGCGTAGTTTAACACAATTTGAAACTTTGACGACTCCGTGTTAGGTTATATGACTTACCTGTCTGTTTAGATAGGGTCCCGATAGCCTCGGTGTGTTCTGGGCAGGCTACGGGTCACTTTTCCATTTTGGAACTGCTATTTCTACTTCTAGTATTCTCCTTCGCGATCGCAAATAGCCTTTTGTGTTCGCGATACTTTGTTGTTGACCACCTCTAAATCCTTCTTTGCTCGTGTTCATCACTTTTATCATATCTTGATTTGTGGAGCTTGGTTTTGAGCGATTCTTTGAGGGTTTTTAACAAAAATGGATTGGGTAAGTGTTCTTCACCTAGAATCTAACATATTCCATGATTTTATCTTTATTTTTATCATTTAAATTACGTTTTGGATTGAAGAAAGATTTGGTTTTTGAAGAAAATGTCTGAAATAAAAAATCGTGATTTGAGGGACCAAATAGTATCGGAATTTGGTAAATTTTGTATGGTTGAACTCGTATCGGAATGAGTATTTGGTGTTTATAAAATTTGTCAAGTTCCGAAGTGGGGGCTATGGAGGTCAACTTTTTGACTGATTTTTGGATTGTGTTAAAAATTGAGACTTTATTATCCAGAATAGTCTCTTAAATGTTTTATTTGTGCTTTGAAGTTAATTAGGTTAGATTTGAGCCGTTCTGAGGTCTTTTCACTCGAGAAGTGCATTTTAGAGTATCGATTTGACATCTTGGAGGTAAGTATCTTGTCTAACCTCGAATAGGGAACTTCTCCTTAGGATTTGAGTCTTCTGTAATAATTGTAGTTCTTGTACGTGAGGTAACGAGTGCGTACTTGGATTTATTTCTGGGGAATTTTCCTTTTAGGGTCCTTAGGTTCTTATATTCACTATGTATGGAGTTGTTCTTTATATGTCTGAGTTCCTGCTTATTAGTTTCGTCTCTACATGCTTAATTGGAACTAATTGTTTCATGATTCACTTTTATTGCCTAATAGTCATCCTATTTGATTTAATTGAGGAATTTCATCTCTCTTATTTCATAACTGCCTGTATCACTGAGATTTATTATCATTCCTCCTATAATTGTCTAGTATTAAATGAAGCTAAGATCACCATTACTTAATTGAATTGTCGAATATTCTCGGAACTCCCCAACCCCATCACAAATCATAGCAATCAATCCCTAACATAGCCCACCTTGTCTCGCCACATGTGCAACAATAATATAGTGAGTGCTCGCCTTATTTCACCACATGTGCATTCACCTTGTCATGTTGTATGCTCAATCCACATATTATATATATATATATATATATATATATATATATATATATATATATATATATATATATATATATATATATATATATATATATATATATATATATATATATATATATATATATATATATATATATATATATATATCCCGCCTTGTCATGTCGCATGTGCAATATATTAATAGTAGTAATAGCATGACAGAAACCTCGTGCACCACCACAACAACAACAATGAAAGTAATACAAAATAAAATGAGTGAATCCACTTCAAGACTTTAAATCACAAGGAAGCGGTATAACAAGTTCACAAGGAATCTTCGTGTTCCCGTTCATATTCAGGTCCAGCACTTCACATTCCCGAAGCCCTGCTGTTTATCGTGAAAATGGTAATAAAAATTAAATTTGACTATGGGACTCTAAAAATACATGATCTATTTTTATGCTTGTTGTTAAGTGGTTGATGTTATGTGTGAGACTTAGAAACGAGATAAGAGTTCGGAATAATGTGATGACCAAACCGATAGGTTAACAATTGGGGCCTCGAGCATGTCAATTTGGGGGCCTCGAGGTCGATTGTGATGCTTGGCTAGGAGCTATCGAGGGCAGTTGAAGAGTGACTAACTGTTATAATAAAATAAACAAAGGCTCTTTATGGCCAATGATGAGAAATAAATGATGAACAATAATAAAGATAATAAATGGAAGCAATAATATTAAGGGAATGTGTTAGAGAACAGAGAAAATGTTCTTGTGTATTTAGTATAGAGCAACCGATCTCTACAATATGGCAAAGACCCCCTTTATATAAGAAGCGAGAATCCCAACATAGTACAAACGCATTATTACAAAGATATGGAGATAGGACAGCTAGTTGATGTCATGATGGGGGCTTAGACTAGCCTGACAGACTTGATCGACTCTCTCTGCACCACTTGGGAACTCCACTATTTTTCCAATATAGCCATTGGTCTGCAGTGCCCCGAAGTCGAGCGTCGACAGCCCTCAAGGGTGAACCTCAGCCTTTGTGAAGTATGTCTACAAGGAATCATAATGACGGGTAATTAGACCCTCCAATTTTATTGTGCACAAATAGTCTCTGCGTTTATTAAAGTGAAAGTTATAAGAAACAACCTTGAATTCTTGCCCCTCTGATACTTTTGTAACTGTTAGAGTAAGTGCCCAACGCTAGAGGGAGGGTGAATAGCGTTTAACAAAAATCGTAGGAATAAAATCGAAGTAAATGCGGAAATAAAAAAGAGTAAGGAGGGAGCACACCAAATTTATACTGGTTCGCCACAACGTGTGGTTACGTCCAGTCTCCTGAGAGACTCTCTCGAGCTGCAACTAACTCCGTTAAACTTAAAGGTGCTCAACAAACCAATACAACTTGAGAACTCGAGTCACACGAGCCTCAACAACGTTTGCTCGGAGATACCGCACTCCAAGACTTCAACCGAAGGAATGAAACCTTCCTTCTTACAACAACAAGGGATTAGACTTCCCTTCAAGTGTATACAAACACTTAGCACTCAAGAACAGGACTCTCTTATAGAGTAGATATGAGTAGACTTAAGAACGCTCAAGAACACAACAATTTCTTCAAGATTTTGGCTCTCAAAAGCTATGAATATGAATGAATTGAATGCAATGAAACTATATTAGATTGTTGAAGAATTGTTGTAGAAATGAGAGGTTATGCGGTCTATTTATAGCCCTCAAGGATCAAGTGACAGTTGCTCAATAGTTAGACAAGAATTTTGAATTAAAAGGCAGAATAATCGATTATCTAATTGCATAATCGATTATCTTACTTCAACGTTCAAAAAACTAGTCGTTGGATGGAAACGGTATCTAGATAATCGATTATTCTCCAAAGGATAATCGATTATTTAACCTCTCTGTGATTTCAAGTTTGGGCTGGATACACAGAATAATCGATTATCAGATAAGGATAATCGATCATCTGAGGTGATAATCGATTATCTGAAGGTGATAATCGATTATCAGACCCTTCTGTATGTTGGGGTTTTGCTACATTAGCAAGATAATAGATTATTGTAACATGATAATCGATTATTTAACCTTGAAAACCAACCCAAAAATCAAAGTGTTCCAAATCAAAAACCAAGTGTAGCTTGTTTATGGTATAAAAAGTGAAAACCAAGACTTAGTTCTTAAAAAACATAAACGTCGCGTCACTTTGTCAAAAGACGTTTTCCACGTGTTTAGAAGACGACCATAAATCAAGTGTGGTTTTTATGAAATAATGATTTGGAATATGTTTAAATATGCCCAGAAGTGAAAACAAATGATAATATTTCAAAAACCATTTTGGCTAAAATAAAAATGTCAAAAACCATGACGATGTCTAGCCGACGTCTAGCCAATGCCTAGCCGACGTCTAGCCAACGTCTCGTCGACGGAAGCCGACGGTCAGATTTTTGGTATGGGCATGGTCACAAAACTTTGGTCAACAAAAATATTTATGATATGCATGATTTGATAAAATGATTTTAGAGAGAAGCCAAGACTTGAATCCATTGTCGGACTAAGATCACAATGCAAACAACTCAATAATGTCTTCATTACATCTCTTGGTCTTGTTCTTGACTCTTCTTTACTTGGACTCTTCCTTGGTCCGTTTAGCCATAATTCTAACCTTGTTTGTTCAATGATATCTTTGTATTCACGACGATTTGGTATTTGTCAACTTCGCATCCACGTCGGTTTGTCACGATTTGGCATTTGTCAACTTTGCATCCACGTCGGTTTGTCATTCATCAAAACCTACAAAAACGAACACGACTTTAGTTTAACGTCTTTGAAAGTGTGTTCCAACAGTAACAACAGCAATTACAAGGTGTCAAAAGATGACGCACATGCAACCTTTGAAGGCCTTTACATATGGCAGTTAGTTATCCTTTGGCCTCCTTCAACACGCACGCGGGGGTTCAATAAATGCTCCTCTTATCATTCTTTACAACTCACTAACAAAAAAAGTTCATTCTACCTTTACTTTTATTCTTTATTAGGAACGCAACTTCCCTTTCTCTCCCGGGAATTTTTTAGGAATGGCAAAAACTTTCGCCCCTGCTTCTCAAGAGAATATGACCTCATCCTCTTTGCTTCTATCTCAAGGTGAAGCGATAATGCCTCCTCGTGCTGAGGAATGTGTTCCAAGAATTTTCGTGATGGCTTCTGATTTTAAGGTCGAGAGGCCTTCTTTGAAGTCGGGGCATCGTGAGCCTGTATCTCAGAATATTAGCTTATAACAGAAGTTGGAAGAGTGAGAATAGATTGTCACTGGGAAGACACAACGCTTGTGGAGAACCCTACTTGGGAGGAGGATATAACGACATACAAAGTTGATTTTCTCAGTTTGTATACTTACCCGTTTACCGTAGGGCCAGTAGGGCCATCCTCGCCCCCGATTGATCCTGTGATTCTCAACTTCTGCCAATGGTATCAAGTGACTTTCGGTCAAATTCATTATTCATTCTGGCACATTGTTTATATGATCAGGTACTATGTGAACATGATTAAGGAGATGCCCTTCACCTTCGATGATCTTATCAAGATGTACATGCCTGATCTCTTCTGTAGAGGTTTAGTCAAGCTCCATTGTCAAGCCCAGAGGGCCCTCTTTACTTGTACCAAGGAACTTCGGAATAGGGGTTGGATAAGCCGTTTTGTCCGAGTAAGGACTTCTAACCTGATCCCGGTGAAAAGGATGTCATTCCCTGAGAGGTGGAATATAAAACGTAAGTAGACACTTTATCTAGCATTCCCTCACTTTGTTTTGACTACGTTCTTTTAAGAACTTAATTTCTTTTGCTAATGTAGCTACAGCAACTTATACCAGTGATGTCACGAACCTCCCGAGCTAGGTCAGTCGTCTGGACGCGATTTGCCCGTATGCTGAGTGAGTATGGCGTGATTTTTTGCATGCTCGGTGGGGAGCTTAGGATCATGGTAAGCCTTTACCCCTATTGTAGTCACACTTTTTTATCTAAATCGCTACTAGTAGCGCTCTCGTTCCATGTGCTTACGTATTGCATTTATGTAGGTCTGGGGGAAGTCCCCTAAATGAAGGGAGAATTGCCTGGTGGGGAGGATGCTTTGGTACCCGATGAAGGGAAGAAAATACAGAGGGATCCCTCAATTGGACCTTCAAAATTCAAGAAGAATAATGTGATAGAAACTAAGGACAACCTGAGAGCCGTAACTCCGAAAATAACGGGAAATCCTTGAGTTGAAGGTAACGGGGAAAATAGCTTCTCGACAGCGCCCGAGGAAGGGATAAATCTGGCCGATCCTTGGGCCTTAGAGAAGGTGGCTTCCGAGCCTGAGTATGACATTATCACGGTCCAACATTAGAGTGGAGAGACAATTGAGGGAGTAATGGGTGATGCCCACAAGCTGGTCGGTAGCCATAATTCCCCTCAGGCTGGAATGCCTTAGGTAACTGGTTCGAATGAGCCTAGTTCGGGGGCCCTGAATAGATAAGGGATGGTTCTGATTGACTTTGCTAGTGCCATGGTCGTGATCGATTCCCCTCAGGGAACGACCCTACCTCTTAAGAGGGTGAAAGATGTCACGCGTGAAGAATCTTCTAATAAGGGCGGAGATGCACTCAAAAGGCTTCCAACCATTCCCGAGGAAATCCCTGGGATCAATGCATCACTCATCTTTGGTGAGAAGAGCAGGCCTTGCGAGCAGGTAATGTTTGCGAATCCTGTTTGTCGCTCTAGCCTTTGTCTTCCTAACTTGTCTTTTTTGGCTTCAGGACAAGGTCCTTTACCATCAGACTTTAACTCGGTATCAGGCTGAGGTGACATGTCATGAGCGCAAGAAGGCCCATCTTACTCAACAGGTTACCTAATCCCCATTTGACATTACCTGAATGTTTGCCACATCCTAGTGTTTTAACATCTTGGATGTGATTCTTGCAGTTTGATAAGGAAGGTGCCCTGCTAAAGGAGGAGCTTCAAACCAGAGACTCTAAAGTCTCTAAACTCAAATGGCATGTGAGAGAGATAACTTCTGAGAGGCATGCCCTCTAGGAAAAGGTGGCCTTAGTTGGGCATCAGCTTAGAGACGCGAGGGAGGATAGCGACAAGTATATAAGTCTCCATTTTGAGTTAGTAGTTGCATTATACGGGATCAAAACTGATGTCAACACATTTATATATTAGCAAATAGAGAATTTCATTGCGACAAGCTCTCAAACTAAGAGGGTGCCTAAGGAGGCCGAGCCGAAATTGACTCAAGCTGGGGAGCGTGCTTGATTGGGATCTCGAAGGTAGACTTTTGGGAATATACAAATGGGAGATATCAACTTGATTGCTGAGCTCGGGAGGGTTAAGACCTTAGAGAAGAAGAATGCTGCCTTGCTTGCTCTTGGGCATGCGCCAGGCAGTGGCTTAGGAGGTGATAAAAATGAAGGCGGAGCCAAAGTCATTGAGGTGCAACCTTCAAAGGAGCCATCGTAGATTTAATATTGATGACATATTAGGGTTCTATTAGATTCTTTCCTTGTAATTTGGGACTTATAAACATCCCCCGGTGGGCCTATAAAATGGCTTTTTGCTTCCTATCCCTTCTTTTCCCTTTTGTTTTTAGGAAATACTATATGATGTCTTTTAACTTTCGACACGAGGTCCCAGGTCTTGGGTTATACCCTCAAGCTTTGGTATTGTCGGGCTACTCGTAAAGATCAAAGATCAGTCTCCGAGAGTCTCTCGAGTCAGATTTGGCTTTTATGCATTCTGCCGGCATGACCTTTGATTTTAGCGCTGGTGACAATGACTCCTATGCATTGGGTCGCTACGCCCTATTAGTGTAAGCTTGAATTTGAGCTCTTAAGCTTTTGCTCTAAGGCATTTTTATTAGTTTGGGCTCAGTCTCCAAGTCGGGTTTCGACTCGAGCTAATTTGACCTTCAATTTTTAGAATTTCAAGTTGGCCCTTAGGCTCTTACGCGCCGGTCAACACGATCTTTTATGTGGGCTAGCGATAATGTCTCTTATGCTTTGGTTTTAGGAATATTTGATTAACTGTTTTGGGTTCAATCTCCAAGTCATGTTTCGACTCGAGCTCACTCAACCCTCAAGTTTTTGGATTTGTGTGGCCTAGCGACAATGGCTCTTATGCCTTGGGTAGAAGAGACCTTTTATGTGGGCTGGCGACAATGACTCTTACTCCTTTCTCTTAGGCATATTTAGTTAACTATTTTGGGTTCAGTCTTCGAGTCGAGTTTCGGGTCGAGCTCATTCAATCCTTAAGTTTTTGGATATGTGTAGACTTGCAAAAATAGCTCTTACGGCTTGGGTCGAAGCGACATTTTATGTTGGTTGGAGACAATGGCTCTTACGCCTTGCTCTTTGGCATATTTAGTTAACTATTTTGGGTTTAGTCTCTAAGTCAAGTTTTGACTCGAGCTCATTCGACCCTCAAGTTTTTGGTTTTGTGGGGGTTGGCGACAATGGCTCTTACGCCTTGGGTTGAAGAGAACTTTTATGTGGGCTGGCGATAATTGCTCTTATGCCTTGGGTCGAAGTAACCTTTTATTGGCTTTGTTTTACCTCGTAAAGGTTTGTTTTGAAATAAAATTTTCCTGACTCTTCGACAGTTCGATAAAAAGCTCGATTACGAGTCGCTACGTGGTAATGATCGAGCACCTCTAAAGGATTGACTTGGAGGCTGAGTATCTCGAAACTTGTAATCCGGAGTTGACATGGTCGAAGCTCTTTTGCCTATGTTTAGGTTACCTTGGCTTGGGAGTCGTTACTCGTATACCTTGTATGGCCTCATTTAGAGCTTACGAATTTGGAGATTCTTACCCTGAGGTCATGCAATTTTTGAAATTTTGACGCCAGTCCCCGAGTGTTCGGGACACATTCGGCTTTGGAAATGTTGTATGATTTTGATGTTGCCTCGTTGAGGGTTTACGAGTTTGGAGTTCCGACTCGAGGGTCGTTAAGGTGTTGAACTATTGACGCCAATCCTAGAGTGTTCTGGATATTTTTGATAGAGGAGTCCTTTTTGTTAAAGCATCGAGTTTATTTTGAAGCGTGAAATGCTTTGATGAAAAGTATTCTCAATTACTAGGTGCAAGTATGCATGTTTTTGTTGTTAAGGTCTTGGTTGCTCTATACAGGCGCAGTTCGTTCGATCTTTTAGCCCGTTAAATTACTTTACCATCGAGGGTCCAATGGAGGTACTTGGTTTTCCCAAGCAGGTGACCTTTTGGGGGTATACCCCCCCAGTATTCGAGGTTGATTGCAAAAGAAACCTGAATACTTGTTGAGTCTTCTTAGGTTGCATATAGACGTTGCCTCAATAAAAAACCTTGCCGGTGAAACCTTTCTAGGGATAAAATCCGGATGAAGGAAAAGAGTGCAACGCTTGCTCGAGTGTGTTTCTGAATTTTCAATCGGACACCCTAGCAGTAATATCGTTTTAGCACTTATATGTTCCAGTTACTTGGAAGCGGTTCACCTTCCATGGTATCGAGCTTGTAAGACCATTTGTTGATTACTCCGAGGCCACAGTACAGTCTCTCCTAATTTTGGCCTATCTTTCCTTCATTGGGGTTTTGGGTGTTAAGGGTGACTTTCCTTAGGACCAAGGCCCTAACTCCGAAATGTCATAGGTTTGTTCTCTTGTTATAATATCTTTCAATCCTTTGCTTTTGGGTGGCCATGTGGACCGGTGAGGCTTCTCGTTTTTCATCTAATACTTCGAGGGCCATTATCATGGCCTCGTTGTTCGAGCTCTTGGTGGTGTTTTGGAATATAGTGCTCGGCTCCTGACCTCTGCTGGTATTAAAATCTCAGCGACATACACTAGAGAGAAGGTGTTTACCATGTGCTTGATTTTGAAGTTGTTCGGTATGCCCATAGCACCTCGGGCAACATTTCTCTCCACTTCCCCTAGGCACTTTCCAGCTTTTTTTTAAAATTAAGATGATGGTTTTATTTGTGGACTCGGTTTGGCTATTCGCACATGGGTGGTAAGACGTTGATAGGATTCTCTTGATTTTATGATCCTCAAGGAAATGTGTTACATTGCTTCCGATGAACTGCCTCACGTTATCGCGTGTTATCTCGGAAGGAATCCCGAATAGGCACATAATATGGTCCCAAATGAATTTAATTTCTTCTTTTTCTCTTATCTTCTTGAAGGCCTGTGCTTCCACCCATTTTGAGAAATAGTCAGTCATAAATAAATGAATTTAGCTTTACCTTGTGCCGTCAGCAGGGGCCCGACGATGTACATTCCCCATATCATGAATGGCCATGGTAATAAGATTGAATGTAGTCGTTCACCGGGTAGGTGAATCATAGGGGCAAATCTCTGGAATTTATCACATTTTTTGACAAATTCATTAGTATCTTTTTCCATGTTATCCAAGTAATAGCCTACCCTGATTACCTTTCGGACCAAGCGATCAGCGCAGGAGTAGTTTTCGCAAGTACCCTCGTGATTTTCTTGGAGTACAAATCTGCATCCCCTAGCCCCAGACATATTGCTAGGCAGCCATCAAAAGTTCTTCTGTATAGAGTGTTTCTTTCATCAAGCAAGAACCGGGCTTCTTTGGTTTGTAGGGCCCTCGATTCCTTTGGATCTGTGGGCAATCATCCATCTTTTAGATAATCGATATATTTATTTCTCCATTCCTATGTTAGGCCGGTGGAATTAATCTCGACATCACCTTCCTCGACCGTAGATTTAGGTAGTTGAATAATAGCCCCGGGGAGTGGGCCACCTTCTTCAATAGATGATCACAGATTCATGAGGGCATCGGCCTTACTATTCTGCTCTTGAGGTACGTTGACTAAGGTCCATTCTTTGAAGTGACATAATGTGACTTGGATTTTTTCCAAATACCTCTGCATCTTGTCTTCTTGTACCTCGTATCTCACATCACCTGGTTTACTTCCAGGAGTGAATCGCATTTTGCTTCGTAGTCTCGGCTCCCAGGCTTTTGGCTAGATCTAAACCTACAATCATAGCCTTGTACTCAGCTTCATTGTTAGTTAATTTTGCAGTTTTTATATATTGTATGATAAAGCTACATGTAGGTGGCTTTAGGACTATACCAAGTCCCTATCCTCTAATGTTTGTGGTGCAGTTAGTGAATAGGGTTCATACCTCGGAAGACGTGCCAGATTTTAGTAAAAGTTCCTTCTTTACCTTGGGCATGCGGGAGGGGGATAAATCAGCCAAGGGGTCCGCCAGAATCTGAGATTTTATGGCCGTTTGAGATTGATACTCGATATTATTTCGATGGCCCATTTGGCTAATCGATATGCTCCGGGAGGGGTTTGTCGTTAGAGTGCAAATATGGTGGCACTAAAAATAGGGTTTCACTATTAGCGATGCACTTATTAATGCAAGAGCTAATTTTTCTAGGTGTGGATACCTAATTTCGGCATCCCCTAGGGTCCGGCTTACATAATACAATGGAATTGCATACCTTGCTCTTCTCGGACTAGCACGCTGCTTACCGCTATTTAGGATACGGCCAAGTATAGATACAATGTTTCTTCCTCTTTTGGCGTGTGGAGCATAGGTGGGCTAGTCAAATATCGTTTCAAATCCTCTAAGGCGTATTAGCATTCTAGAGTCCATCAAAAATTGGTTTTGCTTTTTAGTAAAAAGAAGAAATGATGGCTCCTGTCGGATGACCTTGATATGAATCTGCCCAAAGCTGTTATTCATCTTGTCAGCTACTGCACTTCCTTTACATTATTTACCACCGTGATTTCTTCGATGTCCTTGATTTTATTGGGGTTAATCTCGATCCCCCTAATTGATACCATGAAGCCCAAGAATTTTCTGAACCCACTCCGAAGGCACATTTCTCAAGGTTGAGCTTCATGTTGTAACTTTTGAGGA
Source organism: Nicotiana benthamiana (assembly GCA_034376525.1). Taxonomy (NCBI): domain Eukaryota; kingdom Viridiplantae; phylum Streptophyta; class Magnoliopsida; order Solanales; family Solanaceae; genus Nicotiana; species Nicotiana benthamiana. The sequence continues at coordinate 61,763,934 of CM067337.1, forward strand.
TATCGAATGTTTCCTGCAAATGAGTCAAATGGTCCTCTACGCATAGGGACTTAACTAGCATGTCATATATATAAACTTCCAGGGAGTTTGCTACTTGATGCTCGAACATTTTATTACTAGACGTTCGTACATAGCCCCTACAATTTTTCGTCCGAAATGCATTACAATGTAACAGTAGGTACCGTGCTTTGTGATGAACAAATTCTTCTCCCTATCCTCAGGTTTCATATGAATTTGCCTATACCGTGGGTAGTCATCAAGAAAGGTGAAGGTCTCGTGGCTCGCCGTAACATCGATCAGACAATTGATGTTAGGCAATAGGAACTAATCTTTGGGATACGCCTTATTTAAGTATTTTTAATCTACACACATTCTTAGCTTATTTCCCTTCTTGGGTACCACTACTATGTTGGCCATCCATTCTAATGGTCTCTATTTTAAGAAGTTTCGTTACCTCATCCTTGATGAATGCCTGTTTTATCTCAGACTGTGGCCTTCTTTTTTTCTTTACTGTTTTAAACCTTGGGTCGACACTCAGTTGGTGGGAGGTTATTTCTGGAGGAATTCCTGTCCCATATTTAAGTGGGAACAAGAGAAACAGTCAATATTTTTAATAAGAAATTGAATGATTCATTTCCTAAGTTTGGGGATTAATCCTATTCCCAGGTATACCTTACGATCTGGGGGGTGTTTGATCAAAACAGCTTACTCCATATCCTCAATAGTTAATTTCGTTGAATCCAACTCTTCAAGGGCAATAATAGTTTGAGGATCGAGGAAATCTTCTTCATTGTCCTCAGGGGTCTGTATGCTCCTATGGCTCATCCAAGGTCGGGTGCATGGGGGTCGACGCCTCCTGGTAAATCGCAAACATTTCTTTTGCCATTTGTTGTTCTCTGTATATGGTCGGTCAGAAATTTTATCATCTGGTGCAGAGTTGACGGTACTGACCTCATGTTGTGTTTCCAGAGCCTGCCAAGCAAAGAAAAGTACCTCATGTCGCCATTGATGACTTGAAAATTGGTGTTCTGAACCGCATCGAACGTGTCGAGTGTGAGGGTGATTTCTTCATTTGTTACTTCGCCAGCCATATATAAGACATGGAGGACCCGGGAGGCGGGTATGATATGATCGAGCAATCCAATATGTTCTACTACCTCTGGCCTGATTACATTGGCCGAGATGCCTAGATACACGAGCACACGTTTAACTCGAATGTTGCTTAAAAGAAACGAGATTACCAATGCATCGTTGTGTGGTTCTCCCAAGGTCTCGATATCCTCTTCACTGAATACAAGGGCGTCTTCGGCCATGCAGTCCCGAATTGGCCCTTCTATTGCGGCGGATATTTTTGTTCGTTTGATGATGGACCCTTTGGGAATGTCGGTCTCCAATAATCATATGAACAACATGCTGAGGAATCTTTTTTTGCAAAGTTTCCCGTGGAACTTTTTGGCACTCTTTCCGGTAAATGCAAGGAGCGGTGTCAACGCATTGGGTGTCACATGAGTTCGTACCCTTGGAGGTTGGCTCCATTGCATTTGAAGGGTTCTGTAGTGGTATACCGACACCTGGAACAACCACACCATTCTCTTCGTCGTTCTCGAGATAGTTGTTTTCACCTCTTTTTATTGAGTTAGGCATTTTTACCAGAAATTAAGGATCTTGGACAAGAGCAGGTGTGAAAGATAACTTGCATTGTGTAATGAAACTAGCAAGAAAATAATCACTATTATTTTGAGCCCCACAGTGGGTGCTAAGTGTTTATCATGAAAATGATAATAACAATTAAATTTGACTATGGGACTCTAAAAATACATGATCTATTTTATGCTAGTTGTTAAGTGATTGATGCTATGTGTGAGACTTAGAAAGGAGATAAGAGTTAGGGATAAGGTGATGACCAAAATGATAAGTTAACAATCAGGGCCTCGAGCTTGTCGATTCGGGGGCCTCGAGGTCGATTCTAATGCTCGGCTGGGAGCTATCGAATTGAAGAGTGACTAAAAATTTTAATAAAATCAAAGAAGTCTATTTATGTATAATGATGAGCAATAAATGATGAACAATAATGAAGATAATAAATGGAAGCGATAATATTAAGGGAATGTGTTAGAGAGCAAAGAGAATGTTCCTGTATATTTGGTATGGAGCAACTGATCTCTAAAATATGGAAAGGACCCCCTTTATATAGGAAGGGGGAATCCCAATGGGGTACTAATGCATTTATTACAATGATATGGAGATAGGATGGCTAGTTGATGTCATGATTCGCGCTTAGACTAGCCTGACAGACTTTATCGGCTCTCTAGGCACCCCTTGGGAACTCCCTTCTTTTCCAATATAGCTGTTGGTCTGCATTGCCCATAGGTCGAGCATCCACAGCCCTCGACAGTGAACCTTGACCCCAGTATCGAGACCTATGAAGTATGTCTACGGGGCATCTTAACGACGGGAAATTGGACCCTTCAATTTTACCGTGCACACCTGTGTTTTCCTTCTTCGCATTCGCGTCCTTCCCTTCGCATTTGCATAGGTACTTGTCTCCCTTCTCTGCCTTCATGAGCTCATTGTCACGTTCACGATGAGAAATCTGGGCAGTCTTCATTTTTCTCTTCGCAAACGTGATCCTTCCTTTGTGTTCATGATGCACAAATGCCTGGGTATACAAAATATATCCCAAAATCGAGGGTTACAACAATTTCATCATATCTTGACTTGTGAAGCTCGATTTTGAGCAATTCTTCGAGGGTTTTTCACACAAATTAATTGGATAAGTGTTCTTCACCTAAAATCTAACATATTCCATAATTTTATCTTCATTTTTATCATTTAAATTGTCTTTTAGGTTGGGGAAAGAGTTGGTTTTTGAAAAAAAAATCTAAAATGAAAAACTATGATTTGAGGGACCAAATAGTGCCAGAATTTGATAAATTTTGTATGGATGAACTCGTATCAGAATGGGCATTCAGTTTTTGTGTAAAAGAATTGGTTTCCGAGGTGTGGGCTCGGGGGTCAAGTTTTGGATCGATTTTTGGATTGTGTTAAAGATTGAGACTTTATGATCCTGAATAGTTTCTTATATGTTTTATTTGTGTTTGACGTTAACTTGGTTAGATTGCATAGTCCAGAGGTATGTTCCGCCGAGAAGTGCATATTAGAGTATCGGTTTGTCATCTTTGAGGTAAGTATCTTGGCTAACCTTCTATGGGGGACTTCCCTTTAGGATTTGAGTCTTCTGTGTTGATTGTAGTTCGTTTACGCAAGGTGACGAGTATGTACTCATATTTATTTATGGGGTATTGGCCTTTTAGGGTCCTTAGGTTCTTATTTCACTGTGGATGGAGTTATCTTGATATGACTGAGTTTCTGCTTATTAGTTTCGTCTCTACATGCTTAATTGGAATTAATTGTTTCATGATTAACTCTTATTGCCTAATTGTCATCCTATTTGATTTAACTGAAGAATTTTGCCTCTCTTATTGTCGTGCTACCTTTTCATAACTGCCTATGTTATGGAGATATAGTAGCCTCCCTCATATAATTGTCTAATCTTAAATGAAGTTAAGATCACCTTTCCTTAATTGAACTATCGAATATTCTCGTAACTCCCCAAACTTTAAAGGAGTTTAGATAACCTATATCTTTGTTTACTTGCCTTTATTTGGGACCACTGGACTCGTGTTGATTTCCTTGTTATTGACTTGTATATCATGGGCTCGTTACTACATGTTAGTTTTCCGTTTTGTTGAACTCTTCCCTTTATATTTTTCATTTCCTTACTTTGGTTATTCCTTGTGATCTAGTTATACCGCTTCCTTGTGATTTAAAGTTTTTAAGTGGATTCACTCATTGTATTTTGTACTACTGTCATTATTGTTGTGTTGGTTGTGGAGGTGCACCGAGTTTCTGTCGTGCGGTTATTGATATTGTGATATACAAAATTTCTGTTGTGCGGTTATTGTTAAAGGGTTGCACGAGGTTTCTGTCATTCTATTACTACTATTGATATATTGCACATACGCTTTGATAAGGCAGGATATGTATATATATATATATATATATATATATATATATATATATATATATATATATATATATATATATATATATATATATATATATATATATATATATATATATATATATATATATATATGCTTATATGTCGGTTGCGCGCATGGCGAGACAAGGTGGGAACATTACGATGCACGTGTGGCAAAAAAAGGTGGGAACTTACTATACTATTATTACAAATGTGGCGAGACAAGGTGGGCTTTGTCAGGGATTGATTGCGATGATTTGTAATGGCCTAGGGGCATTCTTGATGTTTGATATTGTGTTTTGGTATGCGTACCTTTATGACTTTATCTCGTGTAAGTTGTGAGAAATATATTACACACTGTTCATTCTTTTCCATATGCTTACTAGCTGGTAGGAACTGTGTTAGAGCACTTGCACAAGCATACATGTAGTTGAACACTCACATTGGATATCAAATTCTCCTAACATTACCGAGTAAAGATGTACACCCTTGTTTACTTGTCATATATGCGAGAGTGCCTCTAGTTAGCAAGTGGGTTTTCAGCATGACCATGAGTGTGATGGGATCACAGATTCCAAGTGTTAGGGTTTAGGTAGTGGGACCCATGAGCTGTAAGTTTGTCCGAGGTTCAGTATTTCGTAGAGTTTGTTGGCTAAGACCTGATGTGAACACTATCGTAGGTTCTGAGTTATTGTTTACCTTTAGTGTAATTGTGATTTAGGATTTGGATTTGTGATTTTGCTCGCCTTTCTATGTCAGTATTATGGTATTTCGATGTTACTTGCTGCTTTCTTCCCTTATTGTGATTATTGTATTGTTAGCCATATCGTGTAGTCTTCATATATATACATCATTTTTTTTTGTTCGTATGCTTGTATTTGTACAGTTTATTAGATGGGTAGGTGTCTTGATTGTTCCTCATCACTACTCCACCGAGGTTAGTCTTATACTTATTAGGCACCGCAGTTGTGTGCTCATGCTACTCTTCTACACATTTTTGTTGTACAGATCCCAAGTATCAATCATTAGTAGCTGTGCAGATCATTTCTGAGAAGACTCAAGGTGTTGCTGCGTTCACAGCTTCGAAGTCACCTTCTTACTTGTATTCATCTGTTTTCACTCTTTTCCAAACAGTCTATATGGAATTGGTAGTTAACTTTATAGAGCTTATGACTTCTTCTACCGGGTTTTGGGAATATGTTTATTGTATAAAGGATTAATTCCAGGAGAATTTTAGATGTTATGTATTATTGTTGTTATTCCATAAATATTAGGCTTACCTAGTCTTTAAGACTAGGTGCCATCCCGAAACCCAATGGAGAGAAAATTGGGTCCTGAAAAGAGTTGAGCGTCATGGGTACAGTTTAATTACAGAATAAGAGTAAAGGAAAGTAGGCATGCTTTCAAGTTTGACAATAAAAACCAAAACGATTAAATCATGTTAAGTTCAATTGAAACAGGATTTGGCAAATCTCAGTAACTACATGACAGTTATATATTCCAGCTGAAGTACAAACATTAATGAAATCATGTGCATACTCTTAGAATATCAGTCACTCAGTCCTCCCATTTATTCCAACCCTACAGTCACTCATTCCTCATAGTCACTCAATCTTCCTAGTCGCTCGACACTCGCACTCGGTAGGTACCTGCTCTCATGTGGATATGTAGACTCCGCATAGGCGATTCCAGTCCAAGCACTATAACAAGCCAATCATAGCATGAATCAAATAAAAATGATTCAGTGTGAAGCCCACTCCCATAAATATCCTCAGAATCAGGCCCTACGTCTCCCTCAGTCATCAATCTCTCCGGTCACTCAGACTCTCAAGAATCATGATAATTAGCCCAAGCAATGATGATATAATGCATCAATAAAGGACAACAAAGATTGAGATATAATATGCAAGTAAAAACTGTGACTAGGTACAAAATGGCAATATCGTAGATAATTCAACCTGTAACACGATCTCTGTGGGTCCCTACAATACTAACACATAGCCTAAGTAGGATTTCCAACATGACAACAGCTCAATGTCTCTAACAAAAGGTGTAAACATGGGTAACAAGAAGATTTATCAACTACATAGTTCCATGAAATCAACCAAATCGTAATTCTTAGGGTGCATACCATGCGTCCGTCACCTAGCATGTGTGTCACCTTAACACCAATCAGATAACATGTAATTCGGGATTTCACACACTCAAAACCAAGTTTAGAAGTGTTACTTACCTCAAACTATGCAAATTCCTACTCTGACAAGCCTTTTCCTCGCGAAACAGCCTCCAAATTCCTCGAATCTATCCACAAACAATTCGATACAATAAAAAAAATCTAAAGGAATCAATTCCATAAGAAAAATACTAAGTCATTAATCAAAAATAAAAAAATCGACAAAAACATCAACCCTCGAGCCCACGTCTCAGAATCCAATAAAAGTCATAAAATTTGAACACACGTTCAACCACAAGTCCAACCATACAAAAATTATTCAAATTCGATACCAGAATCTTGATCAAATCCTCAATATTAAGACTAACAACTTTCCTCCATTTTTCCCAAATTTTGCAACACATATACTATTCGCGAACGCGGAGAAGGAAACTACACACCAAAAATTTGGAGTTTCAGCAATCTTCTAAGTCTAAATTCCAATTTTTTATCCATATAAAATCCACCCGAGGCCCTCGGAAACTCAACCAAACATACCAATAAGTCCTAAAATATAATACGAAATTAGTCGATCCCTCAAATCACATCAAACAACCGCTAAAACTACGAATCGTTCATCGATTCAAGCCTAATGAACTTTTAAACTTCTAACTTCTACATTCGATTCCAAAACCTTCAAATCACATCTGATTAACCTCAAATTTTGCACACAAGTCACAAGTGACACAATAGGTCTACTCCAACTTCCGGAACCCCAATCTGAGTCTGGTAACGACAAATTTGTTTACCATGAAAATGGTAATAACAATTAAACTTGATTATGGGACTCTAAAAATACGTGATCTATTTTATTCTAGTTGTTAGGAAGTTGATATTATACGGAAGACTTAGAATCGAGATAAGAGGTTGAAATAAGGTGATAACTAAACCGATAGGTTAGCAATCGGGGCCTCCATCTTGTCGATTCAGAGGCCTCGCGGTTGATTCCGGTGCTCGGCTGGGAGCTATAGAAGGTAGTTGAAGAGCAACTAACACTTTTGATTAAATCAGTGAAGGCCCTTTACGGCCAACAATAAGCAACAAATGAAGAACAATAATGAAGACAATAAATGGAAGCAATAATATAAAGAGGATGTGTTAGAGAGCAGAGAGAATATTCTTGTGTATTTAGTGTGGAGCAACAGATGTTTACAAAATGGCAAGGATCCCCTTTATATAGGAGGGGAATCCTAGCATCGTACAAAAAGCACTAATTACAAAGATATGGAGATGGTATAGCTAGTTGATTCTCTGATTCGAGTTTAGACTAGCCTGACATGCTTCGACGGCTGTAGCTGCAAGCCTTGGAAACTCCCCACTTTCACTAAAACCATCGGTCTGTATTGTCCTGAGGTTGAGCGTTGAAGACCCTCGAGAGAGGAATCTCAGCTTTAGTCTCGAGCCTTCAAGATATGCTTTGAGGTGTCTCGGTGACATGAAATTAGACCATCCGATTTTACTGTATATAGATAGTCCCTGCATTTTTGGGGGGGAATGATAAAAAATTGACTTCGATATCCATCTCTTCGAAACTCCCGTGACGATGTCATACTGATGATGTAAGACTTTTTGATAACTGGGGCATCCCATGGATTTGCCTTTTAGGCGTCATTCAATGCGCTACCGATTCCCATTCATCAGAATGATAATACGGTCATTGATTTGATTTCCTTTTATTTACTTTTTGGGAGATTATGGATGCATGACTCTATCGGCTGGTAGAAAAATATCGAGCGTAAGTGTGAGTATTTGTTTTGGCCTTCGATTGATTAATGCGGCTCCCCGTGTAATCCTTTGTTGTTCCTTGGAGAGAGCCCTGGTTGGATTGACAAAGTTGGATCATCAGGACCCTTGCCTCAAGTTGAATGAGAGTAGGGCTTCGAACCCTCAGACCGAGACTTAGTCTACAGACCCTGTGATAATCTTCAAGGGGGATATCGCTCGGAAGCTCGAGATAGACATTGCCTTTAGGCTCTCCAGAGTAGTTTTCGAGCGGGGTTTGCTCAAACTCAGGCCATCTAGAAACTTGTTTCAAACTTAATGTAGATAGCCATAAGGCGGTGTAAATAGATTCTAGATGAGGGTTTACCCGGATTTAGATGTTACCTCAAGTCCATGCGACTCTTGCAATGATATAGATGGCCCTCTGGAGGGTTCCTCGAGATCGGGTACCATCTCAGGACCAGCGATGGTGCTGATGACTTCCTGGAGCCTAACTTCTTTTAGATGGAGGTCCTCGAGGTAAGGTACAATCTCAGGATTCTAGTGATGCCAGTGGATTCTTGGAGTCTAACTTCTTTTTTATGGAGGTCTTTGAGGTGGGGTACAGCCTCGGGACCTGTAGTGGTACGGAGATCTCCAACCCCAAAATGTCATATGATGGATCGTTGCCGCTCTTTCTTTATATAGGGTTGCTTCTTCCCTTTTGGATATTCCATCATTCTAAGTAGTTCCCTTCTTTACTGCATTAGGCCTTTCATTATTTCAGAATTCACGCTTGCCCAAGTTCCTGCTTCAGTTCTCTAATTTTGTCATACTCATGACTGCTACATCAAGGTCTGTTTGACAGAGAGGAGAGAGTTTTTCCTATGATTCTAACCTTGTTGATGGAGCACCGCTGATACAGGTGAGCCTTACTTGGGCATTTTGTTTTGAGAGAGGATTTCTCTTCGGAGAAGTATCCCGATGTTCAGGACCAACAAGAGCATGCCTTGAAGTTTACGTCTTTGATAGGAGAAGAACACCTTGGGTTAGTGAGAAAAGACCACGGATTAGGAGAAAAGGTAGTGTTATAAATACCTTTCCAGGATGAGGGCATCACGGACCATGCCGATGGGTTTTTAAATGTGTACATGTATCCTTTCAAATTGGGCCCTCTTGATAGGATTGTGCTCGACTTCTGTTTAAAGTATCGGGTTACCTTAGCGCAGATTCAGCAGTCATTTTGACGAATTGTGTTGATGATGATATTCTTTGTAGAGAAGGTTGGGCTCGAACTTACGCTCGGTCATCTTATCAGGTTGTACCGGCATTTTTACTATCGAGGTCTATTAGCCTTACGATTCTGGTCTACACGCCCTTCGTCATTGATAACGTGGAAGATAGAGATCTTGAGTGGATGAGTCGATTCATCTGGGTACGGACAGTCAATATTATTCCTGTGGAGTTTATTCCATTCCCTGAGGAATGGAATCATAAATGTAAGTGGTACACTCGTGCCTTCTTAGTTTTGTGTAGGGCGAAGGATGGCTTTGTAAATGTGACTCTTTTTCTTTTTCGCAACAATTTTTGGGATGCCTGGAAAAGTTCCTGATCTGTCGAATTTTGTTCGAAAGTTGGTTACTTACTCGACTTATAATGAGCGTAAGTGGAAAACTTTTTCTAAGGGCAGACGAGAAGAAAAACATCATGGTACATATGGTGCCATTTTTTCCATTCCCTTTTTTCATTTGGAAAGGCACTTTATCTTTCTGAGTACTAATTATGTTGTTGTAGGCATCGGGGAGCCTTCCAAGGTGAATCATTCTCCCTTGGAGAGGGGGAAAGGTTGCAAGCTTTTGGGCTAAAAATGATAACAATAAGTGAGAGATGCCTCTACAGGGCGACGATGCACAAAGCAAGGTAAAACTGGACTAAGAGCCGGAGTGGAAATATTGTCTGAGCCTGCCGTGCCCATGGTTCCTAATTTTAGAAAGATGGTTTCTCTGTTGCTGTTATCCTCTTTTTCTATCAAAAGCGCTTTGAAGGGTACTCGAAACTCAGGGTTGCACATACCGAGCTATCCTACCTCGACTGAAGTTGAATCTTTCCATGCTGAGGGAGCTAGGTTAGGATATGTGCGCTCGTACATCGAGGAAGCCTAGTAGCTTCACTCTGTGATGAGTTTCGGTACATGCCTTTTGAGCCTCATGCCTTCCCTTCCTTATTGAGTTTTCTTTTACAAGCATTCAACACGCTTAAGTCTAAGCTGCTTCACCGTGAGGCTAGGCTGTAGAAAGCTAGTATGAGGCAAGTCGGAGATTGAATTATGAGAACTACTTGAAAGAGCATGAGTTTTTTGTCCGAGTAAGAGTGTGTCCCTCCTTCTAGCTCCTATGGCTAACATTTCATTTATCTCAGTTGAGAAACAAATGGAGGCCCTAGAGCACTTTCGCGATGAATCTAGTCGAGCCAAGCACGAGCATGATGAGCTAAAAGCTTAGGCGGAGGTTCAGGCTTTAGAAGAGAAGGGTGCTCTGGATAAAGCTTCCACCTTTGTGGCCCAACTTCACTTAGCCCGTGACAATGCCTTGGTGTAAACAGATATGATTGCATACCTCAAATCCAAGCTTTTGAAGTTCAAGGCTGAGGTTGTTGATTCTAGGGATGAAGCCGTAATGAGCCAAAGTAAGGCTAACCAAAAGATGGCGGTCTATTTGAAGGACGTTGCTGATGCTCAAGCTGAGCTAAGAAGGACCCTCGATCGCAAAGACAAGATCAAAGAATATGCTCATTGTAAGTCTCGAACGAAAATTCTCGAGGAGATCTGTGCTAGGGGATTTGTCCTCTCGTAAGAGTTAGCACGAGCAAGGGTGGACGAACGTGATGCTCGGTTATTTCTGCCTAGCACCGAAGATAGTGAAGATAAGACCGATAGGCTATAGCGGCTAGAGGACATGGATTTTGCTTTCTGATTTTGTATATAGCATTTTCATGTTTGTGGGAGGAGATTGTATTATTTTTTATTTTCTTATTCATTTGTATATGAGTACAGGAGAAAACCTTGCGGCTTTATTTCTTTTGTATCTATTTGTGTCTGGAATTTAGCTAGATGAATAGGTCTTATAGTTAGATGGAATCCTTAGATTCGTAGTATGGTATTAAGGCTCATTGGGCTGTCCTGTAGGCTCTTATGCGCTTGGTCGATGCAAGCCTTTAGTATAAGCCGGCATTTGAGACTCTTACGTTATTGCTTTTAGACATGTTTTGATCAACTGTTTTGGGTTCAGTCTCTGAGTTAGGCATCGACTTAAGCTCTTTTAACCCTCAAGCTTTATTATTTCAAGCTGGCCCTTGGGCTCTTATGCGCTGGGTCGGTACGACAGTTGATGTGGGCTGATGACAGTGGCTCTTACGCCTTTTGTTGATGTGACCTTTTATGTGGACTAGCGACATAGGCTTTTATTCTTTTGGTCGTTGCGACCTTTTAGTGTAAGCTTGAGTTTTAGCTCTTACGCTTCTGCTATCATGTATACTTAGGTAATTATTTTAGATTCAGTCTCTGAATTGAGTTTCGACTCGAGCTCAGACGACCCTCAAGTTTTATAATTTCAAGCTGGCCCTTGGGCTCTTACATATTGGGTTCGTACGACCTTTGATGTGGGCTGGCAATAGTGGCTCATACGCCTTGGGTTGATGCGACCTTTTATGTGGGTTAGTGACAGAGTCTCTTACGTGTTAGGTCGATGCAACATTTTATAGGCTTTATTTTTCCCTTGATAAGGACTTTTGAAATAATGTTTCCTGACTATTCAACAGTTTAATAAAAAACCTCGATTACAAGTCATTATATGGCGATGATCGAGCACCAAGGGAGGTTTGGCTAAGAGGTTGAGTATCTCGAAGCAAGTTTTTAGGCGCTGACATGGTCGAAGCTCTTTTTCCTACGTCAAGGGTAACATGTTTTAACTAGTTCTTTTCGAAGTGTATTCAAAGTAATTGAAGGCATGTGATTTTGTAGCTATGGTTGGATGTCCTTGCGTCGTATTAGTTTGACTGGTATAGCCTTAAGACTGTAGTCATTTGTGCTTTGGTCGAAGCTATTTTAATCCTGAATGAAGTAGTTTCGGCCTCTATATTAGGGGTATGCCTTTTAAGGCTCTTACAAGTTCGATAAGCCTTAACTATGGGATAAGGTTTATGCCTTTTGTGAGGTCTTACAATTTTTACATGCCTTTTAGGTCATATAGCTTTTGATACTTGGTAAAAGTATGGTTCATGCCTTGCTCAAGGTCTTACAGATATTGCTACTTGGTACAAGTATGGTTCATGTCTTGCTTGAGGTCTTACAAATATTATTGCTGCCTTATGTAGGACTTACAAGACCGAGTCTGCCCGCATAGGGTCTTATGACCTCATGTTTTTAATGAGTGGTGATTGGTGATAGTCCCCGAGTCATCGAGAGTATCTTCGTCAGGAAGCCATTACTCGTAAACATAGTATTGCCTTATTAAGGGCTTACAATTTCGGAGATTCTTACCCTGAGGTCCTACGTCTTTTGAGATTTTGACGCCAGCCCCCGAGTGTTTGGAACACTTTCGGATTTTGAGACGTTCTATGATATTTATGTTACCTCATTGAGGGCTTATAATTTTGGATTTCCGGCCCAGAGTTTGGGTCATCTTTGACAAGGAGTCGTTTTACAAAAATGCCAAATTTCTTTTGAAGCGCGAAACGCTTTGTATAGGTAGACATATTTTTGCTGTCAAGGGCCTGGCTATCCTATGCAGACACGGTTCGTTCGACCGTTTGGCCCGGTATATCATTTTCCTATTAGGACCCTACTCAGTATTACTTGACTTCTCTAAGTGGATGGCCTTCTGGGGGTGCCCCCCAATGCTAAAGAAGCCTTGAATACTTGTCGAGTCTTCCTTAGGTAGCATATGGATGTTACCTCGTTAAAAACCTTGCAAGTAAAACCTTTTTGGGATAAAGAACCGGTCGAAAGAAAAGAGTACAACGGATGCTTTAAAACCTTAAGGTCTTCGAGCTGGATCAGCATTTCAACTGCCACGTCGGGCACCTGCATAGAGGTTAGCATGAAGTATAAAATGAAAAAGGTAGATGGTCATATCTTAGTGTAGAATGTGTCGGGGGTGTTTTGAGCATTGATGCCCCCGAGGTGTTTCAGTCTCTTGTGATGAGGATGTGGTATGGTCCTCTGCTTTGTTTAGTCATGCTCAATCGAAGATGTAGTTTGCTATTGCTAGCTTACTATTTTATTACCCTTTTTCTCCTTCGGGGGTGGAGGTACTGGTGTCTACGTTATGTACAACACAAATATTTATCTCGCTACATTATGTTCCCCGTAGACGATTTTCATCTCATCCTTTGTCGGGAATTTCATCATTAATGAAGGGTGGATGGTGTTGCGCTCATGTAGTGTATCCACAACCTCCCGAACAAGGCATTGTACCTCATGTCTCCTTTGATAACATGGAATATGGCATTTTGGGTTGTGCTGGACACGTTGACTGGGAGGGTGATTTCTCCTCGGGTATGTAGCCCCTAGTTCATTTTTCTTTGGTGATAGATGTTTGGTTCTTCTAATTACGGGCTCATGTAGGGCATCAATGCCTCCTAGGATCATGTGAATGACATGTCGTACCTCATTTGTTTTGTTCTTCTTCGTTGTCTCTCTCTATCAGAACCGATTTTTGGCCCGTGCGCTAAGGAATTCTCGGAGGTGACCTTTATTAAGTAGTCTTGATACTTCTTCTTGGAGCTGGTGGAAATCCTCGATCATGTGGCTGTTGTCATGGAATTCACATACCAAGTTATGATTCCTTTGCAAAGGATCCGATTGAACAGAATTGGGCCACCTAGCATCTCTTATTTTATTGATGGCGAACACGATGTCTGATACATTGACGTTAAAGTTATATTTTGATAAGTGGCGTGTCTCCTTTGGCCCTGCATTCCAATCAAATCCGGCTCTATTGATAAGTCCCCGAGGATTCTGTCCTCGGTCTATCCTTCGATTATTCTGAGGTGGGTTACGCCTCAGGGCGTTCACTCTATCTTTAATGTATGGATGGTACCTTTGTTTGGCTTTGGCTCTTTTACCAGAAGCCTGCTTGGGTATACCGAGCTCGAGGAGACTCCTAACTGATCGTCCTCGACCGTAATCTTTGACTGGTAATAGTTGTGAATATCTAACCAGGTCACGGCAAGATATTCGACCAGATTTTGTATTAGCTGTTTTGAAGCTACCGAGCATCATTTATTCAGACCTTGAGTTAAGGCCTACACTGCCTATTCTTTGGAGACTGGTGGTAGTTCTATCAGCTCCATCTGAAAGCAAGATACAAACTCTCGCAGCATCTCATTCTCTCTTTTCTTGATTTTGAAGATATCATACTTCCTTGTGGCCACCTCGATGGCCCCGGCATGTGCCTTTATGAAGGAATCCTCTATCATGGCAAATTAGTCTATAGAGTTTTTGGGCGATGTTGTGATACCATATCTTTTCTCATTTAGAAAGTGTTTCCCTGAACTTCTTCAGCACCACGGACTCGATCTCGTCATCCCTTCGGTTATTGCCCTTTACTGCATAGGTGTAAGAGGCAGCGTGACCATTGGGGTCCGAGGTACCATTATACTTCAGAAGGTCTGTCATTCTGAACTTCTTTGGAATGGGTTTTGAGGCCGCTTCTGTGGGAACGGCTTTTCTACGAACTTTTTTAAGTCCACACATTTCAAGATCGGGGGTGCTCCTGGATTTTGATCGACCCCATAGTTGTAGCTCTCGACCTTCTTATTGTTGGCTTCTATCATTTTCTTACCTTATTCGATCTTTCTCCTGAGGTCCTCGAGCATCTTTACGATGGAGGGATCGACTGTCAACTCGTTATTGCTTGATCTCTTCGATACCTGCTCAGCTAGGCGAGCCATCCCCGATGCTACCATGCTTAGACTTTTCTGGCGACTTTTCACTTGAGCAATAGCCAATTGTTGTTCCTGCAACATTTCAAAAATAACATGAAGGCTAACCCGTTCTACCCTAGTTAGGGTTTTCTAGGCTTCTTGTTGGTCTCATTGGTGCACACTCCTTTTGGTGTGGGAGCTTATATCAACCTGTTGGGCATTGCGCAAGACTTCGTCTACTCGAACTGGTCTTGGTGTGGTCTCAAGGTTTCATGGTGGCATACCAACACCTGGAACCGCAACACCATTCTCTCTGTGGTTCTTGACAGTGTTGTTTTTACCTTCATTTACTGAGTTAGACATTGTGGCCTGAAATTGAAGATCTTGGACAAGAAAAAGGTGTGAAAGATAACTTGCATTTTGTAGTAGAACTAGCAAGAAAATAATCACTATTAATTTTAGCCCCACAGTGGGCACCAAACCGTTTACTGTAAAAATGATAATGACAATTAGTTTTGATTATGGACTCTGAAAATACGTGATCTATTTTTATGTTAGTTGCTAGGAAGTTGATGCTATGTGGAAGAATTAGAAACGAGATAAGAGTTTGGAATAAGGTGATAAACAAATCGATGGGTTAGCAATCGGGGCCTCAAACTTGACGATTTGGGGGCCTCCGGGTCGATTTCAGTGCTTGGTTGCGAGCTACCGAAGGTAGTTGAAGAGCGACTAACAGATATGATAAAATCAATGAAGGATTTTTATGTCCAATAATTAGTAATAAATTAAGAGCAATAATGAAGACAATAAATTGACGCAATAATATCGAGAGAATGTGTTAGAGAGTAGAGAGTATGTTCTTGTGTATTTAGTGTGGAGCAACAAATGTTTACAAAATGGCAAGGATCTCTTTCATATATGAGGGGAATCCTAGCATAATAAAAAAAAGCATTAATTACAAATATATGGAGATGGTATAGCTAGTTGACGCTCTGATTCGGGTTTAGACTAGCCTGACATGCTTTGTCGGCTCTAGCCGCATGCTATGGGAACTCCCCACTTTCACTATAACCATCAGTCTGTATTGCCCCAACGTCGAGCATCGATGACCCTCGATGGAGGAAGCTCGGCCGCAATCTCGAGCCTTCAAGATATGCTTTTAGGTGTCTTGAGACAAGAAATTGGACCCTCCGATTTTACTATATACAAAAGTCAACTCTTGATCAAACGTCAAAATTTTCAACTTTCACCATTTCAAGTCTAATTCAACTACGGACCTTCAAATCACGATCCGGACACACTCCTAAGTCCAAAATCATCCAACGAAGCTAAGGGAAGCATCGAAACTCTATTTCGGATCTGTTTACACACAAGTCAACATTTGGTCAACCTTTTCAATTTAAATTTCAACCTTGAGACTAAGTGTCTCAACTCCAGTCGAAACCTCTCCAGAACCAAACCAACTACCTCGGCAAGTCGCATAGCAACTAATAAGAATAAAATGAGCAGTAAATGGGAGATTGGGGATACAACTCTAAAAATGACAGGCCGGGTCATTATACTATCATAAACAACCTCTCCATCCTCCCCCCCCCCCATCCCCATCCCATAGGGCATGGATAAGATCTGTATACACACTACCCTCCCCAGATCCAACTTGTGGGATTATACTAGGTTGTTATTTATTCTGTTGATCTTATGATCTTATGATCTTATGCAAAGGTGATATGTCATTAGTTAACATAGTAATTGAGGCACTAAAGCACTTCAGTAATGCTACTAGTTTGATGGCAAACCTAGACAAATCTAGTATTTCTAGTTGATGTGGATGAACAAACAAAGCATATGATTGCCACACTGAAGGCACACCCTAAAATGGGAAATTTGTGACGATCCAAAGGGGTCAGCACTTGTTTTCTTACCTATTCTGTACTTCCAAGGCCTTGAAAACCTCATCTAGGGTTGCCTTGATTTGCATGCGCAGTCCGGGCGCGTAGCCGGAAAGCTTAGATGTGGATTCTGTGAGAAAAAGGCTAAATTTTGATATTTAATTGAATAAATTTGACTTCGGTCAGCATTTTGAGTAAACGGGACTGGACCCATGATTTGACAGTCTCGAAGGGTCCATAAGAAAATATGGGACTTGGGCGTATGCCCGGAATCAAATTCCGAGGTCTCAATCCCGAGAAATGAATTATTGTGTGAAATTGTTTTTTGGAAATAATTAAGGAAATTGGAAATGAAATTTGATTAAAATATTATGTTATCGGGCTCGTATTTTGGTTCCGGTGCCCGGTACAAGTCTTTTATATGGTTTAAGCGCTTCGTGTAAAGTTTGGTTGATAACGGACGTCGTTTGACGTGTTTCGGACTTAAAAATGGAAATTTGATGTTTTATGAAAACTTGGAAGAAATTACGAATGTTGAGGCTTAATTCAATGTATATGATGTTATTTTTGTGATTTGATCACACGGATAAGTCTGTAGGATGTTTTTGAGGTTGTGTGCATATTTGGTTTGGAGCCCCGAGGGCTCGGGTGAGTTTTGGATAAGTGTCGAAGTGCATTTTTGAACTTGGAAAATTGTTGCTATAACTGACCTACATTGCTAAGCCTGGCTCGCGAATGTGAGATCCCAATTGCAAATCGTCCGCTTGCAAATGTCAGGCCCTTAATTCCCGGCAGAGTTCGCAATTGCGAACTAGACGCTCTCAAATGCAATGGTGAGGTCTTCGCAAATGCGAACCTCCCAGTTTTCCCTATAGTTTGCAAATGCAAACAAGTATCTCGAAATTCCCAAATTAGTAGGGTCGATGCTCGCAATTGCGAACAGGCTGCAACCTGCAATTTTTATACTTAGTCGAATTTTGGACATTTTCACCCCATTTTAGAAATACAACTCCTTTGGGCGATTTTCCAAGAACAAGACCTTTTCCAAATCATTTGTGCGTTGGTTTTTACTTACTTCTTTTAATCTTTAACATCATGTAACATGTTTTCAACTTAAAGTCAATGATTTTCATGGGTGAAATTGGATGTTTTGGGTAGAACCTAGGTTTTTCTAAAAAGTGAGGATTTAGACCTCAATTTGAGGTCCGATTAAAAAACAAATCATATATTTGGGTTTGTGGGGGAATGGGTAATCGTATTTTGGTTCGAACCTCGGGTTTGACCACGTGGACCTGAGGGGAATTTTGGTCATTTACCTAAATGTGTGTGTTAGCATTAAATTAAATAGTTGAATCAGTTGTTTGAGATGTTATTTACGAGATGAATTGAAATGAATAGATTCAGGCCATTTAGAGCCGGATACTCGTGGCAAATGTGTGGTTTCAAGTTGAATTGGAGCCGATTTGAGGTAAGTGGCTTGTCTAACCTTGTGGGGGGGACCTTTACCCTAGGATATGTTATTTGGTAATTGAGTGCCCTGAACGTGAGGTGAGCGCGTACTTGAGATAATCATTAAAAAGTCGGTTTTTACTTAAGATATTGAGACTGAGTTTCTTTCGTACTTACTTTATCTTACTTGTAGTTATAACCTGTGTTAGATTAGAAAGACATGTTTAGTTGATTCAACTTGCCTACTTGCTTAAATTGCCTTAACTACACTATGTGATACGTATTAGGCTAGAACTATCTGTTGCTTGTATTGTTGTACTTTATTTTGTAATATTCACTAATTGTGGTTGCGCATTTATATTTGGGACTACGGGTTAGATTCCCGGGAGATCCCCCTACGTATTTACTGTAGGACTACGGGTTAGATTTTCGGGATATCCCCCTGGACATTTATATTTGGGATTACGGGTTATATTTTTGGTACATCCCCTGCATATTTACTTTGGGACGACGGGTTAGATTTCTGGGAGATCCCCCTGCACATTTATATTTGGGACTACGGGTTAGATTCCCGGGAGATCCCCCTGCACAATTATATAATGGACTACAGGACGGTATCCTGGGAGATCCTTGTTATTGGTATTGATATGGAAATGGACTGCAGGGCAGTATCCTGGGAAATCCTCGTTATTGGTATTGATATGGAAATGGACTACAGGACGGTATCCTAGGAGATCCTTGTTATTGGTATTGATATGGAAATGGACTGCAGGGCAGTATCCTGGGAAATCCTCATTATTGGTATTGATATGGAAATGGACTACAGGACGATATCCTGGGAGATCCTCGTTATTGGAATTGATATGGAAATGGACTACAGGGCGATACTGGGAGATCCTCGTTATTGGTATTGATATGGAAATGGACTACAGGATGGTATCCTGGGAGATTCTTGTTGTTGGTATTGATATGGAAATAGACTACAGGACGGTTTCCTGGGAGATCCTCGTAATTGGTACTGATATTGAGTCGTTTTACTCTGTGTTATCTTTTCCTTGGTATGTTGATTGTTGCTTGTGTAACCTGACTTACTTCACTTTTGTATTCCATTATTTCTGCTTACTATATATACTGTTGTCAACATTCTTATTATATTTGTTCAATCTCAGTAGAGCCCTGACCTTCCTCGTCACTACCCGACCAAGGTTAGGCTTGGCACTTACTGAGTATCGTTGTGGTGTACTCGTGCCCTTTCTGCGCATGTTTTTTTCATTTTCAAATCCAGGTACCTCTACTCAGGCGTACTACCCTCGAGGCGGAGAGATCTAGCGGAGACTTTGAGGTATATATGCCTCGTCCGCAGACCATGAGTCTCTTTTTTGTTCCAGCTTTAGTAGTTATTCCATCCTTTTATTTAGTTGTTTAGACATTCTGGAGTTAGAGCAGTATGTTACATTTCTATTAGCCTGTGGTTCCCGTTAGTTTTCGGGTTTTGGGGTGCTATTGGAGACTTCCGCATTTTGAGTTTTATATTCCAAGTGGCACTTATATACCGTTTTCTTCTAGCTTTGCTTAAATTAATTAAATGTTTTCGCAAGTTATATAAATTTCTGCATTGTTAGGCTTTCCTAGTTATAGAAACTAGGTGCCATCACGACATGCTCATGTAGGGTAAACTAGGGTCGTGACGAGTTGATATCAGAGCTATAGGTTCATAGGAGTCACGAAACACAAGCCGGTTTATTAGAGTCTCGCTGATCGGTACGGATACATCTATACCTATCTACAAGAGGCTATGTAACTATTTAGGAAAAATCTTCACGTCATTGATTTCCTTGTCGCGCGATATTTTTGACATCGAATCTAAACTTCTATCTTCAATTCACTCGCAGATGGTGAGGACTCGCACTGCTCGGGATGACCAGGCACCCGTGCCCCCTACAGCAATCGTCAAAGGTTGGGGTCGGGGCTGAGGTCGAGGACGCGCACGTAGTATAGTCAGAGCACCTGCGCGAGCTGCCGCCGAGGCACCACCAGTAGATCCAGCCAGAGCCCAGGCACCTAGCACGCCTTCTACTACCACTACTACTCCATCCCTTCAGGAGACGGCTTAGTTCATGTCAATGTACACCACCTTGGCTCAGGCAAGGTTGCTTCCCCTTGTTGAAGCCACATCCCAGGACGGGGGAGGAGTACAAACTCCTGTCGTCTGCACTCTTGAGCAGCGAGTGCAGGTTGAGTAGGCCCCAGAGATCATTTCTGTTTCGCCTGCAGTGCCAGTTCAGCCCGTGAATGGGGCAACTGCTCCTGAGGACGAGCAGCGGAGGTTGGAGAGGTTCAAGAAGTATGATCCTCCGGTTTTCAATAGATTAGCGACAAATGATGCCTTGGGATTTCTAGAGAAGTGTCACCATATTCTTCGCACTATGGGCATAGTGGAGTCCAGCGGGGTTTCCTTTACTGCCTTTTAGCTTCGGGGAGCCACCTATGATTGGTGGCGCACTTATGAGAAAGATAGTTCAGTCGAGGCTGCTTCACTGACTTGGACCCAGTTCTCAGAGATATTTACGAGAGAGTTTGTTCCTAGAGTCTCGGGGATGCATGGCACGCCGAGTTTGAGAATTTACGCCATAGTGCTATGACCGTTTCGCAGTATCCTATCCGTTATACCAGATTGGCCAGGCATGCACAGGCATCGGTTATTACAGTCCGCGAGAGAGTTTGCAGGTTCAGTAAGGGTCTTATCCTACCTATCGGAAATAGCATGGCTCAAGAGTTGGAGATGGACATTCCTTATCAGCAGGTAGTGAGCATTGTTAGGAGGATTGAGAGTATGCATGCTAGAGGGCGAGATGAGAGAGAGGCCAAGAGGTCTCGAGAGTCGGGCCACTATTCTGGTGCCCGTACCCCAGCAGCAAGTCGACATGGTAGGGGTTTTATGGGTCGCCCCGTTCATTCAGCTCTTCCAACAGCCAGCGGTGCTCCAGCTCCGCCTATACCTCAAGAGCCTGACTATGCACCTCTAGTTTCTAGCGCGCCTCCTGCGCAGGGTACTTCCAAAAGTCAGTCGACCTGGCCCTAGTCAGTCACAGACACTACGCCCTCCCAGAGCTTGTTTGGAGGGTGGTGACACATGCCATATGGTTAGGGATTGCCCTAGACTTGGTAGGTGTGCACCTCAATAGGCTGCTCATCCACAGCATGCGCAGAGCTCCCAGGCTATGGTTACGGCTCCAGTTGACGCCCCACCCGCTTCGCCAGCTAAGATTAGAGGCCGAGGAGGTAGAGGTCACCCTCGACGGGGAGGCCAGGCCAGATGTTATGCCCTTCCTGCTCGTGCCGAGGTTGTTGCCTCTGATTCTGTTATCAAAGGCATTATATTGGCTTGCCATAGAGAGGCATCGGTTCTATTTGATCCGATCTCAATTCGTATGTGTTATACCCTATTTTTTCATACGTGAGAGTAAGTTGTATGTCAGTTGATGTAAACTCAGAAATAAGATTCTATTACGATCAAATATGTTAAGTTAATCATGTTACCTTAGAGGTTATAAATATATAAGGTCATGAATAACAAGTACCAAGATAGTTGGAAGGGCTTAGAATCTAAGCAAATTCAAGGAAATAAGTTTCGTCGAAAGTCGATAAGTTTGGAATGTTTAACATGTACTTTGTGGTGAGACTAGTGCTCTTAACAAGATAAGGAGGTTATTCTATGAGTTATTTTAGTTGTATGATATTCATTTTCTACGTTTTGAAGGCAAGCAAGTTGTGAAACAAGAGTTGGCAAAAGTCATCACAAGTTACATTCATAAATTTGCTGAAATTTAGGTATAATGTAGATGCACTTTTCTCCCAATATTATTGGAATCAACGGATGATCTACATACCAAGTTGAAGATATACGGATCTAGTTTCCAACTCATTAAACCGTTCATCCATATGATATAGGAGTAGAGAGATATTCACATTTGTTCAAGACTGTGCAGCTAGTAGGTGACAAGTAAGTGCATCACCTACTTGGCAAAAGGAAAGGCCTCAATTAAAAGCCCTAAAGTCGGCCAAGAGGGAACTTCTAAGGGCTGTTAAACTCTTTTATTTTATTATATTCAGGCCAAATAAAACTAATTGAACCCCTGCAACTCCTCCCCAAAAGTCCCACACAAACCCTAGGTTATTTCGGATCCTACGACACGATTCTAGTGCTGGAAAGTACGGACAGCATGCTAGTTTCTCTTTTTCCTTCTTGTAGCCGTATTGAGGAACTTATTTTTGATGAAAAGGGACCAGGTTTCGTGAGTTCTACTCAGTGTAAATTACGTTTATGCTTCTCCTTCCATTATGTATGCGTTTGCGAGTTGTAACTCTGTCGTAAAGAATAGACCTAGCTAGTTTTGAAAGAATGATATGTCGTTTGTTCTTGTGTACTAGTTGGCTGGTTGTGAACTTATTTCTAGGTTGAATTCATGGCTTGTTTATCGGATAAGAGGTATAATGATGTGTTTTTTATTGTGTTTCTTAATTTGAAAGAAAAGACAAGTCGAAACATGTTTAAGTAAACCGAAAAATTATTTTTGAGTTGATGAACTTGTGGGATTGTTTTGTAGGTTGTTTCGTGATGGTATTGGATTGTCTCTTTTGATACTGATTTTATGGAGTTGATAGGATGAAGGGTACGGAGAAACATCACATAATGGCAAGGTTGTTGTTGGTCGTCCATCATAACATTTTCGGATTGTTTGACACTACTATGGTTGTCGTATTGTGTATGAAGTGATAGGGGTATGTTGGGCTGTTTGTGATTGCTTTGACTAGTGTGAAGTCATATATATAGGGAAGGTGTTGTCCATTATATTGTAAAATAGGATTTGGTCAATACATAATAGCTACGACGCTTAAACGATAATGAGAGTGTCATTTTTCTTATTGTAGATTAAGGAGCCGTGAAATTGCATAGCCTGAGGTTGGGAAGAATATACAAGGTATTTTAAGGCTTTTACCTCTTTTTTTTGGCATGATCTACAGTGACATAAACATAAACGGTACGCAAATTTATAACAGATCTACTCTTAGAAACTAAGGTTGTCGATGTTGTTCTTTCTTTATAAAATTATTCTAAGCAAATGTTTATGATCCTTGATTCCTACTAAGGTTCATATTAAGGGTATAGATGTCCATAAGTTTCTTAAGACACTCCAAAAGGGTTAGAATGTGATTCCTTAAGTTGAGCATGCATTATATATATGTATCTATTTTAATCTACCGAGTCGTGCTATAGTCAGCAGGGTACGGCACCTATTATTCAACCACTAATCAGTTGGGTTTTACCGAGCTCCATGTGGCCGGGTACGATTATACCGAGCCTTATGATAGCCGGGTACGTTTAAGTCCTCTATGAGGCCGCCGGGTACGATATCATGATGATATTGCCCACAGAGGCAAATCTTTTTAAAATTTTATGTATATATATGTATTATGCATTTCATGTCTGTAGCCCCCAGAGGCACTCAGATGTTACAGGTTGTATTTTCTCTATCTCTCTTTACATTACAATTCTTATTTATGCTTTCCTGTCTTACATACTCAGTACTTTATTCGTATTGACGTCCCTTTTGCCTGGGGACACTGTGTTTCATGCCCGCATGTCCCGATAGACAGGTTGACATTCCTCCTAATAGGCTATCAGCTCAGCGAAGGTGTTGGTGCACTCCACTTGCTCCAAAGTTGCCTATTTGGTCAGTATTCTTTGGATATGTATTGATTGGTAGGGCGGGCCTTGTCCCGACCTTTATGATTTTATGTACTCTTATAGGCTTGTAGACAGATGTCAGGTGTATGGATACTTGTATGGCCTTGCCGGCCTATGTTTTGAGTTACAAAGGCATGTATGCCACATATATACATTTTTATATCATTTTGGGTCTTCATATGTTGAGTATTCCCTTATGTTTTATTCTTGTTATCTAATGAAGAGTTTTCTAGCTCATTTACTCATGATAGTATGGTAAGAATGTTATGTTACGTTGGTACTCGGTTGAGTATGCCATCGGGTGCCCGTCGTGGCACTTTGGTTTGGGTCATAACATTATGTATCTTCTTACTTTGCTCCGCATTAGGGTGTTCCTAGGGATTTATTTGAGTGTCCCCATTTATGTTTCTACTCATGTGGGGGATTCCCTTATTGTGAACCGCATTTATCGGTCATGTTTGGTTACTATTCGTGGTTTTGAGACCAGGGCAGATTTATTGTTACTTAATATGGTTGATTTTGACTTATCTTGGGCATGGACTGGTTGTCTCTCCATTATGCTATTCTTGACTGTCACGCCAAGACCGTGACACTGGCTATGCTAAGTATTCCACATATTGAGGGGAGTGGCACTTTAGATCATACTACTAGTAGAGTTATCTCTTTCCTTAAAGCTCAGCGCATAGTTGAGAAGGGGTGTGTAGCGTATTTAGCCTATGTGAGAGATATCTGTGTGGATACCCCTTCTCTTGATTCTGTCCCAGTGGCACAGGATTATCCCGATGTGTTTCCAGTTGATCTTCTGGGCATGCCTCCTGATAGAGACATTGATTTTGGCGTTAATCTGTTGCGGGGCACTCAGCCTATTTCCACCCCTCTGTATCATATGGCGCCTTCTGAGTTGAAGGATCAGTTACAGGAATTGCTTGATAAGGGTTTTATTCGACCCAGAGTTTCACCGTGAGGTGGTCCTGTCTTGTTTGAGAAGAAGAAGGGTGGTTCTGTGTGTATGTGTATCGATTATCGCCAGTTGAACAAGGTTACCGTGAAGAATCGTTTTCCTTTGCCTCGTATTGATTATCTGCTTGATCAGCTTCAGGGCGCACAAGTTTTCTCTAAGATTGACTTGCGCTCAGGTTACCATCAATTGAAGATTCGAGAGCCAGATATCCCGAAGACTGCCTTCAGGACTGGTATGGTCATTACGAGTTCCTTCTTATGTCATTTGGGTTGATCAATGCCCTAGCAGCTTTTATGCATTTAAGGAACAGTGTATTCAGGCCATATCTCGACTCATTCATTATTATTTTTATTGATGATATTCTGGTGTATTACCGGAGTCGGAAAGATCATAAGCAGCACCTGAGGACCGTGCTTCAGAACCTGAGGGAGAAGAAGTTATATACAAAGTTCTCAAAATGTGAGTTTTGGTTGGATTCAGTGGCATTCTTAGGCCATGTAGTTTCGAGAGAGGGCATTTTGGGTAGATCCGAGGAAGATAGAGGTCATGCAGAGTTGGCCCTGGCTGTCCTCAGCCACAGAGATTCATAGTTTCCTTGGCTTGGCGGGTTATTTACGTCACTTTGTGGAGGGGTTTTCATCGATTGCAGCCCCTATGACTAGGTTGACCAAGAAGGGTGCTCCATTTTAGTGGACAGAGGAGTGTGAGGCAAGCTTTGAGAAGCTCAAGATGGCTTTGGCTACAGCCCCCATTCTGATATTGCCTACTGGTTCAGAATCTTATACAGTTTATTATGATGCCTCACGGATTGGCCTTGAAAAGGTGTTGATACAGGACGGTAGGGTGATTGCCTATGCATCGAGGAAGTTGAAGATACATGAGAAGAACTACCTTGTCCACGACCTTAAGTTAGCTTCTATTGTTCATGCCTTGAAGATATGGCGTCATTATTTATACGGTGTGCCTTGTGTGATTTATACTGATCATAAGAGTTTGCAACATTTTTGCAAGCAAAAGGATCTCAATTTGCGCCAGAGGAGGTGGTTAAAGTTGCTAAAGGATTATGATATCACTATTTTGTATCACTCAAGCAAGGCCAATATGTTACCGGATGCCTTGAGTCGCGGGCGGAGAGTTTGGGGAGTTTGTCCTATTTACCAGCCTCGATGGATGTTCAGGCCTTAGCTAGTCAGTTTGTGAGATTAAATCTCTCGGAGCCCAATCAGGTTCTAGCCTGTGTGGTTTATCGGTATTCATTGTTCGATCATATCAGGGAGCGGCAGTATGATGACCATCATTTACTTGTCCTCAGGGACACGGTTCAGCATGGCGATGCCAAAGAGGTGACCATTCGAGATGACGGGGTATTACTATGCAGCACCGAATTTGTATGCCCAATGTTGATGGACTTCGGGAGTTGATTTTAGCAGAGGCTCATAGCTCGTGATATTCTATTCATCCGGGTGCCGCAAAGATGTATCAAGACTTAAGACAGCACTATTGGTGGTGGCGGATGAAGAGGGATATATTTGGATATGTAGCTAGATGCCTCAATCGTCAACAGGTGAAGTACGAGCACCAGAGACCAGGTGGGTTGTTTCAGCAAATAGAGATTCTGGAGTGGAAATGAGAGAGAATCACCATGGATTTTGTAGTTGATCTCCCTCGGACTGCGAAGAAGTTTGATGCCATTTGGGTGATTGTGGATCAGCTGACAACGTCCGCTTATTTTATCCCTGTGTGTACTAATTATTCATCAGAGTGATTGACGGAGATTTATATCCAGGAGACTATTCGTCTACATGGTTTTCCGATTTCTATTATTTCGAAAATAGGTACTCAGTTCACCTCACGGTTCTGGAGAGCCGTTCGGCAGGAGTTGGGTACTCAGGTGATGATGAGTATAGCATTTCACCCCCAGACGGACGGACAGTCCAAGCACACTATACAGATTCCTGAGGATATGCTCTGTGCATGTGTGATTGAGTTTAGAGGGTCTTGGGACCAGTTCTTGTCATTGGCGGAGTTCGCTTACAACAAAAGTTACCAGTCCAGCATTCAGATGGCGCCGTATAAGGCTTTATATGGTAGTAGGTGCATGTCTCAAGTGGGTTGGTTTGAGATGGGTGAGGCTAGGCTATTGGGCACAGAGGTTGTTCAGGATGCATTGGAGAAAGTCAAGATGATTTAGGATAGACTCCATACGGCCCAGTACAGACAGAAGAGTTACGCAGACCGAAAGGTTCGTGATGTTTCATATATGGTTGGAGAGCGGGTATTGCTTGGGGTTTCGCCTATGAAGGGCGTCATGAGTTTTGGAAAGAAGGGGAAGTTGAGTCTGAGATTCATTAGCCCTTTTGAGATTTTGAGGCGAGTTGGGGAGGCTGCTTATGAACTTGCCTTACCTCCCAGCCTAGTAGGAGTTCATCCGGTATTTCATGTTTCGATGCTCTGGAGATATCACGGTGACCTGTCGGACGTTTTGGATTTCAGCTCAGTACAGCTGGACAATGATCTATCCTATGTTGAGGAGCCAATAGCTATATTGAATCGGCAGGTCAAAAGTTTAGGTCAAAGAACATTGCTTCAGTAAATGTTCAGTGGCGGTGTCAGCACGCCGAGGAGGTGACTTGGGAGACCAAGCGGGATATGCGGAGCTGTTATCCTTATCTTTTTTCGGACTTCGGTACTTCTTTCTTTTGTCCGTTCAAGGACGAACACCTATTTTAGTGATGGAGGATGTGATGTCCCAAAGGGGTCATCACTTGTTTTCTTACCTATTCTATTCTTCTGAAGCCTTGAAAACCTCATCCAAGGTTGCCTCGATTTTGCGTACACACTCCGGGCACGTAGCTGGAAAGCTTAGATATGGATTCTATGAGTTGCTAAATTTGTATATGTAATTGAATAGATTTAACTTCGGTCAACATTTTGGGTAAACGTACCCGGACCCATGATTTGACAGTCCTGGAGGGTTCGAAGGAAAATATGGGACTTGGGCGTATGCCCGGAATCGAATTCCAAGTTCCCAAGCCCGAGAAATGAATTTTTGCATGAAATTATTTTCTCGAAATAATTAAGAAAATATAAAGTGAAATTTGATTAAAAGATTATGGTATCGGGCATGTATTTGGTTCCGGTGCCCGATACAAGTATTATATATGGTTTAAGGGCTTCCTGTAAAGTTTGGTTGAAAACGGACGTCGTTTGACGTATTTCGGACTTAAATATGGAAAGATATTTTATGAAAACTTGGAAGAAATTATGAGTTTTGAGGCTTAATTCGATGTATATTATGTTATATTGGCGATTTGATCGCACGGATAAGTCCGTAGGATATTTTTGAGGTTTTGTGCATATTTGGTTTCGAGCCTCGAGGACTCGGGTGAGTTTTGAATAGGTGTCGGAGTGCATTTTTGAACTTGGAAAATTGCATTTTTGAATAGGTGACCTGCAGGCTTCGCAAATGCGAGAAAGCAATTGCGAAGCATCATCTTGCAAATGTGTGGCCCTTATTTCATGGCAGAGTTCGTAAATGCGAACTGAACCCTCGCAAATGCGATGGTGAGGTCTTCGCAAATGTGACCTTATGGCTCGCAAATGCGAACCTCCCAGTTTTCCCCGTAGTTCGCAAATGTAAACAAGAGTCTTGAAATTCCTAAGTTAGTAGGGTCACTGTTCGCAATTGTGAACTCCTATCAGCAATTGCGACATCTGCAACCTGCAATTTTTATACTTAGTCGAATTTTGGACATTTTCACCCCATTTTAGAAACACAACCCCTTTGGGTGATTTTCCAAGAACAAGACCTTTTCCAAATCATTTGTAAGTTCGTTTTTACTTATTTCTTTCAATCTTTAACATTATTTAACATGCTTTCAACTTAAAATAAATGATTTTCATGGGTGAAATTGTAGGTTTGGGGTAGTTACTAGGTTTTTCTAAAAATTGGGGATTTGGACCTCAATTTTAGGTCGATTTCAAAACAATCATATATTTGGATTCGTGGAGGAATGGGTAATCGGATTTTGGTTCGAACCGAGGGTTTTCACCATGTGGGACTGAGGGGCATTTTGGTCATTTTACCTAAATTTGCGTCTTAGCTTTAAATTGAATAGTGGAATCAGTTGTTTGAGATCTTATCTACGAGATTTAATTGAAATGAATAGATTCGGGCCATTTGGAGTCAGATACTCGTGGCAAAAGTGTGGTTTCAAGTTGAATTGGAGCCGGATTGAGGTAAGTGGCTTGTCTGACCTTGTGTAGGGGACTTTCCCCTAGGGTATGTTATTTGGTAATTGAGTGCCTTGTACGTGAGGTGACAAGAGTGTACTTGAGCTAATCGTTGAAAAGCCGATTTTTATGTAAGATATTGAGACTGGGTTTCTCTCGTACTTACTTTATCTTACTTGTAGTTATAACCTGTGTTAGATTAGAAAGACATGTTTAGTTGATTCAACTTCCTACTTGCTTAAATTGCCTTAACTGCACTGTGCGAGACGTGTTAGGCTAGAACTATCTATTGCTTGTACTATTGTACTTCACTTTGGAATATTCACTAATTGTGGTTGCGCATTTATATTTGGGACTACGGGTTAGATTCCTAGGAGATCCCCTACGTATTTACTTTGGGACTACGGGTTAGATTACCGGGATATCCCCCAGGACATTTATATTTTGGAGTACGGGTTAGATTCCTGGGAGATCCCCCTGCATATTTACTTTAGGACTACGGTTTAGATTCCTGGGAGATCCCCCTACACATTTATATTTGGGACTACGGATTAGATTCCCGGGAGATCCCCCTGCACAATTATATAATGGACTACAGGACGGTATCCTGGGAGATCCTTGGTTTTGGTATTGATATGGAAATGGACTGCAGGGCGGTACCTTGGGAGATCCTCATTATTGGTATTGATATGGAAATGGATTACAGGACGCTATCCTGGGAGATCCTCGTTATTGGTATTGATATGGAAATGGACTATAGGGCGGCATACTAGGAGATCCTCGTTATTGGTATTGATATGAATTGGAATACGAGACAGTATCCTGGGAGATTCTTGTTGTTAGTATTGACATGCAAATAAACTATAGGATGGTATCCTGGGAGATCCTCATAGTTTGTACAGATATTGAGTCGTTTTACTTTGTGCTATCTTATCCTCGGTATGTTGATTGTTGCATTTGTACCCTGACTTACTTCACAGTTCTATTCCATTATTTCTGCTTACTGTATACCGTTGTCAGCATTTTTATTATATTTGTTTAATCTCAGTAAGGCCCTGGCCTTCCTCGTCACTACCCGGCCGAGGTTAGGCTTGGCACTTACTGAGTACCGCTGTGGTGAACTCATGCCCCTTCTGCGCATATTTTTTTCATGTGCAGATCCAGGTACCTCTACTAAGGCGTACTACCCTCGAGGCGGAGAGATCTAGCGGAAACTTCGAGGTATATCTACTGCATCCGCAGAACATGAGTCTTTATTCTATTCCAGCTTTAGTAGTTATTCCATCCTTTTATTTTAATTGTTTAGAAATTCTGGAGTTAGAGCAGTATGTTACATTTTTATTCGCCTGTGGTTCCCGTGAGTTTCTGGGTTTTGGGGTGCTATTCGAGACTTCCGCATTTTGAGTTGTATATGCCAAGTGGCACTTATATACCGTTTTTTTCTAGTTTTGCTTAATTTAATTAAATGTTTCCGTAAGTTATACAAATTTCTACATTGTTAGGCTTACATAGTTATAGGAACTAGGTGCCATCATGACATGTTCATGGAGGGTGAACTAGGGTCATGACGAATTGATATTATAGCTATAGGTTCATAAGAGTCACGAACATAGGCCGGTTTATTAGAGTCTCACTGATCGGTACGAAGACATCTGTACTTATCTACAAGAGGCTATGTAACTGTTTAGGAAAAATCTGCACTTTATTGATTTCCTTATCGTGCGATATTTTTCACATCGGATCTAAACTTCTATCTTCTATTCACTCGCAGATTGTGAGGGCACGCACTGCTCAGGATGACCAGGCATCGGCGCTCCCTACTGCAGTCATCAGAGGCTGGGGTCGGGGCAAAGGTCGAGGACGCACGTGGTGCAGCCAGAGCACCTGCGCGAGCTACCGCCGAGGCACCACTAGTAGATCCAGCCAAAGCCCGACACCGGCACGCCTTATACTACCACTACTACTCCAGACCTTCAAGAGACGTTGGCTCAGTTCATGTCTATGTACACCACCTTGGCTTAGGCAGGGGTGCATCCCCTCGCTGCAGCCACATCCCATGCCGGGGTAGGAGTACAGACTCATGCCGTCCGCACTCCTGAGCAATGAGTGCAGGTTGAGCAATCCCCATAGATCATTCATGTTCCGCCTGTAGTGCTAGTTCAGCCCGTGGATGGGGCAGTTGCTCCTGAGGATAAGCTGTGGAGGTTGGAGAGGTTCAAGAAGTATGATCCTTCGGTTTTCAGTAGATTAGCGACAATAAGAAGATATTCGAAATTGGAGTGCAAAAATACAATGCAACAGGTAGTTCTAGTCTATCATGCTTCACGTAATACCACCAAAGCAACTTAAGCAAATAGGCAATTTTGATCAACTAAGCATGTTTTTCTAAACTAACACAGATTATATTTGCAAGTAGAACAACATAGGTAGCAAGAAACTCAGTCTAAATATTTAAATGAAAAATCAAATTTTCAACAATTAGCTCAAGTACACGCTCTTCACTTTATAAGGCATTAAATTACTAAATATAATATCCTAGGGGAAAGGTCCCCCACACAAGGTTAAAAGATCCACTTACCTCGAACCGGCTCCAAAATCAATTCAAAATCACACTTTTGAGCGAGTATCTGATTCCAAATAATATAAATCTATTCAATTCAATTACATATTGTAAATAACATCTCAAGGAACTGATTCTAATATTCAATTCAACCCTAAGACGCGAAATTAGGTAAAATAATCAAAAATTCCCTCAGGCCGGCATCTTGGAATTGGGTGAAACTTATATTTCTGTAAACCTCATACTCTCATGAGTCTATACATAACAAGAACACAAAAATCGAAGTTCAAATGACCCCTCAAATCCTAGGTTAAAATTTAAACATTACAAGCCCTAGTTCTTCCCTTTTCAGTTAAATTACATGAATTTCGAGGTTAATTTCACAATAGAATCATGTTTTTTGTTCATAAAACTTACCTTCAATAGATTCTCCTTAAATTCCTCTTTAATTCCCTTCAAATAGCTCTCAAAATACTCAACTATGATGGAAAAATGGCTAAAACTCGCGGATGAAGTGTTATAAACTTTCTGTCCAGCTCCAATAATTCCTTCATCGCGATCGTGTCCCAAGCCTCGCGATTGCGAAGAGAAAAATTTCAAGGCTTCAAAAATGTGCTATCCGAATGTGACTCCACTACTGTGAATGCGAGGCTTCGCTTCTTCAAACTTTGCGAATGCGAGCCTCCAGCCGCGAACGCGAAGGGCAATGGCTTTGGCCCTCAAATCCTTCTATGCGAATGCGAAAGGTCTTATGCGAACGCGAAGCTCTACCATCTAACCTTCCACGAATGTGGTCCCCCAAACGCGAACGTGATGAACAAATTTCCTGCCTTCCAATTTTTCTTCTATGCGATCACGACACCTCCCTCGCGATTGCGAAGGCAAAAAAATCTGCAACATAAGAACTGAAAATCTAAACTTTGAAACTTAGAAGATGGTCTGTTTGAACGAAACTCACCCGAGTCCCCCGGTACCTCAACCAAAAGCATCAACACATCCTAAAACCTAATTCGAACTTGTTCCAATCATATAAATATCTCGAAAAATGCCAAATCCACCAATTCACATCGAATTCAAGCCTAAGTTTTCTAAAAACTTTCGAAACACATTTTTTATCAAACCCCCGACCAAACAACCTCTGAATAACTTGAAATTTTTCACATACATCCCAAATCATATAAAGAAGCTATAGAAACTCTCGAAATTCCATTCCTACCCTCGGATCAAAATCTCACTATCAACCGGAAACTTCAAAAATTCAAACTTCGGCATTTCAAGCCTAAATTAGCTATGGACCTCCAAAACACATTCCGAACACGCTCCCAACCCCAAAATCACCTAACGGAGATAACGAAACCATCATATTTCTATTCCGAGACCGTCTTCATTCTGTTCCTACCATGGTCAATTTTCCAACACCTAAGCTCTCATTTAGGGACTAAGTGTCCAAAACTCTCAGAAACTCAAAATCGAATATCCCAGCAAATCAAATTAGCAGAATTAAACTTAGGGAAAGAAGTTAATAGGGAATCGGGTCTAAATTCTTAAGAAGACCGATTGGGTCGTCACATCCTCCAACAAATCTCATGTCAATCGATGACAAACATTACTTTCACAGAGTAAAGGATTATTTTGAGAATCCTTATTATTCTCATTATTACAATTATGACAATTATAATTTCATCTATTACCATGTCCACATCCATTGATACCTTTACAGTAATAATTTTATCTTCTTTCATACTTATCACATAATACTACCAGATTCTCTTAGGGGAATGAGAATTAAGCAAATTCAATGGGACGGGTTTTCACTTCTTATGCTCACGATCATACATGACTTTGAGCATGGCAAGACGTAGAAATTTTACCACTTTACATGGTTATAATTTCTTACTAACTCCATTAGAGTTATAATCAAAATTTATTTTCTTTACTAGTATTTAAAATTAAATTATAGAATAAAAGATAAAAATACATACTTTAAATCTAGAATTTAATCATGACGGAAGTTCACAGAACAATTGACAATCATTATGCTAAACCACAAAGCTTCTACTCAGTTGGTTAGAGTCTCGTGCTGATAACGTGTTATAAAATAATAAAAGTATAAGAACAATATTGCGGAGAAAAAGAGAGTAATTCTTATTGAATTTTGGGATGAATTACAATGGAATGGTGGCCCTTTATTTATAGGGGAAAAGTGTAATAACCCGACCGGTCGTTTCATGAGTTACCGCTCTATTTCCCCTATTTTTGCTTATTTATGCTTGTTTCATATATATTACCGGGTTGAGTGGTTCAGATTCGGAGAGGTTTTGGTAAGATTTGAGATACTTAGTCTCTTTTGAGTAAGCTTAAGTTGAAAAGGTCAACCGGATGTTGTCTTATGTGATAAAGGTCTCGGATGTGAATTTAAATGGTTTGGATAGCTTTGGGGGATAATTTAGGACTTAGAAGTGTGATCGGAACATGTTTTAGAAGTCAATAGTAGATTTATACTTGAATTGGAGAAAGTGGAATTTTGGCGTTTTCCGGTTGATAAGTGAGATTTTGATATAGGTTTCGTAATGGAATTCTGGGAGTTGTAGCAGGTCCGTTATGTCATTTGGAATGTGCGTACAAAATTTCAAGTCATCGAACGTGGTTTAATAGACTTTTTTCAAAAGCTTAATTCGGAAGATTTTTAGAACCTTAGGCTTGAATCTAATATGTTTTGGTTGATTCGGTATTGTTTGAAGTGTTTTGAAGGTTAGTGTAAGTTGAATAGTAGTTTATGGCTTGTTAGTGTTTTTGGTTGTCGTCGCGGTAGCCTCGGGGTGATTTTGGATAGTTGGCGGAAAGTTATGAATTTGGAGGTTTCAACTGAAGTTATTGTTGTTGTCATAACCGCATCTGTGTTGAGAGGTCGCGGGTGTGACTCCAGTAGATGTAGAAGAGAAGAGCTGAAGTGGACGAGGAAATCATTAGGGACCCAGAAGCGGTGAAAGGAGTGCACCTGTGGTAGCACAGGTGCGAGGTTTTAACCGCAGATGCGGAAATGGGTAGTTAAGTGGAAACCATAGATGCGGTGGATTAGGCTGCAGAAGCGGGATACGGATCGCAGGTGCGAAAAGCCTAGGTCAAAATATATTTATTTCACCCTTCGCGATATTGAGTTGTTTTTCATAACATTTCAAACGGGAAGAAGCCTTGGAGAGCTAATTGAAGGGAGAATTCAAGAGTGTTTCTTAGAGGTAAGGTCCTTGGTCCCTAAACATGTTATTATGATGATTTTTAAGGTTGTAAGCATGAAATCTATAGGAAAATCAGTAGCAAATTTGGGGTTAGGGCTTCGAAAATTGGAAACCAAAAATTTTGGGATTTTAGGGATCATTTGTGATCGGATTTTTGTATTCTTGGTTTGTATGAACTCGTGAGAGTGTAAGGGTACTATTGATGTAAAATTTATCAAATTCCAAGACGTAGGGCCATGTTGGGTTTGGAAAATTTTTAAATTTTGATTTAATTTGATTATTCTCGAGTGGTCTTTATTCTATTATCATATTTTGATGGTTATATATTGATTTTTGTTATATTCGGGGGCATTTGGAGGCCTAATCAAGAAGAAAAAGGCATCCCGAGCTAGAGTTTGGCTTGGCTTGAAGTAAATAACACTTCAAAACTTGGTTCTGAGGGTTCGAAACTACAAACTATGTGTTCTATGATTACTATTAAGGTGACGCAAATACCAAGTGACGGGCGTGTAGGCGTGCACCGTGAGAAATGCAGCCTGGATCATTCCATGGCACCGCTTAGCTACTCCGTTATGTTGATATTGCGTTGTAATCATGTGATTAAGTTGATAAGATGCAAATCATACTAAATATCATGTAAAGGCTTCACGCTGATATTGTTCAGACCTGAGAGGTCGTTTCTTGCTGTCATGTCATTAGTTTCATATATATTCTATATTTTTCATGTTCATGCATATTATATCATACCTCAATTTTGATTATTGCTAGTTGAAATATCATATCATTGTTCGGGCTTGTATCATGACATCTTATCCATGAGTGTAAGACTGGAGAGTATTGACTGAGTGAGGTCGAGAGCCGAATATTGATTGACAGTATGGGATCGGGCTGTATGCCACAGAAATGATATTGATCATGCCTTCGCTGGCATTGATATAGCGCTTCGGCTTAGAGAAGCCCATCCGGAGTCTTTACACCCCCAGCGAGCACAGTATTGATGATATTGAGAGATATATCTTCCCTGGACATGGATCTTGTTCGGAGTATTGGTATGGAGATGGATCTTCTCCGTGAGGCTGGATTGGCATGTTCCTCGGTACCAGAGACTGATAGTCTGTGATGTGTGTGTGTGTGTGTGTGTGTGTATATATATATATATATATATATATTCTGGAATGGACCTTCCCTAAGCCTTGTGAGCTATATACAGTACCGAGTGGTTTTGAGTTGTCATTATTATTACAAGGAGATGGATCTTCTCTATAGGGTGAATTAGCCTTCCTTAATACTGAGTGGCTATGGTCAAAGATGTATACATATACGGGATGGATCTTCCCGGGTCGTACGAGTCATACACAGTACTGAGTGGACGAGCATTGAGTTATTAGGCACATGAGGTATTTAGCATAGTGCATTTCATTCAGTATGTGCATTGGCATGTAGCTGTAGAGGAGCTTATTCTCCTTTATCATGTCCATACTTACTCTATTTCCCTGTTATGAGTTGTTTAATTAACTGAAAGAATGCCTACATTTCCGTAGATATTCATGTTTATCCTATAAAGAGATTGAGTTCGTCACTACCTCTTAGTCCATAGTTTGAACCTATCACTTACTGAGTTAGTATATTTACGTTACCCCATGTACCTTATGTACAGATTCGAGCACTTCGGATCTAGTGGCAGATGTTTGCCTGAGGCTTCTTACTTAGAAGATTATTGAAGTATTTGCACGGTGTTCATAGGGCTTGGCTCTCCTTCTCATTTTCAGTTGTACTCTTTTGTTGGCTCCTAGATACTTTGATAGATTATTTATTTACATTAGATGCTCATGATCTCAGTGACGTCGTGGTTTTGGGATGAATGTATTGTAATATAAATCTTTCTCTTATGTCTTAAACGATTTGTTTTAGAAATAATGAAAGTATTCCGAAAATGATTTTTAATATTTACACTATGGTATTGGATTGTTTGGTTTGAGGTTGACCTAGTTCCATGATAGGGGCCATCACGACGGGTTAGGTTTTTGGTCGTGATAAAAAGTGACTTAGCCACAAATAACAAACCTTAATGTCTCTTTAATATAAAGACGTTCATCTTAAATAAAATTCTATTTATAACAACTTCTACCTTTTTATGGCTTGAATTGAGTAGTGGATTATCAAAACTTATATTCCCAGTCATATTTTTTAACTTTTGTGCATTAGCACTTATAGATCATTCTTTTTTTCTTTTCTTTTTATTGGCAATGGGGGGCATTTATAATTTTTTTATTCCAACGGAATAAATTTAGCTTATTGTGACTATTCATAGCAAGTTTAATAGGATAACTTAAAAAAAAAAAATTCTATTTTAAGTGGCATAACGTTTTTATTTATTAAAAAGTAATAAATTTAAAAATAATTTAACGTTTCAAAGAAATAATAATCAACAAACTGCTTTCTAAACTGTGGGACAAAGATAGGGGTTGTTATAAAATAACGACTATAAAGTAAATAAAGTAAAAACATGTACAGAGAGAAACTGATATATTATTCAACATCAAACTTGTACATAACAAATTGAAGTCTCCTCTATATATAGAAAAAAGTAAACCGATGTATAAGTTGCTACTGTACCAGATATGAATAATCTTCAGTTGCATGTAATGTTTATCAATAACGGAGTACTGAAAGGATAAGCATATTATTCTAGGAATAGATAATCTTCTACGGGAATAATGTT
Organism: Nicotiana benthamiana; assembly: GCA_034376525.1. NCBI lineage: Eukaryota > Viridiplantae > Streptophyta > Magnoliopsida > Solanales > Solanaceae > Nicotiana > Nicotiana benthamiana. The sequence continues at coordinate 61,801,615 of CM067337.1, forward strand.
TATCCATAAAGGAGTATCGGAAGGATAAGCTTATTGTATCCTGTATGAATACTCTTCTACCGGAGGTAATATTTATCTATAACGGAGTATCGAAAGGATAAGCTCATTGTACCTGGTATGGATAATCTTCTACCGTAGATAATGTTTATCCATGACGGAGTACCGAAATAATAAGCTTCTTCAGGAAGCTTATTTTCACTAGAGTAGTAAATAGATAAACACATTTATGGGGGAGTCCCATATGGATAAGCTTCTTCGGGAAGCTTATTTACAATGGAGTACTAAATTAACATCCATAATATAATATATTTATAACACTCCCCTTTAGATGTTCATTAAAAGATAATGTACCTCATTAAAACTTTACTAGGAAAAAACCCGTGGGTAAAAATTCTACTGACGGAAAAAGAGTACATATATTTAGTAATACGCATAGCTAGGTGCCTCATTAAAAACCTTATAAGCAAAATGCTGTGGGAAAACCTCTAGTAAGGAAAAAAGAGTGCATCATGTATTTCACTATCCCTGATGAAATTCTTGTTTCAAATATTTGAGTTTTCGCATTCCAATCTTGCATACCATCTTCTGAAAAGTTGAAGTTGGCAAAGATTTGGTGAATAAATCTGCTGGATTATCACTTGAATCGATTTGTTGCACATCAATTTCGCTATTTTTTTGAAGATAATGTGTGTAGAATAATTTTGGTGAAATTTGCTTCATTCTATCTTCTTTTATAAATCCCCCCTTCAATTGGGCTATACATACAGCATTGTCTTTGTATAAAATTGTGGGTTTTTTCTCACATTCCAAACCACATATTTCTCGAATAAAATGAATTATTGATCTCAACCATACACATTCTCTACTTGCTTCATGAATAGCTATTATCTCAGCATGATTTGAAGAAGTAATAACAATAGATTACTTTGTGGAGAACTATGATATGATAGTACCTCCATATGTAAATATGTACCCGGTTTGACATTGAGCTTTATGGGGATCAGATAAATAACTTGTATCTGCATAACCAACAAGATCTCCACTATCTTTGGTAGCATAAAACAAACTCATATCAAGAGCTCCCTTTATACATCGCAATATATGTGTAATCTCATTCCAATGTCTCCGTATAGGAGAAGAACTATACCTTACTAGTAAATTAACAAAAAATGTTATGTAGGCCTTGTAGCATTAGCAAAGTGCACCAATTGCACTGAGATAGGGTATTTCGGGACCAAAGAGCTCTGGAGGTCAGAACAAATCCTTATTCATTTCAAGTGATCGAATAATCATTGGTGTACTCAATGAGTGCATTTTGTCCTTGTAAAAGTGTTATAAGACCCTTTCTGTATAGGTAGATTGATGGATAAAGATGTCGTCTAATAAATGTTCAATTTGCAAACCAAGACAAAGTTTTGTCTTTCCAAGATCTTTCATCTCAAATTCTTTCTTAAAATATTCTGGAGTTCCAACAAGATTTATGTGATCATATAAACAACAAGTATAACAAATTCTGAAACCCTTTTCTTTATTAAAATACAGGACAAATAACATCATTTATATAAGCTTCGTCCAACAAATATTCACCGAAGCGATTATGCCACACGCGCATAGATTGTTTTAAATTGTACAAAAATCTTTATAATCTGATTAAGTATATTTTCTGAGATTTTGGATATGCTTCAGGTATTGATACCCAATTTTTTCTCACATATTTCAAAATAGTACATATGCAGATTTACGCATGCAAAAGTATTTTTATAATTTTTCTACGGCTTTAAAAGCTCCAAATTAATTTATTTCTCCTCTTTTTATTATATAAATATTCAATAATTATCCTTTATATTACTTTTGTGATGATTTAGCCATCTAAATTCACTATTTATGCCGTCATATTTTTTAAATATTTATAGTGTATTTTTGTAATTATAATTATATTTTTTAAGCTAAATTGCACATCTTTGCAATAATAGCTCATACTAATATATAGTTACATTATTTATGCATAAAATAATCTTTTATATTTTTAAAATATTAAATAATTATTTTAAATTTTTTTAGTGCACAAAAAAATTTTCAATACTCATTTATTATTTTTTATAAATTATTTAGTCATTGAAATTGGCAATTTAAAATCTAACCCTATTTTCTATTCAATTCCAATCTTAATTTGACCTAATACCCAGCCCATTTTTTAAAATACACCCAGCTCAATACCCATCTGCCCGACCAAATACCCGGCTAAATCCTGGTCGTTGATCATTTTGAGTTGTCCAAATTAACCATACCTAAATTAAACCTAATGACCCCCCCCCCCCCCCGAAACCCTCTCATTTCCCTCACCTCCCCCGGTGTCACCTAATCATCTCTTCTATCAAATACTCTCAACTCTAAACCCTAATCTAACCTTGTCACCACTCATGTATGGACATTCATGGTGGTTTCTCACCACCCACATGCCTCTAATGGCCTCTCTTTTATGTGTGTCACCGTCTCTAGGGTCCTCAAGGGACCAGGGTTAGTTTGCTTGCATCTATGTCCCTTTCTCATCTATTTCAAGCTATTTTAGTTTGATTCAGAGTAAGATCTTCTCATACCTATGGGTTTTTAAGCTTGGTTTTTCACCTCTGTGTTGCTCTTCATGAAACCCCAATTTTGGTCCGTTGAAGTTCGCATATATGTGAAAGATCTGAGATAGATCGAACATATTTCGTATGAGTTTTACAGGAACCTTCTGATTTTTGAATGGTTTTCCATTTTTCTGAACTAGGGTTTTCGAAAATTTCTTTTTCCAAAACATTTGATAATATTGAGTGTTTAATCTTCTGTTTGTTATATGTTTTAACCGATTTTATGAGGTTGCTATAACCTTAACTCGTTTATACTAAAAGCCCTAATTTTTCTATATTTTTTTGTTTGGTTTCTAAGTTACTTGTGTACTGACCTCGTCCTTGCTTTGGTTCTGTGATTCTTCTTTAGCCAATTAGATGTCTTCTGATTTTCTTATCCTAATATACCTCTATTGAGTATCTTGGTTCAACTTTTCTACTGATTCTGTGTGCTTATGTTCATTCTGACTATTCATGGTAGGACTATATTTTTCTCCTTAAATCAAGGTTGTTTTGAATTTTGGATTTACCAATTGGCTTTGTTAAACCTATGTGTTGAATCCTGACTATTTCTTTCTTTCCTATTTGAATTGTCTGCAATATTTACTTACTATTTACGTGATTCTCTCTTTTAATTAAACCCTTGCCTATTTTGAAGTTCTTATTTTGGTCTGATTTGAACTCTTTTCCTTAACAAAACCTTTGATTCTTACTGCCTACTCGGTTTGATTGAACTTCTAGCCTTAATTAGTTTTCTCTTGCCTTATTTGGTTATTTGCTTATTCTTGCCAATTGTTTCCTTAATTGAATTCTTGTTCATTCCCCCCTAATTACCTACTCTATACCTAAGTCTTTATTGATTGCCTTCCTTAAATATTTGTCCTGCTTTTACCATTGATTGATTATCCCTTGATTAAGGGGAAGACTTACTGATTTTACATGTGTGACTGATTTGTAATTTCTCTAATTGCTACATAATTTATCCCTTACCTTATTTTGTTTAACTCTTGATTACTATATATGCCTTTACCTATTCTCACTTCTAAACACGAACAATAGTTCAAAAACTACCACTTGTACACTCTAAAGAAAGGCTCTCTCTGCTCTCTTTGCTACTTGTGATCTCTTTATTCGAGCTGGCTGCAAGCCAAGGCTGGAAATTGTACAATACCTTTATCACATCTTGTATTTTCCTTAACTAGGTATATTTCTGATTAATTTTCATAATCTAGACCTATGTGTTTATTTTGCTGCATTAGTTCATATGGCCCGAGTCCATCCTTGCTTCTATTTACTGCTTACCTAGCATGACAGATATTGCCTATTCAAATATGTGATTAGCATATTTCCACTATGATTGCTTGTTTGCTATCTTGTTTAACATATCTACATATATAACTAAGTCGCTTTGACTAACTACTGTTTATCTAGAATTCCTAAACTCTGCTTTTGTGTAATTAGCATGCCTTCACTTGTTAATATTTGCTAGCATAAGTCCTTGCCTGTTCTGCCTCACTTCTGCTAAGTTATCTAATCTCCTTAGAGTGACTCTAGTTGTGTTTGTCTATCCCCAACATGTTTCTGCTATGATCTTGGCTGCATGACCTGCATTCTACCTAACCTACTAGCTCTATATAACCCCTCAAAAACTCTATGTATTCTATTGTTTTGTGTGCTTTATTGAGATGTACGCTCTGTGTTCGCAACCCGTCTTCCCTTGTGTGAAAGCTTTTTCCCGAAGTACTCCTTGAAACTGTTTGTTTTATGACTTGTGTTTTGATTGCGAATTGTTTCTTCACTTTCCTCAAACTGTTTTATCAGTAGTGGTTTTTCAAAAATTCTTTTCAATCCTAAGTCTATTAAACTCTTTCGAACCATTACGCATTTCTACTTACTCCTATAATACTAGGTCTTGTCCCTTTGGTATGTATATTGCATAGAGACCCTTGAGATCTCTTTGAACTCTGGCATATCAGGACTTGCACTTCCATGCTGCACCTAAATCAATTATAATTTGAGAAAGCTCTAGGTATGAGCACAACCTAGGGTCCTTGAGGTCCTTAGGGAACTCTGATACACCTAGACGTGAAATTGGCTATGGAACTTTGGGCATTTGAGGCTACTGGAGGCTTGAAAATCACTTTGAGCCTACTTTAGGCTCCCTATAGCTTAATTTTTGTTCTATTTATGTAATTCATTCAATACTTGGTCTCTAATAATTATCGTAAACAAACAATGGGGTGCTAGTAAAAAGGGAGGGTGGTTATATATTAAGGGTAAAGTTGGGTAGATATCATGCCTATAGAGTCCATGTTGGTTAAAATGTATTTGGTAGATAACATTCCGATAGGATCTGCTTTGGTTTAAATAAGTTCTGATTGCTTTACTTCCACACAATTAGAAGCCATGTCTATAGGATCTAATTCAGTTTTTAAAAATTAGATATGATACCTATAGGAGTTGAAATCAACTTTAATAGAAATCATGCCTATAGGGATTTCACTGTGGTTAAATAATTTCTGGTTGTTTTGCCTTACGTTTAATTAGAAATCATGCTTATAGAACCTAAAACCAGTTTAGTTAGATCTAAATATCAGTTTAACTCTTGTTTATAGATTCTGAATCGGTTTAATTAACTAATTTGTCGATTTCTCTAATAAGTTTTCAACGTTTCCTTAATTGATACTACTAGAGAGCATGCCTATAGGATCCAAATGGCCCGTTTAAATTTGCTTACTATCTTTCTGCATTCCTAATCAATAATAAATATCATGCTCATAGGACATCATTGTTATACGCCTAGGCAAGCCTATAAGGCGATTAAAAATCCTGCAACTATAAAACAATGTTCTGTTATCTGTACTGCTCATATTCAATAGGTCTAAAATTAGTAGGAAAGCTGAATAGGTCTTTGAAACTTTGGTCTTATTTCAATACTATATATTCTCTGCTCATCTAGATATCATGTTATAAGGTCTTCTCTGAAATACTTGAAACTACTATTTGAGATGTGCATTTGTTCTGTTTGTGGAGGTAAAGATGTGAGCCTTTTATCGTTCCATATTTAATGTAGTCCTACTTGTTTTTGGTTGTCGCCTAGATTTTTCCTTTAAGTACATTAGGATGGTCTAGAGCTACCTAAATTAGAGGTCCTAAATACCTCCAGGGCCACAAGGAAGGGATGGGTAGTGCACGCATAGGATATCTTTCAAGGTTGATAGAACGCTTTAAGCTATGATCAAGGAAAGGGAATTAGGTACTAAGGATATGATGACTACGCGCTAATGTCATGTGTAGTCCCTCATTGAGGACATTGTTGGGTATGTTCCTGTAGGCTAATCAATCTGAGACCCCTCTTTCCCAAATCCCGTTGATTAAATGAATTAACTTTTCTTTAAATATATGCAACTTGTTCAAACCTTTTCTTTTGTTTCATTACTCGAATCATACATGTGCTTAGAGTGTCAAAGCGTACCTTTACTTGCAAGTATGTGTTAAAACTATTTATTTGTTAAAATGACTAATTCACATAGTTTAAGTTTGGTAGTGACCCACTGTTGTGGACCGTAAGGGGCGCCTAACACCTTCCCCTCAAGGTTATTTCGAGCCCTTACCCTAAATCTCTAGCAATGCAAACCAGTCCAAGAATTAATCGCTCTAGGTAACCTAGCACATCATAATACATTAGGTGGCGACTCTCCAAATACTCAATTCCTAAAAGGAAACGAGTCGTTCCCAGTGAATGTCAAAACCCGAACTCCCCGCAGAGGGAAAAAGGGGACACGACAGCCGGCCTTTAAATTCCTTCATGGATTTTGACATAAATTTCATTATCAAGTGATCCATACAAATAAACTGTAACCACATCCACTAGATGTATTTCAAGCCTTTAACGTAAGGCTAAACTGATGAGATATCGAAATGTTATGGCATCCATAAAGGTGAATATATTTCTTCATAATCGACTCCACGTCGTTGTGAGAATCCTTGTGCGACAAGGCGAGCCTTGTATCTTTCAACTTTATTTCTATCATTTCTTTTTCGCACAAAAACCCACTTATGACCAACTGGATTTATACCAGCAAGTATTGTCACACCTCCTTTTTCACACTATACCCAGCGAAGGGCATAGAAAGGGAGTTTTTTAAATTAAGGACAATCGAAAAGGGATTTATTTATTTAATGATTTTAGAGTCGCCACTTGGGATAACTAATAGTGTCCCAAGTCACTGGTTTAAATCCCGAATCGAAGAAAGTTTGACTCCGTAGTACAATCTGCGAGCCAGAAATTCGGGTAAGGAATTCTGTTAACCCGGGAGAATGTGTTGGGCACTCCCGAGTTCCGTGGTTCTAGCACGGTCACTTTGATCATACTCGGCTTATAAAGATTGTTTAATTGCTAATTTTAGAATCTGTATGCATTTGCCTTTTACTGCTTTTGATTAGAAAATTATCTTGAAACCGGTTATGCGTGCGTATACCCATTTGTTTGGGTGTGTCAAAATCGTGTCACGTAAACGTGTCCACAATCAATAATGCTTTATTATTATTAAGAAAATTTGGGCCGAAGTTGCACGAATGCATACTCCGGTTTTATTTTTAGAATTGCAATTATGTTACGCGGATGTATACATAACTGTAATCGTGTTTTAAACGGACCTAAAGGCTTTCTATGAATATTAGTCATTTTTAGTATCTAGGTTGTAAAATTAAAACGAGGGCCACACAATTGCTATTTTTATTTAGCATGGCATATCCGATTCTGCTTTAAAAGGGGATTCGAACTAAATTTTGAAATGGCATAGACTATTTTGTATTATCTTACATGGCTCGCTTCCAATCTAGTTAACAGGCTTAATTTGCTAAAGCTAAATGTAATTAAAATTTTATTCAAACTAGCTAACAACTCCTCGAGAAAGGATTACTTATTTTAACAAAAAGGCCAGCCTAGCACAAATGGACCATGGGTCCAACTGATAAAGCTGGTTCAGATAACCATTGTTGCATGAGTAATACGTGAAAACACTAGGCTCCAGGAAGCCCAGCCCATCGGTATTATTTTTGAAGGACACCGGTTGCAAGTGGGCCAGCGCTTGGCCTGGTTCTTGCAACCCAGCTGGTCCACACCCCAAAACAAAACAATGTAAACACCATCAACACATAAAGTGTGAGATCTTGTTGACAGATTTAAGCTATGAAAAACATTTGACACAAACTCACTAGACTAAATTCTAGTTTTACTTAACATGCCCTTTTAATCAACAATTACAATATACCAGTTATTTGCTAAAGGAGCAGCCCAAAACGACTATATAAAAGGGAAATCAAACCTGAATAATAATAACAATAATTCACACCCACAAAGAAAAGCAAACGTTCATAATATCCGGATGTCTAGTTTCCAAGTTAGGTAATTGTCTAATTCCTACACTTGCTATCAGTTTCAACTATTTCAAAATAGACATATTCAGAAGCAAGGTTCAGAAAATACACACAAGTCCATATATAACAGTCTCAATGAATTCAAATAGTCATCATGACTAAAAACAAAAGTTTAACTAATCTTCGGCATCCATGAACCAGATCTACGATTCCAAGCATCGAAACTAATCTAAATTATACAATTCTGGCAATGCTACAACTTGATTTCAACTAAACTTCAGTTGAATTGAATGTTCCATGTTCAAGCATTACTCAAAGGCCAGAAAAATACCTGAAGATGAACAGAAATCAAACAAGGACTGTAAGTCAGTAATTCAGCCAAAGCAGTAGCAGAAGTGAGCCTTAGATTCAACGATCAACTATGTGAAATCAACCCAGAAACAACTAACACCCTGATTCAACAACTAGCACCTGGAAATCAACTTGAAAAACCAAAGGAATAATGACCTCAACCAACTTGAACCAGAAAAACTTTTCAAAAACAAACTCAGCATCACGTCATGTCAGCTCTCAAACTAAATTACAAAATATGTTTTTAACCTTGAAAATCACAAAATCAATTCAGGAAAAGAGGATATTCAATGGAAAAGTAAACTTGCCATGTGTTTGAGTTTTTTTTTTTTTTGGTTTTTTTATCACTAAAATCGCTTCATCTCTCTGCCTTCTAAGGCAAGAAAGAATACCTTTATAAGCAAGCAAACTATGGCGCCCTTCAGATTGTTATTTCAATTTAGTCCTTAATTTTTGTGGCTTGGTAACCAAGTTACAGCCTAACTTTTACCAGAAACCCCCTACTAGAAGCTTCCAAATCTTGTTACTAATGATTCCTCTACTGATTTACCTAAACTACCACCTAATGACCCTGGAATTACTCTTTTATTTTGGGCTTTCACAACCAGCCTAGGCTTGGAGGCAGCCGGGCCTTTTGAATTGGGTCACAAATGACCCAAAGTGCCCAAGGCTATTTTTGAACCAGTCATTTTGACCCAAGCTTTACCAACATTAATTAACAGAAAGAAGATATCCAAATGAAATCAACACTAACTAAACTTAGGTACTCAATATAGAAATTGAACCAACAGACCAAAACAAACTCTACTAACACAAATTAAACCTAATTTGAGCTCAGGTATCAAACTAATAAGATTGATCCAACTTCGAATTAAACTTAACTAAATTCAGGAATAAAATTCAACTAACACAAATTAAACCTAATTCGAACTCAGATATTAACCATATAAGACTGATACAACTTCAAATTAAACCTAATTAACACATAAAAACAAATTACAGAAAAGAGATGAGGCGGAGAGAAATTAGAAGAGAAAGCTAGAAACTTAGCTTAACTCTGAATTGAACTCTGAAGTTGAGTAGGACTCTTCATGCAGCAGGGTCTGGGTCTCGAACCCTAGATCTAGAATTTAACCAGATAAGGGGGGAGAGTTGAGAACAATTGACCATGGACCTACGGATATGGGGTGGTAAGGGTTATATGGTATGATTTTGGGTCGATTTGGTGGTAGTAAAATTTTGGCATCCTCTTTCGATTCAAAATTTGAAGAGTTTAGGTGTGATTCGAAAAGAAATGGTAGCAGATTTGTGGTGAGGGGGTCTAGGAGAGCCTACGGTATTAGTATGGTGGGAAATGGAGGTGGTGCCACCGGACACGGGGGTGGAATCAGTATTTCTTGCCGATATTCAAGGAGTTGGGCTGAGTTTTGAGGGAAGATGATAGTAGATATGAGAAGACGAGAGGGAGGAGAGGTGGTTGTGTTAATTTGGCACTGATTGGAGCTTCGCCGCCGCCGTGGGCGATTTCCGGCCAGCGGCAGACGGCGATGGGTGGCGGAGATAGGGTGGTTTTAGGGTTTCGGGCGTGAGAGGTTAGAGACGGGGGGGGGGGGGGGGGGGTTGGGGGTGGAATGAGGTGTTTAGACATATATATATTTAGTACATACCAGTTCTCAACCGTTGGATCTGAATCCTAGATGGCTGAGTTCAAACAAAACGGCGTTGTTTTGTATTAGGGGGACTGGACATGGTAACGGGGGCGTGTATGGACCGAGTTTGAGGGTTTTGGGCTGGTGATAACAAGATTTATCCCAAATATTTTGTAATTCTTCTTTATTAATTTTCATATTTCTTTTTTTTCTTTTTTTTTTCTCTTTTCCATTTTCAAACTTAACTAAAATATAAATTAAATAATAAATCCCAACTTAACCTAAAAAAATGTTAATTAATCCTACATAATCGTTATTACAAATGATTAAAACAAAATTAAAATAAAAATCACCTAAAAATCAAAATTAAAATTAAAAGTGCAAATTAAACTATTTTTGATTATTCCCTTTTTATAAGATGATTGATTACTAATTAATTCTTCGAAAATGTCAAATCAACTTCTAAATGCACATGCAATACATTTTTATATTTTTTACTAATTAAAGTGTACAAACAATAACGAAAAATGACACAAAAATCCACAAAAATGCAAATAATAAAAAAAATTTATTTTGTTTGAATTTATGGGAGTAATTTATATAGGCAAAAATCACATGCTCACAAGTATTTGGACTACTGGTCTAAAGACCTCTCTTTTAGCAAGTGACTTCAATTTTGATTGAGTTGCCTATTGCTATTTTGGTCAATCAGGTCTTTGTCGATATTCTTTGACGGATCGAGGTTCAAGATCCTCACTATCTTGTATAACATTAAGTGTAAAATCATATGCAAATATACTATCCACCGTTATTTTAGATCGATTAAAATTAATCACATCACTGGTAGAACTTATCAAAAGTTCCTTTCTCACTTGAGCTTCAGGTTCATTGATTTCTTCGGGAATCTCAAAAACTATCAGATCTTGAGTCTCTTCATGAAATTCCTTCATAATATCGTTTTGATCATTAGTCAATTTCTTTTTTTGAGGATTTTGATCCTTAGAACCCAAAGGCCTATCATGCTTCAGGCGTGCTTTAGATTCACTAGCTCTCATGCTAGTAGATGGTCTTACTGGGACATCAGTTCGGATAGGCACATTCTCTACAGGGATATGTGACTTAGTTATCCTTTTCAAATCAGTAAATGCGGCTGGCATTTTATTTGCTATATTCTGTAAATGGATTATCTTCTGGACCTCCTGATTACATATAGGGTTATGTGGATCAAAGTGATATAATGATGAAACTTTCCACACAATTTCTCTTTTGATTTCCTTTTTCTCTCCCCCTACTTGTGGGAAAATTGTTTTATCAAACCGACAATCTACAAATCGAGCAGTAAGTAAATCTCCTATCAATGGTTAAAGATAACGAATTCAAACCAAAAATATATTCTTATACTTCTCTATGATCCCATCTTACTGCTATGTGGTGGTGTTATTAGCACATATACAACACATCCAAAAATTCATAGATTGGCAATATTTGGTTTATGACCAAAAACTAATTGTGACGGAGAATATTTATTATAATGTGTCGGTCTGAGATGGATAATTGATGTTGCATGCAAGATAGCATGGCCCGAAATAGTAGTGGGTAATTTTATTTTCATAAGTAGTGGTCTTGCTATCAATTGCAAGAACTTAATAAATAACTCTGCAAGGTCATTTTAAGTATGAACATAAGCTAAAGGATGTTCAGCTTTTATCCCAACTGAGAGACAATAATCATCAAAAGCTTGAGATCAGAATTCTCCAACATTATCAAGGCGGATAGCCTTTATAGGATAATCTAAGAATTGTTCCCTTAGTCGAATTATTTGGCAAATAGCTTCGCAACATTAGGTTGTGAGATGATAGTAGGCACACATGAGATCATCTTGAAGATTCATATATTAGGACCATAAAATGTCTAAACAACCCACTTGGTAGGTTAATAGGTCCACATATATCCCCATGTATACGGTCTAAAAAGGCGGGGGATTCAATGCCAACCTTCATTGGTGATGGTCTAGTGATTATTTTGCCTTCAGAACAAACATCACAAGAAAATTCGTCATTTGTAAGAATCTTCAAGCTCTTTAATGGATATCCACTCAAATTTTCAGTAATTCGTCTCATCATTATTGATCCAAGATGGTCAAAACAGTCATGCCAACGCACAAAAGTAGTTGAATCCGGAAACTTCTTGTTACGATAGAGTGTGTTTCAACTGTACTAATTTTTGAATAGTATAAGCCAGAAGATAAAGTTGGTAACTTTTCTACAATGCATTTTTGGCCAAATATATTCTTTGTAATACAAAGATATTTCATGTTCATTTCATCTGTTGTCTCAACATGATACCCTTTTTGGTGGATATCTATAAAACTCAACAAGTTTCTTCAAGACTTGGAGGAGAACAATGCATTGTATATAATAAGTTTTTTCCCATAGAGAAAAATATAATGGCTCTTCCAGAGCCTTCAATCAAACTTATATTACCAGAAATTATTGAAACATTTGCTTTTTCCTTATGCAAATAAGAAAAGTATTTTTGATACTTAAATATGGCATGAGTTGTTCCACTATCAATATCTTTATGATTTGTCTTTGATCCAGACATAATTTGAGAATTATTCATATTCTTCAAAATGACATAGAAATATTATAGTAAACATCATTATCAAAGCATAACTTTTATTTATGAACAATAATTACATAACTATACTATCTATTACAAACAACAAAAATTAAAATATTTACATTTCTGCAGATTCACTACCGATTACATGACATGTTTCTCCTTTTGGAAATCCAAAGTAATCAACTACATCCAAATGCATGAAGTCTAAATTATCTTCAGAAATAAATTTTGCTTCGGCATTTTTATCTGTCTTCTTCAGGGAGGCTTGTTAAAACTCAATCGTGTGATTTGGCATACGACAGGTATGTGACCAATGCCCTTTTCCTCCACATCTATAGCATGCATTTTCTGCATTTGGTGCTTGCACCGCTTCATGCTTTTGTTAATTCCTTTTCCACTACATGGTGGTGAGGAGGGTTCTTTGATGCATTATTGTTACCATGATTAGAGTTTCTTCCCCGACCACGGCCATGACCATGACTAGTGTCACGACCTCTTCCACGTTTAGCTTGGTGAAAGTTCGTCTCATTCACTTTAGGGAATGGACAAGAACGAGTAGATCACTTTCATGATTTTTCATTAATATTCCATTATGTTGCTAGGCTATAAGAAGATGTGAGATAAGTTCAGAATACTTTTTAAATCCCATCTCTTGATATTGCTGCTGCAGGAGCATATTCGAGGCGTGAAATCAGTAATATTATCACCACATAATTTCAATTGGGAAATAATTCTGAACATAGCAGAATTATGATCACTTATAGATTTAAAATCTTGTAGCCTTAGATGAGTCCAATCGTAATATGCTTGTGGAAGAACGACCATCTTTAGATTGTCATATCTATCTTTAAAATTATTCCACGGTATGACTGGATCTTTAATAGTGAGATATTCTATTTTCATCCCTTCATCAAGGTGATGGCACATGAATATCGTTGCTTTGGCACGATTTTAGTTTTGATGCCTGATTTTTATCCTTGATGATGTCTGACAAACCTATCGCATCAAGATGAATTTCAGCATCAAGCACCCAAGACATGTAGCTTTTTCCCAATATATCCAAGGCTACAAATTTAAGTTTAGAAAGATTTGAAATTATTTAGAAAAGAAAGTTCGTACCCTACATAGTTTCAAAGTATTTGCTCGAGATGGCAAAGTATCGTGCTTATAATGTGTTATAAAATAACGACTATAAGATAAATAAACTAAAGACATGTATAAAAAGAAAATGACATATTACTCAACTTCAAACTTATATACATAATAAACTAAAATCTCCTCTATTTATAGAAGAAAGCAAGTTGCTGTACAAGCTACTCCAAGCTGCTGTGTAAGCTACTACTATACCAGATATGAATAATCTTCAACTGGGGGTAATGTTTATCCATACGGAGTACCATAAGGATAAGCTTATTGTGTCAGGTATTGATAATCTTCTAACGAGGGTAATATTTATCCAACAAAGTATAAAAAGATAAGCATATTGTAACATGTATGAATAATCTTCTATCGAGAGTAATATATATCTATAACGGAGTATCGAACGGATAAGCTTATAGTACCCGATATGGATAATCTTCTAATGTAGGTAATGTTTATCCATTACCGAGTACTGAAGTGATAAGCTTCTTCAGGAGGCTTATTTTAAATAGAGTACTAATAGATAAATATATTTACGGCAGAGTCCCATATGAATAAGCTTATACAGAACGAACTACTAAATGAACATCCATAATATAATATATTTATAACAGGGACGACTTTGTTATAGCATTATGAGAGAGGGGGCTAGAGTTTTGGTAAGTTTGATGAAGTGTTATAACTATGTAAATATTTATTATTCTGTTCGTCCCAATGTATTTGATGCTATTCGGATTTCAAGAGTGAAATGAGTTGTTTCTTTTATTTTTAAAAATTATAAACTATTAATTATTATGACTTATAATATCTTTTATATAATTTTTAAATATATAAATTCTATTTGAATTAAATTTTTTACTTCTAAATACATGATTAAAACAAAAAAAATTGAATCTCAAAAAGGAAAAAGTGTCACATAAATTGGAACAAACAGAATACTTGTTTTACGTTACAAATACAACAACAACAACAACAACAACAACAAACAATAACAACAACATCATCATCATCAACAACAACAACAACATAACAACCCAATACAATCCCACGAAGTCAGAGGTAAATCTAGGATTTTTAGTGGGAATTAATCCTTATATCTTTTGGTAAATAACTCAACCTTCAACCAAGTGCACCATTCAACCTTCTTGAAACATAGGTGCCAAAAGTTAATATTATACGTATTTTAGAAAATATATGCATCTTATTTTATGAAGAGACTGGGTTCACCTGCCCCGTAAATATACCTATAAATCCTCCCCTAGACAAAGTGGGATCTAGGGAGAGTAGTGTGTACATAGATTTTACTCATTTCTCGATGGGGTAGAGAGAATGTTTCTGATAGACCCTCAGCTCAGGAAGACGAAAAGATAATAAGAAGAGACAATATATCAGCCTCATCAGCAGAAACTTTAGAAATAATAATATTGTCATAAAAAACATAACCACTAGCCGTCTAAGATCAACCCTATCAAACCAGCCACACACCCGGGATGAAGTTGAAAAATCTCAACTATCCAGTAACCCACAACTTTAATACTCGACCTCCAGACATTACTAACAAGTATAAAAAATAATTTTTCTGCTTCTCAGTCTTCGTCCTATCAAGAGCCCGATTTGACATAAATTTTTTTTTTTTTACTGTTTTTCAAAAAAATTTCAATTTTTTAAAATCAATGTTTGGCCATAAAATTTTCAATTTCACTTGAAGATGAATTTTAAATTTTTCAAAAAATTGAAAAACTTCAAAAACAACCCAAAATAATATTCATGTTCAAACACAACTCTAATTTTTAAATATTATTTTTACTTTTTTTTTTGGAATTTTACGATTCTTATGTCCAAAAATATCCTTATTTTTAGGGCCAGGTCTATTTGGTCCTTAAATATAACTCTGAGCATATTTAGTCCCTTAAGTATGCTAAAGTGGAGCACCTTTACTCCCACTGATACAATGTGTTCAAAAACTAACAGTGTTACTCAAATCTGATTCATGAAGCAAATCTTCTATTCTGAATCAAAACGTTTCCGCTCATTTTATTGGATAACACAAATTATCACTTTCCTCATTTTTAACTAAGGTCTTCTAAAATTTTGACCTTAAAAATATCCCCTTCTAAGCCAGTTTTCAATAAGAAAACGATACTATATAGCCGCTATAAAAATAATAGTCGAAAATATATATAATTTGTACATATTTTTCTGCATGTATACATTTTTTTATGTTGATATAAAAAATTATACAAATTTCATATACTTTTTCAGCTATCAGATGTAAGTAGTTTCTGGCACGAGCTAAAAGTGATAGTACAACCTGGTTATTCGCTTGCTTCAATAATATGCCTAGAAGTGATCCTAACATCTCTATTTTATTTTTCAAATTTTAACTTTTCTTTTTGAAAAATCAAAAATTTTAAATGTAAATATATATACAAAAAAAAAATATATTTTTTATATATTTTTTTACTATTATTTTTACAGCGGCTATACAGTATTATTTTCTCATTGAAAACTGGCAAAGAAGAGGATATTTTCAAGGTCAAACTTTTAGAAGGCATTATCTAAAAATGAGGAATTAAAGTGATAATTTTCGTTATCTAATAAAGAAATATTTTGCTTCAGAGCAAAAGATTTGTTTTATGAGTTAGAGTTGGACAACATCGTTAATTTTTTACCATATTATATTAATGAGACTAAAAATACTCTATTTTAATATATTTAAGAGATTAAATATATTTAAAATTATATTTAAAGTATCAAAATAGACTTACCCAAAGATCAAAATAACTCGTCCAAACGCCCACCAAAAATATAGATATTTCTCCGGTTTCTTTTTTGTTAAAAAAATAAAGTAGTGGACCCTACCGAAGACACTTCTACCGATCCGCATTCTGAAATCAGGTCTATAAATACCCCTTTGACCCCTCTAATTTCCTCTACCTCTCCATTACCAGCTCAATTTTGGAGAGAGAACCCAAAAACACCATACGAGTATTTTGTATCTCTCTCCGTTACCTTTCTTCCGTTCATCGTTATCGGACCTATAATTGGATCGAATCGGGTCAAAACTGTTTTATCAAAATGGATACATATTGTTCGGACTGCAAACGAAACACCGAGGTAGTATTCGACCACGCCGCCGGCGATACGGTTTGCTCGGAGTGTGGGCTGGTATTGGAATCCCGTTCAATCGATGAGTCATCTGAGTGGCGTACTTTTGCCGATGAGTCCGGTGATCATGACCCAAATCGTGTTGGTGGACCTGTTAACCCGTTACTTGGCGATGCGGGCCTTTCAACTGTTATTTCTAAAGGGCCTAATGGTAGTAATGGGGATGGTTCGCTTGCTCGGTTGCAGAATCGAGGAGGTGATCCTGATAGGGCCATTGTTATAGCTTTTAAGGCCATTGCTACTATGGCTGATAGGTCTGTTAATTACCTGTTGCTTTTATTTACTTGTTGGTGAAAACCTAATGCTTATTATTGTTATAAAAATAATTTTATTTTACTTTGTATATTATTGGCCTGAGATGAGCTAATATGAAGTAACATGGTTAGGACTGAAGCCTTATGACCGCAACTTGGTTAGGACTGAAGCAGCCTTTATGAAGACTTGGTCGTATTGTTGCGCTTATGTTAGGTTATGTGCTTGATATTTGTATGTTTGTGTAGAAACTAGAAACAGGAGTGAATTTAAGAATTTTTTTATAATTAATTATTTTTTAAACGGATAAGAATGGACCTTGGACCTAACTAACCCCAAAAGCTAGCTTATGAGGTGAGGATTGCCCAAGGAACTCAAATCCCTCCGATGTGGGACAACTCAACACCCCCTCATGCCCAGATCTCTGGAGCATGGACAACATAAATGGGGGCCCAACATCGGTAACAGTAATTGGGATAGGCCTGGCTCTGATACCATGATAGGAATGGACCTTGGACCTAACTCAACCCCAAAAGCTAGCTTATGAGGTGAGGATTACCCAAGCCATATAAGGAGACCAAGGACCTCAAATCCCTTCGATGTGAGACAAATCGACATAAACGAATTGAGCTTGAATCGGATTGGATATGGAGGATATATGGAGCTTAATCCAAATAGTTCTGGATTGAGGTGTAGTAGTTGTAGGTTGGAAGATGAAAAGAGCTTATTCGTTATCTAAGACGGATCAAGGATTTGAACTTTATGGGTTCGAGTTCGGGATTTTACCACATCCCATTTGATTTACTAGGTTCAGAATCTATTTTCATTTAATCTAGTGGTCAACACATATATAGAGTTTGACTTGGAACCCATAGCTAATTTTATCCTTGATCAGACTTCAGGGCTTGTGTGATGTTGGCTATTGGGATCAAATAGGTTTTATCTTAGAGAATCTGGTAGTGAAATTGCACATGTTAGAGTGTGGTAAATAAAACTGGACTTCCTCCATTAAGCTTTTTGGATGGAAGACATTCGTGGATGACACCCAAATTCACAATTTGATTGTTTTGGTGCTGTAATTACTCAAATTGTTTGAGATGGAATTTATGTTAGCTTTGTGTTACAACTGTATTTGAGTTGATAATCCAAGTTTAGGGGATAACTTGTTAAGATTGCTAAAAGGACATGAGTAATGATGCTGACTATTGACTATTGGATCACCTGTGCTTGTTATAGTTATCAGTTTGTTTTTAGTTTATCTCTTTAGATTAGATTGCACTTATCTTCTAGAATAGATGATATTATAGTTAGGCATTTAGAGTTATCCCTTTGATTTAGATAGGATTCCTCAGTTATTAGGTTTACATAGAATTCTACAAGATGGTTACTCTAAATTGCATTTAAACTCATTGAGGCATTCAATAAAAGATACAGTATTTTCTGTCATCTATTCAAGTCTTCATATGGTATCAGAACCTATACTACTCTAACGAGCTAGATCCTTTTTTTTCTACAACACCAAATCCTCCAATGACGAAAGATGGAAACACAACTAGAGTTGTCAATGCCGACAACACTGCTGGTACCATGACCATAGTTCGATTCAACCCCGCTTCCCTACTGCCTATCAAACTTAGTGGCAGTCACAATTTTGCTACTTTTGGAAAGCTCAGTTCTCCATGTATATGCATGGTTCATGATCTCTATGGTCATCTTGATTGTTCCACCCCAACCCCCATTCCGACCACCACTTTTGGAACCAACACAACCTCTAATCCTGCTTACATACTTTGGTTCCGTCAGGATCAATTTATTCAAAACGCCCTTATGGCTTTCGTTGACCCTACCATAACCTCCACAGTTCCCCCTGCTAACACATCAGAAAAGGCTTGGGAAGTCTTTGCACATTACCTACGCAAACAAGTCCCAGACCCGAATCTTCAGTCTTCATGATCAACTTGGCCGAATCACCAAAGACACCACTCCTATCACCGAGTACCTTCAACGTATTCGGTCCCTCTCAGATGAACTTGCTACTGCTGGTGCCCCTGTCACTAATTACGAACTCATAGTCAAAATCCTTAGTGGACTTGTTCCTGAGTTTCGTGAGATCTCGACTGCCATACCGGGCACGTGACACTACAGTTACCTATGAAGAACTATATGAAAAGTTGCTTGACCATGAGCTCTTTCTTACCCCTAGTCCTATCACAGCAGTAGCGGCCACTCACAACAAGTCAAATAACAACTCCAACAATCGGAATAATCGTCGCCAATACAACAACAACAACAACACCAATAACTCTCAAACATGGCGCCAGAATGCTCGCCCCAACAATACCAGTTGGTATCATCCCCCAAACAATAACACCACTGTGTTATTCGTTGTAATTATGCAACAAGATTGGCCATATTGCAAGTGTTTGTTGATCCAAGTCCCACAATCACTTTGAGTCTAAAGTCAATTACATCACAGGCTTCAACACTACCGCTAACCTGTGGATAGTTGAATCTGGTGCCACACATCACGTCACATCGGAGCCGCATAACCTACAACTGTACCACGGTAACGAGTATGTCTCCATGGGTTATGGTAACAAAATTCCCATCTCACATACTAGTTCTACGCAGTTACAAACATCCAATAATGTTTTTAAGCTAAATAATACTCTAGTGCTCTAGCCATTAAATGCAGTCTTATATCTGTATCCAAGCTATGTCATGATAGTCTAACATCTGTTGATTTTTTTTCCCTTCTCTTTTGTTATGAAGGATCTGAAAACGCGAACCCCGTTGGTGTTCGACCGGAAGAAATGTGGACTGTATGAGTGGCCCAATTCACACCCACAAGCTCACATATCTACCTCTATAACCTCTCTAACCACTTGGCACCAAAGACTGGGTCATCTGCATTCTAGAGTTCTTATTTATGTCTTGAATAAATTCTCGCTACCATTTGTTAACGAGATAAGTTTCATTATTGTAATTCATATTTGTCTAATAAATCCCATAGGCTTCCGTTCCACACATTAACTTTGGAAAGCTCTAAATCGCTTCAAATTATTTTTAGTGATTTGTGGGGGCCTTTCTTGTTTTGTCCCTTGATAAAAAATTATATTATTGCATCTTCGTTGACCAATACACAAGATACACGGGGCTTTATATACTAAAAAATAAAAGTGAAGTCAAGGAGTTGTTTCAAAATTTTCATCCTTTAATAAAAAAATATTTCGATACCAAAAATCAATCGTTTTATAATGATGGTGGAGTAGAGTACAAAAGTCTTTGGCTCTTATCTCTCGGTTCATGGTATCGAACATCTTTCTACCCCACCCTATACGCCTCAACGAGTTGCTCTTGCTGAGCGTAGACATCGTCATATTATTGAAATTGCAATAACAAATTTACATGAGGCGTCTCTTCCACCGATTTTTTGGTCCTTCGCATGTTACTATGTTGTGTATTTAATTAATCGTCTACCCACATCACTTTTAAATAACTCTTCCCTGTTTGAAAATTATTTGGCAAGTCACATGACTATGCCTATCTAAGGACTTTTGGATGTTTTTGTTATCCCTGGATTAAATCGTACTATAAAAATAAACTTGACCCTAAGTTTAAACCATGTGTATATCTCGGGTGCTCTTTGTCCCATCATTGTCATAAGTGCTTTGATCCTATTTCTTCAAAAATTTATTTATCAAGAGATGTGCAATTTCTTGAAAATAATTTTCCTTTCAAAAGTTTATTCTCTAATACTACTATTAGACCCACTAAGTTAGATTGGACAAATACAACTATCATTGATTTACCCAGTTCCACCCTTAACCTTTCCCCTCTTTTTAATTTGCCCCCTCTCATTAAAACACCCACCCCCACGTAACCTCTGAGTCCCAGCCCCCATCGATACCTCCTCCTTTATCTCCACTAAACACGCCTCAGTCCACGATATGCGATGCAACACCAGCGGAAGATGTGGCTTCCCCTCCTTCACAGATCTCTACACCAGGTATGTGTACTACTCTTCCTCCAACTCGAATTCCCCAAGATCGCAGCTGCCTGAACCCATCCCCTAAGCCTTCTGTTAGACCCCAAGCCTCCAATCCCTCTATAAATCACCCACCCCATCTCTGATAGTCTACAATTGTCTTTCCCCACACCCTAAATCAACCACTTCAATGGCACATCCCACTGCTCCACCACACGTACCCACCCCTCCTACTCGTATAGCCACCCGCTCACAAAATAACATTCAGAAACCAAAACAGGTTTTTGATTACCTAGCCTACTCAGAACCATCTCTGGTGCCACACACCCTCAAACAAGCCCATATGACCCCTCTAAGAATGTTGTTTCATATAAGTGGCGCTTCATATATGTGGCTTTTCAGGATTAAAAGGAAAGCAGACGGATCAGTTGATCGTTACAAGGCGAGATTAGTTGCAAAAGGATTCACTCAAACTCTCAGAGGTCAGGCATTGACTTTCACTCGACTTTTAGTCCGGTTGTTAAACCCACTACAATACGAATCATACTTGCTGTTGTCCTTCGGCTTCATTGGCCCCTTCGTCAACTCGACGTCAACAATGCTTTTCTTCAAGGTGACCTTGAAGAAGAAGTGTACATGACGCAACCTCCGGGCTTCGCTTGTGTTGATAATCGAACTCAGAAGTCGAGTAAGGTAATCTATGGCCTGAAGCAAGCTCCTCGGGATTGGTATAATGCGCTCAAAGGCTATCTTGCCCACATGGAATTTTCTAAGGCAGAATCTGATAACTCATTATTCATCAGAAATAGTAATGCTGATTTCATGTTTATTTTGGTATGTGTTGACGAGGTAATAGTAACTGGCAGCAACTCTTATCACCGTCAATGAAGTTATAGCCTCTTTTGTCTCTCGCTTCTCCATTAAAGATTTGGGAAATCTCAATTATTTTCTTGGTGTTGAGGTGGTTCGAAACACTGATGACATTGTTCTCTCGCAAGCCACTTATATTAATGAAATCATGAATAATGAGTTTATGGCTGATTGTAAGAGCGCAAACACATTGATAGTGCTTCTGAGTTGCTCAAACTCAATGATGGGGCTCCGTTAACTGATGCGACCACTACCATCGAGTCTTGGGCAGACTTCAATACTTGTCTTTTACAAGGCCGAACGTTTCCTATGCAGTTAATAAATTATCCCAATTTATGCAATCACCATCTGATCTTCATTGAAAAGCTGTGAAGCGAGTTCTTAGGTACCTTCGTGGTACGATCAAGTTTGGCCTACATGTGTCCGCGAATGTTGATTTCAGTTTGTGTATGTACTCTGATGCGGACTGGGCTGGAGATCTCACTGATAGATCCTCCACATCCGGTGATATTCTGTTTCTTGATAGCAATCCTATCAGTTGATCCTCTAAAAAGCAAAAGACTATAGCTCGCTCATCATTTGAAGTTGAATATAGAGTTGTTGCCAATGCACTCGCCGAACTATCGTGGGGTCAGAATCCTATTGCTTGAGATGAGACTTCCTGTTAGAGATACCCCTACTATTTACTTTGATAACATTGGTGTATCTAAGCGAGAATCCGGGCCTTCATAGTCGCATGAAACATATTGAGGTGGACTTCATTTTGTGTGCAACAATGTTGAACAGAAGGTGGTTTGAGTTGTTCATGTTCATTCTGCTGACCAGCTTGCTGATATGCTCACAAAAGCACTGGACAAACCAGCCTTTGAATGCAATTTGTTCAAGTTAGGCGTAGTGACACATAGCCTAACTTAAGGGGTGTGTATTGGATCACCAGTTCTGTTATAGTTATCAGTTTGTTTTTAGTATTTATCTCTTTAGATTAGATTGCATTTATCGTCTAGAATAGATGATATTATAGTTAGGCATTTAGAGTTTATCCCTTTGATTTAGATAGGATTTATCAGTTATTAGGTTTACATAGAACTCTACAAAGATGGTTACTTTAAACTTGTATTTAAACTCATTGAGGCATTCAATAAAAGATACAGTATTTTCCATCATCTATTCAAGTCTTCATACTGACCATTGTGTCTGTGCCTTTGTAGAAAACATTATTGAGATGTTTAGGAGTCATTAAATGTTTGGACTAGTTTTGTGCGTGTTAATGTTGTATGTTTCGTTCTAGTTTTTGTAAGGTTGGCAATTTTTTATCAATTGATTGAGCTGAGCTTTTTCTTCCTTTTTTAACAGGTTGAGCCTTGTTTCTACTATAAGGGTATGTTCTTTAGTACTCTTTTAAGTTTATTGGGCATTAGACATGGAAATATTTTAGGAAATAATACTAATTTTCAATAAAAGTGTTTCTGAGGATTTGTGTTGCATCTTTCTTCGTTTGCTTCTTCTTTCCCACATAATAGGATTATAAACTTTCCTCACACTGAGGGGGCTTCACTTTGAATGAAAAATGTAAAATCATTCACTTTCCTGATAATGACTACATATAGTGAACTAGACAATATAGGCTGACACTAAAAGTTGGACACACCCTTTGTCAAAGTGGTTTGTTTGTCCAACCTTGACTAACTTCCATGTTATGATTTATTCTTCTTGTCTTGTTGTTCCATGGATGAGACATTATAGGGATGCACTTTTTACAACATTCATCGATCCTTAGATTTGGTGACTTGGTCTTGCGTGTACAGAATTGTTTGTTAAACATCTGTAGTACTCATGCATCACATCTTTGATTAAACAATGGGGAATTCATAGAAGTTGAAGTGTAGCATCTGCAACAGAAGATAATGACAGCAATCTTTAGAATTGCATGCATGTTGCTTGTTTGCGGCTAGCTGTATTAATTTTTTTGAAAAATGACTTTCTCTGAGTAATAAGTCATTTTTGTGATTCTGAATGGCTGATTGAGCGGAGCGATTTGTTTCATGCGATTCTCCTGCTTGTGCATATCAGATAGGTTTCTTTTTCATACAAGAAAAATAGTTTGTGAATTTGCGTTGGTCATAGGGACAAAATGGGTTCTGTGATGAGTGATGAAAGTAAAACTGACTTTCTTAGTGTCATCTTTTAAAGATCTTTGTATATACCCTGTTAAATATCATATAAGATTTTGACATATTTAGTTCCCCGCTTCTGACCTCATATGGTCATGCTAAGATTCATGTCATAAGGACTCTTATTCTACTATGTTCTTCTGCCCTTTTCTGGAGGGGTTTTCATAATTATCTCACTGCTTTCTGGCTTCTCTCGTGCCTTTTAAGTTAAAGCATACGACAGTCTGACTTTCTTTCCATTGGCATATTCATCACTTCATTTTATTTGTGTGCTTAAATCTTTTAAGTGTTATTTATGTTTTGAGTCTTCTTCTGCTTAGAGCTTCTGTCTACCTTATGAGTTAACTATGTAGATTACGACCAATTTACGCATCTTATCCATCACGATTTGCCTTAGTAAACAGAAACGATTAGTTTTCTCTGCCCAAGTATATTGTGTGAAGCTCCAAACTGATAGTCCTTATTGCTGCGGACTTATTCCCTTGATATGTCAGGGGATGTCTTCTGATATAATCCTTTTTCCATTTTGTGGTTGAAATCCGCATGGAGTATTTTGATGTTGCTATTTCTCTTATTAGGATTAGAGCCCGTTTGGATTGGCTTATTTTAAGTGCTTTTAAGCCAAAATAGCTTTTAAGCCATTTTATAGTGTTTAGATAAAGTAAAAAAAGTGTTTTTAAGCACTTGCTTTTAAGCTAAAAGGACAAAAGAAAAAAGCCAAAAGCCAAAAGCTAGAAATCTTAACTTATGGCTTGAAAGCTATTTTGGCTTCAAAAGCTACTTAAAATAAGCCCATCCAAACAGACTCTTAGTCTTCTGTTCACCCATACTGAACTATGTTGCTAGGGCAATTGGTTTGCACTATATGGTAGCACCAAGTCTTCTTTTAAGATGTATGTTTTCTTTGATCTTGTGCAGGATCGAGCAAGTGAGATATATAAAAGACTGGAAGATCAGAAGTGTACCAGAGGCAGGAATCTTGATCCCTTGGTAGCTGCTTGTATCTACATTGCATGTCGTCAAGAAGGCAAACCCCGCACTGTAAAAGGTGTGGCAGTGTTACTGATCATATAGATTAACGGTTTAGTCCTTTGTGTGAACGCTAAAACTTTGGGTGTTGATTAGAAATATGCTCAATTGCCAATGGAGCTAGTAAGAAGGATATTGGCCGAGCAAAAGAATTCATTGTGAAACAATTGAAGGTTGAAATGGGAGAATCAATGGAGATGGGAACTATACACGCTGGCGACTATCTGGTGAGTGAACTAAATACTGTGGGTTGTGCCTCTTATCTGATATTTATATGCCTTTATACTATCCTGACATTATCTATTTTTGATCTTCAGAGACGTTTTTGTTCCAACCTTGGTATGAACCATGAAGAAATTAAGGTTGTCCAAGAAACTGTTCAGAAGTCGGAAGAGTTTGACATAAGGTACATAGTTTTGGTTGTGTATTTTTATTTATGTTCTTAATCTGGTGAGTCCATGCCTTGGTTGCAAAATAATCCATAGGCTGGTAAAGTCATTGGTTTGTCGATGTGCATGAAAACTCTCTGATGAAACCCTTTGATTTTTGCAGCAGCTTGAGTGCTCTTCTTTCATATTGAGTGAACCTTCTGCAAATTTTATTTTGGCAATGACTTTGTTCTGGAACTTTGAGAAAAGTCCTGAATTTATAGGAAAAAAATGATGTTGGATCAGTGGATATAGTGGGTGAAGAACATTTTTCAGTTGGTTCAACTTCTTGGGCTTGAATGTGTTCCCCGCTCTACAACCTCCAAGGAAGAAGGTTGGACAAATCACACTGGTTTGATTTTAATGAGAAACAAATGAAGTCTAGCTGAAGAAATTTTAGTGGATATTTCTCAACTAGACTTAATTTGCCCTCTCAGGGGTCATTTGGTTTGGGAACAAGTTATATTGTGAATTACAATGTGGAGATTGTGTACATGGAGTAAATAATAATGTAGTTATTTTGTGGATATACTTTTATTAGTAGATGTTTGGTTCTTCGGAAAATGAGATATAGCGGGTATAATATAAAAAAATTGTTTCATTTTTAATACTAGATGAGCTTGGATAAACATTCAATTTTGACCCTGGCTCTTTTAATAACTTTGAAAGAGAGAAATATTGGAAATGGGAAACTGTGTCATTCTGTTATTTTATCCCTAGATTAGTGATCTCGAGATTGTTATTCCCACAGAGTGTGCTACAAAATTAATACCGCAATTGTGGTATAAACAATCTTGTTATTGCTTATACAGGGATAAAAAATTCAGCCGAACGCAGGATAAAATAATTCCACATTTTATCCTGGGATTACTTTCCCTTATTCTTGTACGAATGACCCCATAGAATTCTAACCAGTCAAACAATTGCTAAAAGGGAACAGAAGCCATGAATTGGGCGTTATCACTGGCCACAGAGTTTATCATGTACAAAAGGTTGGTAGATTAGATCCTTAATAGTTATTCCCCTTTTTGCAGGAGGAGTCCTATATCAATTGCTGCAGCAATAATATACATGATAACTCAACTTACAGATATGAGGAAACCCCTGCGAGGTTTGGACATTTACCTTCCTCGTTGTGCAATCTTGAGCCATATAGTCTATGTTCTATAAAAATGCATGCATTGCTTAAATAGGAGTTTTTGCATTTCTAGTCTTTCCATCTGCTATTGATTGCAGTGAATTCTTCATATGGGGTTGCACAGTTGCTTTTAATCTTGGGTGGCCATGCTAGTTCGCATATATGGTTTGACAGATTGCATATGCAGATATCTCAATTGCAACCACAGTTGCAGAAGGGACTATCAAGAATGCGTACAAGGATCTTTATCCTCATGCTTCCAAAATAATACCAGAATGGTATGTCAAGGATAAGGACCTTAAGAACCTGTGCAGTCCAAAGGCATAAGAGAAACCTAGTTGTTGAGCTATAGGCATCTGCTACAGGGTCTCTGTAAGAAGGCAAATAGAGAAAACATTATATATCCGAGTTTAGCCGTGGAAGTGGCAATCGTGTGTTCTGGATTCTAATACAGATGCATTTTAGTCATGTAGGTCCTGGGTAATCTAAATTTTTGTTTCCATTTCCCCCCTCGGCACAGATAGGCATCTTAATTTTTGAATGTTATTGAGCAATCACAGATTTCATAGGCCATCATTGTCCTATTCTTTTATGGCTATAGAAATATACATTATCACGTGAAAGGTTCTCTTCTTCCCTAAGATCCATTTATGTGATAAGATACTTTACTTTTCAAAATAATGTTTTACTTTTCATCTATTCATGTTTTGAAATATCTTCGTTTGTTCAGACTATAGTTGCAAATGACTACTTTTAAGCAGCAGGTGACTTGCTAATTAGATTACAATTTCTCGTTTTTTCCTTGGTTCAATGCATTTGAAAGGGGAATGGTCATAACAAAACGTCAGGTTCAGCCTTCAGTCGCCCCATGGTTTTTCATTGCTGTTACAATCTAGAGCCACATATATACATTTGGATATACCTGTGGGACTCTACATCTTTGCTGTGCTGCTCGGATGGCGTCCCTGGAAATGTTCTAAGTTTCTAATGTAATCGAGTAAAAGCTGATGGTAAGACGAACATATAAGCAGACTAAGAACGTTCATCGTATAGATTGAATTGATCCTCGTTAAAGAAAGAACGAATTAACTTGGGACTGCTGAAGGATGGTGTGAGTGTAGTATTCGACCTTATGGAAGAAGGTAAGAACACACCAATTCTAGTGGATGGAGACAACAGAGAGCGTGCAAGGTTTGTTTCCAAGGAAAAGAATATACCAAGATGAGATTGATATGACGTGTTCCAAAACAAAAAATAACGAAGGAATTGTTACCATCCAAATTCTCCCTTCATGAATTTGTCATGACGGCACCGAATCTCTACGACTAGGTAAATTATTTTTGGAAATAAAATGAAAAACATAAAAATTAACAACTAGCAATAACATATAATTTAAATAAGTATTTGAGATTTTTGGCATATACAATAATCAAGTCTCGTAATGTACACAACTCTCTCAAGACCCCGAACACCGTAAGTCATAAAATTCCAAGAATTTATAACTGTTCTATACATCAGTGTCTAAAGAAATAAGGGAAGAATCGACATAAGGGGATTGAGAGGGACTCTAAGGTCTCCAGACGCAGGCAAATGTAGCTTGAAGTCTCCTGAACAATAGCAACCGTACAATTAAACTTGAGGCTGGTCAAACCCACGTTTTTTAAACTTTATAATCTGCCCAAGTAATTCCTTCAAAGCGAATACGGACACATCCTTGCGTTCGCGAAGCACAAATTGTTTTAGTCCTAAAAACCTCATCACAAACGTGATATACTTGTCGCGACTCTGAAGCTCACATTGCCTGACCCTACGCGAACGCAGGATACTCATCGCGAATGCGTGGGCTATTTTCCTGGAACTCCATCTGACTGTTCCTCTACGCGAAGCAAGGTCCATATCGTGAATGCGTAGCCTTAATATTCCATATCTTCGTGAACACGGTAACTACGTTGCGAACGCAAAGAACAAACCCAACTGGCCTCCCAGATGCCCTATGCAAATGCGAGACATGTCTCGCGAACGTGATGAAAAATGTCTGCAACAAAAATACCAGAAAATCTACGCCTTTCAAAGTCCAAAAATGATCCATTAAGCATCCAGAACTCACCCGAGGCCCCCGGAATCTCAACCAAACTTACCAACAAATTTTAAACTACCATACAAACTTAGTTAAGCCCTCAAATCACGTCAAACAACGCTAAAATTACGAATCATCCACCAATTCAAACTTAAAGAACTTGTAATCAAATTTTCACTACTGATGCCGAAATATATCAAACCACGTTTGATTGACCCCAAATTTTTCACACAAGTCATATTCAATATTTACGAACCTATTCCAACTTCCGGAATCGGATTCCGACCCCGCTATCAAAAATTCCACTACCATCCAAAATCTCCGAAAATTCGACTTTCACCATTTCAAGCCTAAATCAACTACAAACCTTCAAAATACAATTCGGACACGCCCCTAAGCCCAAGATTATCCAATGAGCTAACAAAACCAACGAAATTCTATTCTGGAGTCGTCTTCACACAGCCACGACTATGGTCCAAATCCTATGATTTAAGCCTCAGTTTAGGGACTATGTGTCCCAAAATACTCCAAAAACCAAAACGCAACCTCCCGACAAGTTACATAAGTTGAAACAGATACGGGAAAAATAGTAAATAAGAAATCAGATCTATAACTTTTAAAACGATCGGTTAGGTCGTTACAGAAATGATCTCTTAAGATCTTCTAAGTTATAATAGAAGAAAATTACATCTTTTGTGTTATATCCCCTATACTTCTTCTCAATCCTTATGAAAAAATCATAAAACTAAGTAATACTTTGTGATGGATCATAAAATTGATCTCCAAATAATTGTATCTGATAGGAGTATGCATTGATTGAATTGGTTTGGATTTTTCAATTACCAAACCAAATTAATGGTGTTAGAATTTAAATCTATAAACCAAACCAAATTAACAAAGTTGGGGTTTTAAATTGATTTTTTCTCAGATTATTGGGTTTTTTTTCTAGTAAAGTCTTCATAGCACAAAATAAGTAACTTGTGCTCCAAATATTTCTTTAGTCCTAATAAAATACAACTATATAATGTATTTTCCAAAAACAACACGGTTATATAAGATAAGCCATAGCATTATACTGCATTATTTAATAAAATATAATAAAATTGCATAAAGACTAAAATAATCTAAAAATACTATATATGTTATGCCAAAACAAGTATAACTAATAAGTAATATTAATTACATAACTAAGCACTACAGAGATAGATAAGCTAAGTTATCTATTTTCATTATAAACCAATGTAAAACTAAAATATAATATCCAACACTAATGTCATTCCTAGTGTCAATTTGAATTTCTTTTGTTAGCGCTACTATTAATTTGAACTTTGATTGAGTTACTAAATTGTGAAAAAGTTTAAGAAATATTTTTAAATTATATTACAATAAATATTTATATGTATAAAATATTTTAAGAATTGCAAAACGTACTATTGTGTTGCTTTGATTTCGTTTTGACTTTTTTTAGTTAAAACCAAATCTAATCAATAGTCGGGGGATTTTTCCCAATACCAAACTAAATCAAACACAATTGTTTTTTTTTAAAGAAATTTTTATAAATCACTATCTTTTAGTAGTAATTAGCCATCTATAGATATAATTTGCTATGTTACGGATTATAGATATATTTTCTGTGGTTATAAGATGTATTTGATGTATTTAAGCTATTGTATTCATGAATACAGTTGGAAAAATAGGCGTGAATCAGGGAAGTCCAGCTAATCAGTTGTTGTATTCGAATGTATTCATGGAGTGAAACATGGGATTATAGCTGGACAGATTATTGTATTCGACTGTACTCGACTGTATTAACGGCATGAAATAGGTGATTACACTATTTTTAAAATGGAAAGTGAATCAATTAACATAATAGACTCCTAATATAGCTCAACAAACTCAATTATAACACACCAAATTTGTATTTTCAGTTATAAAAAAAGATTCCCAACCGAAAAATACCCCAAAGACATAGCAATCTTCAGAGAAATTATATAATACATCTGAATACATAAATTATATTAATTAAAAAGAATATATGAATACATTCATGACATATAGCGAGACTGTAAATACAATGAAATACATAAATACAGGTGGATACATTGAAATACAATGAGAAAAAAAATGAATACAATGAAGTTTATGGAATACAACGAGATACATTGAATTACAATTAAAGAAAATAATGAATACAATGAAATACATGAAAATACAGAAAGATGCGTTGAAAATAAGTTGAAATATATTAACAGAAAATCAAGTTGATCAATCCCAAAATTCGTCGTCTTTATTCAAACCCCAAATTTCTAGTTACTCCTATTGCAGCAGATGCAACAACAACGTCAGATGTATTTTTCACCTTCTCCGACTCTTTAAATCAAATTTGGATTTCGGAGTTTTATCACTATAGCCATTATTGTTTCTCAAAATTGTGTTTTAATGGCGGTAGCGAGTGGTAGAGATATGAAGAAATCGCATTCTTTGTCCTTTTCTCCTTCTTTGGGTTGTTGACAAAATCACATTCCTTGAGCCCTAGATATGAGGTTGCTTCGAACTCGATGGTTAATAATGGTGAAAAGGAATCTAACTACAAAGGCAAAAAAAATAGTATAACTAGATAGTATACTTAGTGGCTTGAAGGTAGGAGGTATCAAAATTAGATATTTGATATAAATAGTAAAAGATATCTATAGAATATAATTTTTTTATATGGTATTTATTTAAAATAAATAAGGTGTTAACTTTTTCTAAAAATAAAAATTCCTCTTTTTCCCTGATTTTACGCGAATTATTGATATGATGTGATTTATCGATTTTCTTTGCACACCTATAATATTGGAGCAATCTTAGTTACACGTTCTTTGGACAACCCACAATACTTGTATAACATGCTCATACACATACTTTATATCTTTTAATCCGCTTACTTTTGTTGAAAGATAAATAATAATCGTTTAGGAGTATATAATTAGAGAGTAGTCTTTCACCTAGAAAAACATAATAATAGCTCTTTTATGTAAATACAAATAGAAAAAAACATATATTAACACCAATGCCGAATAGTGTCTTTGTCATCTCTGTGAAGCAAGATTAACACTAGTATCTTCTTATCCATTTCCCTTATCACCTTTTTTTTATGATCAAAGACTTCTCAACTATAATATCTTAGCCATTTGCTTGCGTCCTTTGGCATTAATGACAATTGCATGCACACTAGGCAACCCCATTACTCTTTTTGTCCTTCAATTTCACTTTTCTTTTCCTTCCCATACAATCATTCTTTTCTTGGCTTCCCATCCTTTGTCTTGTTTAAATTGATGGAAAAGAAACTACTGCTCATTTTCGTTATATTTCTATGGGTTCTAAATTAGTCATTGAACTCATAATTTATTTAGTTAGTGAGTTCATAATTAAATAATTATACATACTTAATGATATAATAATATATATGCAAAATCTAAACAAAAGCGACTAGATTTATCCAAACGCATAACTCATACTGTAGCTCTGCCCTGAGTATTATAGTCTCTTTTCATTGCGCCTTAAAATCTTTCTTATCTATCTTGTTCTAAGAACTTTAATAAGAATACATTTATTTTGGTAGTACCGTTTAAGTTCATAAGACAATCAATTGTATTTCTTCTCTTAGTCTTACATCAAGTTAAGTACATTTCAGTTTTAATTTACCTCGAAAACCATGTGAAAGTAAATAAGATTATCCTTGAATAGAAACAGAAACTATTTTGGCATTTTGAGCTAAAAACGAAAAAAAAAGAAAAGGAAAAAAAGCTTGGCTTCATACTTTACTATTTTTAGAAAATCATGGATGCATAGAATCTTTTTTCTTTTCTTTCGTTCAAAAGCATTATCAATTTGATATACATGTGTATTCTATTGTATGAACCATATTATATTCTTTATAGTACCATAAAGATTTAAAACACAATATTATTAAAGGTTTGCTCGCAATGTACAGTTTTGAATCGTAAAAATAGTTTCTTCATGAAATATTAATCTATATTTATATTTATACTATATTAGAAGCACGAATGCACTTAGTGACATTTCGTTCGTCTTTTATTCTTTAAAAATAATTTTCATATTAAACTTACATTTGATTATTTTTCTAATATAAAGGACTTTAAAATCAAATAATATTCTGCTTATTAAATCTTTCGTTTGTTTGGATCATGTAAAAATTCATAATATTTAGGATTTCAAATTTAATATAAATTTTATTTGTATAAAAAATTTCTTATTTGGCCAACATTTATATCCTTATGCACGGACTTAATTCTTTTTTGGAGTTTAATACGTGGCACTTATATTTTTAATGTTCTTAGATTCTTTCCCCAAATATTACCATAATAGAATATCTAAAAATCAGAGGAAATCAGCAATGCATGTTCTTTTTCGTTTTGACTTTTAAGAGTTAACTAGTATTAAAATCCATGGGACGTGCGAATAATATTCCAAAGAATATTAATCATATTATTTTAATAAAATTATCTACTATTATTTTGTATCTTTAATGTAGTATAATCAAAACTAAAATAATAAAATTAAAGGGAACTAATTATATAGCTTTAGTTAATTTTTCTATTTATTTTTTTAATTTATTACATTATTGGCTATTTTGTATTATTACATAGATATAAAAGCTTTTATTAATACGTTGGTAATCTTTGTCCATTACTCCATATCTTATATCGATATACATTTTTATTTCTTCTATTTTTTAAATATTTTTTTCTTATATCGTTAACAACTTTCGAATATTTAATATATAAATAAAAATTTCATATTTCCTACATTATTTTATTTTTAAAATTTTTGTGCCCTATTTTGTATAATTTTTATACTATGATGTTTTGATTGGTTTTCCTTATTTACTTTGTTGTCTAATGTTTTAATATTTTTTATTTTGTATTACGTATATTAACAATATTATTTTATATTTTATTTTAATTATTGAAAATTTTTCATGAGAAATTTCTTTCTATTTTTAACATTTTACCATGTTGCTGAGAAGACTTTTATTATTATATATTTTTTTATTATTGACTTTACTTAATGAGATTCGAGATATGTAATATCATTTATTGTATATTGTTACTCTTCATAAATCAAAAATAATTCCTCGTTTCAAATTAAAATGAGTATTATTCTTTCAATCTTTTAAACCAAGTTAGTTCGTTGTTGCATGCAATACTTAATCTAATTCTTAAATTTAATTTATTTTCACACTCTTATTTTATAGCTAGGAATTCGATGATTCGGTAAAATTAAATCGGTTGAGAAGGCAAAAAATAAATGGCAAAAAGAAGAATAAAATTAAGTTTAGCTATGACATAACATAAAATAATTTTTCTTTAAAAGTAATTTGACCTTTATTTTTCTAAATGAACAATAATTTTGTAACTGTTAAATTACTACTATTTAAATAAAGAGAAGTAGTAAAAAAAATTGAATAATTGTATTCTAGGCATACCATACAAATTACATCTTCTATTATTTGCAAAAGAATAAAAAAGTGCATAAAAAGGCTTGAAAATAAGCAAATGAGAATTAAGTCACAGTAAAGACGAAGTACAATTCAATTCGACATCATTTCTAGACATATATACTATTTCAAATCATGTTCTTCCCTTGGATATACTAATGAAAAAATAACTCCGGAGATAATCAATACCATCTTATATTACAAAGAAGCCATTCTCAGTTCTTGGAGCTCTATTTTAAGGAACAATGCATCAAATGGATCCAACCAATTGAAATAATTACTATACAAAGAACGAGTTCTCTAAAATTTAACAATTGTAGCTATTACTTTTCTATATATATAGATATTCTAAAGAGTATTTTCTATGTTATTTAACCAAATAGGAAACCTGTTAAATCAAAATAGTCAAAATAAATGATAGATGATATTATAAAATATTTTACTGATAATTTAAATACAATGATTATCTGTATTTATATATAGCGTATACACATTTTCCAATTATGAACAACACAGAATGCCTTCATTTTATATCAATTTGAGGAACTTTATAATATTCAAATTCACCAAAAAATCATATTAATTACTTTTAAGAACAATATCATATCATGGTTATATGATTTTTTCAAAGCTTCATAAATAAGAAAGAAAACAAGAATTCATTGTACTACCACTGCTTCAATGAGAAAAGTAATACATTAAAGATTGTATAACTTTTAGATGGATCGGACTTGCTTTCTCATTACCAGGAAGAAGAGTATATATACATGAGTTTAAGCTCGTATTCCCAAAAATCTCTCCTAAGAATATTCTAATAATATCATATTCCTACAGTATATCATATAGTATTACATCTCTAACAAATATAGATACACAATATATAAATACTATATTTACATATTTACAGATCTTGATTCATAAAAAAAATCCAACAACAATGAAGCACGAAGAAAAATCAATAAAATTTATAATTTTTTAATAGTATCGTAATGCTTCGTTCAATCAAACTTGATTTTTGAATCTCAATACAAAAAAAGATTATCTTTCAATTCAAGATTTAAGATTTCAATTCAAAAACTTTATCCTTCAATTTAAATTTTCTTTATCTCAATTTAAATATATTTTAATCTAAATTCAATATGTTTATTATAATGTTTATTAACTTTTACTTTAACTTTTTCTTATCACACCACATGACGTGGTTGATTACCTTGTTATTCTTAATTAATTATTTGAGTAATTTATTTAACTCTATTTTTCTTTAAGGATAATAGTCTAAAAGATATGTAAGAGGTAGCCAGTTTAGGAGTTTTTTTTCCTTAAAAATCATTTTTCAAGACATTTGCAAGATTCATTTCAAAAAATTTAAACCTTATCCTATAAAGCCTGTATGAACAAACATTTGAAATTCAATAATTTAAATATATCACATGTTTCTACAAAAATATTTTTAACTCTAAAGCAAAATTTATAATAAATATTTTTTCAATAATAAGGGATCGTTGGATATGAACTATCGATTTTGTAAGATACAATATATTTATTTAAATATTTTTTTCTTTAAGGAAAATATCTACCATAATTGAATTATACAAAAAATTTAATTAAAGATAACTATAATAATGTATATTATTCACAAATAAAGTTAGATACATAACCTGTACAAAAGTAAAAAATATTATTTCAACTTAAAATTAGTGTGTAAGATTTTCAATGAAATTTTAATAGATTTTTGCTCAAAAAAGGATACCTACCATAACTGAAGTATACACAAATTTAATTAAACATATCTATAGAAGATCTTGGACTACTACTTTCATTAAATATTTTTCATTTATAATCCAAATTTTTTATGTTTTAAAATTACTAAGTGCTTCATTTTAACTTGCCAATTGACTTAACCACATTGCAAAGTACTCCCTTTTTAATATAATATATATAGATTTTAATTCTAAGTGTAAATTTCTAAAAGTTTAAACTAACTTGGTAATGTTAATTTAAAAAATAAATCGAGCTACAACCATAATATGTAAAGTTATAACTACAATTATTAATTTAATATATTGATAAACTAATATATTTGGAACTTTAAAATAACTACAAAGTTTTTATTATTTCACAAGAAGAGGTCCACTTAACATACATATATTTTCAATGAACTTTGAATGAAAAAAAAAAGTAATTAGGTTAAAAACAGCAAATTCTGTCACCATGCTTAAAAAGACATATAAATATCAAAGAAAAAGGTTTTAATACTAGGTTCAAACCCGAGAAAAGGAACAACGAAAAATCCAGAGCACATTTTAAACTTTATTTTTTTAAACATGCAGTATTTATTTTAGAATCTTGATAAATGAAAATTAGATTTTATCATTTTATTCTCCAGAAAAATAAAAAGCAGATTGATTCGTGCAATAATTAGCATAAAAATTTTATACTCCATTTTATATCTACTGGAATAGTGCGCACTCTCTTTTAATTAATAAAAAATTATTCTTTTGTATAATAATATTATGAATATAGAGTTATTAAAGAGAAGTTAGTTGAGGTACTTAACATAATCTAGTTGTAATTTATATAATAAAATATCTATTAACCACAAAATATTATACAACTAATTCAACTAAATTCATCATTTTTACATGTTCAGAAGATATTTTAATTCACAATTATAGTGTCAATCTAATCATTCTTATTTTTCTGATCTAAATTAATATTTGATTTATCAATTCTTATTTTTAACAGTTTCTTTTTGTTGTATACATTTATACTGATTAACATAATGCACACGTGCGTTAGCACTAAAACTAGTATTACAAAAATTTCAATTTGTATCTGAAGATCATTTATATTATATATATATATATATATATATATATATATATATATATATATACACACACACGTGCGCACGTCTATTTCTATTAGTAGAGTACTTAAAATTAGTAAAGAGTTATAATAAATTAGTTGAGATCGTAAAATATTTTTGTTTAACCATCTGAGAACTAACGTCTGGCTAATTCGAATTGGTGCCACGTAGAGAAAACTCTTCGGTCACTAATTTTTTAATTTTTATAACTTAAAACCGAAACATCGGATTAAAAGTGAAAATATCCCATCATATTCCTGTATGGGTTCGCTTCCCTGGGTTGCCAGTAGGATACTGGTCCGCAGAGGTGTTAAGCAAGCTTGCAAGTGCTATTGGGAAGCCATTATACACTGATAAAGTCACAGCCCACTTTGAGAGGATCTCCTTTGCTCGTGTTCTAGTGGAGGTTGATGCATCTCAGCCACTACCTGACCAGATTGACATTGATACCCCCTATGGTCCAAAGATCCAAACGATTGAATATGACTGGAAGCCCAGGTTTTGTAACCATTGTCTAAAGTTTGGACATGACTCTCTAGACTGCTGGTATAATGTCAAGAAGGATGGTGACACAAACTTGGAACCACTGGAGGGCCTTAGGAGGCAGAGGAAACCTGCAAAAACAACAAGGCAGAGATGGACTGTTAAAAAGGCCCCTGCTGTTGAAGCACTTCAAGACACTGTAGACCAAACAGCTGTTGAGGTAAATGCTGAATAACCTAAACAACCTGTGGCAGATCAGGAAGCTGATGTAGTGCTGGCTACTCCTCATCAAGCACAACTACAGTCAATAT
This sequence comes from Nicotiana benthamiana, assembly GCA_034376525.1. Taxonomy (NCBI): domain Eukaryota; kingdom Viridiplantae; phylum Streptophyta; class Magnoliopsida; order Solanales; family Solanaceae; genus Nicotiana; species Nicotiana benthamiana. Next base: position 61,839,658 of record CM067337.1, read on the forward strand.
CTGAAGATCAAATAGGCAATACACTGGATGCCAGAAGCACTATTCTCAGTGTAGCAGTGGCTGACAATTGCAAGAAAGGAAAGGCTATCAATGAGGTTTTAGATGCTGGTAGGAAAGGCCAGCAGATTGACCCTGGTCCCTCGTATTTATGATCATTGTTACATGGAACATAAGAGGGCTGAACCTAGCCCATAAACAGAAAGAATTGAAAACCTTTCTGAATGCTAATAAAGTAGATATATTGGGGTGTCTTGTAACTAGAGTAAGCAACATAAAGCCCAGAAAATCCAAAGGAAGGTTGCACAGGAAGGTGTTTTGCAACTATTCAGAGGCAGTGAATGGGAGAATCTGGCTGCTCTGGAAACCACACATCCAGGCTACTATATCCTATGCTTCTGATCAATTTGTGCAATGCTACATAGAGGATCCCTCTAGCCATATAAAAACTCACCTTACTATTGTGTATTCCCAAAATACTGCCTGCCAAAGAGAAAGGTTATGGAGTGACCTTAAAGGGATCTCTATGTTAGATAATACGCTTAACGCTAGAGGAGGGGGGTGAATAGCGTTATAATAAAAATTAGCGTAAACTTGCGGAATTTAAAAATTGCAGGAAATAAATAAGTGCCATAAGTAAATAAATTAGAACAAACGCACCGATGTATCCTGGTTCACCACAACCCGTGGCTAGTCCAGTCCCCGAGAGACTCTCTCGAGATTTCCACTAACTTGTTAAGCTTACGGGTGCTCAATAAACCGTTACAACTTGAGGACACAAGCCTCAACAACCTTTGCCCGGAGATACAACACTCCAAGACTTCAACCAAGGAAACACAAGTTCCTTCTTACAACACAAGGGACTAACACTTCCCTTCAAGTGTACAACAACACTTAGCACTCAAACAAGACACTCCTTTAAGAGTAGATATGAGTAAAAAGAATACGCTCAAGATCGCAACAACTTTCGACAAGAATTTGGCTCTCAAAAGCTTATGTAATGAATATAAAATGATAAGCAATAAAGTATGAAAGCTTTAGCAATTGTATGATCAGTTGTTGTATTTAGAAGACTAAATTGAAGCTGTATTTATAGTTGAAAAACTTTGTATTACCGTTGCCTAATTGCCAATTAAGAATTGCTGATTTTACTCTGTGACAATCGATTGTCAAATTACCACAATCGATTGTTTGCCAGTTCTTCCAAAAATCAATCCCAGATTTTACGCATAACAATCGATTATCTAAGATCAATAATCGATTACTGGCAACGTTCAAAAAATCATTTCCAGATTTTACTTAAAATAATCGATTGTCAGAAATCTACAATCGATTACTCAGCAACGTTCAAAAAATCCTTTCCAGATTTTACTTAAAACAATCGATTATAGGAAATCAATAATCGATTACTCAGCAACGTTCAAAAAATCCTTCCAGATTTTAATTAAAACAATCGATTATAGGAAATCAATAATCGATTACCTGACGGTATTTGAAAACATTTTGGCAACGGTCAGTTATACAATCGGTTATATTAAGTTAACAATCGATTATATATCAGTCTTGAAAAATCAATTTAGACACTGCCTCTTGACAATCGATTGTTATAGGTTCACAATCGATTATTTAATAACTTTGAAAAAGTCTGGAAGACACTGCCTCAACACAATCGATTGTCATAAGTTCACAATCGATTATTTTGTGACTTTGAAAAATCTGATGGACACTGTCTCTTCACAATCGATTGTCATTAGCTTCACAATCGATTATTTTGAGCTTTAAAAAAAACTTTGATGGACACTGCCTCATCACAATCGATTGTCATAAGGTTCACAATCGATTGTCATGCAGATTTGAAAAATCTGATGCTCACTGCCTTAACACAATCGATTGTCAAAAGTTCACAATCGATTGTCAAACAGCTGACTTAAACAATCGATTATCATAAGTATATAATCGATTATCTTAGTCCAGATTTTAGAGGCATGTTTAAAAATCATTTTGACTAAAGTAAATATGCATTATTTAAAATCCTTTTGCTCTAAATAAAATATGCATGATTTGTTAAAAATATTTTTACGAGAGAAGCCAAGTCTTGAGTTTAAGTTGGCGGATCAAGATCACAATTAAATACCGACTCATATAAAACTTAATTTCGATCTTTGTCTTGTGCTTGAATCTCGTTATATATCAATTTTGCGCTTGTGCTTGGACCTCGTCATATGTCAATTTGCGCATAGTTTGTCATTCATCAAAACCTACAAATATGAACACACGTTTAGTATAATGCCTTGAGAACGTGTTTCCAACAATTTCCCCCTTTTTGATAATGGCAAACTTTAAGCGGGATATGCATACGATTCAAGACAAGTAAAGATATGCAACAAGTATATAGATATGCAATTAGTTCCCCCTCAATATATGAATTCCCCCTCAATTTATCCCAATGAGTATTGAGAGTGCATACCCGTTATCTTCCCCCTTTTGCCATTAGCAAAAAAAAAAAAAGAATAATTAAAAAAAAACTTGTTTATTTATTAAATCTGCAATTTCAGAAATAATAACGCAAATAATGTCAAGAAGTTGACGTTCCTTAAGAATGTTTGCAGCGGGGACATATGATTCAAGATACTTGCTTGTTGAAAAGCGAGGAGGAAGAATGTCGCGCTTTTCGAATTTTGTCAAAAATCTAGTAAGCTCGGTTTCAGTATTGAATTGTAAAATAGGCCCATCTTGATAAGGGAAATTTGGAGGTGGAGGAGCAGAAGAAGATGCACCTTGTCTACCTGAACGGGAACGTTTAGAGTGTCTGGCCGACATTTTCAAAGAGTAGTAATGAACTTTGTAAGAAACTTGGAAGATTTTTGAAGGTTTGGGAGCAAAGATTGATGCTTGAGTGAATAAAATTGAAGACTTGTGATGCCTATTTATAATGGGAAGAATGGCATTTCATTTATGATGAAAATCTGCAGAGATTTATGAGCCAAAACAGTCAGAAACGGTAAAAATAAATTGCACTGACCGTTAGACAATCGATTGTTGAAACGAAATAATCGATTGTTGAGCAGATTTTGACTTGAACTCGGAACTGACACAAAATCGATTGCAGGACCCAAACGGTAACAAATATTTGAATTACTGACAAAAAATAATCGATTGTTGAATTATGATAATCGATTGGTGTGATACAGTGAGCACGGTAATTTTCTGACTCAGAAAATAATCGATTATATTTATGAAACAATCGATTGTTTTAGAGAAGCAGTACTGAATGGCTGAGACGGTAATCGATTATACAGTTAAAAAATCGATTATTAACCACAAATGCATAATAAGCAACAAACATAAATAATCGATTAGTGATACTTGCTAATCGATTGTCCGCACAGTAAAATAATCGATTATTTGCTGTAACAATCGATTGTTCTATGCCATTTCTTTATAATTCCCCCTGCCTTTAGGGCGATACCTGCAAAAGAGAATTAGACGTCTCCGACGCTCAAGTTAGTAATTTGTAACGAAATAATGCAATGAGAACGTGATCTCTTAAGAAGTGTGTCCTAAGGTGTTCTTAAGAGAGTTTCGGGTACTTACCTTTTCTCCGACGTCGCCAATTACCTGTTCGAGAGGGTGATCTTTGATTGTCCTCCACTCGTTAGGCATTTTCGTTTCTTTCTCCAATTGTGGCGTTTCCTTCGTTGATTGTTCCAAGATTTCATCTTGAATTTCCTTAGGAGTTTCCTCTTGTACTTTGTCTTTTAAACTATTTAAAATACCTGCAAGATCAGAACGAGAATCCTTTCTCGCCAAGCGAGCATTATTTTCGGAAAACACAATATGAGGGGATTCCTCCACAGTTTGGGTTCTATTATTAAATACCCTATATGCTTTGCTACGTGAAGAATACCCAATAAAAATTCCCTCATCGGATTTGGCATCAAATTTTCCCAATTGATCTTTTCCATTGTTATGAATAAAACATTTACAACCGAATACTCTAAAATGGGATATATTTGGTTTCCTTCCCTTGTAGAGTTTATAAGGGGTTTTCATGAGTATTGGACTTATGAATACTCTATTTAAAACGTAGCATGCGGTACTCACGGCATCCGCCCAAAAATGTTTGGGAATCTTAGCCTCTTCGAGCATGGTTCTAGCCATCTCTTCGAGACACCTATTTTTCCTTTCCACCACCCCATTTTGTTGTGGTGTTCGTGGAGCGGAAAAGGTATGCTCGATACCGAGTTCGTCACAAAAGTCCACAAAGAGATTGTGATCAAACTCTACCCCATGATCACTTCTGATTGAAGTGACGGTTGTTTCCTTTTCGTTTTGAACACGTTTAAGAAAATACTTAAAATTATGAAAAGCATCACTTTTATGGGCAAGAAATAAAGTCCAAGTGAATCTGGAATAATCATCAACAATAACAAAAGCATAACGATTTCTACCAAGACTTTCAATGCGAGATGGTCCAAATAAATCCATGTGAAGCAATTGCAATGGTCTAGTAGTTGAAACAATATTTTTCGATTTAAAGGATGCTTTTGTTTGCTTCCCTTTTTGACAAGAATCACAAATAGAGTCATTTTCAAATTTCAAATTTGGAAGACCAACAACTAAATTTTGTGAAACCAATTTGTTCAAAAGATGCATGTTGATGTGAGCTACTCTACGATGCCATAACCAAGAATCATCCTCTTTGCTCATTAAACAATTCACATATTCGGGTGAAGAATTTGCAAGATCAACCATATAGATGTTATCCATTCTAAAACCACGAAGGATAATTTTAAAATCGCTATGTCTAAAAACTAAGCATTCATCCGAATCCAATAAAACAAGATTTCCCTTGTCACATAATTGACTTATGCTCAAGAGATTATGTTTTAAACCTTTCACAAGTAATATATGCTTAATGGAAGAAATTTCATCCTTACCGACCGATCCGATGCCGATAATCTTTCCTTTGTTGTTATCACCAAAAATAACACTTCCCCCTTCCTTGTGTTCTAGTTGAAGGAATTTGGATTCGTCTCCCGTCATGTGCTTGGAGCATCCACTATCAAGGTACCATAGTACACTTGATCCCTTCAAACATACCTCTTCTTTGTTGTCTTCTTGTGTTATAAGACAAAGATTTGCGGCTTCGTCTTCTTCTTCCTCACTTGACTCGTCATCGGAGTTGCCTCCCCAAGATATGTATGCTCGTTGCTTCTTGAAGGGTTTCTTCTCCTTTTTAGCATTTAGGCAATTTGATTTAATGTGCCCGGTTTCTCCGCACTCATAGCACTTTATTTGATCTCCTTGCTTTTTGCCCTTTCGTTCATACACTTTTCGCATGAACTTTTGAAATCTCTTGATACCGAGTCCGAACTCGTTGTCTCCGTCCTCATCATTTTGAGGTTGGCTTGTGCTTGCCTTGAGAGCTATTCTTTACTTCCTTTGATCATCAACAAGAGGGTTAAGTATAGTAGATTCATAAGTTTTAAGATTACCTCTTAATGCGTCGATGGTGACATTTGAAATGCCAATTGATTCTTGAATCGCGTCGGCCTTGGATCGCCATTCCGGAGTGAGACTTCGGAGAATTTTTCGGACAAGTTCCTTATCTGTGAAGGTCTTCTTAAGAGCATGTAAATCATTTACGATTTTTGAAAATCGTTCAAACATCTCATCGACCTTTTCGCCTTCCTTTATGTGAAACAATTCATATGCATGGGTTAGGAAATCAATTTTGGCTTCCCTTACCTGGTCCGTACCTTCGTACGTAATTTCCAGCTTGTCCCACATTTGCTTCGCCGTTGTGCAACAAGATATCTTCCTGTAATCATCAGCATTTACAGCATAATATAATAAATTAATAGCTTTAGCATTATTTTGCACCTTTCGGATATCATCCGCATCGTATTCATCTTCGGACTTTGGGACCCATTCATTTTCAACCTTCTTGGTTGGAATTTGTTCTCCATTCATTATGACCTTCCAAAGATGAAAACTATTTGATTGTACAAATATTCTCATCCTCTCCTTCCAGTATGTATAATTTGTACCATCGAATAGCGGTGGTCGAGTGGAGCAATGTCCTTCACCTATTCCTGCAAAAGAATCACGAGTAGAAGCCATGGATGTTTCTCTCAAACGGTTAAGTCTTCAGAGAGTTGGGCTCTGATACCAATTGTTAGATAATACGCTTAACGCTAGAGGGGGGGGGGGGGGTGAATAGCGTTATAATAAAAATTAGCGTAAACTTGCGGAATTTAAAAATTGCAGGAAATAAATAAGTGCGATAAGTAAATAATTTAGAACAAACGCACCGATGTATCCTGGTTCACCACAACCCGTGGCTAGTCCAGTCCCCGAGAGACTCTCTCGAGATTTCCACTAACTTGAGGACACAAGCCTTAACAACCTTTGCTCGGAGATACAACACTCCAAGACTTCAACCAAGGAAACACAAGTTCCTTCTTACAACACAAGGGACTAACACTTCCCTTCAAGTGTACAAAAACACTTAGCACTCAAACAAGACACTCCTTTAAGAGTAGATATGAGTAAAAAGAATACGATCAAGATCGCAACAACTTTCGACAAGAATTTGGCTCTCAAAAGCTTATGTAATGAATATAAAATGATAAGCAATAAAGTATGCAAGCTTTAGCAATTGTATGATCAGTTGTTGTGTTTAGAAGACTGAATTGAAGCTGTATTTATAGTTGAAAAACTTTGTATTACCGTTGCCTAATTGCCAATTAAGAATTGCTAATTTTACTCTGTGACAATCGATTGTCAAATTACCACAATTGATTGTTTGCCAGTTCTTCCAAAAATCAATCCCAGTTTTTACGCATAACAATCGATTATCTAAGATTAATAATCAATTACTGGCAACGTTCAAAAAATCATTTCCAGATTTTACTTAAAACAATCGATTGTCAGAAATCTACAATCGATTACTCAGCAACATTCAAAAAATCCTTTCCAGATTTTAATTAAGACAATCGATTATAGGAAATCAATAATCGATTACTCAGCAACGTTCAAAAAATCCTTTCCAGATTTTAATTAAAACAATCGATTATAGGAAATCAATAATCGATTACCTGACGGTATTTGAAAACATTTTGGCAACGGTCAGTTATACAATCGATTATATTAAGTTAACAATCGATTATATATCAGTCTTGAAAAATCAATTTAGACACTGCCTCTTGACAATCGATTGTTATAGGTTCACAATCGATTATTTAATAACTTTGAAAAAGTCTGGAAGACACTGCCTTAACACAATCGATTGTCATAAGTTCACAATCGATTATTTTGTGACTTTGAAAAATCTGATGGACACTGTCTCTTCACAATCGATTGTCATTAGCTTCACAATCGATTATTTTGAGCTTTAAAAAAAACTTTGATGGACACTGCCTCATCACAATCAATTGTCATAAGGTTCACAATCGATTGTCATGCAGATTTGAAAAATCTGATGCTCATTGCCTTAACACAATCGATTGTCATAAGTTCAGAATCGATTGTCAAGCAGCTGACTTAAACATAATCGATTATCATAAGTACATAATCGATTATCTTAGTCCAGATTTTAGAGGCATGTTCAAAAATCATTTTGACTAAAGTAAATATGCATTATTTAAAATCATTTTGCTCTAAATTAAATATGTATGATTTGTTAAAAATATTTTTACGAGAGAAGCCAAGTCTTGAGTTTAAGTTGTCGGATCAAGATCACAACTAAATACCGACTCATATAAAACTTAATTTCGATCTTTGTCTTGTGCTTGAATCTCGTTATATATCAATTTTGCGCTTGTGCTTGGACCTCATCATATGTCAATTTACGCATAGTTTGTCATTCATCAAAACCTACAAATATGAACACACGTTTAGTATGATGCCTTGAGAACGTGTTTCCAACACTCTATTCCTAACCAAGACACTTGGTTAATTAGTGGAGACTTCAACACTGTCTTATCTGCTGAAGACAGGATTGGCTCTACTGTTACTGAGGCTGAAGTTAGTGGATTTAAGCAGTTCATTTATGACTTGAACCTTACCCCCCTTAGGAAGATAGGATGGAACTACACTTGGACAAATAAGCAACACACTTCAACTAGAGTCTATAGCAAGATAGATTGGGCACTGGGAAATTTCCAGTGGGTGCAACAGTATGGGCATATTGCAGCTGAGTTTGTAAACCCTTCAGTCTCAGACCACACACCAATTCTTATCAAGTTGGGTGGCCAGAAGCTTTTGCATCCAAAGCCCTTCAGGCTATACACTGGTATCATGGATCTCCCACAGTTTCAAGATATAGTCAAGCTTGTATGGAACCAGGAATGCAGAGGCAATGCTATGCAACAGGTATGGACTAAACTGAAGCTCTTGAAGCAGCAGTTAAAGGAGGTAAACAGTCATATGGCATCCTACAGTCAGAAAATTATCCAGGCCAGAGAATCTCTTGATATTATTCAAACTCAACTGCAGATCACACCACTTTCACAGGACTTAGTTCTTGAGGAAAGGTCAGCATTGGCATAATTAGAAAAATGGAGCAGTGTGGAAGAACAAGTGATGAGGCAGAAGTCAAAGGCTACTTGGATTGACTGTGGAGATGCAAATACTAGATACTTCCATGCTCAATGGAAGATCAGGAATTGTCAAAATACCATCAACTCAATCTGCACTGACACAGGAGTAAAGCTCTCTGATCCAACAGATGTGGAGCAGGAGTTCCTTGCAGTTTTCCAAGGCCTGATGGGAGTATGTGCTGAGGAATTGCCATGTGTGGATATTGCTACTATTAAAACATGCAAATGCTTGTCCTTAGTTCAACAGAGGATGTTAATTAGGGATATCACTATGGAGGAGGTTTCTGATGCTCTTCATGACATGCCTAAGAACAAAGCTCCTGGAGTGGATGGCTATCCTGTGGAGTTCTTTACCAAGAACTAGGAGATAATCAAGCATGATGTCTTAGCTGCTACAAGGGATTTTTTCACTTCCTGCTCTATGCCACATATGATTAACACTACAGTCATTGCATTGGTTCCCAAGATCAGCTCTCCTGCTACTGTCAAGGACGACAGACCCATTGCCTGCTGTACTACATTGTACAAGCTTATATCAAAGATCATTACCAGAAGATTAAAAGGTGTTATCACTGATCTAATTGGCCTAGCCCAGTCTGCATTCATAGAAGTAAGAAGTATTGCTGATAATATCCTCCTCAGTCATGAGATATTCGAAGGATACTCTAGAAAGGGTGTCTCTCCTCGATGTGTACTGAAAGTTGACTTGAGAAAAGCTTATGACACACTGGAATGGCCCTTCTTGCAGCAGATTCTGATAGCTTATGGTTTCCCAGCCAAATTCATTGACTGGATTATGGCTTGTACCACTACTGTATCCTTTTCCTTAGTAATGAATGGAGGATTCACTAAACCATTCAATGCCAAAAGAGGGATACGACAAGGTGATCCAATGTCTCCATATCTATTTGTGCTGGCTATGGAGTATTTGAACAGAAGCATGGGACAACTCCACAGAAATGGCAACTTCAAGTTCCATCCAAAGTGCAGGAAGCTAAATTGTACCCATATCTGTTTTGCAGATGATCTACTTATGTTCTGTCGGGCAGACACCATCTCCATTCAGATCTTACACCAAACTTTCCTCAAGTTTTCTAAGGCTTCTGGTCTGGAAGCAAATGCAAGCAAGAGTGCCATCTACCTTGCAGGGGTACCACAGGAGGTTAGAACAGAATTGATAGAACTCTTGGGCTTCAGTGAAGGCAAACTTCCGTTTAGATACCTGGGCATTCCCCTGGATTCTAAGAAACTCTCTATACATCAATACTTGCCTCTCATTGAGAGAATCACAACCATGATTACCTGCTGGTCTACAAAGCTACTATCCTATGCTGGTAGGTGTCAGCTAATTAAGGCTGTCATCTTTGGCATACAAGCCTACTGGTCCCAGGTCTTCCTCTTGCCAAAGAAAGTATTAAAAGCTATTGACACAATATGTAGGACTTTCCTCTGGACATGAGCTGCCAGTGTATCAAAGAGAGCCCTAGTGGCTTGGGATAAAGTATGCAGTCCCTTAACTGCTGGAGGCCTAAATATATTGAATGTAACCATCTGGAACAAAGTAGCAATCACAAAACTACTTTGGGACCTTGCTAGGAAGAAGGACTGCCTATGGGTCCGATGGGTTCACTGCTACTACATTAAAAAGCTGATATTGGCACAGTAAATGTACCCAAGCAAGCAGCCTGGGTTATCAGGAAAATCATACAATGCAGAGAAGATCTTATGGAAAACCAGTAGCTGCAAGGCTCCTTCGCTGACAGATTCAAGGCTGTATGCTGCCTCGACAAACTTCAAATCCAAAAACTGTATATCAGTATGCTACCTAGATTTGATAGAGTGGACTGGAGGAACTTACTTCTGGTTCAAAATGTCCAGACTCGACATAAATTTACTGCTTGGCTGGCTGCCCAAAGAAGATTACCTACTGTGGATAGATTAGCAAACAATGGTATTCAAATCCCTTCACTGTGTGTGTTTTGCAAACAACAGGTGGAAACTTTCCAGCACCTCTATTTCGAGTGTTGCGTTACTAAGAGTTTATGGTCTAGAATTGGCTGTTGGCTGGGCAATTCGAGACAAATCCTTGACTGGGACAATGAATTGGACTGGATATGCAGTAAAACTCGTAGTCGTGCATGGAGGAATGCTATCACTGCTGCTGCTTTTGTACATGTCGTAGCTTTAATATGGCAGTCGCGAAACAAAATACGATTTCAGAATATGGCATACGATGAAGATAGAACAACTAGAGAGATTGCATTACTCCTTCACATTCGTGGAAGACACAGTAGAAGCTGGCAGATCGGTCTACGACAACTCAACTGCTTTCCTTAACTATTTTTGTGTCGTTACTTGTGTGAACTCAAATACATATGATTTGCGCTTCTTTTGGTAGTTACATAGAATTGAAATGTAAATAGATTTAGTAGCTGGCCGTCTAATCAACTACTAGTAGGAATATTTGTACATCTTTTGCTATATATGAATACCAAACTTTAATCGAAAAAAAAAAAAAAGCAAACAAAGGACACAATCAAAAAATGTCACAATTTCGTACTTTTTCCCTTATTTTGTCACAAATCAAAACTGAACCAACCCCACAAGTCCCGCATGACTTTCCTACTCTCACCCTTCCCCCCCGCCACATCCTCCGCCTCCAACTATATATATATATCACAACGAAAACAACTGTGTCATTTCTTCTTATCACCCAAAAACAGAAGTAATAAAAAAAATTCACCAATTTATTTTTACTAGTAGTGTGTATCAATGGATGCGTACTGTTCAGACTGAAAGAAGAGTACAGAAGTTGTGTTTGATCATTCAGCAGGTGATATGGTGTGTTCAGAATGTGGGCTAGTTTTGGAATCTCATTCAATTGATGAAACATCTGAGTGGAGAACTTTTGCTAATGAATCAGGGGATAATGACCCGAATCGAGTTGGTGGTCCCAGTAACCCTTTGCTTTCTGATGGTGGTTTATCCACTGTGATCTCTAAACCCAATGGAGCTACCAGTGATTTCTTGACTTCCTCTTTGGGCCGTTGGCAGAATCGTGGCTCTAATTCCGATCGATCCCTTATCTTGGCTTTTAAAGCCATTGGTGTTATGTCTGATAAGTAATTTACAATCTTGATTCACTTTATTTTTCTGGGTTTTATTTATTTATTTATTTATTTTTGGGTGTAAAGGTTGGATTTTTTTATATGGAGTTACTCTGATTTTTGCTCTAGCCATTGGTGTTATGTCTGATAGGTGCATTGTAATATGTTCTTTTATTTTTCTGGCTTTTAGTTTTAGTTTTGTTATTTGCTTTTTGATGTAAGGGTTGGATTTTTGTATATGGGTTTTCACTAATTTTTTGTTGGAATGTGTGGTTGTTTAGTTTATGTATCAACTGTTGAATTCCCTTGCATAAGAGAACTAGTTTAGATAACAGGTTAAAATCCTTGGTGTGACACCTGTTGTGTTTTTAAATCCCCTTGTGTGATTGGTGCGGGTGAACTAGGTGAGTGGAGATTTACACATTTGGTTTATTTGATTACCTGTGTTGGGCTAGAATTACTTACTGAGTAGGTGCTCTTTTACCCTCTCCATTCTTTGTCCTGGTTTAACTATGTGCCTGGGTACTCTAGCGCTTAACTTGGAGCCAACTGAGTTGAATTGATAACCTGTATTTCTGGATTCATACTGTTAAAAAATGACCCCTAGTTGGCGTGCGAAAGCTCTGCATCTTTACTAGTTGCTCGACCTATTGTCTTTTGCTACAAGCGGCCTATCTTGTGGTACAATATGAATATTATAGGCTGAAGTTATTTTATTGGTCTAAGCAGCAGGAGCTTATGCGCAAATTTTATATTTATTGATTTTCTTGATGAGGTGAATGCTCATAGTGGTGTGTGCAGTGTGTACTCTTGATTGCTTGAAAAATCCTTAAGGTTGAAAACTGTTTTTAGCTAGGATCACCATGGTGAGTTATCAAAAACATGAAGGATTGCAAAAATTTGCATTAGTTAGAAGGCTGGACCATTGTTGTGCATTTTACAAAGTGAAACAATAGACAAGATATTGACAGTCAGATGAAACTAAATGAATGCTGTTTATAAAGGGCACATCATTTTTGGTTACAAAATATTGGTGATAGAAGAAGCTGGTATTGCACTTTAAAGTTGAAAGTGGAATGTGAAGTGTTAGCTTTAGACCTTGCCATTTTGTACTAACTTGGGTCTTTATGCTTGTAAAACAGTTTCCCCGGTTAATATCAGAATCCCATGACAGCTTTCTCTCAATCTAAGAACAACAGGTCTTCAGGATTGCTTGCTCAAACAGTTGCAACCCCCCCCCTCCCCAGCTCCCAGCCCCCCTCTCCCCCTCCCCCCGGCGACCCCTCCCTCCGGCGACCCCCTCCCCCTCCAGCGACCTCCTCCCCCTCCGGCGACCCTTCTCCGGTAACCCCCTAAGTAAGTTCTCTCTCTTCTATCTCTCTCACATCTCTCTCTCCTTTATCTTCACTACCCAACCCTCACCCCCTACCCCTACCAATCCTAACTTCGGCGACCCCCCCTCTCCGGCGACCCCCATTAAGGCAACCCCTCCCCTTTTCCGAGCTAGGCAGCCTTTTCTTTTCTTTTTTTTTTTTTTTCAGGTACAAGCCGCGGCGGACAAGGAGAGCTTACGATATTTGGACGCGAAGAGCAAAGCAACACCGGACGAAGTGTGCAAGAGCTAGCGGTAGTTGATATCGGACGAATTAAAGCATACTTTCAGGTTTTTCCATCGGGAGTTGGTACCTCCCGACCTCCCCCTTTTTTACTCTGTACACCCTTTTACGTTTTCTATCTAAGCACCCTGTGTGTGGTTTACTTTATCGATTCCTAGCTTGCATCCTTTTGCGTATTCCGCTGTACTACGTGGGTGCGTCACTGTTTTGCGTAATCGGTTGGGGATAGTGGCCGCGGCGGGAGATGGTAGAGTAAGGTCATGTCCTCGAGGGGCAGGGGTGGGGGCAGGGGCAAGCAGGGGGGCTAGGAGCGGTTCTGCTGGTAGGGCCGGAGGCAAGGGTGGGAATAGGGTAGCGGACGCTCATAGATTAAGGATCGGGTCGTGGAACGTAGGCACTCTGACGGGTAAGTCCATTGAGCTGGTGAAGGTTCTTCAGAAGAGGAGGGTTAACATAGCCTGTGTCCAGGAGACTAGGTGGAAAGGGTCGAAGGCGAGGAATGTAGACGGGTTTAAGCTGTGGTATTCTGGGGTCGTGAATATATATATATATATATATATATATATATATATATATATATATATATATATATATATATATATATATATATATATATATATTGAATAAATAAGTCTTAATCCATTTGGCTAGCCTATTTAATTGGACTAAAGTGATGAGCTCACTATATTAAGCCCAATATGTCATCTTCCTAGAGGCCCATTTTGGTGCCATCTGTCAAATGACATGGCACACTAGACCAAACAGAAGAACTAATAGGATTGTGCCACTTGTCTAAATGACAAGGCATGCCAAGCCAAATTAAAAAGCCAATGAAATCGGACCACATATGCAAGTGACATGTTCTGACCAATCAAATGTGGCCTTGCCACACTTCAATCTTATTGGTCGGAAAGAGTTTGTTCTTAACATAACTCTTCTGTTAATTTGCATGGGACCACCAATAGTAGAGTAACAGGTTCTCTACAAGTTACAACTAAGAGTACTTAATAAAGCAGTAAGTAAATAATGTAGAGGATTTTTACATGGAAAAATCCCTCGCAAGGGGATAAAAAAACCACGACCTACCTTGTAAGCTTTTAACTTCACTAACTTGTAATCTTACGTATTACTAGCCACTTTACAATACTCCCGATTGCAAAGACTTCAAACTAACTTGTGTTACCTTTACCACAAGTCACTTTGTGACTATCCTAGTGGCAAAGGCTTTTTCTAACTTGTGCTACTGTCACCACAAGTCACTTTGTAACTCTATGATTACAAAGACTTTTCTTTATGACTAAATTTAGCACAAGATAATCTTAATGAGTCTGAGGATTTACAAAAGGATTCCTAATCATCAAACTTCTAAGTACGTGATTTAGGAGATATTGTAAGTGCAAATAACAAGGTTACAACTCAACTAGGACAACAATAATCAATCATTTAGGAACTGGTTTGTAGTAGCGTTCAACCTTGTTCTTCAAGCTTGAGAGAATGATATTTTTTGTTTTTGATAAATGCTTGAGAGATGAAACTGAAACGTTTTAGTGATGTTTTGTATTAAAGTCCCTTTGGTACATCTTGAGCACATCACTTGCAATGATGTGAGTACTTTGTTTGGTTAGAGAATGATTGGGCTGACAGTGTGGTGCAGTGTGGCAGAAACAGTGCCACCAGCCATTTCAATTCCAGCTATTTCCAAATGACTTTGGCTGCTATATAGGAATCAAAAGAGCATCAGGTCCTTGTTTGGTTCCTAGCTCCTGTATCTGTGCAATTCAAAATTTACTAGAGTCTGTTGGAGTTTGCAGCAATCCAAAGTAGGTGAGGTTCCCTAACTGGTTCTTATCCGAAAGTTGGTTAGATCATCAAAATATAAGTCAAGAGTATTTAAGATCTATCAATATTTCCCTTTTTAATAATGACAAACTTAGACTGAAGGCGTCAGAGAGCTTGTCAAAGAGTTCCCCATAAGACAATGCCTCTTAAGTTATTAAGAACCAGTTCCTAAATTTGACCAGTTCACATTAAGAACCAGTTCCCAAATGTGACCAGTTCCCGAATGTGATTCCCTCTGTGTCCTTTCCACCTTTTTGCATAATTAAAAAGAATAAAAGTGCAAAGAAGTCCAACCATGTTAACCCATACCACATATGTGCACACTATCATGAGGAAAAGCATAAGAGAAAGATAAAGTACTAGACAAAATAAAAGAGGAGTTATATTAATAATTTTAATATGCCATTTTCTTTGAAAAAGGAAAAGGTAGAATTGGACTTGAAGTAATGAGAGTAGTAACAGTACATCCCAACCACACATAGAAAAAACAAAACGAACCACCATCATAAAGATAAAAAAAGAAATGTTATCCGACACTGGTTACTAAAAGGAAACTTAGGAAACTTAGGGGGCACTTGGAGGAAAAGGCTTGGATGCTACAACAAGTGTTGAAGAACAAAGTCTATTCGAGCGTTGCTCGTTGAATAGTTCAGATTTTAGGTTCTATACTTTTGCTCTGATGTCAGCATTTTCTTGGGTCAAACGGATCACCTCATCATTTGAAAGGGGAACCGCTCGAGCTTCTTGGCCTTCCAAGATAACATTCCTAGCCTTCAATTGAAGTATCTCCTCAGCTACACTGTTTTGGGCATTGATGAGCTGAGATGCAGTTAAAGTGCATCCTACACCCCCGTACTTTTCAATGCACTCATACTCTTCCAGGGTACTTTATGAGAATATTTGCTTACGGGTCTGTACTTTACCTGTTCCCAGTGGAACCTCAAAGCATTTGAATACATGTGTGAGAAAGAACCCATGGGGAAGCCCATGATTGCAATCTTTGAAATTGGCCACTTTCCGCATATGCTCAATCATTATCATAGGCAAACTTACATGATGAAAACCGTCCAATTGCTCCACTAATAATAAATCATATTTGGAGGTAACAGATAGGCATTCCGCTCGAGGCAAAATGACTTTGTTAACCAGCACAAACAATAACTGGTAGACAGGAAGTAGTGCTTTTTTATGAATCTGGTGTTGTGCACCCCTTTTCTCGCGAAATCGAATGTATGACATTTGGAGGACAACTCATTATCCTTTTAGAAATTGGGTGTGGTTTGAAGAGTTTCCACCTAGTGATTAAGGTGCATTAGGAAATCAACAGAGTTTTAACTCTAATTTTTTTGAATAACCAGAGATTGGGTGAGGGCTTGAAATTATACAAAGGGGAAGGTGTTAGGCATCCTACAAAATCCACTAGTGTGGTTCCCGACCATACTATTATTGTGAATTTGAGTAAAATTAGCATATAGTCTAGTAGAGCTCAAATAAGAGGGGATTTAATCATATAAAGGTTTACAAACAAATGAAGTTGGAAAGAACTAAAGAATGCATATTTTTCTTAAGGAAAGAGTTTGAAATTGCTTTAAAAAAGACAAGAAAGAAGGAAAAAGGGGCCCTAGGTTTATTAACAATATGGATCACCCCATATAATACCCGGTAATCACTCCTCAATGAGGGGCTACGCGCGACATTATTGTGTGGTCATCATATCTATATTTACCCTTCCCACCCTGTTAAGGTATTAAAGCGCGTAATGGTCCCGTTTACTTATTGCATGCTATTACCCGTCCCAATCCTATCAGTCCCGGAGGCA
The DNA here is from genome assembly GCA_034376525.1 of Nicotiana benthamiana. NCBI lineage: Eukaryota > Viridiplantae > Streptophyta > Magnoliopsida > Solanales > Solanaceae > Nicotiana > Nicotiana benthamiana. The sequence goes on from CM067337.1 coordinate 61,856,642, forward strand.
TTTAGGACTACTAGTTCTAAAGGGGAGGGACATTTGGGCTTATTTGTGGTTTTTAAAGGTAAAAAAATTCTAAGGCAACATACAAAACACGTATAGCAAGTTGAGGGAAAGAATATAACAAGTAAAAAAGCTCAGATATACCTCCTTTAAACAGAGAAAGCACGTAATTAGCATGGTTTACACATACTATTTAGGGTCTGATTAAGAACTTAAAGGTTGAGGCGGACTGATTTATTACATAATTCAGATAAGAAGTCCCAATCAGGCCCGCCTGTTAGTTGTGGTTATCAACAGAACTGATTTAATTTAAACCTTACCCTAAGGCTTGCCTAAGTGGGACACGGATCCTATATGCACGATATCTACATAATTTAGAATGCAGTAATAATAAACTGAATACGCACTGGTTAAAAGATTGTCATATTTTTAAAAAAAGGCAAGTTTTACGAAGGTTGTAAGTTCTTCAAATGATGGTACATCGTTATTATTAGTTTTAGGCTTATACGTGAATGGAGTGATTCATATTCTGATTAATAGTTCCTATAGACATGCTTTCTATGCGTTGCTGATTTTAGTCCCTTTTATAGACATGATGAAAATGCAGAAGACTTATAGACATCATATCTAGATGCTAAATTTCATTAATGCCTATGAACATGATATCTAATTGTAGTTGATTCATTTAAGACCTGCGAACATGATTGCTAGATGAGGAATGGATATGCAAGATTCAGAAGGACCTATAGATATATTTCTATATGCATATGAAGAATTTAGATTTTAAGAAACACTTATGGACAGATATCTATGTGAGAATGCAGAATTCAAAAACGTCTATAGACATGTCATCTATGTGAGAAATGCAGAATTTAGAAATACCTACAGACATGGCATCTATGTGAGAAATAAGGAATTCAGAGATGCCTATTGGCATTATATCTATATAAGAGAATGCAGAATTCAGAAACACCGATAGACATGGTATCTATACGAGAGAATGCATAATTCAGATATACCTATAGGCATGATATCTACCCTTTGCATACATAGTTACCCGCCCCTTTTCACTAGTCATCCCTAGGAGTTTATTACAACTAAAGAGAGCCTGATTCATATTTCATGTCTGAAATATGAGGTAAACCAACTCCAAATGATCATGATACAAAGCCTTTCTCCCATTTGGATGTGTCAAAGTTCCCTAAGAGCCTCAAAGGGGACTCTGGGTAATGCTCATACCTAAATACATTATCATACTAGGACAGGTGCAGTGTGGAAAGGCCAACCCTCAAGTGTCCAAGTTTAGAGGGAACTCTAGGTCCCAAGGCAAGGCTCATAAGAAGGGGGCAGAAATTAGAGACTAAGAGAGAGTGCAAGTGCAAAAACAAAATTCTGAGAGGGAAAAAGGGGAAAAGAGAGGGAGATAAGTGCACATAAGGGGTTCAAGGGGGATAAGGAAATTGAAAGAGCAAGGGCAGGCCGTGGGCATGCCTAGTAATGGGGAATGCTAGTGCACCTATAATCATGTTAAAACACACTATTAGAGACTAATATCCCAAGGGATCAGGTTTAATTCATGGACAATAATTTGCATATTTCCATGCCTTAAGCCATAGCTGAAACACATAAGGGGCAGAGGTTTGAGGATTCATAATAGAAACATGCAGAAAGAAATCAGCATGCTAACTTGAGTGTTGGAACTATACTAAAACAGTAAGTAGACATGGATACAAAATTAGTAAATAAACACATTGTTGTGGTGCTTAAGATTAAATAGGGACATATCAGTTTCAAAGAAACAAATAGTGAAAAGCAATAAGTCTTGTAATCAGGCCACAATGCAGACAAGAAGAGAGAATACTATTGTGTATAAGTGTAAGTTTAGAAAGACTATGAATGTCCCTGTTGTTAATGAAAGAGTCATGCATTTATAGTGTGAAAATCATGCAGAAATAAGGTAAGAAAATAGTTAAGGAACTAAATATCAATCAAGAATCAATCACACAAGACTTCGTTTAATTAAGGTATTCAGATTCAAACGGGAAAGCTATTTAAGGTAAGAAACCAAATAATCATCTTGTACAAAGCATGCAGTTAGGGTAAATACATAAAAGTTACTTAAGGACCGAATTTTGAAATACACGGTTGCATAAATAAGGAAAATCAATTAGTAGCCAGTAAATCAAGGATCAGAGATTTTGTGATCATTGGTTCATGAATGAATCAAGTCAGAAAAGTTAGGGAAAGTCAAGTAACTTAAATCGAGTCATGGGGAAATAAGCAAATAAGGAAAAAATCAATCAGACCTGTACAGAAGGGAGTCTAATTTTAAAGCCATTTTAGAGGGAAGTTCAACAAATATAAAGAACACACAAACATGTTAAGTTGAGTCAATGCAAAATAAATAGATAATAGACTATAAGAGCATGGTAGTCACATAGGTAAGCAATGTAGAAGAGAAGTAGCATCTAGTAACATAAAAAAGATCCAGTGTAAAAGACCTTAGAAAAGTTTTGTGGAAAATCAGGATCGCTTAAAGAGACAGGGGTTGAGACAAAGAATTTTGAGACTCATTTGAGAAACAAGTTAAGAACCTCGAAATAGTAGGGTTTCTGAAATTAGACAGTTTTAAAGATGAAGAACAAACATATCTCATAGCCAATTCTCTCAAACTTCGGATGAATCCCTAACTTTTAGGATTTAACCATCAATCGAATGCCGAGATGAGAGGGAAAGTAATCAAGAAAGTAAACGATACTAGTCGAAACAAGTTCAATGGTCTCATAAAGGAACTGGGACCTTCAACATGCTTTTCATTAACATAAACTCATGAAAAACGTAGTAAAAGAGTAACATGCAACTCACAGTAGAAGAACTGGCAGAAGAAACAATTAAGAACATTGTAGGAGAATCTTAACAAGAGCACAGTAGGAGCAATATAATAGAAAAACATGGTAGAAAAGTTTTATCAAGAACACAACAGGAGCAATATAATAGAAAAAAATGGTAGAAGAGATTAACAAGAACACATTAGGAGAAACATAGTAGAAAAACAAACAAGAGAAGAAGAAAATCAAAGAAACACACAAGAAAATCAGAGAAGCACAACTCAAAACCCTAAATCAAAAAATAAAGGTTTTGAAAATATAACTTTTTAAAAAAACTCAAGGAAAGCATAGACACGGGACTGCTCTAAAGAGATAAAAAAAACCTCAAAGCTAGGGTTTTTAGAGGAATCCAAACAGTGAGAAAGGCTCAGATCTAAGCAGGAGATGAGGTTAGGCCCGAACAGACACGGCTTGCCGGAGCAACACCGGAGATGCTATCGAACTTGAATAGACAAAATTATAGATCCAACTCTTCATGGTCGAGTCATGAAGCTTCAATTAACCAAACGCGAGGAGCCGTAGATGGGTTAGTGGGTGGTGAAACCACCATGGACTCGGGTCACAAGGTGGCCGGAGAAGATGAAGGGAACTCATCAGAAAGGAGGGAAGGAGGAAGGTTCTAAAGAGAACCAGAGGTTAGAGAGATAGAGATGAGTGAAGCAAGTGAGGGGTTTTGGGGGGGGGGGGGCGTTTGGCTTATTTAGGTAAGCATAGATCTGGACCGTTAAAAAATGATCAACGACCAGGATCTGATCTGAGCTGGGTCGGGTAGATTTAGAATTGGACTTGGGCTGGGTTTTAATTGAAATGGGCCGGGCATTGGGGGTTAGATTTAGGCTATATTTTAAATACAATTGGGCTATTATTTAAATAGCTAATTATTCCTTTTAAAATTGTAAAAATAGTAAATTGATTTCCACCAAAATAAATTGGAAGCACCAAAATGATTTATAACCTATAATTAACAATTTAAAATACAGGACGTAAATTTTATGAATTTAAAATGTAATTGAATCTTGAAATGGCTAATATTGCAATTATATGCAATTTAGCTCAAAAAAATCTAAATAAATTTGTATAAATATGCAAAAATTACCTTAGATATATCTTTTCATAAATATAAAATTCCCATATAATAATTATCAAAATAATAAATTTGGGAATAATTATTGGTTTTTTTATTGATGAAAAAGGGAAATAAATTAGTTTAAAAACCTTAAAAATTATGGGAAAAATAGTAAAATGCTTGGACATACTTATATATGCATATATATGCCATTCTTAAAGATAAGAATATATAGGAAAAAATTAGATATCAACAGTTGCCCCTCTTTATCCGGGAAAGATGAATGAGTTGTCGGGTAAAGATGTGATGATCAATTTTGATCGAGCAAAATGTGTTGAAGAAATTTGGCCACGCTCTGGTTTCTGAGTTGCCTACATATCCCTATTCTTACAGGAATCAGGCCATATGTTCGTGATCCGTCGGCAGAGTATGCCGATTAAGATCATTCAAGAACGGACGTAATATTATGCCGATTAGGCTGGGATGAATGGTTAAGGTTTAATAGGCTATGAGAACTGGAGCGGTATCGATCCTGCCGAGATGGTCGTCGCTTGCCGGTTTACCTGCAAATAAGCAAAACAAGCGTATATCATGCATGCAATTAAACATGATGCAAGTTTCCATCGTACCATTAATGCTGCCTTTAGACGATTAGGATGACGTCCTGGGCCATGAAGCGTATAATAAAGGATCACAGGCCATGAAATGATGCTCTTGGCTATGACAATGATGTCTCCGAACTATGATGCCTTTGAATTATGATATGCAGAATATAAAAGGAATCCTTAGGCCATGGCATGGAATTCTCGGGCTATAAAAATGGTGCCTCCGAACAATGATATCTTTAGATAATTTGGGGATCTTTTAAACCATGAAATACAGTAGTTGCGATCTTTCAGCCATACAAATGTAAATAAGGTGGCGATATTTCATCCATGCAAGTGTAAATGAAGTGATGATATTTCTGCCATGCATAATGTAAAATAAAGTGGCGATATTTCAGTCGTGCAAAAAATAAAAATAGCGATCTTTCAGCCATGCGAAAAATAAAGTGGCGATCTTTTAGCCATGCAAGATGTTAAAAATGAAGTGGTGATCTTTCAGCCGTGCAAATATGAAAATGAAGTGGCAATCTTTCAGCTGTGCAAATGTAAAAATGAAGTGGCGATCTTTCAGCCGTGCAGGATGCGAAAATACAATGACGATCTTTTAGGCATGCAAATGTAAATGAATTGGTGGTCTTTCAGCCATGCAAAATTTAGATGGAGACACTATTTAGTCTTGTAAAGTAGAATGGTAGCCTTATGCAATGCAAAAAATGTAGATGGAGATAGTGTTAAGTCTCAAAAGGCAGAATGGTAGCCTTATGAAATGCAGAAAATGCAAATGGTGACAGTGTTTAGTCTCGAAAGGCAGAATGGTAGCCTTATACAATGTAGAAAATGTAGATGAATAAAATGTTTAGTCTCGGAAGGGAGAATGGTAGCCTTTTACAATGCAGAATATGCAGATGGAGACAATGTTTAGTCTCAGAAGGCAGAATGGTAGCCTTATGTAATAAAGTAAAGTGGCAGATGGTAGTATAGTTTCTTAGCTGATAGCAAGCTTCGATGTCAGGATCGTTGGGGGATATTTTGATATAGAGGATATTACTGGCGTGCTGGGCTGACCAGTTGGTGAGTGCAACAATCCTGAGAGTTGAATTCATGAATCTATGTGTAATCCAAATGCTTGCATCCAAAGAAAAATTATGAATTTTGTAGAGGGGAGGTTAGTTTGTATCCCTGCCCACCTCCCTTGACCTGTTTGTCTTTGATCCGATGATACGATATGCGTTATAGGGGCAGCGTTGCTGAACAAGCGACTTCGTAATTAAACATGCATGAGTTTGTAAAAGTATGACATAAGTATATATTTAATAAATAGTTTTTAGATAAACCGAAGACTGTGTCGAGACATTATAACCTCTCTTGCTTCGACATTTTTAGGTTCCTTCTCAAAATTTTTCCCCAGTTTAATGGGTTGATACTTCTGATGGCTGCTTTCAATGATCAGCTGAAATTACTTTGGAATTTTGAGGGTCATCCTCAAAATTCTGCCCTAGTTTCCAATTGCGGGGTAACTGAAAATTTTATTGAATTGTGACCAAACCAATAAGGCTACCTATGTATCCCATCTTAAACGAGAATTAGGTCAGACGTAGTTAAAATTACATCATATAGGAAAGCATAAGATTACACATAGTAACACTTGACTGTATTTGAATTGATTGGTTCTGGCCAAACTTCTCCGTCCATTTCTGCAGGTATAAGGGCTCCTCTTGTCAGAACCTAGTGAACCATGTATGGATCATTCTAGTTGGGTGAGAATATCCCTTTGGCTTCATCCTGATGGGTTAAAATTTTCTGTAACACCAGCTACCCTAGTGTGAACTCTTTTGGCTTGGCTCTCTTGTTGATGACTCTGGACATCATGTTCTGATAAAGCTAGCCGTGGCAAACTGTTATTCTTTTACCATCTATAAGAGCTAACTACTCGTGGCGACTTTCAACTATCCTGTGTCATCGAGCTCAGTTTCTTGTATGATATTTGGAAGGAATTTCTACTTCGGCGGGAATGACGACTTCTGTTCCATAAACTAGTATATAGGGGGTTGCCCCAATTGATGTGCGGATTATATTACGAAACCCCAAGAGAGCGAATGATAGCTTTTCGTGCAATTGCTTATGCTTCTCTATCATTTTCCTCAATATCTTCTTAATGTTTTTGTTGGCGGCTTCTATGACTTTATTCATCTTAGGCCTGTAAGTTGTGGAATTCTTGTGTTTGATCTTGAAGGTTTCACATGATGTTCATTAAGTCACTATTGAGGTTGGAGCCATTATCAGTAATGATTGACTTTGGAATCCCGAATAGGCAGATGATACGGTTGTGGACAAAATCTGCCACGACTTTCTTAGTCACTGCTTTGTAAGCTACTGCTTTGACCCATTTGGTTGAATAGTCCATTGCTACGAGGATGAACCTGTGCCCGTTGGAAGCAGCCAGCTCGATTGGACCAATAAAATCCATCCCCCAAGTGGCGAAAGGCCATGGTAAGCTTGTTGCATTGAGCTTATTTGGAGGCACCTTTATCATGTCTGCATGTGCCTGGCAGCGACAACATTTCTGGACATACTTGGTGCAGTCTGTTTCCATAGTCATCCAAAAGTAACCAACCCGGAGTATCTTCTTGGCTATGATAAAACCGTTCATATATGGACCGCATGTCCAAGCATGGATTTCTTCTAGCAACTTAGATGCTTCTTTTGCGTTGGCACACCTTAATAATCCCAAATCCGGAGTCCTCCTATATAGGATTCCTCCGATGTGGTAGAAATTATTGAACAGCCTCTGAAGTGTGCACTTCAGAGTATGATTGGCCAATTTTTAGTATTCTCCTCTGGTCAAATATTCCTGATATCATAAAACCAAGGTTTCCATCTGCTTCTTCTTCAACATGGGACACAGTAAGTGTCGTGCCCCATTTTACTCGCGAAATCAGGTTTTTGACATTCGGGATAGAAAGTCATTCCCATTTGGTAAGTGGGTTTTTGGAATTGAAGAGTCACCACCTAATGATTTAAGTGCATTATGACACTAAGGAAGGTTCAATTTGGATAACCAGAGATTGGGTAAGGGCTTGAAATTATCCCAAGGGGAAAGTGTTAGGCACCCCTCAGGATCCACTAGTGTGGTTCCCAGCCAAGCTATTGTTGTGATTTAAATGCAAGTAAAACATAGGCAAGTAAGAGTTTCATATAAGAGGGTATTTTCCTGTAATGGTCACAAATAAATAAAAATAGCGAGAACTAAAGAGAGTTGACTTTTCTTTCTGAGAAAAAATGGTTTTAAAAGATTCAAAAGAAACAAAGAACAAGGGAAATGGGTCTAGGTTTATTAATAATATGGATCACGTCAATGCAATACCCGCTAATCACTCCTCGAAGATGGGCCACACGTGGTTTTAACGCACTGGTCGTCATATCCATATCTACCCTTCCAACCCCGTTTAAGGTATTAAAGTACGGAATGGTCTCATTTACTTATTGCATGCTATTACCTGCCCCAATCCTATCAGTCTCGGAGGTGTTAAGACTACTAATCCTAACAGGGAGGGATTTTGGGCTTATTTGTGGTTTCAAAAGGATAATACTAAGGCGCCAAGCAAAACACATATATCAAGTTGGAAAAGCATATAGACAAGTAAAAAGGCTCAGATACACCTCATGTAAACAGAGAAGCACATAATTTAGCATGTCTTGCACATATTGTTTAGAGTCTGACTAAAACTTAGGTGGTTAAAGTATACTGCTTTATTACATAGTTCAGATAAGAAGCCTCAATCAGGCCTGCTGCTTGTTGTGGCATATAAAATCTGGTTCAATTTATAAGTTATCCTATGGTTTGCCTATGTGTTGGACAAAAACCTATAGACATGATATCTATTGATTTTGGGGACAAGGATACGAGGTGATTACATATTGATTTAAGAAAAAAATGTCAGTTATTAAGGAACGTGAGTTTTAGCAAAAGATCACAAGTTCTGCAACTAGTAATGCATCATTATTGCTAGTTTAAGACTTATAAACAAGTGAGACGGTCCAGGTTTGATTAACTCCTAGAAGCATGGTTTTTATGCATTGTCGATTTTTATACACCTTTGCAGACATAGAGAAATGCAGAAATCCTACAAATATGATATCTAGGTGTTGTATTTTATTTGAACATATTATCTAATTGCAGTTGAGTATTAAGACCTATAATCATGTTTGCCTAATGAGACGTGGATGTGCAAGATTCAGAAAATCCTATAGGCATATTTTTTACATGCATATGCAGATTCAGATTTCAAATAATTGAAGACATGGTATCTAGGTGAAAGTGCAGAAGGTCCTGTAAACATGGTATCTATACATGAGAATATAGAAATTCCTATGGACATGGTATCTATATAAGAATGCAGTATTCCTATAAACATGATAGCTATATGAGAATGAAGGATTCTTACAAAAATGATATTTATATGAAAATGCATGATTCCTATAAACATGATAGCTATATGAGAATGCAGGATTCCTATAAACATGTCGTCTACTACAAAAATGCAAAAATTCCTATAGCCATTTTATCTACCCTTTTTTGCACACATAGTTTCCCCTCCCTTTTCACTAGCCATCCCAGAGAGTTTTTACTACATAGTTAATACAACCCAGAAAAGAAAGTAAAGCAAACGAAAACACATCAGAAAACCAAGAAAAGTCTGATTCAGACTTACTGTTTGAAGGACGAAAGAAACCAACTCCAAGAGGTCAGATTTCAAAGCTTTTCTCCCATTTGGGGTGTGTCAAAGTTCCCTAAGAGTCTCACATTAACTCTAGGTAGTGCTTACACCCAAATGCATTGCCAGATTAAAACATAGTGTAGTGTGGAATGGCCAACCCTCAAGTGTCCAAGTTTAGAGGGAACTCAAGGTCCCAAGGCAATACTCACAAGAGGGGAGCAGAACTTAGAAACTTAGAAAGAGTGAAAGTGCAGAAGTAGAATTCTAAAAAGGGAAAAAGGAAAATGGGAATAACTTGAAATCAGTACAGATAAGGGTATAGTGGAATGGGGAATTTGCAAGAGTCAAAGAAAAGCAGGTTGATGGGCACATCTAGTAATAGGAGGTGCTGGCACACCCTCCAGCCTGTTAACATAGAGGTTAAGACCCCATTGGTTCAAACATAATTCATGAGCAACAACTCACACTGCCATGCCTTAATTCACAACTTACAAACACATATGGGTAATAGGGGTAAGGAGAAAAGATTCACAACAGAAGCAGGCAAAAAATATGAGCATACTAATTTAAATGTTGAACTTTACTGAAATAGTAAAGTAACCATGGGTATAAAAGTTGTAAATAAACACACTGTGCTAATGCTGAAACATAAATTAGGACATACCAGTTTCAAAGAAACAAATAGAGAAAAAGTAGTAGGTCTTGTAAACGGGCGACATTGCAAGCAAAGAGAGAATACTATTATGAGTAAGTTCAGAAGAGATTGTGAATTGTGAAGTGAAGGATTGTAATTGTGTGTTGTGTGTTGTGTGTTAAAGAATTGTGCATTTTATAGTATGAAAACCATGAGGAAATAAGGTAAGAAAAAATAATTAAGAAACTGATTGTCAATCAATTACACAAGACTTCCCTTAATTAAGGGATTCAGATTCAAAATGGGTGAAGACCATTTAAGGAAAGAAATTAAATAAACACTTTGTGAAAAGCATGAAATTAGGGAAAAGTTCATAAAAAGTTATTTAAGGACAGAGTTTTGAAATACACAGTTTGTGCAAATAAGGTAAGAAAAACAATTAACAACCAGTAAATCAAGAAGGGTATGAGATTTTTGCGTGAATGAATCAAGACATAAAAGATGAAAAATGGTTTTCCTTAGGCCGAGTCATAGAGAAAATCATCAAATAATGAAAAGAAATCAATCAGACCATATTCAGAGGAGAATATGAACTGATCACAATTTTGAAAGTCAGTTTATAGGGAAGGTTATCATATATAGGGAGCATACAAACATATTAAGCATGAAGGAGACTGTTAGGTCATTGTAAAATTAGTAGAAAAATCCAATATAGAAGAGTTTAGCAAAAAGTCAAAAACAAGGATGTCCAAACTCAGTTTAAAGACTCGAAGATGGTTTGAATGAGTCAGGGGTTCTATTATAAAAACCCTAGTTTAGGCAAATCATAAGCAAAGATGAGAGGGCAAATAATTGAATCGAAAGCATATTCGGGGGTTTCAGAAAAGAACTGAAACTTCTAACATAGTTCCTTCAGCAGCAGAACTCATGATAAACATGATAGCGAAGTAACATGCAAACACAGTAGAAGGGTTCACGGCAAACAAAGTGGAAGAAACTAATTCGAAGCATAATGAGAAAAAAATTGATAAGAACAACAGAAGAGCATGCTAAGAGATTTTAAAAAAGAAACTTTAAACAGAGCTCAGTAAAAGGAGCCTAATAGGAAACATAAGAACTTAGTAACAAAAAATACAGTAGGAGGAACATGAGAACACAGGAGAAAAGAAAACACAGTAGAGAAGCATACATGCACATAGCATAGAAAACACAGAAGGGAACACATACAAAAATATGGTAGAAAAAAAAACAAGGGCACAATAGAAAAGCATACGACAATAGGGTATTGGAAAACACAGTAGGAGAAGCATACAAATACATGGTAGAAGAAAAATATAAGAGCACAGTAGAGGTAAATATACACGAAAGAGAAAGAATGTTTGAAAATACTTGAATACTTTCTCAGAAACCTAGACCGAAAAAGAAAATAGTTTTGAGAGTATGCTTTGAAAGAAAAACCATTGAAATTGTCTGAGTACTTAGGGAAGGCATAGATACACTGTGGTTCTAAAAGAATCGGAAAAAACCTCGGAGGGTTAGAGTTTCAAAAGAACCCTAGAAGTGAGAAAGGCTTTGAAAGGTAACCGATCTAAGTCGGAGAGGTCAAAATCAAGCTCGATCAGCCATGGTACGTCGGAGCCAGGCCGAAAATGACCATGGGTCTAGGTTCAAACCTTCAAGGTTAGGCCTTCAATCTTTAGAAATCAGGCATGTGGGAGCCATAGAAGGGGAATATAGGGTCTTCATAGCCTTGGAAGCCATGGATTTCGGTAGCTTTCCGGGCAGAGATAGTGGTTAGGGTTTGAGAACCTTCGAGAGGTTTTCAAAGACCGGAGGATTCAAGGGTGGTATTTGGGTAGAAATTATTAGGGTAAGGAGGGGGGGGGGTTGGCAAATTAAAAAAAAGAAAAGGATGAGTCGTGGCCATTGATAGTTTTAATCAACGACCTGGATTAGATGGAGGGCCAGGCAAGGTATTTAATCGGGTGGTGGGTCGGGTAAATTTAGGATTCGGGTCGGGTAATGAGATTGAAATTGGGTTTAATTAAGAGTGCCGAATCTGGCTAGAATCGAAATATTAGGCTAGCATTTAAATAACTACTTTCCTTTATTTATTTTAGAAAAAGTAGAAAAATACTTTCTATAAACAAATTAAAGGTAATTATCTAATTAATAACATATAAAAGTTTAATAAAAAATATTGGAGTCAATTCTATAACCATAAATACAATCAAATCTTGAAATAGGCCAACATTGCAATTATATGCGATTTAGATTTTAAAAATAACAAATAAGTTTGTAAAAATATGTAAAAATTATGTTAGCATTTTAGTATAAATATGAGAATCCAATGAGCGATGTGCAAAAATGACAACTTTAGGAATAATTACTGGGTATTCTTGTAAAAATAGGGCAAAAATTAGTTTAAAAATCTTTTAAAAAAATTAATGAAAATTAGAAAGACCCTTGTACATGCTTATATATGCATACCTATATTATTTGAAAGGTATTTTGTATGTAAAAAATATACAAGGAAAAATTGGGTATCAACAGTAAGCTGGCTGATCGTGGATCTTGATTGGAATGGGATCAATAATGCTTTCATCCGGATGTTGTATCTTGGATGAAACAGTAGCCAATGCATCGACAAACTCATTGTGGATTCTGGTAAAATGTTCGAATTCCATTTTTTTGAACCTCTTTCTCAGCTCCCGCACATGATGCAGATACATGAGTATTTTAGAGTTCTTGGTTGCCCATTATCCTCGTACGTGATGTATAAGCAAATCGAATCTCCGATTACTAGAAGCTCTTGAATTTTTATGTCAATAGCCATTTGTAGTCCTAAGATGAAGGCTTCGTACTCGCCATATTGTTAGTGCAAGGAAAGTTGGGTTTGGCGGACACGGGATAATGCTGACCGGTTTCTGATATTAGGACTTCTACTACGCCAACTCCTTTGACATTTGCTACTCCGTCGAAAAATATTCTCCAACCATCATAGGATTTTGCAATATCTTCTCCTATGAATGATACCTCTTCATCAGGAAAATACGTCTTTAGGGGTTCGTATTCTCCATTCACAGGGTTTTTAGCAAGGTGATCTACTAGTGCCTATCCTTTGATCGCTTTCTCAGTTATGTAGATAATGTCAAATGCACTCAACAGGATTTTCCATTTGGCTAGCTTGCCGGTGGGCATGGGCTTCTGAAAGATATATTTCAAAGGATCTATTCTTGATATGAGATATGTAGTATAGGCACAGAAGTAGTGCCTAAGCATTTGGGCCACCCAAGTTATAGCACAAAAGTGCATTCCAATAGAGAATACCGGGCCTCGTACGGAGTGAAATATTTGCTGAGGTAGTAAATAGCTTGCTCTTTCTTTCCTATTTCATCATGCTATTCCAGGACGCAACCGAAGGAACCATTTAATACTGCAATGTAGAGTTGCAAAGGCCTACTTGGTTCAGGAGGGACTAAGACTGGTGGTGTTGACATGTATTCCTTGATCCCTTTGAAGGCTTTCTGGAATTAATCAATCCACTTGGTGGCGGCATCCTTTTCCAGCATCTTGAGGATCCGCTCACAAATGACCGTGGACTGTGCTATTAACCAGTGATGTAGTTGAGTCTCCCCAAGAAACTCATCACGTCCTTCTTTTTCTTTGGTGGTGGAAGTTCTTGAATGGCCTTGATATTTGATGGATCCAGTTCTATTCACCAGTGAACCACAATAAACCCAACTAACTTTCTAGAAGGAACCCCAAATGTTCACTTCGCGGGATTCAGCTTTAGATTGTACCTCCATAGTCTATTAAAGAATTTTCTCAAATCTTCCATATGATTAGTAGACTTCTTTGACTTAATGATGACATCATCTACGTACACCTCGATCTCCTTGTGTATCATATTATGAAATATGGTTGTCATGGCCCTCATGTAGGTAGACCCTACATTCTTTAACCCAAACGGCATAATCTTGTAGCAGTGCACTTCTCACAGCGTAATGAAAGCCGTTTTCTCAGCATCCTCTTTGTCCATCCAAATTTGGTGATAGCCAGCGAAGCAATCCACGAATGATTGTAGTTCATTCTTGGCGCAGTTGTCGATCAAAATGTTTATGTTTGGCAAGAGGAAGTAATATTTCGGACTAGCCCTGTTGAGATCTCGGTAACTGACACAGATTCTTACCTTTCCGTCCATCTTTGGCACTGGCAAAATGTTAGCTAACCACGTCGGATATTCAACTACCCTGAGAACTTTAGCTTTGACCTGCTTGATGAATTCTTCCTTAATTTTCAAACTCATATATGTCTTAAACTTTATGAGCTTCTATTTTACCCATGGATATGTTGGATCAGTTGGCGGCTTATGTGCCATAATAGATATACTTAGACCAGTCATGTCATCGTACGACCATGCAAATATGTCCTTATATTCTTTTAGAAACTCCATGTATTCCTTCTTTTCGGACGGTGATAAGTGAACGCTAATTCATGTTTTTTTGACATTCTCTTCATCTCCCAGGTTAACGATCTTAGTCTCGTCCAGGTTGGACTTAGGCCTATTTTCAAAATTCTCGACTTCCTTAACAATCTCTTCCAGTATGTCATCTTCCTCTAAGTCCATGTCTATTTGTTGTGTTATCTCATTGCATGTCACAGTCATTGATTTATCAAGATAAGTAATAGTAATATTGTATAAGTAAAGTAATAAGAGAAAACAGTAAGAGTAGGATTTATAAGGAAATCGAGATGCTTTGATAAATTTCATAATTGTTTTGAACATTGAAGATCTTATTGCAAAAATTGAAATGCAAAAGGAAAGTCAACTAGTAAAATAAAAGATAATGCATGATACTTGTTTAGCCTTGCTACCCCGATGCTCGCCGAGCTCTGGTGGTTCTGACGGTCCAGTAATTGAGGCATGCTCCTTAGCTTACGGTTTGTATGGAATGGATTGCCTCCCCCTCCTCCTCGAAAACAACACTACAATCCATATCATCTTCTTCTAGGAACATATTCCTCACTACTGCCAGTGCTTCCTCTTCTTCTGATCCATAGATAACTTCGACCGGTTGGAAAGTCTTCTCCAAGCGTGGTGTTGGATGCTCCAATGGGTAGTAAGTACCGCGCCATGGTGGTGACCAATGGTTGAACTCCTTCTAAGTATACTCATACCCCAATCCGAAGGTGGTGCCATGTTTCTTGAGCTTGATGGGCTTAACGATCCCTCCAAGTCCTGTGCCAAGTTCATATCCGCTCCAGTTTAGTATGCTTTCAATTTTGTTGTCCCACCATTTGTCTTTATCAACTGCGTTGTCCCGCTCGATGTGGTGATAAGTTTCCTCGCCTACCCTTCTTTTGCCTCCTATTACTGGATGGTCTGGCGACTGTATATGGGATTGCTTGCATCGGCATGAATGATCACCTCTTGGTGACTCCACTCAAAATTCACTACCTGATGTAGTGTTGATGCAATGGCCCAAGTGGCATGAATCAATGGTCATCCGAACAACAGATTGTAAGATGTCGGCGCGTCTATTACAAGAAAATCAATATCAAACTAAGTAGGGCCCATTTGCAAACACAGGCTAATTTCCCTAATGGTGGACCTTTGGGAACCATCGCAGGCTTTGACGTTGATGGCCCAATCTTTGATCTTGTACAATTCCTTTCCCAATGTTTTGACTGTTACCAACTGACAAATGTTGAGTCTAGACCCTTCATCAATCAGGATTCTGGTGATAAAATGATCTTCATATTGCACGGTGATGTGCAATGCTTTGTTGTGACTCAACCACTCTGGTGGTAGCTCATCTTCATGAAAAGTGATCTTGTGACTTTCCAATACCTGTCCTACCATGTTTTCCATCTCTCCTCCGGTGATGTTGCTTGGCATAGATGCCACACTTAGCACCCTTAACATGGAATTCTTGTGTGCATCGGAATTCTATAGCAATGCGAGAATAGAATATTGTGCCGGTGTTTTATTCATTTGATCAATGACTAAGTATTCTTTAGCTTATATCATTCTCCAGAGATCATCAGGCCTAGTTTTAGTGATAATTGGCTAACTAGTGGCCTGATTAATCGACTCATCCAAATGTTCCAAAGTATAAACCCAACTGGTCCTCGTCATACCCTATGTAGCAATAATTTTCCCGATTTTGACCTTCCCTTTCTTTCTTGCCTAAGCTGTGTAGTCCCAAGGTATGGCATTTGTTTGAAATGGTGATACAACCAACATTGCCACTGGAATTGGCGTTGCTATCTTTACTCTGAACAGAGCATGCGCCTTAGGCAGTAAAATTGCAACTTCTAAGGGTGTAGCTACATTTGCCGGTAATATGAATTCGACCTCAGTCGGTGTTGGCGTCTTTGCAGAGGATGGTGCTTCAAACTCAAGTAGCATGGGCATGTTTACCTTGGCATCCTCGAAAGGCTGAATTTGGACTACAATTAGATTAAGGGTGACTATTGGCTTATTTGAATTGTCACTCTCTGTGATCAAACCGATCTATCCCTTGGGGTCCCAATCATCCTCTATTTCAATCATGTGAACTCATCCACCCTTATGATATGGCAAAGAGTTACTGCGGACATTTGGAGCAGGCTCCTTTGTCACAATAATCTCGTGATCGATCAAAGTCTGGATCTTATCTTTCAGAGAGAGGCTTTCATCAATGGTGTGTCCTTTCATGCAGGAATGATATGCATATGACTTATTGGATTAACCCACTGAGAAGGGTTCTCAAGAGCAGTAGGGATAAGGGTGATGTAACCAATAATTTTTAGTCTTTCATACAACTGGTCAATAGGTTCAGCAATAGTCATGTACTATTTTGGGAGTCTTCGGTCAAAGTTTGGTCGGGGTCTAGGGAAGTTTTGGCTTGGAGGAGGGGATTGGTACTGGGATGGTTGAGTGTTGATGGCTTGGTAAACATGTGCTGGTTAGGATTATTTGAGTGAAGTGGGCTCATATGCGGGAGGTGATTAGTAAGTTAATTGTGGAGTTTGGTTGTTGGGGTAGGCTGATATATGATTGGAGGCATTGGGTATGTTTGGTATTTGATGGGAGATTTGGTTTTCTATGCAACCATCACGTCTCCTACGTCCCTTTTCTTGGATGCACCACCTGACTGTAAGACCTTGTTTTTTGCTTGAAAAGCTTCAGAATTCGTAAGCATACCGCTTTTGATGCCCTCTTCGATTCTTTTTCCCATCTTGATAATGTTAGAAAATTTGTGGCCTTCGATCATCATCAGCCTCCCATAATATTGTGGGTCTTGGGCCCGAACGAAGAATTTGTACATTTTCTCTTCTTCCAGAGCAGGCCTAACCTTAGCAGCTTCTAACCTCCATCGAGTAGCATACTCACAGAACGTTTTTGCGGGTTTCTTCTTTAGATTTGGAGTATAGAACACATCTAGAGCATTCTCTGTGTAGAACCTAATTCTATCCATAAAATCAGACGCCATGCTCACCCAGTGTGACCACTTCTTCGGATCTTGGATAATGTACCAAGATAAGGTATTCCCCTTCAATCTCCTCATGAAATGCTTTATGCAGATTTTATCGTCTTTTCCTACTCCGACCAATTTATCACAATATGTTCTCAAGTGGACACTTGGATCCCCTATACCATCAAATTACTCGAACTTGGGTGGTTTTTACCCCTCGGGCAGTTCGACATCGGGCTGTATGCAAAGATCTTGGTAGTTTGGCCCCTCAATTATCTTACTACCTTCAATTCCTTGAATTTTGCTAGTCAACCTTTTAAGTTCTTTGACTAGATTTTTGATGAGCAAGTTTTATCATCAGACTCGAGTGTGCATGAGATGGGCTGGGTGGAGTGCGGCATTAGTCTCTACGTAGATGGGGGTATTATGTTGGGTGTAGTAGTGGTCGTTTGTGGAGTTCTGGAGTTCAGGTATGAGTAGTGGGGTGATATTTGAGGTATGGAAAGTATTGCAATGGTGGCGAGGAATGGTATGGTTTTGTTGCTTTGGGATGTTTTGTAGAGGTACATGATTCTGAGCATTTAGGAAAATAACCTCCGGAGCGGTGAGGGAAAATGACAGATTCACCAGATTCCAGACTTGATCAAGTTCCTCCTAAAATTTCAACAGCTTTTGTTCCAATTGGGATGCATTTTCCTTGGGGACCAGAGTACCATGATTGAACTCTACCCGTTTAGTTGAGTTGTTCGAATCTTCCATTTTCCTTTTGTTCTTGTGTCTAACAAGACTAAGAGGAGGAGTAGGTGGAGGGCCCCTGGATCTTGTAAAATATGATGATGTTTCCAGAGTTCACGAACTAACCTTTGGGGAGGGGAATAAACGAAAAGTAAAACAAAAGGTAACAAGTTAGTGAGGATTATGAAAAGATGTTGCAATATTTAAACACATATGCAGGAATGTAAACGCGTCCTAATTTGGGGGACCTCTT